>VDFB02047230.1:536466295-537203089 GCA_007258455.2 Sequoia sempervirens
TCTATCGTATAAGTAGATCTCATTTCAAAAGATAAAAGGTAGTTTTTAGATAGGTATCTCTACATATAATTCTATGAAGAAAGTGGGTTCATGCTTTTCATAGAGAGAGAGAGAGAGAGTTGATTCGGGAAACCTCTACCATTCAACCACAGGAATAGGAATATTCTCAATCTAGGGAAAGAGCTCTATAGTGTATCCTAGTCGAATTTATGATGGCCACAGAAGGACATGTCTTAAAGGTGTGAATTTGAATGCATAATGGAGATGGTTTGAGTTTAATATGGCAGAGACCAAGCAAGAAAACACATAAGCAAGAAATCATGGTTGATGAATGAACATATGAAGAACCGAGTGTATTAGTGTGTCATTATTAATCTTCAGAGGAATTACATATTCCAATTCCATCACAGCTGAGGATCATGTGGCATTAAATTTGGGAAAGTTGTCATTTTAACGAGTCGTGTATATTTGAATGTGTAGCAGCATCGAACAAATAAAATAACTGCTAATGCTCTGCTAGACATGGATGCAAAATGGGAAAGCATATTCAGGGTGTGTGAACTGTTTGACAAAATGACTCAAAGAATGTGGTTTCCTAAATGCAATGATTGCAGGTTTTGCTTAAAATGGATTTATTGAAAAGGCTTGGGATAATGCGCTTAAAACATACACGGAGGAAACAATACTCTACATGGGATGCCATTCAAGTGAGATAGCAGTATTAACAAGGTGGGGAAACCATATGCAACCTCGTTTTAGGCATGAGCTTGATGAAAGATGAAGGGAAACGACATCAAGGAATCGAATGATAACCATGCAATGAACTCCTGTACATTAGATCCTAAGCAATACATATTCAAGCATAGTACGGGGTTTGATCTCAATCACTCCGCTAAAGGGTGCAAATATATAGTAACCAACACTCACCCATACACAAAATATTGTGTCTGAATGAAAAGGATGTAGGAAAGGCACTAAAAGGTCTATATGTTAAACGCCAAGCCCATAAGCAAATATATACTAACCAACATTCACCAACAATCGGTTTGAATGTATAGAGGGGACGCCTACTTAGGATCAAGTGCCTCAATAAATTGAATACCAACATGAGACAAGAGAAATGCATGTCAAAATACTTCAAGAAAACTCCCTTGAAGGTAAGTCACAATTTACAGAGCATGCACAAATTGGTAGATATGCTAAAAAGTGAAGCATGGCTAAATTTTATTTAGCAAGAAATTTATCTTAGACTCATTCACATAAATCCTATGTTTGTGAAAAAGGAAAAAAAAAAATTGATTTGTATTCTCTGTAGGTATTCAAGAAGGGAAAGACAACCAAATCATAATTATTTAGAGATAAAATATAAGTAAAGCAATTAGTGTAGGAGGCATAAAAGTTGCTAACTAACATTTAACTTGCAATTCTTAACTCATTTTATAAGATATTTCCATTTGTTTCCTACGTTTAGATATCTTACCAAGACATAGAAGGGAGTGACATACCTGATTTGCACATACAGTGCTATAGCCGTGTTAAGGAAAAATTGGAAAATTCCTCCCATGCCTTGATCTTGCTTCCACATTTTTCATACATTTCTATCTAGACGCTTTAAGCAATGCAGCTCCACTAGTGAGGGTGTAAGGCGAACATCCATGAAGATAAGTATTAAAACCAATAAGAGATTGTTCTTCTGTAATTCAGCTGAGAAGCATTCGCCCTCTATTCTCCTTCAAAAGACTTGCGAGTCAAGACCATGATACCAATAGTTTGATCCTCCCCAAAACTAGAACCAAACACCCAAAAATAGAGAGAGAGGTGCCGATAATGCACAAAATGGAAAATTTTTCCCAAAATAAAAAAAAATTGATTTCCCAACCACCTAAATTTTCCCCCCTTTTTTTATTGCCGAAAAACTCCCCATAAAACACTTATTAGCTAAATTTAGTTGTAACTTTCTTTCACTTACAAAGAATCTACCATTATAAATTGCATTTAATCCTTCAAAGCGGTTACAAGAATCTTTTTCGGCATGTAGTCATTGTATTTTCTAATGTAAAATAATTAATATTAATTCATCTTCTAGCAAGGAACATTATAAAGCCAATTAAATTCAAACACTCCAAAACAAAATTAGTCAAATGTCATAAAAGGGAAAATTGTGGAGGGAATTACATCCTCACCCCCTAAGATTCGTCTTACTCCAGTAATTCACATGGTAAAATAAAACATGCCCAATAATAAGCAACATCACCACAAACAACCATGTGGCAACACAATTTAAACAATTAACGAGAAACACCAAACAAAACACTATCAAAGACTGTAGACCATACCAATAGGGTTTCAAGATGGTGTACTCATCCTCGTTGAGGATGATGGCAAGTGTTGGGGACCTTCTTGTCAACTCCTTTTTCCATGTCATACCCATTGGGTTTTATAAGGCACGCTCAAACCTGACAGTGTAAGTGGAGACGATGCTTGGTACCTGTAATCCTGCATAAGAGCAAACATTGTGTTGGTGTTTTTCCTAGTACACCTAAGGAATCTCTGAAGAGTAGACAAATCCTATGTTCAAGACCCTTAAAGTGAATGGACAACTGACAAGATTCAGTTGAAGACTGCAATCTTCTACACTTTAGGCTCAGTGGGACCTAGGAGGGTATTCCTTTTAACATTTTATTTGACTACCTCAATAAATGACATAGAAAATCATAGATTGGTTCCTATAAGGGGTAAACAACACAATTCACTCAAAGGTTGGCTAATCTTCGAGCAAATATCCATCAATTTACCAGGAACATGGAAAATATCTCACATACATGCGTCATTGTAGATAAATTTTAAAAGATTTGTATTCTAACCCTGAATCAACAGTCAGATGTATTACTATTACTAAAAAAAAAAAATACTAAGACAAACAGACTAGTGTCTTCATCGATTGGGCAATGGAGTCAAGCATCTTACAACCTGTCATGCAAAAATTCTTCAAATTTGATAATTATGGGCTATTTCCACAAGAACTTGCGTTATGGAAACTCTCTGCACACAATTAATAACTTCTTACCAAATTCTTAGTAAATCATCACAAGTTCATGACCCCATTTAAACATTTAATTTATTCATTGAATCAAAGAAGAAATGAAGGAATGCATTCAAATGAAACATCTGAAGATGAATCAAATATACTTGATATTATATTCAAAACTTGTAAAATGGTTTAGAGAGAAGAGTAGATGAACTATGTATGGATTTTATTTCGATATCAGTAATTTCTACAAAACTATTTAAGATTTTCATATGCAAAGTTCAAAACCCAAGACAATTCTACTATCCTATTTTCTGGTATTCTTCTATTTTCTACCCATTTACATATTAGACCTGAAGATTCAAAAATTTAGAACCCCTACAAATGAGTCCAGAATTCCCTTTTATAGAGCAAGGGAGCCAACAAGCTTCAAGCTCGAAATGCAGTTACATTACAAAATTTCATTTCATACCACATTTTAGCTACATTTCAAAATTCCCCATGTGATGATTCTGTTGAAATGGGGAAAAAAAATTGCCACAGCTGCCACAAGGAAGAAGTAAAGTACCGCCAAAATACCCTTCATTGTCATGTAAATTGGGAAGAATGGCGTTCATACTACCCGCGAGGAGCTACGGTTAGCACCAACACCCCAAAATTTTCCACATGCTAAGAGCTTGACCACCATAGAAATCATTAATCAGCGAGAAAAATTTCATTTCACCACCACTAGCACCATTAACCAAAACCATTTCACAAGCCGGTAGCACACACCGTAGTACACACACCCACTTCATGTTGTAGCGAGGGTTGGAGATGAAACCTCAACTCCTTCCTCATCCTTGTATCACTTTAGCACAACACCATCATGCCCACTAGGAGTCCTAACCGCTAGCGGCTGAACGAACAACACCTCAGCTCCAAGAGATGGAGCTCGACCCAAGGTCTTGAGATACTAACAGTAGTCAAAATTTGTCTTCATTTCGGTCTTTGATGAGCTCTCTGTGATGTTAATGGGCGAATTTTGTCATCCAAAGGAGGCACAACCATATCGAAGCTTGCACTCAATTCTACTAGGGGACCCAACAGTCTCTTCTCCTTTTATTTCCATTGCCTCCAAGCTCACGACCTAGCCTTTCAGATGATGGCTGCATCTGGTAGCAATAGGTACAAATAATTTTCCTCTAGTATCCTCGTGTGTGCCTTGTTTTCACTTCGGGTCCTCATCATGGGACCTCTAGGAATTCAATCGAGATGACCTCTATATCGAAACTGATGAAACACCAGGCTTGCTCATTTTTCCACTAGAAAATCCACACTCGCAACCTTGGCTCTCTGCATAAACTCAAAGACTTGACAAAAAATTGCTATGGTGAAAATAGCAACTCGCCACTTCTATTTATTGAAGAGAGTGATGATAGCAATCATCAATGTTCAATGAAGAACACACACGCTAACTAGACAATTCGTTGGCATGCGTATTGTCACCGTTTAATTCCCAAATGCATGGAAATCCATAGATCATACTTCATGATTGTTGACAATTAAGTTTTCACATGCACGGGATCAATTTGATTGCACCTGCTGAGAGTAGATCATTAATGCCCACTGGTTGCAGAATGAAATGGCTATCACGTGCCAGTTTGTCAACTTTGAATGTTGGTTGTTGATCTCATGGTGAGATGGAAAATCGAACAACTCAATCTAGGTTGACTAGGTTTGAAATCTAACAGTGCATCATTGATTTATCTTTGGCCAATGGCGTTAATCCACCTCAGATGAAAACTTTTGCGTTAGTAAGATTCATTCTCCTCATGGACTGGGTGGATTGATCCACGTGTTGGGATCTCGCTGATCTCACGAACCTTAATGAGCCTTCATCTTCTCCTCATGAGCCAGTGGGGAACAGTGGTGATTATCCCCTGTCATTTAATCTCGACCGTCAGTTTAGAACCACGGGAAATGAGCTAGATAGTGGAGGCTGGGCCCCACGTCCGTATGAGGACATGTTTTATCATCTCGCTATCCTCGCATTGCATAACCGATTGGAATTTTCCATTTGCGAGCTGGCGGGTTAAGGTCAAGATCTCTTCCCATATTCCTGAATCACTAAACCTACACACATAGTAAGGTCAACATTAAAGAAGGGGCCAATACTAGGCCAATGGTGACATGAACCTCATAGACAGATGACTTAAGCTCAAGTCATTTTGGGAAAAATTTAACATTCGACTTTAGGATGTAATTAAAATTGATGACTGACTGGGTAACCGATGCTCTAGACTAAAAGGGGCTAGTAGCTGAACGTATACGATGGTTCAAGTGATGATTTAAGGAATGAGACACCGGCAGGGCAGGTCAACATGAAAATAGAACAACTAAAGGTTTTTCAAAGACAAACATTGTCCAAGTCATGAAAATGAGGGTTTAATTTGTAGACCATATCCATGGGATCCCCAGAAATTACAAAAACTTGGAAGCTCCATCAGTGGCTCATGCTCGGGGACGTATACCCCTAGTGGGTATAGCGAGAATCCAAATCTCCTGGTGAAGCAGACCAGGGCAGAAAATCAAAACCCAGGAGCTTGCCTAGACAAGGCAAGTAGACACAACAGAAAGAAAACACACCAAACCAACCTATGTACACTATTTACAAAATATACATTGCCACTCACTTTAATAAATTGGTGGCCCCTGGCCCCAAAAATTTAGGGAAAATTCTTTCCTCTGTCAAACACTTTGACCTATTTTACTGGAAATGGGTCTAAATGAACATTATGCAATTCCAAGATGTTCACACCAACATATGTAACCAACCCTTTGCCTATGACATTTGGTATTAACATTGCTACATTTATCCTTCTCAACCATAGGTTCATCAATTTGGGTGGGAAGATCTGGAAACCCTCATACTCGCATTGTCATGAAATTGTAGAATCACATTCCACTTGCTCATCAAACTTAAAAGCCTCTAGACATTTTGGCTTATATATGGCTAATCTTCTATAAGATCAAAGAAAAGGAAAACATGATCATGCATATCCTCCAATTTGCTTGTCACAAGTTTTCTTCATGAGATGAAAGAAGTTCCATGATTAGGTCCATAAGATGAGGAGCATCACACCAAAAATTCCATTGCAGCCTCATGCTTGAATTATATCATTCCTTGGTTCTCTATTCCTTTGGGACTGAAAATCCTCCACATGGGATGAAATAATCCTCCAATACTAACATATTCTGCAGAATCATCAAGTAATTCCTTCTCCTCAACATAAAATAATGTTGTCTGAGTGTCCATTCCTTTATCATGATTTTCCCTTCGGTCTCCTAAGAGTGGACTTCCTTTTATATCAAGGGAAATATCATCATGTGGAACATGAATAGCTGACATTTCAATTATCTTTTCAAGTACACAACCAGTTACCATAGGAAAATCAGTACAATCATCTACATCCTTTTTGACATCCATGTTATGTTCAAAGCTGACATCATAATCTTGGGCTTCTTTATCATGTGAGCTATTGTCACATTTAGACTCTAGCAAGTCTAAAGAATTCTCTTGATACTAATCAAGCACAATCTTCTCAATCACATGTTGGGAAACTATTTCACCAATGTTTGTGTCTCCACATCCTCCATTTTTTTGGGGGAGTATCTAGTCAAGGGTGACATTTTTAAAGGTGAAGTTTCCAACCTTAATATCACCTTGATTTTTGCTTGTACCATCCATGACACATCTATTATTAGTACTTTCTAGATACTCATTAGGGGTATCTTCAAAAATAGGATTTCTTCTATACCAATAGGAATTATCATTTATAACCTCACTATCTAATGCAGGTTCATCAAATAAAGGATTTTTCCATACCTTCATGATAGTGGCATGTAACTCATCTTCCTTAGTGTCAAGATTCTAGAAATTTTGACCATCAGTGTATTCAAATTCAACGTAATCACTTGAAGAATAGAGAGAAACATTCTCAACATCCTCCTCATCATTTACACTCACAATAATTGATCCACATTCAGAGAATTCTTCACATGAAGAGTACTGCTCACTACCTAGGAAACACACACCCTCAAGGATGTTAACATATCCCCTACAAGAAGCAAGGGATTCCATCTCCACTTCATAAGAAGAATCATATTCAATAGAAGACTATCCAAACTCAATCGCATCACTTTGATTCCTCATTTGTGCCATCTCATTGAAGCCAGGTGTATTCCCTTCATTGACTAGTGAATGATAAGTGCTAGCTGAATCAATTTGTGAGGCTTCGCCATGTACCTCTTGTGTTTTCTCATAGCTTATGACATCCCAAGGAAGATAATTAGGTACTATCTCCTTCTTCTCACACTCTGTCTCTTCATCCTCATCACCACTACATGCACTTGCTTCTATGTTGCTTGTAAAATAACAACATTCAACAATCAGTTGCTCTGACTCTAATGCTTCTCTTTTATTTTTCAATCTTAATGTCTGATCCTCCTCACTATGGAAATTATTTTCCACATTCTGGGAAACAACTAGGGGCATATGACCATGCTCAATTTATTCCACAGTATTTATCCAATCCACTACTTGATCAAGGATATGCGGTTTCTGATTCTTAAAGCACTGGCTTGATCCTGATATGTAGGCTTCAAAAAAAAAAAATGTACATTAAATCACTAGGCCTAAAACTCCTAGGTATCTCCATCAGAACATCCAAGAATCTTGAAAACAAGTCATATGGTGACTCATTCACATGTCTCTTCATTTCATACAACTTTCTAATAGAGAAAATCAAGTCAGCATTTCCCATCCTTGGTTGACGTGGGGTTGATGCTTGCTCATGTTTTGCACCTAGTGGGAGTAATGCAGATGCAACATCCATGGGTTCCTTTTCTTGACAAACATTTTTACTTCCTGATTGGTTTGGCTCAATAGCCTGAATGCTATTAGAACTACTGCTAGCAATCGCAGGTCCTCTCATGATTGAGTATTTCAAATTATTCTCAATGTTCATAGCCTCTTGGTAGGCTTGTTGTAAGGTGGTAGGATCTTTATCTCTTAACAAGAAGCTCATCTTACTATCAAATTCTCCCAAATATACAACCAAACAATCTACATCGTTTGTCTCATGTGCTCAGGGATTTCCCTTATGACCTTGGAAAATCTAAGGTTGAAAGCAGGGACCAATTCCCCCTTATCCCTAGAAATCTCCATGAAATTATTTCTTGCAACACTTGGGTTTATCCTTTCACCAAATTGGTCCATGAAGGTTTCCTTAAGTTCAATCCAACAATGTATAGAAGAAGCAAGTAGAAAAGAGAACCAGTCTCTTGCATCTCCTTTTAGAGATTGAACAAATAGCTTCATAACCACATCTTCACAATCTATCTCATAATCACCCATCACATCAACAAATTCTTGTACATGCCTGCTTGCCGATTCTGAATTTTCACCACTGAATCTGGGTATTTTGTCTCTGACCTTGGGTGGTACCATATTTTGGTAACCACATATATTGTCAAAGCTAATAGCCTTGTACCTATCAGTACTGAAATTGCTTTGGTGAGACAATGACTATTCACCTTGCATGTCCTTTTCCATATTTATGCCAGATGATGTGAATTGATAACCCATCCTTAGTTCTTGAAAAGGAAATTAGAATACTCTAGGAAAACATACAATGTTATCCCAATTCCTTTCACAAAATATGATCCTAAGCTTCTACCACATGTACTTCTTACAAATGCTACCTAAGATCTAACAATTTGACATGCTCCTTTCATCATTATGCAGGAATTTAACTTGTACATAAAAGCATGCTAAAATATTACTATCATTCCCTCATCTGAAGATTATGAATTCTCATTAAGGGAATCATTTACATCGTTATGGGAATTTATCTTAATTTACCAATGTCTGTCCTATTTCTTCAGGTTGTGAAAATGCCTAGTATTGGTGCAGTGGGGACGTATCCTTTTCCTTTAAATAGTAGATCGATCGAGATTGATGTATGCTTTAATAGGTTCATTGAGTTAGAGTTGCCACCTCTTTTGGAGATTGAACTTCAAGTGAGATGAAGTTTCTTTACAAGTAGTATATGTTTTGGGCTATCTTCCACAATGGAGTCACATTCAGATGCTTCAATCTTTGCTAACAAAATATTTGCTAGGTTCTAGAATTTGTTATTATCCAATCAATATGTTTAGGTTTGCTTCACGATTTGACTCTACACCTCGTATTTGTGTTTGGAGAATGAGAATTTCCCCAGTAGAGTGGCCATTATGTTGGTGTTTTTCCTAGTACACCTAAGGAATCTCTAAAGAGTAGCCAACTCCTATGTTCAAGACCCTTAAAGTGAATGGCCAATTGACAAGATTTAGTCAAAGACTGCAATCTTCTACACTTCAGGATTTGTGGGACCTAGGAGGGTGTTCCTTTTAGCATTTTATTTAACTAACTCAATAAATGACATAACAAAACATAGGTTGGTTCCTATAAGGCATAAACAACACAATTCACTCAAAGGTTGGCTAATATTCAAGAAAATATCAATCAATTTACTAGGAACATGGAAAATATCTCACATACATGCTTCATTGTATATAAATTTTAAAATATTTGTATCCTAACCCTGAATCAATAGTCTGATATATCACTATTACTCGAAAGACAAATACCAAGACAAAAAAACTATTGTCTTCATCAATTGGGAAATGGAGTCATGCATCTTACAACCTGTCATGCATAAATTCTTTAAATCTGATAATTATGGACTATTTCCACAAGAACTTACATTATGGAAACTCTCTGCACATAATTCATCACTTCTTACCAAATTATTAGTAAATCATCACAAGTTCATGACCCCATTTAAACATTTAATTGATTCATTGAATCAAAGAAGAAATGAAGGCATGCATTCAAATGAAACATTTGAATATGAACCAAATATACTTGATATTATGTTCATAACTTGAAAAATGGTTTACAGAGAAGAATAGATGAATTATGTATGGAATTTATTTCAATATCAGTAATTTCTACAAAACTCTTTAATATTTTCATATGCAAATTTTAGAACCTAAGACAATTCTACTATCCTATTTTCTGGTATTCTTCTATTTTCTACCCTGTTACATATTAGACCCGAATACTCAAGAAATTAGAACCCGTGCAAATGAGCCTTGAATTCCCTTTTATAGAACAAGGGAGCCAACAAGCCTTAGGATCAAAATGCAATTACATAAAAAAAATTCATTTCATACCACATTTCAACTGTGTATCAAAATTCCTCACATGATGATTCTGTTGAAATGGGGAAAACAAAATTACCACAATAGCCACAAGGAAGAAGTAAAGTTTCACCAAAATCTCCTCAATCACCATGTAAGTGGCAAGACCGATGTTCATACCACCACGAGGGCACACAGTCAGCACCCAACACCCTAAAACATTTCCACGCACACAAAGAGAGAAAATGACCACCACATAAATCATTAAACAACACAAAATTTCATTCATCACCACCCTTTCATTAACCAAAAACCATTTCGCCATTAGCACACACACAAATGTTAAACACGCCCACTTTGTGTCATAGCGAGTGTTGGAGATGAAACCTCAACCCTTTCCTCATCCTTATCTCACTTTAGCACAACACCATCATGCCTACTAGGAGTTTTGACTGCTAGAGGTGGAACAGATAGTGCCTCAGCTCCAAGAGATAGAGCTCAACCCAAGGTCTTGAGGTATTGATGGTAGCCGAAACCCATCTCTGTTTCGATCTCTGATAGGATCTCTATGATGTTAATTGGTGAATTTTGTCATCCAAAGGAGCCATGAGCATATTGAAGCTTGTGCTAAAGTCTACTAGGGGACCCAATAGTCTCTTCTCCTTTTATTTACACTGCTTCTGAACTCATGACCTAGCCTTTCAGATGATAGCTCAATCTAGTAGCAATAGGTACAAATCATTTACCCCTGGTATCCTCGTGTGCACCTTTTCTTCACTCTAGGTCTTCATTATGGGACCTCTATGAATTTAGTCCAGGAGACCTCTATATAGGAACTGATGAAACACTAGGCTTGCTCATTCTGCCACTAGAAAATCTACACTCACAACCTTGGCTCTCTGCACAAACTCATAGACTTGAAAACTAATTGCTATGGTGAAAATAACAACTCACCACTTCTATTTATTGAAGAGAGTGATGATAGTAATCATCAATGTTCAATGAAGAACACACACACAAACTGGATAGTTCGTTGGCATGCGTATTGTCACCGTTTAATTCTTAAATGCATGGAAATCTACATATCCTAGTTCATGATTGCTGACAATGAAGTTTTCACATGCATGGGGATCAATTTGATCATACCTGTAGAGAGTAGATCATTAATTCCCACTGGTTGCAGAATGAAATGGCTATCATGTGCCATTTTATCAACCTTGAATGGCAGGTGTTGATCTCATGACGAGAGGGTAGATCAATCAACTTAGTTTAGGTTGACCAGGTTTAAAGTCGAGCAGTGCTTCACTGATTTGTCTTTGGCCAATGGCATTAACCCACCTTAGATGGAATTTTTTGTCAGCAAGCTTCATCTATCTCATGGATTGGGTGGATTGATCCACATGTTGGGATCTTGCTAATCTCACAACCTTTAATGAGCCTTCATCTTCTCCTCACAATCCAATAAGGAATGGTGGTGATAATCCCCTATCATTCAATATCAGCCGTTGGTTTAGAACCATAGGAAATGAGCTAGATAGTGGAGATTGGGCCCCACATCCATATGAGGACACACATTTTCATCTTGTTGTTCTCGCACTACATAATTGATAGACATTTTCCATCCATGAGCTGGTGGGGTATGGTCAAGATCTCTTCCCACGATCTCGAATCATGAAACCTACATACATGGAAAGGTTAGAATTAAAGAAGGGGCTAATACTTGGCCAACTCTGACATGAACCTCATGGGTGAATGAATTAAGATTAAATCACTAGGATAAATTAAAACCCAACTTTAGGAAATAGCTAAAGTTGATGGTTGACTGGGTGACTAGTGCTCTAGACCAAAGGGGCTAGTGGGAAAACGCACATGATGGATTAGGTGATGACTTAAGGAATGAGACACTAATAGGGCAAGTCAACAAAAAAATAGAACAACTGAGGGTTTTCCAAAGACAAACCTTGTCCATGTCATGAAAATGAGGGTTTGGATTGTAGACCATATCCATAAGATCCCTAGAGATTACAAAAACTTTGGAAGCTCCATCACAACACATATGTCCCAATCAACATTAGTGTAAGCTGTCAAATTGAAATCTAAGTTCTTTGGATACCATAACCCCATGTCTTTTTTACCCTTCATTTATCTAAAGATCCTTTTTACTGCAACATGTGATTCCTTTGGTTCTTGTTGAAATATGGCTTCTAAACAAACAACATACATAATGTCTGGTCTAGTTGCAGTCAAATATAACAATCTTGTACATACTTGCATCAGCTTTAGGTGAATCATCTTCTTTCTTCAACTTGCACCTGGTAACAATATGTGTACAAACCGGTTTAGAATTTTCCAATCCAAACATCTTCAATAATTCTTTGGTATACTTGGATTGAGAAATGAAAATTCCTTTGTTTTTTTATTTACTTGTAGTCCAAGGAAGAAATTGAACTCACCTATCATAGACATCTCGAATTCCTTCTACATTGAACATCTACAAATTTTTTGCACATATCATTTCCTCCAAAAATTATATCATCAACATAAACCACAATAATCAACATTTGATCGAGTGAGTTTTGTAATACAAATTATTGTCAACAGATCCCTTTTGAAATGCTTGTCCAATCAAGTACTTGTCTAATCTTCCATACCAGGCTCTGGGTGACTGCTTCAATCCATATAGAGCTTTCTTCAACCTACAAATAGTATCTAGGTCACTTCTGGACTTGAATCCTTCCAGTTGCTCAATGTAAACTTCTTCCTTTAGTTCTCCATTCAAGAATGCAAATTTTACATCCATTTGATAGACTTTCAAATCCTTAAAATCTGAAAGGCCAAGAATATCCAAATCACTTCCATTCAAGCAACAGGGGCATATGTTTCTTCAAAATCAATACCTTTGATCTGAGTGTAAACCTTTGTAAACCAATCTTTCCTTGTTTCTCACTATCTTTCTATTTTCATCTAGCTTTTTTTGGAATACCCACTTTGTTCCAATTACATTTTTGTCTATTGGTTTGGGCACAAGTTCCTAAGTCTATTTTTTCTCTATCAGATCAAGCTCTTCCTTCATTGCCTTTACCCAATTTTGATCATTGCATGCTTCTTCTACACTCTTTGGATTAATTTCTAAGAGTAGAAACAATAGTACTTTCTCTTGAGCTTCCTTACTTCTTGTGGTGATTCCCTTATTCTTATCTCTAATGATCTAGTTTTCTGAGTGGTTTTTCTAAACATACCTTGGAGTTTTAGTTGTAGTTGTCAGAGCCTCCTTTGTATCTTCTTCTTTTTCTTCTCTCTTCTCTTTTTCTCCTTTGTCATCCAAGTCATCTGATTCATATTCAATATGCCTTTTAGGATTTCTTTGAACATCTTCATCTACTTTCACATTCACACTTTCAAAAATATTGTTCAATCTCTTGTTGTAACACTGGTACACTTTGCTTCTTGTAGAGTAACTCAGAAATATGCCTTCATGAACTCTACTATCGAACCTTCCAAGATTATCACCATCTCTCTGGATGTAGCATTTACTTCCAAATTCTTTTAAGTACTTTATTGTGAGAGATCTTCCATGCCATAGCTCATATGATGTCTTTGTATATTTCTTCTAGAACAATACTTTGTTAAGAGTGTATACTATTGTGTGTATTGCTTCTCTCCAAAAAATTTGTGGTAAAACTACTTCCATAATCATTTTTCTAGCTACTTCTTAAACTATCTGGATCATTCTTTCTACTACACCATTTTGTTGAGGTGTTCTAGGGGAAAGTAGTTGTCTTTTAATACCATGTTTTTCAAAGAATTTTTTGAATTCATCAGAAGTAAACTATCCTCTATTAAATTTTGGACACTTGATTCTTCTGTCAACTCCATTCTCAACTCTTGCCTTGAAAATCTTGAATTTTTCTAAAGCTTCTAATTTTTCTCTTAAAAGTGCTACCCACATTATTTTGGAATAATCATCTATTAAGAGAATTAAATACCTCTCACCTTGTAGGCTTCTTGTTTTTGTCGTACCACATAGGTCAATGTTTACAAGGTCCAACAAACTAGTAGATGATTCTTCTTTTCTCCAAAATGTTTCTCTGGTCTACTTTCCTTATTGACATCCCTTGCAGATAGTGTTATCTGGTTTGGTTAGTCTTGGAAAATCTATGACTTCTCTTGTTGAACTTATCCTTACCAAATTTTTGAAGTTGATGCGACACATCCTCCGGTGCTAGAGCCAACTGTCATTGGACTAGGAGAATAAGAATCTCTTTATAGCTCCTCCCAATTGATACATATTCCCACTTGTTCTTTTTCTAGCTACAATAGAAAATATAGATCCCTTCTGGATCTCACGACCATCATCCTGAAACACCACATTATAGCCATTTTCACACATCTATCCAACACTTAGAATATTATGATATAACCCCTCACATAGTAAACATTGTTAGTGTTATGCTTTCCATCAAATGTAATAGAACCAATTCCAACAATCTGTGTTGTTTTATCTTCTCCAAATCTAATAGAACCTCCATCATATTTCTCAAGCTTTACAAACTTACTTTTATCACCAATCATATGATTCAAACATCCACTATCAATCAGCCATTCATCTTTGTTTCTTTCAACAAACAATGCAACTTCAGTGCTATCATCAAATTTTGAAAAAAATATTAGAGATATCAAATTTAGGTTCATCCTTTTCCACCAAAAACAAACAATCCTCATGATATGATTCATCATCTAAAATTTTGGCATTCTCATTAACATAATAGGCATTCTTATTGATCTTTTAAAACTTTTTTCTTGATCCTTTTTCTAGGTAGTTAGTTCCTAAATGACCAATCTTTCCACATCTAAAACATTTAAGAGGTAACATACCTTTATACTTATCGGTACCTTTCTTTAGCTTCCATGTGAAGTTTGCTTCCAACTCTTCTAAAATTTTATCATCTGGATGTTCTTCTATCTTTGTGGCTTTGAAGGCTGCTTCAGATTTATCCTTTTTCTTTTCCAAATTTCCTCATCTCAAATGTAGTCAAGGTGCCAAATAGTTGCTCGCTGGTGATTTTCTTTGGATCATAAACTTCCTCAATGGCTGAGATCTTGTCACTATAACTCTTTGCTAAGGTCATTAGAATCTTCTCCATTACATCTTCATCTATCAAAGTCCCTCCTTGATTGTTGACTTCATTTACTACACTATCAACTCTCTAAAATTAGCTTGCTATATCCTCACCTTCTTCCATTCTCAAGTTTTCATATTTGCACTTAGCTGCCAGCTTCTTTGATAATTTGACTCTATCATTTCCTTCATAGATTTCTTTTAAATTTTCTCAAAATTCATAAGTAGTTCCCAATGAAATAAATTTTCTTAACTTATTCTTAGACAAACCACTAAAGGTTGCATACCTTTCTTTTTTATTCTCTTCATAGGTTAAAATCTCATATGCAATAGAAACACCTTTTGATGGTTCAACATATTTTGTCTCAACAACTTTCCAAGTCTTGTATCCTAGAGAGAGTAGGTAACCTCTCATTTGCACCTTCCAAAAATGATAGTCAGATCCATCAAATACAAGAATTGTTAGTTTTTGTCCATTGGATCTACCCCAAGCAGTTAAGCTCTTCTTTGAGGAACCAAAGCTCTTATCCCAATTGTTGAATAGTCTGAATAACTGAGAGGGGGGTGAATCAGTTATTATAAAACAATTTTCTTGAATTTAGTTAATCCAAAGTAAACTTAAATCAATCAAATATTAATGAACATGAAATCACAAAACAACTCCATGCACAATGAACACCAAAATTTACATGGAAGCCCAAGAAGGGAAAAAACACGGATAATAATAATTCTCAATTATAAAGCATCAGTTAAGGTGACACTGGTTAAGGTGATTTTTACAAAGGCTCACTGCCAAATTTCTGACTATAGGTAAGGCTCACTGATGGTTGGGCTCATTGCTTGGCTATTATACCCAGAGATATAAAAGGCTCACTGCCAAAAGAGAAAGGATCACTACCAACAGAAATAGGCTTACCACCAATAGAAAATGACTCACTTCCAGAAGAATGATGAAAGGTAATACACCGTTGAAATAAATGTCACCAACTATGAATCTAGTTAGAATCTCACTATTTGTTTCTTCTGATCATATACTTTTGTACACTTCACAATTTTTTTTTTTCAGATTCGCATTCATCACACTTGCTTTCATTGAATAAAATCAACTCTTACTTATACCATTCCATGCCATCACAATCTACTAGGTCAACCAGACACAATGTATTCATAGTCTTCTAAGTCATCCAAATACAATTTGAATTAGGTAGCCTCAAAATCATTCCTGCAGTGAAGAGGAACAAAACATGGACCACAAAGAACCTCCTTTCTCAAGTCAACATGTTACAATGATATTTGGAAATAGAATAAACATGTTACAATGCAAATAATGTTTTGGGGTACACTAACCAACTTCTAGATCAGTCCAAACCTAAAATAATGTGTCTCATTTTGTTGCAAGATGAATGGGAAAAAGACAAGCACAACCAAAATATAGATTTTCACAGCACAAAATCCAGAGCTCATCAATCCAGATCACCAAAGCATCATAATTAATCAACCAAGATATGTTGACATCAATGGTAAAAATTAATGACAATAATCAACATCACATTCTAACAATTTACATTGATGTCAAGAGTTGTTGGTGTTTGTCATTGTTGTCAACTATATGGAGACTATGTGTTGGAATTGTTGAAAGGATTTTTGTGTTTTCATAGTTGGGGAGTTTTTCTTCAAGTGTTTGTGCTAGTATGGATGTGTTGTGGTGTGATAAGAAGGTGTTGTGGTGTTCCCATTAGTATTTCCATTGATTTCTTGATGAATAAGAGTTGCAGTTGTACTAAGTTCACTTGGTTTCAATGTTATTTTGATAAAATTTGAATAAAAGAGTGTAGTATGATAGAGGTGTGTTCAGTGTTGTCCTCCAAATTTTTTCATGGTTTAAGATATGCTTGTACAGTTTGGATATGATGATTAGAGGTGTTCTAAGGTTCTATATCTATAATGTTAGGTTCTGGATCATTCTGTAATGAAAGTTGGGATTGATTGTCCATCTATTTGTGTAGGATTTTGTCTAGGAGAAATGAGATTGTTTTTCATTTCTCTATAGTAAAGTTTATTTTCCTACAGATTCAGGAGTGAGCTAATATTATTTGTAACTTCATTCCCTTGAGGTTTTAGTTGCTAATATGTTTCGCAAGGTTAGTTCATAATTTGTGTTATGTCGTAGTATGTTTGGTATTACAAATTGATGTTCTTAGTTTTAGGTAGTTGTGGTAGAGTTATAGAATAATTTGATGATGTTATCATATTCTAAGATGTTTTTTGCATGTTTTGAAGTGTTCTTGTGTGGTCTACATGACCTAGGGAAGTGTGTATGTGGCCGCCTATAGTGTTAGTTCAAGTTTGGATTACCTCCCATGTTTAGCACTATTTTTGGAGGTTCCTTGTCGCTTGTGAATGTGTTGAGTAGTGTGTTGATGTGTATTTGGGTCCTAGTTTACCCATGGAATGTTTTTATTTCACTTATTTCCATCGCAGACGCGTTTAGTTCCAACCTATTTTGGTGTTCTAGTTTTAGGTGCATACATTTCATTAAGATTGACCTAATTGAGAATGTTTAGGTAGTGGATGGTATGCAAGTAAGGAAAATTTTTGGAGATGAGTTTGGATCTATGAAAGGTGTGAAGGATTCATATTTTTATAAGTGTGGTGATCTAAATATGATCTCAATGCCTATGAGTCCAATGCAGTGAGAAGAATGATCTACATTTTTAGTGTACTTGAAGTTGATGGAGGTAGTGAGCCAAAGGTTGCGAATAGCATAAGGTTTTAGTGGTGGGTTTATCATGTTTCCTTGATATAGTGAATCTCTTTGCAATAGTATTCCTCTATTTTCTTTCTTCTTGGTAGTGAGCCACCTGGTAGTGAGTCTTTCTTCTTTTTTTGGGTAGTGAGCCCTTGGCAGTGAGCCTAATTGTATTTGGTGTTACAATTCATATATATGTGAGCTAATCCTCATTGTGGTTTTTCCCTTCTTGGGTTTTTCACATAAATTTGGTGTTCTTATGTGTTCGGATGTGTTTTCATTACCGTTTTGTATTTTTACATTTTGCTAATGCATGATAAGGTTTTAATGGTTGATAAGGGTTTGAAAATATATTGAGTATTTGAATGTTTTTAAGTATACAACTGATTCACCCCCTCTTAGTTGTCCTATGCTTCTAATAGTTGGTATTAGAGCTATGGTTCCTTGGAGAAATATTAACCTCTTGAGGTAGACCTGAATGGCACATAGGAAGGGTGTCAAATCTCCTATGTTTGATGGAACAATTTTTTCTTACTAGAAGGCTAGGATGGATTCCTTTTAGGTCTCCCTTGGATTTGGTGTCTAGCAGTAAGTTCAAAGAGAATACACTATGCCTTTTTTTGTTTTAACAGATGATGATAAAATAAGGAATATGAGAGCAATGGTAAAGAAATGAATGCTATTCTAAGTGCCTCTCTAATTTTGAACTTGGAAAAGTAAAAAGTTTGAAATATGCTAATAAGGTCTATACAACATTGAAAACTATTTATAAAGGAAATGATAAGGTAAAACAAGCAAAGATTCAAAACTACAAATCCAAATTTGGAACCCTAAGGATGCTTGAAGATGAAGATATTTACTACCTACATGCTCAGAGTGGATGAAGTTTCCAATGCCATCAATGGTGTTGGTGATAAGATGGAAGAAAGTGAAGTTGTGAAAATGGTGTTAATATTTATTCCTAAATCTTATAGTTCTATAGTGTCTGCTATTAAGGAAGCTCAAAATTTGTATTCTAGAGATCAGATGTTTGGTGATTTACTTTCTTATGAATTGAGAGAGTTTTCTTAAGATGCTAGAAAAAAAAATCCTTTAAATGATGTAAAGCAGAGAAGGATGATGAATTAGATCTAGATGATTGTGATGAGGTGGAAAAAAAAATTGTAAGGAGATTGAAAAAGGGCACTAGAAAATACAAAGGTAACTTAACCTTTAAATTTTTTAATTTTGGAAAGATAGGTCATTATGTTTCCAAATGTCCAATCAAAGTTACAAATGACAAACATAAGGATCATAAATGAAAATTTGGTAAGAAGATTTATTATGTTGAAAGAGACAATGGTGTATTTGATGATGAAGAATCTAACTATCCTGATGAAGACAGTGATGAATTCTTGTTCATGGCTATAAAGGTTGGATATAATTCTACTAATCATGAAAGATGTGTGAAGGGAAGTACTTCGGTAATAGGTCATAACATTGAAGGAACAATGTTAACATCTTTTCATGCAATAGAAGAAAGGAATTATTGGATCATTGATTGTGGATGCTCAAATCATATGATAGGTGATAAGAGTAAGTTTGTTAAACTTCAAAGGTATGATGGTGGTCTTGTTAAATTTGGTGATGGTACATCTATTAAGGTTCATGGAAAAGGCTCAATTAGTTTTGATGGAAAGAATAATACAGATGATTTTCTTTATGTCAAGGGTCTCTAGAATAATTTTCTAAGTGTAGGATAGATGTGTAGTAAAGGATATAATCTTTTGTTTCAAGATGGTGGCTATGAAATTAGAAAAGGAAGCTCTAATACTATGGTTGTTGTTGGAACAAGGACATAAGGTAATATTTATCAACTCAAAGGTAGTGGTGTAGAGTAATTTATGTCTCAAATTAATGAAAGTTGGATATGGTATAGAAGGATGGGTCACATCAATTTTGATAGCCTATTGAAGATCAGTTCTATTGATGCTATGAGAGATCTTCCAATGATTACAAATCCTATCAATGCAATCTACAAAGAAATTCAAGTGGGAAAGCAAACAAAGAAAAGGTTCAAGCCAAATGAATATTCTACCATAGGCCCTTTGGAGTTGGTGCATATAGATCTATGTGGACCTACTAGAATAAGAAGCTCATATGGTGGCACAAATTTCATGCTATTGATTGATGATTATTCTAGAATGATTTGGGTGACATTTCTTAAAGAAAAATCAAAAGCCCTAGATAAGTTCAAAGCATTCAAGTCTATGGTTGAGAATGAAATATATGTGAAAATCAAATGCTTAAGGTTTGAAAAATGTGGTGAGTTCACTTCTAATGATTTTAAGAGATTTTGTGAAGAATATGAAATAAAAAGATGTTTTCCAGCTCCTAGGACTCCTCAGCAAAATAGAGTTATGAAGAGGAAGAATATAATAGTTCAAGAAGCTGTTAGGAAAATCCTGAAGGAATAAAATTTACTAGATGTCTATTGGAGAGAAGAAATTCATATTGCAGTCTAAATTCTTAATAGAGGTCAAGAAAGAGTGAATAGTTCAAAGACTCCCTATGAGTTATGCTATGGTAAACCTCCTACTATAAATTATTTCATAGTTTTTGGAAGTAAATGCTATATCATAAGAGATGAAGAAAACTTAGGAAAGTTTAATGCAAGATTTGATGGACTCTTCCTTGGATATTCTACAAGAAGAAAAGCTTACAGGTGCTATAATAAATGGTTGAAGAAGATTGTTGAAAGTGAAAGTGTTAAGGTGGACGGAAATCCATTGTAGATTTTAGTAGTAATAGAAGGATATGAATTTGATGAATCCCCCTATTGTGAAGAAGAATAGGATGATGAGAAAGAAAAAGAGATGACAATTGAAGAGGAAGAAGCTCCAAAAATGATACCTAAGACTCCTAAGTATGTGTAGAAGAACCATTCTAAAGATTAGATCATTGGAGATAAGATAAAAGGTATGTTGACAAGGAAGAAAGTAGATATGACAAAGTAACAATTAAATTTTTGGTTACTTTTAGAGGTGAACCCAAAACAATGGTTGAGGCACACAAATATGAAAATTGGATCAAATCTATGAAAGAAGAATCAGAATAGATTGATAAGAATCAAACATGGGAATCGGTCCCAAGACTTGCAAATAAGAATGTGATAGGAAATGAGTGGGATTTTAGGAACAAACTGAGTGAGGATGGAAAGTTTGTTATAAACAAGGCTAGAATTGTGTGTAAGGGCTAATCACAAGTAGGAGGAATATATTTTGAGGATAAATTTTCTTTAGTGGCAAGGATGGAAGCCATTAGAATGTTTTCAGCTTTTGCAAGATGTAAATACTTGAAAGTATATCAAATGGATGTAAAGTCTACATTCTTGAATGGTGAGTTGAAAGATGTATACATTGAAAAACCAAAAAGATTTTAGTTATCAAATAATTTTTATATGGTTTTCAGGTTAAATAATACATTTTATTGACTCAAACAAGCTCCTAAAACTTGGCATGGAAGGTTAGATAAGTATTTGCTACAAGGATTTAGAAAAGGTATTGCACATAGCAATCTATATTTTAAAGTTGAAGAAGAAAAAATCCTAATTATGGTAGTGTATGTGGATGAAATTATCTTTGGAGGAAATGAAGGTATCTGCAAGAATTTTTTAGAGGAAATGCAAAAATAATTTGTGATGTCAATGTGTGGGTAATGAAGTTCTTCCTTGGATTACAAATCAATTAGTCAAGAAAAAGGTATTTTTAATTCACAGTCAAATTATGTTAAGGAAATGTTGAAGAAGTTTGGAATGGGAGGATTCTAAATTGGTATGTACTCCTATGGTTACTTGTTACAAGTTGAGAAAAAATACGAATCTCCTAAGGTTGATTAGAGAAAATATATATCAACAATTGAAGGATTTCTATATTTAACTGCTACTAGACTGAGTAGCATGCATGCAATCTATCTTGTGGCTAGATTCAAGAAGACCTCAAATAATATCATGTTGTAGCTATAAAGAGGATATTTAGATACTTGAAGGGAACTCTAGACTCTGGTTTATGGTATCCAAAGGATATTGAATTTTCCTTGAGTGCATATACTAATACAAATTGGGTAGGTGTATAGATGACAAAAGAAGTATGAGTGGTGGTGCATTCTTTCATGGAATGAAATTGGTTTCATGGTTAAGTAAGAAGTGAGATTTAGTGCCATTATCTACTGTAGAAGTAGAGTATATTGCAATAACAACATTTTGTACACAGGTGTTATGGATGAAGAAAATATTGAAGGATATCAAAGTATCATATGATGAACCTATTTCTATCTTTTGTGATAATACAAGTGCTATCAATATCTCAAAGAACTTAGTAATTCCTTCAAGAAAGAAACATATATGTATCTAGTATAATTTCTAAGAGAGAAAGTTGTAGAGAATGAGGTGAATCTAGGATATGTTCCTACAAAGGCTCTTCCAAAATATAATTTTGAGTATCTCTAATAAAATTTAGGGGTTATTTCCTCTCCTTTTAACAAGATGCATAAGTGTGTGCATCTCTCTAGGAGGCATTTCAAGATACATTCTTGGTCCTAAAATGATGTTGAAGGCTACCTCTAAGGGGGAGTAGGTAGGAGTGATGTTAGTTGGTGTAGTTAGATGTAGCATATTTTGTGCCCCTAAGGGGTAGAGTGTAGAAAAGTGAATGCAGTGAAAAGTGAGTGCAATGTAGGGGTTTGTTGGTATTGCAACTAGTGCCAAAGTGGTGTATGAAAATGTCAAAGAGTGAGAACAAAAAAGTAAAATTATATGAAGATGATGTGTGAAAGGTGAAGTTTTTTCCCTTTGAATGTTGTTAAAGGTTGGGTGGCAAGAGAGTACAATTCAAGAAAGAGAGTTGGATGAGATTATGACACTTTACCATTGATGCCAAAGGGGGAGAGAGTTAGAGTGGTTGAAAAACCATAGTACAAAAGAGGAGCATTGTAGGATAGAGAGAGAGAGAGTTGTTTGGGAGGGAGTTGGTTGAATATGGTATGAAGACCAAAGGGGGGAAATAGTATTCAAGAGCAAGAGAATGAGAGTATGAAGAGTTTCCCTAGTCAAGGGGAGTACTGCTTATTGGAGAGTTGTTGGTTTTGGTTTTTTTTTTTGCTCATGGTTTTTTAGAGATCTAGTGTTGCCATCAATGAAATGGTGGATATTGTTGCAATTATGTTTTTGGTGTTGTCACTGATGTCAATAGTTTCTAGTGTTGTTCATTCATGTCAACTATATGGAGATTGCGTGTTGGAGTTGTTGGAAGGATGTTGATGATGTCATTGTAGGGGAGATTGTTGCCAAGTACTTGTGATAGTATGGATGTGTTGTGGTGTGATAATAAGGTGTTGTAGTAATATCATTAGTATTGTCATTGATGTATTGATGAATAAGAGTTACAATTGTAGTAAGCTCATTTGGTTTCCAAGTTCTTTTGAGAAAATTTAAATAAAAGAGTGTGTGGTGTGACAAAGGTGTGTTTAATGTTGTGTTCCACATTTCTTCATGGTTGAATATATTCTTTTTTAGTTTGGATATGATGATTAGAGTTATTGAAAGGTTCTATATCTAGAGTTTCAGGTTTTGGATCATTTTGTGGTGAAATTTATGTTTGACAGTCTATTTGTCTATGTAGAAGGTTTTCTGGGAGAAATGAGATTGCTCTAAATTTCTTCATAGTAAAGTTTCTTATATTGAATATTAGGGAGTGATCTTATATTGTATATAACTTCATTCCCTTGAGGTTTCAAGTGCTATGATGTTTTACAAGGTTATTTATTAAGTTGTACTTTATGGTAGTATGTCTAGTTACATAGATTGATGGTGTTCTTAGTTTTAGTTGGTTATAGTAGAGTTGTAGAATATAATGATGATTTTGGAATATTATGATACATTGTGTAAATGTTGTGAAGTGTTGTTGTGTTGTCTTCATTACCTACAAAATCATGTATGTGGTTGCTTGTAGTGTTCATTCAGGTTTGGCAGAACTGGTGTGCTAATGCCATTTGTGGGGGTTCCTTATGGATTGTGAATGTGTTGAGTAGTGTTGTGATATGGATTTGGGTCCTTTTTAACCCTTGGTGTGGTCATATTTCACTTATTTATACCATGTAGGTGTTTGGTGCTGACCTATTTTGGTGTTGTATTTTTTAGGTGCATGTGTTTCATTAAGGCCAACCTAATTGGAATTATTTAAATCATGGATAGTATATAAGGTGAATTATTGGATATGAGTGTGCATCTCTGAAAGGTGTGAAGGATGTAAATTTATTTATGTGTGGTGATGTAAGTGTGACCTTAATGTTTATGACTTCAATGTAGTGAGTAGAAGGGTCTACATTTTCAATGTGCTTGAAGTTGCTAGAGGCAATGAGAAAAGGGTTATGGATGGCATAAGGTTTCAATGGTGGATTTATCATGTTTCCTTTAGATAGTAAATCTCTTTGTAACAATCTTCCTCTATATTCTTTCTTCTTCATAGTGAGCCACTTGATAGTGAGCCTTTCTTCTTTTTTTGGTAGTGAGCCCTTGGCAATGAGCCTAATTGTATTCAATGTAGCAATTCATATATATGTGAATAATCCTCACCATGGATTTTCCATTCTTATGTTTTCCACATAAATCTAGTATTCTTATGTATTTAGATGTGTTTGAATTATTATTTCATATGTTTATATTCTTCTAATGCATGATAAGGGTTTAATGGTTGATAAAGGTTTGAAAAGATATTGAGGGTTTGAATGTTTTTAATTATACAACTAATTCACTCCCCTCTCAATTTTCCTATGCATCTAATAGATCAGTGTTATGAGACATGTGCAAGAGAGATCCAATAGTATCCATAGCATCACTATCTCTATTATTTTACCTTGGGATTTATTTAGAAATTATATTTTAAAAGTAATGTATAACTGAAGTAGGAGCATCAAGTGGTGTAGGGAATCACCCAAAAAAATTGTGTTTCCTTAATTTATTTAGTAGTTTTCAGTTCCATGATGGCATATAAGGGGTGTAAGACAATCATGAGTTAGAAAAGAAAAAGAATGGTCACTCACTATTTTTAGTAAGTCAGCCTAAACGAGATCATATGAACTTGAAAATTTACCCCAAGGAGCAGAACTAAAAAAAAAATTCCAGTCACAAAAGAATCGTCTTAATGCCTTGCACGGTCTCGGTAATTAAATTTTCCATCCTAGGAAATTTCTCCAATGTAGCTTAAAATTTAGATATGAAAAATTTAGAGGCCTTGAAAAAACTTGAAAACTTGATGAATTGAAATCTAGTGGGTTCAAAGTTATAAATATCTTTGAGAGCTTTCCAACGATATGTTATAATAGCCAATCAAACACCTAGATCAAAAGTTATGGCCCAACAAAGTTGCCCCTCTAAAAAGTGAATTTCATTAAGATTTCTTCCTAGGGAAGAAATCAAATGGCGACACTTTTGACACCAAAACAAAAGGGAAAGTTGAAATTTCTAGAACATTCTAGGGTGGTTATTGGGTAAAATAAAATGGTTAAGTGGGGGGTTGCAGAAGGTGGATCCAATAGTGCAGATTGTGGCTCTGAATAATACCTTTTTCTTTTAGAGTTGATTTTGATGTAATGAATCAATCCCATGAGGATATAGCATGTAAGTTTTGAATTTATAATTTAATTTTTTAGAAAATAATTGAAAGTGGGTTATTTTTCTATCATGCATCTTTTGTGTTGGTATCTATTGTGGTGATTTCTGTGGGTTTCAGACAGTGTGACCTTCATCAAGTGGTATTGAGTAGTAGTTCCCAGGTTTATAATAGAGTGTCGAACATGAGGTAGTTGAAGCAAGAACTGTGAGTGTGGGTTGAGTTCAATATGCATCCAAGACTTTCCTAACATGGTAGAGGTAGACATAGAGGTGGTAGAGGAAAAGATCCACCTAGAGATGAAATCAGAGCCCTTAGAAGGCAATTAGAAACCTTGCAGCAAGAGGTTCGAAGAAGAGATGTGCATCAAGAAAGAGATGAAATTGAAGATTAAATAGAAGAGGAAATAGAAGAGGAAGTGTAATTTCTTCAACCAAAATAAATTAATAAATTCAAATATGAAATTAGATTTGCAAATATTTTGCCAATATCACCCAAAACCACCAATACTGCTCAACTAGTCTTGCATAAAGAGGATAGAAAATTCATGAACCTTCCAAGGATCACCATTAAAATTATTTTTATGATATTCAATAGATAATAATTAGGTCTTATATATTATCTACAACAATATACAATTATTTTACTCTTTTCTCCAAAAGTCTCAAAAAACCCACAAACTATGTTGAAACTAGACTACCCGATTTGCTCCAAACTTCACTAAAATAATTAAAACCAAATGAAAATTTATGGAAAAACAAAGGAATTAATTTTCTAATATATTTCAAAATAAAATAGGTTTTAGAATCATATTTTAATCATCAAACCAAACTTTATCTTCACACACCAATTCTCTTCACACATATCACCAAACTATGCCAAAATAATGCTACCTGATCTTTTCGCAACTTCACCCAACTAAAAATATATGCTAATAAAATGAAAATAATAGTAAATAGGACTGATTAAAGACTCTATAAAATCAGCATAATACTATAACACTATCTCTAATTCTACACAACATAAAATATAAAATTATGCAGAAATGGTACACAAAACTGCATATGAAGCACACCTGAAACCACAAATGCAATTTTTTTGAGACAAAACTAGAAATACCCAGCTCCTAAAATTTGATTTAAACCTCTAAAATAGATGAAAAAAAACTCCTACAATGACATGCAATAAAATGAAACAATAAAAACTCCAAAAATATCCATAAAATCAACTTCAGCACACAAAACACTGAAATTGCCAAAATCTCTAAATCCCTTATGCTCTAATGCAACCTCTGGATGAGATTGCCTCTAGAGACCTATAAGAACATTTCTTGCAAGTTTCTATCTCCCTGGTTTATCATCCTTGGAGATTACTCCTTCAAAGGTTTCTCGGCCTCTAAAGAAGAACATCATAAGCTTGTAAAATTGATAAAGTAGAATAATAAAACTTGGAGCCAAAACCAATAATATATGAAAAAAATTCAAAACTCAAATTAGATGCCAAAATACCACTACCAAAGAAAATAAACTTTCCTTTTTCCAAGTGTCTCCAAACTTCCACAATTCCCCATGATTTGCTAGCTTTACCAAAACTACCAATTACCACTAAAATCCAACGAACAATCGATTTGAAGCTTCCAAATATACAATTACCAAAATGAGGGAATATATTTAAATAAAATATATTTTGATGTTTAAATAATATTCTAATCTTAATCAAATCAATAAATTTATTATTATTTCCCAAATTGTCAATTGATCTTCGTTTTCTATTTTGGGATTGTTGACTTACTATTTTTAGTAAGTTGATGTTTTTTAGAAAATTTTAAAAAAGGGACATGACAGGAAGAGTAGGATCCAATGGAACCTACAGAAAAAATATATCTATGAGTGATCTCAAGAATTGGGAAGAGACCTAAATTGGAGGTTTCAACATTCAATGGAAATCTGAATCTTGAAGAATTGATCGATTGGATCAATGACATGGAGGAATTTTTTGAGTTTGAGGAGATTGAAGATCCTCACAAAGTGAGGTTTGTAAAGAAAAAAATATAAGGTCACACCAATATATGGTGGAAAGAGATCCAGTTAGGATGAGGAAGATAAGGGAAAGATAAAATTTCTAGATGGGACAAAATGGTGTCAAAATTGAAGAAACAATTTATTCGAGTTGATTATGAATTGGAGTTTCTCAAGAAGATGCAAAGCCTAAGGCAAGGAATAAGGACAGTGAAAGAATACACAGAGGAATTTCACAAGGTATTGATTTAGAAAGGAAATTTTGAGGCGAATAAAGAGAAAGGTGCTCATTATATTAATGGGTTGAAGTCAAGCATACAAAAAGAATTGGCACTGGTAAGAATGACCACCATTGAGGATGCTTATCAGTTTTCTCTAAAGGTTGAAGAACAATTGAACAAGAGGTTTGAGAACAAACAATGATGTGGAGCCCTTGGAGGAAATACCACTAAACGACCATATGGAGGTCAAAATGTAGATCAAAAGAAGGGTGAATGCTCCAATAGTAGCCAAAACTAGAAAGGAGATAATACCTACCATCCTCGTGATTAGAATAATGGAGACCAAAGAGGAAGAGGAAGATCTGAATGAGGACTAGGAAGAGGAGGCTTTTGTGGAACTTGTTTCTACTGTGGAGAAGGACATAGAGCCTATGAGTTTCCTCAACATCAAGGAATGACAAATTGAAGACTTGAGGGTAATGCATGAGTTGTACATGTAGATGAAGATGTTGAGTCTTCACATTCTGAGTATGCAGAAAGAGGAGAGGTTCTTGTAACTAGAAGAGCCTTGGTAAATGAGGAGAAGGAACTAACTCAAAGGAATAATTTATTTCACACCAGATGTAGGTGTGAAGGTAAATTTTGCAATGTTATTATTGATGGAGGTAGTACTAATAACCTTGTTTCAAAAGAGATTGTTAGTAAGTTGCAGTTGGAGAGAAGAAGGCATATGAATCCATACTAGATTGCTTGGTTGCAAAAGGACCATAAGGATTTGGTAAATGAACAATGTTTGGTAAAGTTCAAGATTGTAAATTACCATGATGAGGTATTGTGTGATATTATGCCTATGAATATTCTTCATATGTTTTTTAGGCAGACCATGGAAGTTTGATCAGAAAGTAGTACATGATGGACATTCCAACACCTATTCTTTGAAAAAGGATGGAGTTTTTCATAAGTTAAAACCCTTGAAAGAGGTAGAGGAAAAGTTATGCAATAATGAAAAAATTTGTTTGGTTGATGGAAGAAAGTTCCAGGAAGGTATGAGGCATGAGCATATGTGTTTTGCATTGATCCCTAGAGTTGATAAAGAGGATACAAAAGAGGTACCTGTAGAGGTTTCACATATGTTGAATGAGTTTCAAAATATTGTTATTGATAATGTACCTGAAGGTTTACCTCCAATAAGAAAGATTAGTCATCAAATGGACCTAATTCCTAGAGCCAGTTTTTTGAATAAGGTAGCTCATCGTATGACTCCAAAAGAGAGTGAAGAGTTGAATAGACAAGTGTAGGAGTTGTTGTGAAAGGGATTGATTAGAGAGAGTTTAAGTCCATATGCAGTACCTACAATACTAGCACCAAAAAGGATGGGGAACAAAAGATGTGTACAAATTCTAGATCCATCAACAAGATTACCATCAAGTATAGATTTACTTTGCCAAGAATGGATGACATTATGGATTATTTGAGTGGAGCTAAGTACTTAATGAAGATAGATTTGAAGAGTGGATATCACCAAATCTGAATTAGAGAAGGAGATGAATGGAATACAACCTTCAAAGCCAAGGAGGGCTTGTACGAGTGGTTAGTCATTCCTTTTGGACTAACCAATGCACCAAGCACATTTATGCAAACTATGAATGAGGTATTGAAAGAATTTTTAGGAAAATTTGTTATTGTTTATTTGGATGTGTATAGGAGTTAATTTTCACCCCTCTTGTGAATTCCCCTTTTGCATCCCTCTGCCTTAGAAAATAAAACCCAAATACAAAATTCTGCATCACCCATCCATAATGAATCCATTTGGTGCCTATCTTTTGTGTCAATGGGAAAATTTTAGTTGAGGACATGAGTGAGGTGCATGGACATCTACATGGTGCATTGTCATTCCTGATAGATTATTTCCTCTAGCATACATAGGGATGTTACATTCTCCATTAGGAATGAAGCATAACACCTCTATGTCAACTAGTCAGCCCAAAAATGGCTCTTTCCCTTCCATTTTGATCTTCAAATGCCTATCTTGCTCATTCACTTCATATCTAATTTCAACTTGGACTCCATTCTACACCAACTTGATTTCTTGAGCATTTTTTGAGCATTTCAAGCCATCCTCAACATATCTTGCTGCACTTTTTCCACCACTGGGGATAATAACTTGGTGTACCAAGTGACTACTTCCTCATTGTTGCGGCAACATAGAATTTACCAAGCTTGTAGCCTCATTTACATCCTTAAGAGAACCATGATTGAGAAGCTGATATTGCTCATTGATTCACATAGCCTAGTGCTTTTTTATTTTTTGGTTTCTTTCCATTCTACTCTATCACATTTTCTTTCTCATGTATTTCCTAGTTGTCTATGGAGGTGGAAACAACAAGGCGGGGGTTTGATTGAGGAAAACCCCTATATAGCCCCAAAATTTTTCCTCTCTTGGTTGTGTGTAGGTATGTGTACATGTAGAGTTTCCTGGTGAACTATACTTTCAATGAGTTGGTCTTAGTCTCCTTTGTTTTCATCTATCTTCTTTATCATTTATATAGTCATTTCTTCTACTTTGTTATTCTATTTAGTTCACTAAATCTCATCAACTAGACTATCAGTAAGCTTTTGGATTTTCATACTGTAATTCAACAATTTTTGGCCATATGGATGCCAGTGCACAAGAGAGATGTCAATGTGTCCAACTATTGTTCCAAATCTATTTTGTCATCCTTGGGAAGAGAGTTGTCTAAGGTAAAGTATGGGTTCCAAAAGCTGACTTGTCTTGTCTCATCCAAGTATTCAAATCAATAGAGTAACAAAAGCACTTGAGAGTGCTCTTCATTCACTATCCTCAATCTAAAACACCCACTTAGCTTGAGGTAAGCTAAAGTAGCCTTCTCTCAGCTCTATGTGACCTGGAGCCTTGGTGTGGTTGGTCCTCCTACCTTACATTTTGGTGAACCTCACATGAACCATTTTGGTTATGTTTAGTAGTGTTGAAAGTCCCTTTCCTCGTATCCTAGGAGTGTTGTGGGTGTGAATGTTGTGAGGTGATGTACCTTGCAACCCAACTTGTGACCCCTAGTGGTATAGTTCGAAGGTTCGTAGGAATTGCAAAAAAAACCTTAGTTGGTTCACGGTATAGTTGCAAAACCTTTGTCGGCTCTGTGAAAGGTTCACCTAGTGTATGTGATGGCCTCCTTTTTGCACCTACCCATCCCATCCCCACAACCTATGAGTAGTTCTCCTTGAATAACTTTCACCTTACAAGACCTACCAATGAATTATAACAGACAACCATCTCTTGTATACATCCTTGTGTGAATCAACGAAAACACTATAACAGGGTGTTCTTGTTGAGCTAACATTTCAGGTGAATATCATTACTAAGGAGATTATGCTGATCAATTTCCTACACAAAGATAACTATGATGCATCTGAGAGTACCATCCATACACACAACAAACTTTTTGTACCTCCCCTTGGTTGCATCACCTTGTCAGTCCTCATTGGACCTAAATCAATGAACTTTCTTGTTGATATAATCCCAAGGTCTAAACTTTTCAGGGTGAAATTGGGCATCCCATAGTTGGTCACTATGAATTTAGTTACCTTGTTTGTGCATAAGTGTCTAAAATTTATCTATGAGGGTACAATGCATGTAATATATAACACCACTTATAAACCATCAATTGCATGTGGTAACTATTCATTGGATCAATTTTGGCTTTCACCCATTGGTACACTTCCTCCTAGGATGGACCACTTGTACCAAACCTATGTAAAGTACAAGAGTGGGTGCTTAACACCTAAAGTGAGACACCTTATATCTCCCTATGCCATCTCGCGTAGGGCTTTCTAGAAGGCTGAAAATGATGTCACCTTGGCTTAGCACTCTTCTTCTTTTGTTGCCTTTGTCCCTCCTATCTTTTCCTCTCTCCCTAGTGCAACATCATCAAATTCTACTCCTAAGTGATTAATAGAGAATCTGATGGTTCGTACATAGCGAAAGCCCAAGCATCTAGTGTTTCAACTTCCTGTTCCACCCACGGTGCCCAGGCCCATTTAGTATGGTAAGGGGAAGGCGTGTTGTAGAGATCCCTCTATGTCTTAGCCTCAGTGGCCTCCTACTACTCTTTCCCCAAGGAAGTGAATGGGAAGAGGCTTGATGCCAAGGTGTTAGAGATGACTACCCCCATTGTTGCTCCAATCTCTACTTTGTCTCTCCCTCCTGCTCCTACCTAGGAGTCTCTCCCTCCACCAAAATAGTCATGATGGACAGCCTGATGGCTGAAAAAGATCCTTTTGTTCCATCCCAACTTCCCATCTCTATCTCTCGGAGTTGTAGGAACCACCTTACACATGAGTGGAAGCATCGATGGAAGGCTCTAGCCATTGAGTTGGCCACTTTGTAGAGGAAGGAAGGGGAATCAACTACCCCTAATTTTGGGCTTCATGTTGTGTCCTCCTCTCTCATCCCCTCTGCTTCAATTACATTAGCCTTGATGTTTCTTTTGGCTCCTAACCCTAAGAGGGTGTAGGTGTTTATTTCTCCTTTGCTTGAGTTGCCCCTTTTGATGTCCCTCCCATACATCTTGCCATTCTTGAAGCTTGTGGACATGTTGAACACCTTGGTAGTGTCCACTATGGTTTTATCTTCCTCCTCTATACCTTTTTCCTCATCTGTGGGGGTATCACGCCCTCTAACAAAGTATAAGATGGAAGATGGCCCTACTAGAAATGGGTTTCAAAAGAAGAGCCACCTTCTTCAAAGGGTGGTCTTGCATTAGCATGTGCCATCCTTGTGATGGAGGAAGGTCTGGCGTCCCTAGATTTTGTCACTGCTCCCAAGTCACTCAGTGAGCCTAGTAGTGAATCTCAAGTGCATCTTCCCTTGTCCATTGAGTTAACACATGGAACTACCATGAAGTGCATTTTTAATTGTTTGGATGATGTCCTAACCCTTTTAGCAATCTTCATGAAGTCACTGACATTTACCCTACAAGAACTAAGTGGAGGAGACCCCAAATAGTCTCCTTCCTTCCCTTTTTTTGTGAGGAGGTTGGAGGGTTCCTTCATTAATATTCCACCCTTGTAGGATCATCTTCCTTCCTTGTATAATAATCTAGATTTTATTTTCAATGACCTCTTGGTTGATGAGTGTTAGGGGGCACCTTTTCTTTATTTGTAGTGTAGTTTTTGTGTGTGTGTTCATGTTCCCTTGTGATTTTGTATGTTTTCCTAGATGACACTTTTCACCCTTGTACATGCTTGGATATAAGAGTGTTTTTATCTCATAAAACTTCCTCTATTTGTGGCATCATTCTTCCTCTGTTATATGTATTGATTTTCAACAATTGGGGATGATGAAAAGTGTTGGGGAAATTTATCCTTCACTCCCATGTTGACCCAATTTTCTATTTTTATTTTGTCTTCTCATGCATTCTTCTCATGGTTTGATATAGTAGGGGGCTGATGATAGTTCATCTATATACTATTATTAAACTTATATATTTATGAGTAGCTCTAACCCTGAACTTGCAGATATTCCATGTCCCTTATGTGTTATCCTATTGGTTTGCTTTCTTTGTATCTTTCTCTCTTCTTTGCTTGATTCATGATGGTATGGTGCTCATGTGTTGTCCCTCACATGTGCGAATAAATTACCATGGTGGCATCTCAATGTGTTTCATGGGCCACAACATCACTTTTCCATTCTTTCTTTTCTCTCCTTAGGACACCATGTGCCTCATGTTCAACACACACCATCCTAAGGGGGGATATCATGCTAGTTTGATTTTTAGAAAATGTATTCAATGGCCAATGAATATTTTCTCAAAAATATTTTCAAAACATTTTCCAAAGTTGCATTGTCAAATTGGACTCTTGGTGGAATATGTTTCTTTCATCATGGGCTCACAAAGAAAGAACTTGAAGAACATTCCTCCAAGGAGAGAGCAACTTTTCCTATGAGAGAAGCCTCAAAATTCCCCTTGCGAGAGGGATTTTTCTTCCTTTCAAATTCCTTGATGAAGTGAACATCTTGCAAAAGGATTCCTTGATGTTGAATTGATTTGCAAAACAAAAATTGCACTTTCAAACAATGCATCCCTTGAGTGGACCCATTTTCTTTTCAAGGGTTCCCGAGGGACCCATTTGAAAGCTCTTCCTTCAAATTTTGACTGTCTGCTTGTTTTCCTATGTGGCTGCTTTTTGTTTTCTAACATATTTTTGTTAATGCGAAATACCGATTATGGGCCAAATTATACTTGATCCATGAAGAATCAAAGCATAAAAGATCCACCAATACTTGAATCTCAACAAGATCAATCAATCAAAATTGAAATTAAATATTTCATCGAGAAACCTAACATGCTAAATTTATGAATGCTTTAAAGAAAACATCTACTCTAATCCATTGAAACTTTATCTTGTTGTGGAATTGGTGACACAGTAATGTGGACTGATGACCCTTTCCCAATCCCATGATAGTGAGCTTGTTTCAGTCAATTCTATCGAAGAGAATCAATGAAACCATGGTGTTTGATGTATGAAAACCCTAAATTATGCACAAAAAGAACATGATGCAAGCTAAGTTACCATGATTTTATGCTACAAATGATCTAATTATGCAATTTCTAAGCTAATCTAAGATAATTTAAGCTAAAATGATGAAAAAAGATGAAAACCCTAATTTATTTATAAACTAGAAAGGATGCATGGAAGCCATTAATGAAAGCTTGAAGCTATTATGCAACTAATACAAACTAAAAATAAGCTAAATGTATGCAAATTGAGAGTATGGATGTGAGTAAGTTTAACAACATAATTTTGCAATAAAATATGGATCCATTTGTTTCTAAATAGTGATCTATTTATAGGAGAGCAAATAAGGAATGGATGGTTGAGATCAAAAAATCCTAATCAATAGTTTAGGATGAAGAAGACGAGAGGCATAGATCATGGATTCTCATCAATGGATGAGAATGCAAGATGAAGATTAATCAAAGGCTCACAATTACCTCAATAAAACACACTTTTCACTTGCTCACATAGGTCAACAACAACTTGTTTAGGAGGTTGAAGGGTTAACTTGCTTTTGAAGTTAAGTGAGTTGATTGGAAGAGAGGGAATATTCCTTAGAATATTCCATTAGGGTGAGAAAAAAGGTAATTTATATACATTAAAACAAACTTTTAATTGTGCAAAAAGGATAAAGAATATTCCATGGGAATATTCCCTTTGATTAGAGGAATAACTAATTTAATTGCTAATTAAACAAGGTTTAATTTATGCAATTTAGGGAATTAGAAGAATTAAAAGATATTTATTAAATTAGATGATTTAATAAATAGAAAAAGGGTAGTGAAATGATATTTAATTAAATAAGATAGGGTTATTTAATTAAATAAGATGACTTAGGAGATTAAATTAAATATTTTGATTTATTTAATTTAATGAGATGAAGTGTTAGTTCAAAAAGAGAGGAATTAACCCAATTTAATTAATTAGCCCAAATAGATGAAAAATGATGCAATTAATTAATTAGCTATGCTAATTAAATCAATTAAGTGAAAAGAGGATGGATAAAGAGGAAATGATGTTAATAAATCTATTTCAAGTGTATGACATTAATTAAGGCATTTTTCAGTGCCTACATTTTTCCCCTCTTTGAAGCGAGGTACCTACTGCTTTGGTTCAAAGAACAACACTTTTCAGATCAAAATGTTGCTCAAATCAATTTATTTTGACATTTTAGATGCCCTAGCAAAAGGATAAAACTGACTCCCTACCCCCTTGAGAAATCAGGCAAAAATTTTGAATTTTGGGTTGATTTCTTGATAAAGGTTCAGAAGCTGCTGCAAGGGTCCAGAAAGGTTCCAGTATCCAAGAATAATGCCAAAAACATAAAAAAAAATGATGCAAAATTAGGTCTAGATTGGAAAAATTGGTGAAAATGATAATAAACCCCATTAAAAAGGTTAAATTAGGGAAAAAAACCCTAATTTTCTAACTTAAATAGGTCAAGAGGGGTCATTCTCAATTCATTTGTGCATTCACACTTAAGGATTTCTTGGGATTTGAGCTCTGACCCTTCAACGAAATGGCACATCGTGAGATTCCTCAACACATTTCTTATGAAGTTCATGAGTTCCAACAGGTTCCAAGCGTAGGACCACCAATATGTGATTTGAAACCTGATTTGAAATTTGAAATTTTGATGCATTTATTAGGAGTTATAAGTTGGAATTTGGGGGAATTGCTATATGGTGACACCCAAACTTAAATAGATGACAACCAAATGATATATAGTGATGCATATGTCTTGGGTGACATTTTTTTCAATTTGATTTTAGGGTTTCCAATTTTAGATGGCGATGCAGTCATATTTAGCAACACACTTGTCAATTTGAAAGTTAGGTTTAGGTCATTTAAACTTCTAAATCATGACACCATCTTGTATGGCGACTCATTTATCAATTTGAATTTTAAAATTCATTAGGCGTCACTGTTAGAGTTTTGAATATAGCAACACATTTGTGATTTTTGAGCCAAAAATTCCAAAAAAATTAGTTTTTTATGATTGCCTGATGTTGTGGGCTTCGTGAGTGTAGGAGAGCTTCCCACCATTGATGTCGAGAGAGCACATGCCCAAAATACTAGAGAGATTGGGTAATCTATCCAAGTTGCATGAGGAGCACCTAGGACATATTGTATTGTGGTACATTGTGTATGCACCAATGATTAGGACCCATTTATATATGATGAAAACATTGTGTGAGAGATGGAACAATGAAACTTCATCCTTCCACCTTCCAACAGGAGAGGCAACAGTGACCTTAGAGGATGTGCAATAGATATTGTGGTTTCCTATCCACAGTAATCATGTGATCTATGATCCTAATGTCAAATTGGATGATTGCTTCAAGGTGATGGAGATGGACCAAATTGCGTTGGTCACATCATAGATAGACTTAGAGACATATCCAGGTCACGTGCCAACATTCAGATTGATTGTTGCGGCCATCATTTCAGGTTTGGTGGCTCCAGAAAGATGCAACCAATTTTTCAGTCCAGGTTGGGGCTTGACTTGGTAGAGGATGTTGTATCAAAGGACTATTTTTCATGGGGGCTTGTGATGTTGGCCTCCTTGTACCATGATTTTCATGATTTCATGTATTATGATGGGATAGCTATTGGTGCAGGGGTGACGCTTATTCATATTTGGGCATAGGAGCACATTGTAGTGCTTCAGCCAATTATGTAGATGGAAGACATGGAGATTTATGATCCCATCATATGGAGATACTAGGGTGGCATTACACTTAGGAACATAGGATAGATTGGACTCCTATATTGGCAATGGGTGATCAATGATGTGATCGTGTTCTGGTGCCAGCCATGGCTTTAGATGCCAGCCTAGTTTGATGATACACAACTTTTCTTCACTTGGCAGACCCATTACATGTAGGGTCAAGAGCATACGATGATCGAGAGGTACCTTCCTTATAGAGTGGCTAGATAGTTTAGCAATGTCCAAGATAGGCCTGACAATGCTTACATGGCTAATTTTGGTAGAGCTTCTAGTTAGGTTTCAACATGGGTACCGACAATTCCAGTAGCAGAGGCCACTAAGAGTTTTCACCAGTTGGTTGCCCATCCTTGGGCATATGATTAGGGTCATCCCATTGTGCAAACCACTTCTGCTTATGATGCATGGTTCATCCCACTTCGGTGGCTTACAGATCCTGCAAGTGCTTGTCCTAGAGGGAGGCCGTGAGGAAGAGGGGTCAGAGGAAGAGGTCAGGGAGGCTAGGATGGCCATGATGGTTAGGTTTTCGGGGCTCCTCCAATGAGACAACAACGTCCATAGCATCCTCTAGTAGTATAGCAACATCCAGTGCCACCACTACCACCACCACTAAATGTGAGAGTTGCACAGATACAACAGTTGCAACAAGTGCAGGTTCTGACATGTGAGTAGGACTTGGCCCACCAACATATTTTGGTTGTGACTGCTGAGTGAGACCAAGCTTGGTAGCAAGTGGTTGTTGTGACATCGGAGAGGGATGTGGCTATACAGAGAGTTCAAGCAGTCATAGGTGAGAGAGACGAGGAGGTGGCTTGACATAAGTAGATTGAGAGCCTTATGACATCCACCCATGGTCAAATAGTTTCAGCCAGATTGTATAGAGAGTTTGTTATAGAGGCTGCATATTATAGGAAACATTATTACAGAGATGTTTCAGTGATATTGAGGTAGCCCGATTTTTCACAGTAGAGTGATGCATGCCCCAGAGTAGAGGATTAGCTTGAGCGGTAGGCTGGAGAGGGTAGCAGCCACCAGGGATAGCTTTTTGATATATAGACACTTTTTTTATTTTTTCCCATTCTTTACATTGATATACATTCACGGGATCCTTTTTGATAGCCTCGTGGATTTTGTACTTATCATTGATGTTCATACACTAATCTAGATTTTGTACCATGACATTTTTTTGATATATATGATATGGATACAAATTATTTATGATATGATTTGTTGACTTTATTTCATGTATGGATGCTTATATATGATCATGTATGGATGCATTTCATTTTATGCCTATGTGATATGCAATGATTATGATATGGATGGATGTAGTGATATGTTCTTTTTTATCATCTTTTTGTGATATGATATGGATGATTCTGATATGTAAATGTTATGAATGCAAATTATGTGGATGCATTTCTTTTTGCATGTTTTTATGATGATGTTTCATATGGATGTATGGATGCAAATGATTATGATATGCAACAATTTAAGATGCTTAGAATAAAAAATCTATATTATTCCTTACAACTCAAATGATGATGCAAAATGTATGATGTGATATGCAAATGATTATGAGATGGATGTATGATTATGATATGAGATGTATGGAAGCTCAAGGTTTGTGGATGCAAGGTGGATGCATTGATGATGTTTTTGAGTGTCATGATATGAGGTTAGTGCAGAGAGAAGATAGAAGAATAAAAAATGAATAACCATTTCTGATGATGATTGCTTCAAAAGGTCCAACAAGTCCATGATCCATCGAGACTTTATTAGAGATGGTGACAAGACAATGCAAAAGAATGCAGGATGGGTGCTCACACTTTGGGATTGATATTTTCTATCATTCCTTATTGTTTGATATAACACATAGATACAATGCATCAAGGTATTGTTAACCAGGATGATGTTGTATCTATTCTAATGGACTTTGACTCGACAAGAAGATAGGATAGTTCCTAATCAAATCTTGACATATAAAGGTCATTGGAATGTAAGTTAGAAGTGTAGAACATATTGGACCAAAGCATACAGAATACTCAACAAAATACACCAAATGATCTTCCTACACACAACTAAGCAAGTATGCGCCAAGATTATTTTACAAGAGTATCCACAAGCACAACAAATGAAATATAATGATTGATGCCCCATTCCTTTCTCTCTAAATAATTTTTAGATACACATCATCGAGAGGTCCTTGGAAAGGTTCATTAAGATAAATCATAAGAAAATATCAAAATCAAATATTCATTTTTATCTATAGCTCCTACCTAGTATAAGTTTAATTGAGGTGATATTTGTTATTGATGTCCATTGCAGGAAGGATACATTCTAGGACATGTTGATAAGATGGTTGTTTGATGTTGGGATGATGATGCTAAGATGAGTCATTGCTATAAACTTCACTGACATATTTTCCTATGATTTAGACTTTAGATTTTAACTTTTAGGTTTGCACTTTATGAATTTCTATGTTTTCATTCTACTTGTTTCACCAAAGGGTGAAGGTGACAATGATTTATTATGGGTGAAAGTTTATTGTAGGTAAAAGCAAGATGGGATGGATGGGTTTTTGTTTTTTCAAAATATTTCAATGTTTTTGGTATTTTGAAAATGTTTTGAGGTTATTTTTGATCTTTTTGAATGTTTATGTGAATGTTTATCTTTTTCAATTTTTTTGAGGTTGTTTAGGTTTTTTTGAGATATTTGTGGCTTTTTAGGTCTTTTGAACGTTTTCTATTGTTTTTGTATTTTTCCATTTTGCAATTTTTTTTGTCTTTTCTAAATATTTGGATGTTTTTGGATTTTTGAGAATATTTGGATGTTTTGGAATTTTCTGAATATTTCAATATTTTTGGGATTTTTGAGATATTTGAATGCTTAGGGTTTTTCAAAGTTTTACAAATGTTTAGGGATTTTCTAAAATTTGAGTTTCGACCAAGAACCTAACCAAAGAGACCTATCCTAGGGGCCTTATGGGCTAATCATAGATTAGCCTTGCCTATGTTATACACGCAGAGACCACATAGTTCTACTGACTTAACCCATTTGGAAGAAAATGATATGAACAAACAAGAGAAGACAGCTAATTACAATGAACCACTAAGGATTGACCTAGGGTGTCTCAGGGGCATAACAGTGATGGCCTTTCCTACGTTCAAGATTAGAGACAACGTAGTTCGACAAGAGACATTATTTTTTGGATTTTTTATGTTCGATCTTTTTTGGGGATTTTGATGTTTTCTGGATGTTTTAGATTTTTGCTGTATAGGATTTTGTAAATATTTTTTGATTTTTTCGATATGATTTTATGAATGTTTTTGATGTTTTCTAAATAAGATGTCCCATGACCTTAAGATATACAAGAACCCAATTGTGATGCATAATGAGATTCCCTCAGTGTGATATGTTAGCCTACTTTGATAAAGGCAGGAAAGGCTATCCTTGGGAATATGCAAAGTAGTGCTAAAGAGTTCATGATACCTTATAGTGACAAGACATGATAAGGACACGGATGGGGGATGAATGGCGATGCAATGAATGATAGGTCAAAAGAGCCAAAGAATAGATGGAGATGCTTTATTTACGCAAGGAACCTATTTTCTAGGTTTTCACCAAGGTACTTACCCAAAGTGCCACCAAAGTGGTTTTCACTAGAGGAAAATTTTTTTCTTTACTTTTCAATCCTTTTTCTCTCTTTTTTCTTTTAAATTTTGATCATTTTTTAATTTTTGTGTATTTTTTGATTTACACCCTTCATGTTTAGGCATAATTTTTTTGAGATGAAAGGTATTGATTGGATCCTGCAAGGGTTCACCTTTAGAGGTTGACAGTTGGTATGCTCCTGATCCATAGCTTGTTGTGATGACAAAGGGACCCATCCAGTTAGGCTCAAACTTTCCTTTGTTGTCTTGATCAAGGAGGTTCTTCTGATTTTTCTTTAAGACAAGATCGCCTACCTAGAATGACCAACATTTGATTCTCTTGTTATAGCTTTTTTTTTAGTTAGTTTTGATACACTTACAAATGATTAAGGGAATCGAGGTGACATTCATCTAGGAATTCTAGGTCATTCAATCGAGACACTCTCTACTCTTCCTTAGTTATCAAATTCTTCAATGACACTCATAATGATGGGAGCTCAACCTCAATAGGTAAGATGGCTTCTAATCCATATACAAGGGAGAAAGGGATTGCTCGTGTAGGTATGCAGATACTAGTTTGATAAGCCCAAAGAGCAGGATTTAGCTACAGATGCTAGTCACGACCAACTTCATTAACTATTTTCTTTAGGATATTTTAGGATAGTTTTATTTGTTGCTTCTACTTGGCCATTGCCTCGGGGATAGTATGATGTAGAGAATCAGTGTTGGTTATTGAATCTTTGGCATAACTCTTTCACAGCCTAATTCTTGAACGGTGTTCCATTGTATGAAATGAGGATTTGTGGTACACCATAACAAAAAATTAGGTAATTTAGGATAAACTTGTCTATCTGCTTCCTCATTATGTAGATCATAGGAATGGATTCAACCCACTTAGTAAAATACTTAGTGGTAGTTATGATAAACTTATGGCCATTGGATGAAGTTGGAGTGATTTTTCCTATGAGGTCAAGTCACCATTGCAAAAAATGCCATGGTGTGATCATTGGTTGTAACTCTTGAGATGGAGCATGAATCATGTCTCCATGTTATTGGCACTAGATGAATTTCCACACATACTGGTGAGCTTCCTTTTCCATGGTTGGCCAATAGTACCTCATCCTCAACAGTTTCTTAGCTACTGTCATACAACTAGAATGGGACCCACATATGCCATTGCGTATTTTTGTTAAAGAATTTAAGGCTTCCTCTTGGCTAAGACATCGTAGTAATGTCCCTTCGATGCTTCGACAGTAAAGGGTATCACCTAGGATCACGAATCGAGATGCCTTTTTGACAAAGGTCTTTCTAATGTTTAGGGTGATGTCTAATGGAAGGGTTCCTCTATTAAGGTAAGTAAAGATGTCATGGTACCAAGGGGATCTAGGACCAACAATGACACACACGAATTCAGATTCAATGTTTTGAAAGTTGGTACAAGAAGTTGTTCTACCAAGAATTAACATTGAAGAATGTTGTTTGGCATGTCTAGTAGTGATCTAATTGTTTCCATGGCATTTACTACTCTATTGTTCATGCAAGGAATCTACTCAAAATTTATGTCTATAAAAAGATCTTTGAGATTTTCCACTGTCTTCTTGTATGGAGTAAGCTTGTCATCTTTGGTTTGATAGTTGTCATTGACTTGGTTGATAACTAGCTATGAGTCTCCATAGACTTTCATCTCTTGTATCTACCACTGAACTACTATCCTAAGACCTATGATCAAGGCTTCGTACTCAACAATATTATTGGTACATGGGAATCATAGAATATAAGACTTTGGGATGCAATCACCTTGGGGGGGTGATGAAAAGAATGCCAACTCTTGATCCATGTTGAGTGAATGATCCATCAAATTACATCTTCCATTGAGCTATGAAATTAATAAGGAACATTGATTTGTTATGGAACTCAGTTATTAAAGGGTTCTCATCATAGATAGGTGCTTCTACTAACTGTTCTGTGATTACTTTTCCTTTGATTTCCTTATGCTCCACATACTCTATGTCAAACTCTATCAAGATCATTACCCATTTTGTCATTCATCCCAAGAGAGTCGCTTTGGATAGCAGATATTTTAATGGATCAATCTTTACAATGATCTTGATTTGGTGTGACAACATGTAATGCCTAAACTATTGTGAACTAAAAACTACTACAAGGCATGCTTTTTCAATGGCTAAATAGTTCATCTCATAGCCTACCAGGGTTTTGCTGATTTAGTATATGGATCTTTCTTTTTCATTCTCATCATCTTGTTGTAAAAGAGCTCCTAGTGTTGTTGGTGTTGCTGAGATGTACAAGATCAGTGGCTTGTTTGGTATTGGTAGCATAAGTACTAGAGGTGTTAGTAGATAATCCTTGATTTTTCTAAAAAGCTTTACCACATTTGTCATCCCACTTGTAAGTTATTCCTTTATGGAGAAGATGAAAAAAGGGGTGAGTCTTATATGATAGATGAGCTATGAACCTTCAGATGGACTTCAACCTTCCTTGTAATTCTCTCATCTGCTTTATTTTTTGTGGTTTTTCCATGTCTAGGATGGCTATTAACTTTTCTAGATCAATTTCTATTCCTCTTTGTGAAATGATGAAGCCAATAAGTTTCCCTGATGTGACCCCAAATACACACTTTCTTGGATTTAGTCATACCTTATATTCTTCCAACATGACAAAGATAGGTCCTAAGACTTGTATATGCTCACTTCTTTTCTTTGATTTTTCCAAAATATCATCCACATAATCTTCAATTGTTTTTTGGATCATGTCATGAAATATGAGGGTAATTGCTCTTTGATAGGTAGCTCCTCCATTCTTCAATTCAAATGGCATCACATTCCAATAGTAGGTTCCCCGTGGACAAATAACGGAAGTTTTATGTTGATCATATTTGGAAATTATGATTTGATTGTAGCCTAAAAAACCCATCCATGAGATACAATATTTCATTCTCATCTATTAAATCCACGATGAGATCAATGTTTGGAAGAGGGAAATCATCCTTCAAACATGCCTTGTTTAGATCTTTGAAATCAGTACATATTCTAATGGCCCTAGTGGGTTTTGAGACTGGTACTAGGTTTGAAACCCACTCAAGATAATTTATCAAACAAATGAATCCAATGTCAAGAATCTTTTGTAGTTCTAGTTTGACTAAGAGTGCTATCTGAGGGTTCATCTTCCTTAATTTCTTCTCTACTGGTTTGGCATTGGGATAAACTACTAAGTGATGTATAACCACTTCCAGATCAAGGCCTAGCATATCTATGTATGACCATGCAAAGTTAGCTCTTCTCTCCTTAAGGAATGTTGCAAGGTTCTTCTGTTCTTCATCTAACAAAGATTCAACATAGAAGGTGATCTTAGGTTCTTTTATTCCCACATTGATTGTTGTAGCCTTTTTCTACTAGTAATGTTAAGTTCTTTGGATGCATTGCACTAAGGGGAGATTGAATCCCTCATCCTTTGGTGCCTCAAGGAGGTTTTCACCATTAGATGCGTCCTTGTTTTTACTATTTTAGGACTAGAGAGTGTCACTCGGTGGTTTTCACTCAAGGATCTACATGCTAATTGTATTTCATTTATTTTTTGACTGAAGGATTCAATCTTCTCCCCATAGTATGCCCTGGTATCGAGCTCTATATCAACATTTTCTTTGTGATATTTCCATAATAAGTTGTCTTAGATTCCCATGAATTATAAGATAGCTTCATCATTTTCAAATAAATCTAGAATTGGTGGTCCTTGTTGGTCCATGTTAATGAGTTGTGGATATACTAGTCGTATTTTAGTTGGTTGATTGTTTGAGATAAAGGATGCTATGGATATCATGAAGAGGGTGTTTTTGTCAAATAGGTAAGCAACATCAATAGGAAAGTCATCTAAGGTGGTATCATGTGATGTAGGTGACCAAGAGGAAGCCTCAACTCATTTAGCAGCAATACCTTTTCCAATAAGTGTGACCTTGCTAGTAGTACAACCTAAGCCAAGATTTTTTAGTTGTTTCTCAGGAGCGATGGGTTCTAATAAACCACTGTCATTCTATCCTAGCTTCTCATTCTTGTTATATCCCCAATTCTACATTAGTTGTAGACCTTTATTGTCATCTTCCATGGGAAGAATAGGAATAGGTCATTCATCTTGATAGAGGATTTTAGAGATATATTGCCCATTAATGTCTTCTTGATTCAGGTCTCCTCATTTGGTGAAGGTAGTAGCTGACATCTTGATCATTTTTGGTTCTTTGGTGCTAGATATTGATTTCCTATGAGTTTGAGGATAAATAGGTAACTCTCCTAATACAAAGGTTTATTTCAATATTTTGTAGCTCCCACAACCATCATCTTGAATCATTTCTTTGACATCAGGTATGCTTTGACAATTGATATTTGTGGTGTTGAGGTAGAGGCTAGAGATGATGGGTCAACAAATGAGCTTGATGGTGTTGGTCCTTCATCATTTTTGGGTATTTCTGGGATCTTATCAAACTTGGATTGAAGGCTCTTATAGTAGTAGAAAGGATCAGGATCTCCATAGATAGTGATTTCTCTTCCCTCAAAAGGAAACTTCACGCATTGATGATAGGTTGAGGCTACGACTTTCAAAGCATGGATCCATGGTCGACCAAGTAGAATGTTATAGGGAAGATCAAGATCAAGTACTTGGCATGTAGTTTCTACAATAAGAGGACACATCTAGATTGGAAGTGCTATGGTTCCTTGTGATACCCATTCTTGGTCATCATATGCTCTGATGACATTACTCTTTGTCTTCTGAATAGTATCTTCTGAATAGCCTAGATGCTTCATTAGTTGCACAGTACAAATGTTTAGACCAAAACCTCCATCTACCAAGACTCTTTTGACCTTGTTTCTATGAATGACAGCCTCAAGATGTAAAGCACGAAATCTTATGGGATGGTTGTGATGGTAAATCATGTTCAAAGAAGGTAAGAAGATGGTTGGCGATGTGCCCTACCATAGCTCAAAACTGATTGGTATCAATGTTCTCTAGAATAGAGAACTTAGAAAATGATTTTTCTAGTATTTCCCTATGTGCAGGAGATAATTTTAAGAGTTCCAAGATTGATATTTGAGTGGGGGTCTATTTAAGCTGATCTACAAGATTGTACTTGCTAGGAATAGATGTAGGAAAAGTAGGTTGTGTCCTAGATTGAGTTGGGATAGCTCCTTGAACAGTTATTTCTCCACATTGTGTGGTGACTCCACATTCCGTACTAGCTCCTTTAATGATGACAACAGTGATAATGATATCATAGGAGGTAACTACATTTGAATAAGTATGATGAACATTGGTGTAATCCTTAGCTTTTCCATTATTGCTAGCTTTGTTATGATCAGCCATAGGGGTCTTGTATATTTTGAGATCCTGGTTTACAGTTGGTACCTCAATAGATATCATATAGTTTTCTATGGGATCTTGGATGATATTCTTGAGTTTCATGCAATTTTTTGTTTTATGTCCTTTGATTTTATGAAAGTCACAAAGATCATGCTCATTATACCAAGATGGATTTTCCCGGGGTTCTTCGTAGTTTTCAAAGTTAGAAAGTGTTATCAAATTTGACTATACTAGTTTCTTCATGATTGTCTTCATGGGTTGCAATAACTATGTGTATTTTCATTTGGGATAGTTGTTCATGTTACCAGTTTTCCTTTGTTGCATGTTGGTGTTATTGATTTTATTGTTTTGAGGTGTTATTGATCTGATTGTTCTAAGGTGGAGTCATTGATCTAATTGTTCTGAGGTGGTGTCATTTGTTGTACAATTGGTTGGATGTTATCAATTTCATTGTTGTTTCATCTAGGAGCACAGAGTATGACCTTAGCATCTAATACACCATCGTTTATTATATTTTTGTTCTTAGTCCACACACAAGGTTTCTCATTTGAACTGGTTGAAGGATGGTTATCTTTGTAAGCTTGAGTATTTCTTTGTGAGATTAGGGCTCTTTCAATGTTAAGGGATCTTGGAACAATCTCGTCATAGGGTGTGATGCATGGCATTTTCATACAGAATGATAGATTCAGATAAAGGTTGGCTATGATGATTCCCACTTCTTGTTCATTAGGAAGAGGCCACTTGCTTTTACTAGCTATTTGTCTCCATCGTTGTAAGAAATTTGTGAAGACTTCCACTATATTTTGTTTGAGAGTGTACAACTCTTCTAGACTAACTCCCATGTCAAGATTGAAGGAGAAGTGATTGATGAATTTATTAGTGATTTCTTGAAAAATATTTATACTAGGAGGAAAATGAGAGAACCAATCCATAGAAATACTTGTTAAACTTCGAGGGAAGAGGCATGTTAGATATGAATTATTGTAAGCCACTTCCATGCACATGACATTGAATTCTTTGATATGGTCACAATGACTTCCTCTCCCTTTGTATTTGTCAAATTTGGGAATTTCAAAACCAAGAGGGAATGGTACCATTTCTATGTTTCTATCAAATGGGTAAGGACACAAGTTCTATGTATGTGGTTTCTTTGTCTGCTCATGTGAAGGTCCCACATTTATTGTGAGAGTTCTTTCAATTGTGATGTGATCTTCTTGCGTATTGGGTGGAGGAACATATGGTGGGATGAGACATGAGTTATATGGGGTATATGAAGGTGTGATATTTTGTGAAAGTGATGAATATGTTCCTGATGCATTTGGATTGATGATGTTCATATGAGGAAAATAGGATCCTTTTTTCTATTGTTGGGCATACTATTGAGATAGTAAGTCTTGTTGTTGAGCTTATTGTTGTTGTTGCACCACTAGGGCTTGTTGTTGGGCATGCTATTGTTTTTGTGCTAATAAAGCTAATTGATGTGTAGCTTGTTGTACTACTAAAGCTACTTGTTGAGCTTGTTAGTAAATGGTCACTTGTTGTTGTTGTTGCTATTGTGCTAAGGTTTCTTGTTGAGCTTGATGTTGTTGTGTTAGGGTTTCTTGTCGAGCTACTAAGGCTACTTGTTGTGCTTGCTATTATTGTTGTGGTAAGGCTGCTTGTTGTGCTTGTTGTTGTTGCATGGCATGGTGGTAAGTTTTTTGTGCTTTTTGCAAAGCTAGGGCATGTGCTTGCAATGTGGGATCGGGTGGTTGTTGAGATATCTACAAAGCATTAGGGACATTCATGTTTTGAGTGGTTAGCATATTGGTATTGAAAGGTGGAGGATTCCCTTGGTTTATCATTCCTTCTAAGATAGTAGATTGAGGTGGAGGAATGCATGTTTGAGGTCCTGATTGATTTGGCATAGAAAAGGGAGCTATTGGAAAAGATGATGTCATTAAATTTTGCAACAAAAATGATGTAGGAGCATCTAGTGGTGTGAGGACAATCCTACAACACCCAAAAAAAAGAAAGATTTTAATTTTTTGTTGGTTGTTTCTTTGATGTTTTTGCATTTTTGGATACCCCTTTAGCTATTAAAATATTCAAAGCCAAATTTGAGGCCCTTAGAGGCCCTAGATAGGCCCAAAATTTTTTACCACATCATCTTTTTGAGAGCTTTCCGAAAAGGTATTATCATTGAAAATCCGACAGTCGGATTAAAAGTTATGACTTCTGGAAGTTGGTGCATTTTTAGAAATGTGCAAATTTTTGAATGTGAATTCAAATGTGAATTTAAAATTGTAATTTGGCCACCAAACCACCAAAACTCAAATTTTATTGTTGTTTTGGCTCCAAATTGGAAAGGAGCTCTATTTATGGCTAGATTTCTGATTTTTGGCAGCTTTTTGGGGAAAAGAGTTTGCATGCTGCAAAATGGGGTCTTTTGTAATTTTTTGTAATTTCTGTAATTTGCATGTATTGCAGAGCTTGAGTATTTTTTGATCTTCTGCATGTAAGAAGTTCCATTCTAAATAATAATAAAAGTTCTCTAGTTGTTGGCATCATTTTTTGTGTCTTGGGTTTGCTCCCTCATCAGGTTCCTATTAGAGCGGGTTTTCTTGAGCGTATGGACAGATCGCCGATTGTGAGGTAGTTTTCACCAAGACCATGGTTTTGGGTTTGAGATATTCAAGATGCCTCCAAGAGTGATTCCCGGTAGGCGTGGTGGTGCTAGAGGTGACAGAGGTGGCAGAAAATACTAGTGGAAGAGATCCATTGGCGGCTGAGGGTTTTAGAGCCCTCCAAAGACAAATTGATGCATTGCAAGAACAAATGAGAAGAGGGTTAAAACTAGGAAGGAGAGGAGAAAGCGAGGATGAAGAAGAGGTGGAAGATTTAGACATTGAAGAGGAAGAAGAAGCAATTGATCAAGATCAGATGCGGCTAATAAGGGCCATTTTGAAGATCAGAAAAAGACCCATAATAGAAGTCCCTAGTTATTCTGGAAGTTTGAACCCGTAAGAGTTGATCGGTTGGATCAACGAGCTATAAGAGTATTTTGAGTATGAAGAAGTATAGGACCTAGATTAGGTTAAGTTTGTAAAAATGAAGCTGAAGGGCCATGCCAATATTTGTTGGAAAGAGGTCCAGTTGGAGAGAAATTGAAGAGGAAATGGAAAGATCAGCAGTTGGGATTGCATGGTGGAGAAACTGAAGAAGCAATTCATACCAGTGGACTATGAGTTAGATCTGCTAAATAAATTGCAAGGGTTGAAGCAAGGAAGTAGATCTATGAAATAATACATAGAATATTTTCACAAGATGATCATCAGAACGGGCCATGTAGAGGCCAACAAGAAGAAGGTATCCCGTTATCTTAATGGGTTATCACCGAGCATTTAAGAAGAGCTAAGCCTGTTCAGAATGACCACCATTGAGGATGCATACCATTTTTCTCTTAAAGTTGAGGAGAAACTAAAAAAAAGATTTGACAACAAGCAAAAAGGACGAGGAGGTCAAAGCAGAAAGGGTAGTGGAAGATATTCTGGAAGCCGAAATGGGGATGAAAGGAAAAATGAAGATGTGGGTACTAGTCAAAGCTAGAAGAATGATAACTTCTACCACCCTTGTGATCAAAACAGTGGTGATCAAAGAGGTAGAGGATGAGGAAGATCTGGGCCAGGACCCGGAAGAGGTGGTTTTAGAGGAACTTGTTTCCATTGTGGTGAAGAAGGGCATCAAGCCTATGAATTTCCATAACACCAAGGAAGGAAAGACAAAAGACCAGAAGGTCATGGAATGTTTGTACATGCAGATGAGGAGGCTCAATCCGAGCATTTAGATGATGCAGAAAGGGAGAATCCCTAGTGGTTAGAAGAGCCCTGGTGACTGAAGAGAAGGAACTAGAACAGAGGAAGAATATATTTCAGACAAGGTGCATGTGTGAAGACAAATGTTGTGATGTCATTATTGACAGTGGAAGCATCGATAATCTAGTATCATAAGAGATGGTTATGAAGTTGAAGCTAAAAAGGGAAAGGCATCCACATCCATATCGAATTTCCTGGTTGTAGAAAGACCACAAGGTTCTGGTCAATGAGCAGTGCTTGGTGAAGTTCAGGATTAGAAGCTATCGTGATGAGGTACTATATGATATCATCCCCATGGATGCGTGTCACATGTTGTTGGGGAGGTCGTGGTAGTTCGATAGGCATGTTTTACATGATGGCCATGCAAACACTTCTTCATTGATGAAGGATGGAGTCTGCCATAAGTTGAAACCCCTAAAGAAGGACGAAGAAAAGGTATGCAATAGTGCTAGAATTTGTTTTGTCGATGGAAGGAAATTTTTAGAAGGCATAAAGCATGAGCGTATGTGTTATGCATTGATTCCTAGAATGGATAAGGAAGATAGTGAGAAGGTGCCAGTAGAAGTTTTTAGACTATTGGATGAGTTTTAGGAGATTAATTTTGATAACGTACCTGAGGGTTTACCACCAGTGAGGAAGATCAGTAATTAGATTGACTTGATCCCTGGAGCTAGTTTGCCAAATAAGGCCACTCACATAATGACTCCTATAGAAAATGAGGAGTTGAACAAATAGGTTTAGGAGTTGTTGAGAAAGGGTTTGATTTGAGAGAGTCTAAGCCCATGTGTAGTACCTGTAGTACTAGCACTGAAGAAGGATGGGGAGTGGAGGATGTGTGCAGACTCTCGGGCCATAAATAAGATAACAATCAAGTACAGATTTCCCCTACGAAGGATGGATGACCTCATGGACTGTTTGAGTGGAGCACAGTACTTCACGAAGATTGATCTAAAGTGTGGATATCACCAGATCCAGATTCGAGAGGGTGATGAATGGAAGACTACCTTCAAGACCAAGGAGGGCCTGTATGAGTGGTTAGTCATGCCCTTTAGGCTAACCAATGCACCGAGCACTTTCATGTGGCTCATGAACAAGGTATTCAAAGAGTTTCTTGGGAATTTTGTTATTGTGTACTTAGATGATATTTTAATATTCAGTAAGTCCTAGGGTGAGAATTTGATGCATATTCGTAGAGTCTTTGAAAAGTTGAGAGAAGAGAAATTGTTGATTGATCTAAAGAAGTGTAGTTTTGTGAATGAGTTAGTGTATTTAGGGTTTGTTGTCTCGATAGAAGGTCTCAAGATGAACCCAGAGAAGGTGAAGGAAATTCTAGAATGGCCTACCCCAAGAACTACTACTAAGGTGAGATCTTTCCATGGTTTGGATAGCTTTTATAGAAAGTTCATTAGAAACTTCAGTAGTATTTTTTCACCCCTAACTGAAACAATGAGAGGGGATAGAAAAGAGTTCAAGTGGAGCACTGGAGCAGTGAAGAGTTCTGATCTATTGAAGTAGAAGGTGACAGAGCAACCAGTTTTAGCCCTCCTAGATTTTAATAAGGTGTTTCAGGTGGATTGTGATGCTAGTGGTTGTGCCATTGGAGCAATGATGAGTCAAGAAGGTAAGCCCATTGCCTATTTTAGTGAAAAGTTAAATGATGCAAAGAGAAAGTACTGTATAAATGATGAGGAATTTTATGCAATATTTCAAGCATTAAAGAAATGGAGACATTATCTGTTGCTGAAGGAATTTGTTTTGTATACTAATCATCAAGCATTATAGTACTTGAGTAGTCAGGGAAAATTAAATTAGAGGCATATGAAATGGGTAGAATTTTTGTAGAGTTATACCTTTATTTTAAAGCATAGGAGTGGCAAGTCAAATAGGGTTGCAGATGCCTTAAGTAGGAGGCAAACATTGTTGACAAAGATGTAGATTGAAGTGGTTGCATTCAATGAACTCAAGACATTGTACCCTAAAGATCCTTATTTCACAAAGGCTTGAAAATATTGCAAGGAGCCTATTATATTTGACAGGACGAAGTGGCTATATTTCATAATCCAGGATGGCATGTTGTTTAAGGGAAGCCAATTGTGTATTTCAAGGAGTTCCATGAGGAAGAACCTGATAAAGGAGAAGCACAGTGGAGGAATGGCAAGACATTTTGGTCAAGATAAGACCATTTCCATTATTAGTGAGCATTATTACTGGCCTTAGTTATCACAAGATGTGAAGAAATTTGTGCAGAGTTGCAGGGTATGTTAGATGGCTAAAGGAGTGAGCCAGAATACTAGGTTGTATCAGCCCTTACCTATACTAGAGAGGCCATGGGAGGATATAAGTATGGGCTTTGTTCTTGGTTTACCAAGGATGCAAAGAGGGAATGATTCATTATTTTTGGTAGTTGATAGGTTTTCGAAGATGGCACATTTCATCCCATGCTAGAAGACCCATGATGCATTCCACATTGTTGACTTGTTCTTCAAAGAGGTGGCGAGGCTACATGGTTTGCCAAAGAGTATAGTCTCAAATCGTGACAAAACATTTGTTGGATACTTTTGGAGGACCTTGTTGAAGAAGTTTAAAATAGAGTTGAAGTTCAGTTCTACACACCATCCACAAACTGGTGGGAAGACTGAGGTTGTGAATAGAAGTCTGGGTAACCTACTAAGATGAATGGTAGGAGATAAACCCAAGGGATGGGACTTCATCTTTCCCTAGGAAAAAATTTCTTACAATTTTGTCAATAGAAGCACTGGTAGATCACCATTCTAGATTGTGTATGGGGGCAGTCCTAGGACCACTCCAGAATTGAGAAAGATGGACCAAGAGAAGAAGACAAGTGCTAAAGCTGAAGACTTTGCAGATCACATCAAGAATATACATGAGAAGGTAAGAGAACATATTAACAAGATGAATATGTAGTATAAGACTAAGGCAGATCAGAAGAGGAGGTATAAGGAGTTTCAAATTAGTGATGAAGTGATGGTCCACTTGAGGAAAGAAAGGTTTCCAGTGTGAACCTATAACAAATTGAAGATGAAGAAGTTTGGTCCCTATAAAATTTTGAAGAGGCATGATTCAAGGAACACATATGAGGTAGAATTTTTGGATGGAGTCAACATTTCCCCTGTGTTCAACATTGTAGATTTGATAGAGTATCATGAAGGTGGCACAAAGAATGGTCCAACAATAGAACAGTGTAACATTCCCACACCTACTTTAGAGAAGGAGGAGATTGAAGCAATCCTGGATAGTCATGTGGGAAGGAGTACCAGAAACAGGCAATATGAAGAATATCTTGTGAAGTGGAGAGGAAGGCCTATGGAAGATTCATCTTGATTATCTAAAGTAGAGGTTGACCATTTGGGTTTTCCTCAACCATCTAAGACATGATGGGGTCACTTCTCAAATTACCCTGGGTGTCTGATGCAGGAGCATCTAGTGGTGTGAGGGCAATCCTACATCACCCCAAAAAAAAAAGATTTTAATTTTCTGTTGGTTGTTTCTTTGATGTTTTTGCATTTCTGGATACCCCTTTAGCTATTAAAATATTCGAAGCCAAATTTGAGGCCCTTAGAGGCCCCAGATGGGCTCGAAAATTTGTACCACATCATCTTTTTGAGAGCTTTCTGAAAAGGTATTATCTTTGAAAATCCGACGGTCGGATTAAAATTTATGGCTTCTGAAAGTTGGTGCATTTTTAGAAATGTGCTAATTTTTGAATGTGAATTTCAAATTGTAATTTTGGCACCAAACCTCCAAAACTCAAATTTGAATGTTGTTTTGGCTCCAAATTGGAAAGGAGCTCTATTTATGGGCAATATTTTTGATTTTTTGCAGCTTTTTGGGGAAAAGAGTTCACATGCTAGAAAAGGGGGTCTTTTGTAATTTTTTGTAATTTTTGTAATTTTCATGTATTGCATAGCTTGAGGATTTGTGATCTTCTACATGTAAGAAGTTCCATTCTAAATAATAATAAAATTTCTCTGGTTGTTGGAATCATTTTCTGTGTCTCGGGTTTGCTCCCTCATCAAGAAATGACACAATAGCACCTTCAGTCCTGTTGGCCTTGTTGTTGCACCAAAAGATTGACATTTCAATGCTTGATACAAGTGTCAGTTAAGATCCACATGAAGTGGTTAGACCATGTCACAAACCCAAGCATCATGTTGCAAGGAAGACCAAGGGACACACCATCTTGCAACAATCCCCCCCAACACAAGCAAGGGGTTTGAAGTCCATTTTCCTATGTGTTGGGGGTTGCGTTGTGTAAAAGATATAAGCAAATGATTCGTGATCAAGGTACTCCTAGGGTTGATAGAAATCACAACCAAGGGATTGATTTGTGGTGGATTGATAGGAGATGATGTGATAATGGTAGATGGAATGGATAAACCCACTAGAGGGTTTGATAAGGATGTCCCTATTTGTGTTGAGGGTTGATTCTGTGATATGGTATTGACATGTCCTAGTGTGTTGTTTTGTGATTTTTGGTCTATACCACTTTGCATGATGGTAGGCATACTTGCGGTACTCATAGATGTGGATGAAGAATGGTTTCCCTAAAATGTTGAAGTGGTGGTGGAATAGTGAAGGTCAAGCAAAGTGTGTAACTATTTTGGATCCTTGGGAATGGGAGGAGTACCAAAGGTAGGTTTCCAAATAGTAGTAGGAGGTGGAGGATTAGATTCAAGAGTACCTACAAGTATATTGGTTTTGAAAGGTAAGGTTTGACCAAAATCTTTAGCAAGGCTGGTTGCAAGACTAGGTATGTAAATTTGATTTAGCCCTTGTGATGGAATTGTGAAATCTTGTGTAAAACTTTGTGCTACAAATGTTGGGGGGATAGGAGCTACACTTTCAAAAAGTTGATGTTCTAAAAGTTCTTCCCTAGTGAGCTCAAATGGGTTGATGGTGAAATCTTCAATTTCATACGGTCCTAAAGGAGATGATGGTTGTTGTGATGGTGTAACGTGACTTCTAGGATCAAATTTTGAAGGATTTGGATCACTTGAGGTAAATGTAGCTTTTTCTTCTTCCATGATTCTCTTGTGTTGTGATGTCATCTTTACCATAAATTTGGCATCAACTATGGGAGAGTTGTGTTGAGTTTTGTTTTGTTTGAACTCTCTAGTTGATTCAAACCTATGTAAGAGGGACACTCTAAGTCTTTTTGGAGCAATGATGACAATGTGGGATGAAAATATGGATGTTGTGGGAAGTGATCTTTGCAAGCATTTTGGGACAACACTTTTGAGTTAAGTTTGATGTTGTGATGTTGGGATAGAGGTTGCTAATGAACTTAGAAATCTTTAGGTTATACTTGTGACCTTCAAGATAAACTAGTTCAAAGATGATAACTATCTCAACTAAGTGCATGGAAAAGGATACATTTCACATACAAAGTAGCTATGGTAGTAAGTTGGTTTGATGTTTTAAGCCCCAAAGTGTTAGTGTATTTGAAATTTTGTAAAGATAGATGAGGTGAAGGATGAAATGTTGATGAAGGGGTGAATGAAATGTTGGACCCAATGTTGACCTAAAGTGAACCTTTTGTTTTGAAAAAACCAAGGTAGTGAGAATGATGCTAGACCTCTAAAATTTTCAAATCCTAAAGACTCAGTGATTTAGGAAACTTGTTGATCTTCAAAAAGATAAGGGTTCCAGCTCATAAAGAATGCTTACATGTCAGGATATTTTATCAATTTGCATTCATAAAATTTTATCATCAATTTGTTTCTATTTTCATAGAGTGCCTCAATGCGGTTGTTGATTTCTTTTGCACTCCAATGTATAAGTTTATGGTGATGACCAGTAGACCTTCGTTTAGGGATCCTTACTTTGCATGAGATCATTTGGTAAAGTGAACCTTTGTTTCAACAAGATCAAGGTAACAAAAAAATGATGGTAGACCTCTAAAATGTTCAAGTTCTATAAAATGAGAGGATTAAGGGGAATGTTTAAACCTGTTCTAGCTCTCCTAGCTCAAGCATAAAATTTTCTCAAAAAAGTGTAACGGTTGCAGTAGAGTATGGATGCCCACTTTTGACTATACTCTGTTCTACAATTCCTACGTCTGAAGGGGAATGCTAGTGATTTTCCTCTATGAAGTTTAACTATTTTATGAGTCATTTAGAGGAGTTGAGCATCATGAAAAAGACTAGGATTTTGACTCCAAAATAATGCAAACAATTTTGGACTATACCTTGAAGCGTGTCTATAAAATTTTGCTACCAAATTGTTTATGTTTTTGTGAACTACTCGAAGGTGTTTCTTAAGAGATTTTGAAGTGAGATGCTTAAGTATAAAGTGAGGACCAGTAGACTTCAACTTAGGAATCCTAATTTCTTGTGATATCATGTGGGAATAGTTTAAGTCTATGGAAGAAAGGGATATATTTATTTCCATGTGGGTGGTGGTAATAGGGGCCTTCTAGCCTCAATGTTAGCATGTTCCTCTTCTTCGTCTAAAATGTTTGTTGTGTTTCTCCACTATGAGTTGGTTTCCTTGTGTTCAATAGTGAAGTTTCTTAAACTACTAATGAGATCTGTTTGTTCACCATTTATGAGTTCAAAGTTTAGTTGGATTATAGCACCTAGAAGATTAGGTTTTTCAATGGGAGCAATCAGTCTCCAAATAGTCATGTGGGGTTTATTTGTCAATTTATCTTTGCTTAAATCAATTGATTTTACCACAAACACTTGTCTTTTGATTATTTTTTCAAACTAGATGTTTATGTCAAAAACATCATAACTTTTACAATGTCCATTTGATGAAAATTATGAGATTAAAGCCATAATTGCATGTTGTCTTTGGTAAATATGGGTTTGAGATTAATGTCAAGATATTTAGAAATTGCTAAGGATAAATCCTTAGGACAAGCAGTAATATTAAGGCTAACTCAAGAAGTCCATATTTGAGCCAAAGTGTTTGAAATTTTGGATAGTGGATGTTCGTTTTTGGATCATTTTGAAATCAAGCAAAGTGCTAAACTGACTCACAAACATTACAAGCCTAGGATAGAAATGGCTATATTTGTTGTATTCCCACTTGCATTTCTCTAGCTACGCTTATTCAGAGTAGATGATTAGAAGCTTGACCACCCTAGCTCCCCTCCATGACACTCACTTCTATGGGTTAGCCAAACTTCAAGTTATCATGAATCTCTCATGAAAAAAATTTCATATCTACTAAGAATTGCAAATATGTGGGATGGATTCAGAGGTCTAACCTCCTCACATCAGCAAATATTAGGGATTTTTGGCTACTACACAAAGGTTTGTAATAAGGGCATCTGGTTCAGAGGACATTATGATAAACTCCCTCAAGAGGTCTCCCAACCCTTAGAACAAGGGCTTTATGCATCATAAAGGTACTGGGGGAGAGCTATCATGCATCACTTAGTTGATCACAAACTTTCCTTGCAACCACAAATTTATATAGTGGTTTGAAAGAGCCTGGCTTATGCTCATTACCGCTTGGGTCATTCCCTTGGGGTGAGTACTTTTTCCTATGAAGGAAACCCCTCTAAAGGTGAAAAATAGTGAGTAAGTACATCCGTAGTTCGATCATCTTTTTTTGCATGCACAAAGAGAGAACACACACTATGCCTTTTCTCACACTAGCATGGTTGCTCAATTTTAAACCCAAATTGAAAGATGGAGGTAATTTTTTAAACAATCAATATCACTAAAATGCTTTTGATTCTCAAGATCACTATGAAGCATGAGAAAAGTGCATACATAGTTGAATGACAAAAATTGCAAAGAAAATTACAAGACAATTAAAGCACGAGTTCATTTTTAAGCCTCAAAGCAATGATGAGTTCTTTTTAGAGCACTAATTGAAAAATGAGTTTGCCTTGTTCAATTTTAAGCCCAATTGAAAGATGCAATGTGAGGGTTCATTTTATCCAACTTTGAATTTTCATTTTAAACCCAATGGAAAACTAGTGCATTGCCTAAAACTAAAAGAAAAAAAGCATGAAATTGGGTTATAATCTCCCCAAATCAATGAATGCTAGTTACAATTATAGAATGTTTCGATACAAGAGAAAGTATTCAATTTTTATCCATGCTTTAAAACTTGAAAAACCCTGTTAGTTTAACAATGAAAACACAATCAGACATCGATTAGTGATTAGATAATCAAAAGAAATTAGGTTACTTGTTGAAAAAAAACATGAAGTTTCTTACTTTGGTTCAACGTCACTACACATGATGGCATCACAATTTGAAATTTGGGCATTGCTCTAGCGAATTTGAGCATCGCTTTGTAGAAGGACTAGTGAGCACAATTGTGTCATTGTTTTGATGGGCGTCATTGTAAACAAGTGCATCACAATTTGAACTTTAAAAGCATTGGTTTGGTGAAGGTAAGCGTCACCGTTTTCAATCCATGATACTTAAAATTTAAATATTTGTTAGTCAATTAAATATGTGTTGCTATATCAAATTGCTTGGGTGTTGCTATATGGTGACACTATTGAGATAGTGTCATTGTTTGTGTTTTGAGTGTCACTGCAACTTGCAAAACAACAAAACATGGATTTCAAGCTAAAATATGGTTAAATAATCAGTTTTCCCTCCTAGCACTAGAATGTTTTTGTGAAATACTGGTTATGGGCCAAATTACACTTGATCCATGAAGAATCAAAGCATAATGGAGCCATCAATACTCAAATCTCAACAAGATCAATCAATCAAAATTGAAAGTAAACATTTTATCAAGAAACCTAACGTGCTAAATTTATGAAAGCTTTAAAGAAAACATCTACTCTAATCCATTGAAACTTTATCTTGTTGTGGAATTCGTGTAGTGTTGATGTGGACCAATGACCCTTTCCCAATCTCGTGATAGTGAGCTTGTTTTAGTCGATTCTATGGAAGAGAATTGATGAAACCATGGTGTTTGATGTATGAAAAACCTAAATTATGCCAAAAATGAACATGATGCAAGCTAATTTACCATAATTTTATACTACAAGTGATCTAATTATGCAATTTCTAAGCTAAAATGATCTAAAATATAAAAACCTTAATTTATTTACAAACTAGGATGGATGCATGGAAGCCATTAATGAAAGCTTGAAGCTATTATGCAATTAAAAAAAAATGAAAATAAGCTAAATGTATGCAAATTGAGAGTATGGATGTGAGTAAATTTAACAACATAATTTTGCAATAAAAGATGGATCCATTTGTTTCCAAATAGTGATATATTTATAGGAGAGAAAATGAAGAATGGATGGTTGAGATCAAAAAGCCTAATCAACGGTTTAGGATGAAGAAGATGAGAGGCATGGATAATGGATTCTCATCAATGGATGAGCATGCAAGATGAAGATTAATCAAAGGCTCACAACTGCCTCAAACAACACACTTTTGAACTACTCACATAGGTCAACAGTAACTTGTTTAGGAGGTTGAAGGGTTAACTTTCTTTTGAAGTTAAGTGAGTTGATTAGAGGAGAGGGAATATTTCTTAGAATATTCCATTAGGGTGAGGAAAAAGGTAATTTTTACAAATTAAAACAAAGTTTTAATTGTGCAAAAAGGATAAAGAATATTCCATGGGAATATTCCCTTTGATTAGAGGAATAATTAGTTTAATTTCTAATTAAACAAGGTTTAATTTATGCAATTTAGGGAATTAGAAGAATTAAAAGATATTTATTAAATTAGATGATTTAATAAATAAAATAAGGGTGATGAAATGATATTTAATTAAATAAGATAGGGTTATTTAATTAAATAAGATGACTTAGGAGATTAAATTAAATATTTTGATTTATTCAATTTAATGAGATGAAGTGTTAGTGTGAAAAAGAGAGGAATTAACCCAATTTAATTATTTAGGCCAAATAGGAAAAAAGGATGCAATTAATTAATTAGCTAGGCTAATTAAATAAATTAAGTGAAAAGAGGATGGATAAAGAGGAAATGATGTTAATAAATCTATTTCAAGTGTATGACATTGATTAGGGTATTTTTTAATGTCTACAATTTTATCTACAGATTAACATGTTTCTTTGTAGGTGCGCCTATGAAGCTACTTTCCAATATGAATCTATGGAGTCCCCTTACATTGTGCTTCCTTTAGGAGAGAGTATCTGGCAACACCTTCTTTGTAGGTCTGAGGGCCTATGAACTGATTGCATCCTGGGAGATTTGTCCATCATTGGTCTATGGTCCTTCGGTGTACTTTTTTTAACTCTATAGTTCCAAGGATTGCTAGAGTCCATTTTTCAAACCTCCTCAAAATAGAGTATCTATAGAGTTATTTTCCTACCCTACACTTTTGAGCTCACCAAATTGAGGTCTGCTTCCTTGATGGTTCAAGTATACATTTCTAAACTCTTTAATCTACTTTACCAAACACTCATTAACACTCATGCTCGCTAAGTGGGGGAAAATGTATAGGAGTGAATTTGCACCCCTCTTGCAAATTCCCCTTTCACATTCTTCCACCTTAGAAAATCAAACCCGATTGTGAAATTCCACATCACCCAGCCAAAATGAATCCACTTGGAACCTATCTTTTTGTGTCGGTGGGAGATTTTTTGTCAGGGACATGAGTGTGGTGTGTGGACATATGTGCAGCACACTACCATACCTAAGAAATTTCTACCTCTAACATCCACAGGGACATTATGTTCTCCATTGGGCATGAAGTGTAACACTTTTGTGTTGACCAACTGGCCCAAAAATGACTCTTTCCCTCCAATTTTGATCTTCAAATTCCTATCTTGCTCATTCACTTCATCTCTTTTTGCAATTTGAACTCCATTCTACACCATCTCGATTTGTTGAGCATATTTTGAGCATTTCAAGCCATTGTCAACACATCTTACTACACTTTTGCTACCATTGGAGCTAATAACTTGGTGTCCTAAGGAACTACTTCATCATTATCATGGTAGCATAGACCTTACCAAGCTTGTAGCCAACTTTACATTCTTAAGAGAACAATGATTGAGAAGGTTATATTGCTCATTGATTCATGTAGCATAGCAATTTTTTAATTGTTTAGATTCTTTCCCTTGTACTCTTTATCACATTTCTATCTCGTAGCTTTTTTGGCTTCCTATGGAGGTCGAAACATCAAAGCGAGGGTTTGAATAAGGAAAAACCCTATATAGCCCCAACATTTTTCCTCTCTTGGTTGTGTGTAGGTACGTGTAAGTGCAAAGCTTGCTGGCGAACTAGACTTTCAGTGAGTTAGTCTTTGTCACCTCTATTTTCATCTATCTTCTTTATCATTTATATAGTCATTACTTGTATTTCATTATTTTGTTTAGTTCATTAAATCTCATCACCTAGACTGTTAGTAAGTTTTTGGATTTTCCTACTATACTTCAACATTTTCTAGCCGTATGGATGCCAACACACCAGAGAGATGTTAGTGCACTGTGCTATCATCCTAGATCCATGTTATTTTCCTTAGGCAAAGAGTTTTCTGAGATATAGTTTGGGTTCTAGAAACTAGCTCAACTTGTCTCATTGAATTACTAAGATCAGTAGAGTGACATAACCACTTGAGAGTGCTCTTCATTCTCTATCATACACCTAAAACACCCATTTATCTTGAGGTAAGATAGGACAACCTTTCTCTTTTGGCTCTCCATGACCTAAAGACTTGGTGTGGTTGGTCCTCCTACCTTAGAGGATGATATTTTGATTTTTAGTAAGACTTTGGAGGAGAACTTGATGCATATCTAAAGAGTTTTTGAGAAGCTAAGGGAGGAGAAGTTGTAGATTAATTTGAAGAAATGTTGTTTTGTGAAGAGAGAGTTAGTGTATCGAGGATTTGTTGTCTTAGTAGAGGGTCTTAAAATGGATCTAGAGAAGGTGAGAGCTATCATTGAATGGCCTACCCCAAGGAATATTATAGAGGTAAGATCATTTCATGGTCTAGTGTGTTTTACAAAAAATTTATTAATAATTTTAGTAGAATTTGTGCACCTCTAAGTAAAGTGATGAGAGGGGATAGAAAATATTTTAAGTGGACTACATGAGCAGACAAAATTTTTGATATGTTGAAGAATAAATTTACAAAGCAACCTATTTTAGCACTTCCATATTTCAATAAGGTCTTTTAGGTAGATTGTGATACTAGTGGCACTACTATAAGAGTTGTTTCGAGTCAAGAAGGTAAGCATGTTTCCTATTTTAGTGATAAGTTAAATGATATTAAGAAAAAATATCTTGTCTATGATTAGGAGTTTTATGCTATAGTTTAGGATTTAAAGAAATGGAGACACTATTTGTTTCCAAAATAATTTGTTTTATATATTGATAACTAGGATTTACAATATCTCAATAGTCAAAGAAAGTTAAATCAAAGGCACTTAAAATGGGTTCATTTTTTACAAAGTTATACCTTTGTTTTGAAGCACAAGAGTGGAAGGTCAAACAGAGTTGCAAATTCCTTGAGTAGAAGGAAAAAATTGTTGATAGAAATGAATATAGAGGTTGTTGGGTTCAATGAACTCAAGATTTTGTATCTTGAAGATCTAGACTTTACAGAAACTTGGTAGGCTTGTTCGGAACCTATTACATTAGATAGGATGAGATGGTTGGATTTCTTAATCCAAGATGGAATATTGTTTAGAGGAATCCAATTATGCATTCCAAGGAGTTCTATGAGAGAGAATCTAAACAAGGAGAAGCATAGTGGAGGATTGGCTAGATATTTTAGTCAAGATAAGACCATTGCTCTTGTTTTTAAGAATCATTATTGGCTACAGTTACAACAATATGTGAAGAAGTTTGTAAAAATTTGTAGAGTATGTTAGATAGAGAAAGGAACAAGTCAAAATACTAGATTGTATCAATCATTACTTGTACCTGAGAGGCCATGGGAAGATATTATCATGGATTTTGTTCTTGGCCTTCCAAGGACATAAATAGGGCATGATTCCATATTTGTGGTGGTGGATATATTTTTGATGATGGAAAATTTCATTCCATTTCATAAGACTAGTGATGTTGATGTTGCAGAGTTATTTTTCAAAGAGCTGGTGAGACTACATGGTCTACCAAAGAGTATAGTTTTAGATAGAGATACCAAATTTGTTGGTTATTTCTAGAGGACATTATTGAAGAAGTTTAATACAAATTTCAAGCTCAATTTTGTACACCATCCACACACTAATGGAAAAGTAGAGGTGGTGAATAGGAGTTTGGGTAACCTCCTAAGATGCTTAGTAGGAGATAAGCCCAAGGTATGGGATTTGATTGTCACATTCAAAATTTTACTACAACAATTTTGTCAATGGGAGCACTGGTAAATCACAATTATAGATTGTGTATGGGAGAATTCCAAGAACTTCTTTTGAACTAAGAGATATGGATAAGGGGGAGAAGAGTAGTGTTGAGGCTGACAATTTTGTTGAGAACCTAAAGAATTTGTACAAAGAGGTGAATAAACATATCAATATGATGAACTCACAATATAAGGCTAAGGTAGATCAAAAAATTAGGTATACGGAGTTCCAAGTAGGAGATGAAATCATGGTTAATTTATGAAAGGAAAGGTTTCCAGTTGGTACATACAACAAGTTAAAGATGAAGAAGTTTGGACCGTGCAAGATCCTAAAGAAGTATGATTTAGGAAATGCATATGAGGTAGAAATGCTTGATGAAATTCATATTTCACCTATGTTTAACATTTTAGATTTAACAAAATATCATGAAGTAGGAATTTATGAAGAAATAATAGAAGCACGATGGAATATCTCAACACCTACTTTAGAAAAGGAGGAGATAGAAGAATTTTTGGATAGTCTTATGGGTAGAAGCAAAAGAAATAGGAAATATGCAAAGTACTTGGTGGAGTGGAGAAGAAGGCCTATTGAAGATTCATCATGGTTGTCTAAAGCTCAGCTTAATTGTCTTGGTTTTCCTCTAACTCTTGAGAAGTGCCAGGGTCACTTTTCAAATTACCTTGGGTGTTTAATACAAGAGCATCCAACGGTGTAGGGAAATCTTCCATCACCCAAAAAAAATATTTTTCCTTAATTTTTTTAGCATTTTTGAGTTCCATGATGGTACTTATGGGGTGTAAGAAAGTGAGGAGTTAGAAAAGGAGAAAAATGGTCACTTACTATTTTTAGTAAGTTGGAATAAATGGGCTCGTATGGACTTAAAAATTTATCCCAAAGAGAAAAACTAAAAAAAAAAATTGGTTGTGAAAGAATCATCTTAATACCCTGAACGGTTTGGGAGATATTAAAGTTTTCGTCCTGAGAAATTTCTCCAATGCAACTTCAAATTCAAATATGGAAAACTTAGAGGCCCAGAAACAACTCAAAAAGTTGATGAACTGACCACTAGTGGGTTCGGCATTGTAGATCTCTTCGAGATATTTCCAATGATATGTTATAATAGCCAATCAGACACCTAGATCAAAAGTTATGGCCCCACAAAGTTTCCCCTCTAAAAAGTGAATTTCATTAAAATTTCTTCCTAGGCCAAAAATCAAATAAGACTTTTGTCACCAAAAAAAGGGAAAGTTGAACTTTCTAGAACATTCTAGGGCAATTATTGGGTAAAATAAAAGGGTTAAGTGGGGGGTCATAGAAGGTGGCTCCAATAGGGCAGATTGTGGCTCTGAATAATACATTTTGTTTTTAGAGTTGATTTTTTGTAATGAGTCAAGCCCATGAGGTTGTAGCATGTAATTTTTGAATCTATAATTTCATTTTCTAAAAAATAATTGAAAGTGATTTATCTTTCTATCTCACATCTTATGTGTTGGTATCTATTGTTATTATTTGTGTGGGTTTCAGGAAGTGTGGCCTTCATCAATAACACTATCTACCATCCTTTTGTATGGGACAAGCTTTTTTCCTTTTTTTGATAATCATTATTTACTTTTCATATAGCCAATAATGATTCTCTAAAAAAATGAAGTTCCTTTATTTTCCATTGAATTGTCATTCTAAGACTAGTGATTAAATATTCATATTTTGTGGTGTTAGTCATGCAAGGGAAAGTAATTGTATATGAATTTGGGATACAATCACCTTGTTGAGTGATAAAAATAATTCTATCCTTAGATACATGTTGAGTATGAGAGCCATCAAAATATAATTTCCACAAATGTGAAAATCTATTTTTAGAAATTGTCTCATCTAGAAATTCTGAAATAAGGGGATGGTCTACATCTAAAGGTGCATCTATTGATTGATCTACAATGATTTTTCCTTTGAAAACCTTTTGATCCACATACTTAATATTAATTCACTTAGGATCATAACCCATTTTTCTATTTGACCAATGAAACAAGCCTTATATAAAAGGTACATTAAATGATCCACCTTAGATATGAGATTTATTTGATGATTAAGCATGTAGTGTCAATTTTTGTGATGTGAAAATTATAGATAGACATTCCATTTATATTAGAGTGTAACTAATCTCATATCCAACAATGTACAATTAATATAATAGATAGCTCTCTCATTTCTTGTATCATCATGTTGTGTGAGGAGAGCTCCTAATGCAGCTATAGTAGTTGAGATATATAGTAATAAAGGTTTCCCTTGAATTGGTGGTATCAAAACTTGAGATGAAGAGAAAAAATCATTTAATTGTTGAAATTTTTGTTAATAGTTCCAATCCTACCTAAATGTGAAAATTTTATGCAAAAGATGAGTGAAGGGTTTACACTTGTCTACCATTTGAGCTATGACATGTCTAATTGATTGCTGTTTTCCTTGAAGGATACACAATTTCTTTACATTAGTTTGAGGAGGTATATCAATTAAATCTTTTTCTTTCTTTAGGATAACACTTTGCTCAAAAGTATTCAAAATTATGATTTGTGGCTAGGGGAAGGATACATTGGTGGATTTTTTCCCAAGAATTATCTGCTTCATAAGGTTTCTTATGCTCATATTTATTATGCTATGAAATTATAATTTTATTTCAATTCATCTCTAGTTACCTATACAAGAAGCTCAATTGTCATCACCTTGTTATTGAGGCTAAGTTAATTAGAAAGTTCAAAATCAAATATCATGCAATTTCATTTATGATAACACATCACACCCATTGTCCTATGCTCATAAGAGCTCCCCTCCCACCTCCTAATGGTAATATATATCAACCACTATTACTACATATGAATGTTACTACTACTTCAAAGGCTTCTACTAATAATAATAACTGCTACAGGAAGATGAGGATGATAATTCAGTTGGGTTTTCTTGAGAAATGATGTTTGAAGGCCGCACGACTTTTTCTTTTTGGTGAATGAGTAGTACAATGTGTTTGTTCATAGTTGATATTGCAAAGTGACCGTATCACTATATATCCATACTATATATTTCTTGTTCAAATTTTGGTACTCACAAATACTGGATATGGCTAAGTTGATAAATTTTTGGCATCCAAGTGTATAAGTTTTGAACATAGTCTGAGAAGTTTGTGGGAATCTATTATCATATTGTAATTCCCAATGCATTCATGTGGATACTTTTGGAATGCAATATCTACTTTTATATAATATAATATGTTGGATATCAACTGTTATCAAAAAACTATATCTATCTTTAACTTTAGTGAGATCTAGTTTAATTCCTCTACGAGAAATAATATACCCAATAAATTTCCCAGAAGTTACACCAAAGATATTTTTTGATTCAATCTCACTTTAAGTTCTTCCAATCTATAAAAAATGATTGCAAGGATAGCTAGGTAAGAATTTATTATGACTAATTTTCCTAATAGATCATTGACATAATCTACCATAATACTATGAAAAGGTCATGAAATATTGTTGTCATTGTTCTTTGATAGGTAACCCTTGCATTCTATAAACCAAAAGATATAACATTCAAACAAACCAGAGGAAAGTGAATTTTTTATATGTTGATCTTTAGTGGTGATAAAATTTTGATTATAATAAGAAAATCCATCTATTAAGTACAATATTTTGTGCCCAACTGTTAAATCCACAATCATGTCTATGTTGGGTAGGGGAAAACCATCTTCATGACTAGTAACTAGGTTGGATGCCTATAATGGATTTTTTAACTAGAACAAGGTTGGAAACCCACTAAGGATAGTTAGTAGTTCTAATGAACCCAAAATCCAACAATTTTTGAAGGTCAACCTTGACTATTAAAACTATTTTAGTTTACATCTTATGAAGCTTTTGTTTTACCAAATTTACATCATCAAAAACTATTAAATGATGAACCACCAATTGAAGGTCAAGGCCTTTCACTTCCACATAAGACCACACAACATTTATAGTTATTTTTATAAAACAAAATTTAATAAGTTCTTATTCTTTGTGGTGATAAAGATACTAAAAAATATGTGACCTTTGGATTTTTAGTTGTACTCGATTTTTCTTCTTGTGGCTCTTGTATCAAGATAGAAGATTTGAATTAATACATAGGAATGATAAGAAGGACAAGGCTACAATTTTTCTCTTCAAATAATCATAGAAATTTTTTTCCAATTGAAGTGTTCTCTATTATATTCAATTTTTTTGTTTGAGTGATAGGTCTTGAAGTTTCACCAAAATATTCTTTCTCGTCAAGCTCAATGACAAAACTGACCTTATGATCTCCCAAAGGTGTAGCTTCTCTTAATCCCATAAATTTTGCAATGGCCTCATTTTCCGGAATGTAAACTAATAGAGCTTACTAATTAAATCTATAAGATGAGGATAAATAAGTGAAATCTCTTTAGATTGTGATGATGGGGAGGTAAATGATACGACCTAGATAAGATGCAAATGGAATCTTCTAAAAATAGATTTATGATATGGATGGTTCCTTGAAACGTATCTTGATTAGGAGTTTTAACTACGAGAGAAACATTAGTACATTTAGTTAGACTATACTTTAACTTTAAAAGTGTCTGATTATGAGAATTATATCCAAGTAATTTATTATACATTCTTATAATAGATATGGGATGAATGTTTAATTGTTCTTGATAGACTAAACCTCACCTTGATAACCCATGCTCTTAATTATGCAAAGGCCCTTACGATAGTTTTCCATAGGTAGAATAGGTACATGATCTTCTTCATCCTTACATAGTCATATTAAGATATAATCATCTTTAATGTTTTTATTTCTCAATTCACCCTAATGCAATAATGTGGTGGATTTTTATTTGATAACCATAGTCTATATATCTTGCATAGGTTTACATCTATGACATGATTTGGGTTAAAGAGGAATTTGTCCAAATAAATCTTGCTTCATGTTATATTTTCTTAACCAATTGTCATTAACTTGAGCCTTGATCTTGCAAGGAGAGGTGTATGGATCAAACTATAATGATAAATTTGATGGATCTATGTAAGATGATAAGGATGGAGTTGGTTGGTTATCATATACTTGAGTGGGTTTGTGGTATTTCTCTTCAAAGTGTTTTTAATACTCGAAATGGAAAGGATCCGCAATAATAGTAAAGTTATAACCTTCATATGAAAATTTTAGGCATTAATGACATGCATTAATATGGAACAACTTACAAGGAATGTATCAATGAAAAATTAAGAAGGATATTATATGGGAGATCAAGGTCCAAGACATGATAAATGATATCCACATTAGTAGGGCTATCTGGAATTGGGAATTTTATCATTCCTTCATATTCATGCTTAGCATCATCATAAGATTTTCTTGTGATTTTCTTTTGAGAAACAATGACATGATTAGTGTATCCTAATTTTTTTATGAATTGGACGGTATGAATGCTTAGGCCTGATCCACCATAAACCATGAATCTTTTGATTATATTCCTATCGATGAAGAGCTCAATGTACAAGCCCTAATTATGAGAAGGATTATCTAGAGAAAAGTTATTTTTATTAAACACCAAATAGTGAGGAGCTGAAATATGTCCAACCATGGTGTCAAATCGAGTGATATTTATGACTTTAAGTATAATATTTTTTTAATGAAATTTTCTAGGGTTTCCTTTTGTGCTAGAGATAATTTTAAAATTTCTAAAATTGATATTTGTGATGGAATTTTCTTTGGGTACTCTAGGAGGTTATAATAAAATCTAGAAGATGTACAAGATTGATCTCCTTGACATGTGGGTTTATTGATATGTGTAGTTACTACACATTTTGGAATCTTGCTTAAAGGGGTTAGGGTAGATATGCTATGGTATAATCATAAGACATAGTAGTATAATTGGCTCCTTTAGGATTATTTTTTTGTTTGAAGGTTCAACTTTTCCATGAGTAGTTATAGGATTATTGAATATATTGATATCATCATCAATTATAGGTTGATTTTTATGCCCACGCCACGTTGAGCTATGATGCAGTGCTAGGAGGATCACAATTCAACTCAACCAATCATTCAAAGCAATGATACAAAATTCTCTCTCTTAGGAATTCTTGGATTACTTTGAAATAACACAACTGAAAATCATCAAAAATGAAAAAAATTCAACAAACTTGATTCACTTGACAACTTTCATAAACCGATTCATCTCAAACAATGATTAAGTGCAGTCTAGATCACATTGGAAACATTGCCATGGAAGCCCACAATTTAATGCAACAAACTGTCATTAATAAGTTTTAAAAACATAAATGAAGCCAATCTCTCTGGTGAGATTTAAGACAACATAATTATAGAATTTTCTTCCAATTTTTATGAAGATCCAATAATGGAAAAGAAAGTTATTGCATTTTTCCCAAAACTACAAACCCTAGGTAGGGTTCAGACCTACCCTCACAAAAATGATCATAACTTATTCAAATATTAATGAAATTTGATGAGACTTGAAGTAAATGAAAGTAGATTCACATGGAATAAAAATACAATTGGTTTTAAATCCATAATATAGATTGTACAATCTGTATCATCACATTTTTTAGACTGCAAATTTTGCACAATATTGTAAGAATAGGACAGTCTCACCAAAATAGTCATATCTCCCAAAAAACCCAATAAAATTCAATGCAAAAAAAATAATTGTAAACTAGAAACAAATATATTTTTATACATATATTATAATCCATCATATGAGTCCATACAAGGCTATAAAATACACAATTTCAGCTTGAAAACAATGTAAAAATCAGAAAATGCACACAAAATTTGAGGTTTCCTTTCATCAAACTTCAAAAATAATGTATCCAACCTTCAATTCGAGTTTTGGAGGGTGTATTTATACATTTTCAACAAAAAAAAACTATTTTCAACTACCTTTTGATTATTTTTTTGACAAAACACCTTAATGACACTTTTTGACAAGTTCCTTTATAACTTTCTTGAGCAACTTTTACAATTTTTACAATATGGAACAACTTTAAAAATCATTTGACAAATGAATTAAAATATAAATTCCTAAAACTCAAACACCTGTAAAATGGTTTTATAAACCTTATTATAAGACCCAATACAAAAAATAGAGAAACTATTTACAAATGGCCTCATGGAGGCAAGAAATCAAATAGGTGCTCCTACACCAAACTCCCGAGGGAAAAATAATTCAAAACCCTTTGAATTGTCTTTTTCCTAATCTTCTAGTTCCTTTGCACTTTTTCCTTTGTCTTTTCAATCTTCTTTGGTCCTTTCTTCCTTTTCTTCTTCTTATTCCTTCTCCTATCAATCATCCTTGCAACTTGGAGGTTCCAAAACTCCATCATATCATCATACACTTTTCCTTGTCCTTCATGACCTGCACATACATAGTTCAAAGAAAAATTAGAAACAAAATATTGAGACCTTGAGGTCTCCTCCTTGTCTTCTTGTACTTAAAACTCATCTTCAGCCATGACCAACTTATCATTATCATTTCCCTTCAAAATCAATTCACTTGCAACCTCAATGTCCTTTTCTTCTTCTACCTTGATGAGTTCCTCTTCCTCTTGCTTGAATTGTCCATTACCAACTTTACTATCCCATTCTTCTTCATTGGCTGCAATTTTTTTCCACAAATCATCTTCTTCATCCAATTTTTCTTGTTCATTACCTTCTTCCATCAATGGTTCTTTTTCCTTCACATCAGGTGCAGCTACGCTCATTTTCATTAGCCTTTGAATAGGCCATACTACCTTCTTCTTAACTATCAAGTGCCAGCTCATTGCTAGTCTATAAAATTGTTTCATCTCATCTTTCATACTTCTTAGTTTCTCTTCTATTTCTCTTATCTTTTCAACCTCTAGTTTCCTTGCCTTCTCTCTTTTCTTCTTCCTCAACTCTTTTTCCTCTCTTTTCTTCTTCCTTTGTGAATCCATAGCCTACAAACATCTTTCCAATCTTCTCAAAAAATTCATCTTCACAAGCAAGTATCTCCTTGATTGCACTTCACTTTGCTACACCTAGGCAATCAGGTTCCTTCCTCAACCTGTACACACAACCACAAACACAACCACAAAAAAAAGTCTTCCTCTACCCATACCTTAATGTGCTCTAACACCAATTTGATGCAATGCTAGGAGGATCACAATTCAACTCAACTAATCATTTAAAGCAATGATACAAAATTCTTAGCTTAATTTGAAATAAGACAACTGAGAAATCATAAAAAATGAAAAAAATTCAACAAACTTGATTCAATTGATAACTTTCATAAACTAATTCATCTCAAACAATGATTAAGTGCATTCTAGATCATATTGGAAACATTGCCATGATAGCCCACAATTTAATGCAATGAACTATCATTAATAAATTTCAAAAAAAAAACAATGAATCCATTATATCTAGTGAGACTGAATAAAACATAATTATATACTTTTCCTCCAATTTTTATGAAGATCCAACCATGGAAAAGAAATTTATTGTATTTTCCCAAAACTGCAAACCCTAGGTAGGGTTCATACCTGCCCTCACAAAAATGGTCACAACTTATTCAAATCTTAATGAAATTTGATGAAACTTGAAGAAAATGAAAGTATATTTACATGGAAACAAAATACAATTGGTTTCCAATCCAAAATATAGACTGTACAATCCATACCATCACATTTTTCAGACTGCAAGTTCTGCACAATATTGTTAGAATAGGGAAGTCTTGCCAAAATAGTCATATCTCCCACAAAACCCAATAAAATTAAATGAGACAAAAATAATTGTAAAATAGAAAAAACTATATTTCCATCCATATATTATATTGCATCACATGAGTCCATACTAGGCCATACAATGCACAACTTCAGCCTGAAAACAATGTAACAATAAAAAAATGCACACAAAATTTGAGGTTTACATTCATCAAACTTAAAAAATAATGTCTCCAACCTCCAATTCGAGTTTTGGAGGGTGTATTTATACATTTCCAACCAAAACCATCAATTTTTAACTACCTTTTGATTATTTTGTTGACAAAACACCTTAATGGACACTTTTTGACAAGTTGCTTGACAACTTTCTTGAGCAACTTTTACAATTTTTACAATATGGAACAACTTTAACCATTATTTGAAAAATGACTTAAAATATGACTTCCTAAGACTCAAACACCTCTAAAATAGTTTGATAAAGCTTATTATAAGACCCAATACACAAAATAGAGAAACTATTTACAAATGGCCTCATGGAGGCAAGAAATCAAATAGGTGCTCCTACACCAAGCTATAAGATTTTGGATAACATTTTTAAATTTATAAAAATAACAAGTTTTATGTCCCTTGATCCTATGGTATTCACAATATTCATTTTCTTTGTACCGTGGAGGTTTAATTGCTAGTTCTTGATTTCTTACTTTTGGTAAGGTGATATGTTTAACTTGAACTTCTTTTTTTTAATGTAGATTGAAGAAAGTCCCCAAAGGAGTATAATGCCTTTTAGGAACATTAGTTTTCCCAACTAGCCTTCTACCAACTTGATTTATTTACATATTTTTTTCTTCCAATTTTAGGGTAGGTTGAACATTTTGAATCAATTTTGCATCTACCACACCATCATTGACAATTTTTATCTTTTGGCCAAGATCCTAGGCTTTTCTTTTGATGTTGAAGGGTTATCCTTATGATATTTTGAATTTATTTATAAGACCCGTATCAATGAGATCTCTTTAAATTTCCATTCCCTTTATAATTATCTCATCCAAGGTGCTAGAACATTGAATTTTTATGTATAAAGACAATTTATTGTTTATATTTTGGGTAAAAATGTGAACGAGTTTATTTTTAGAAATGGGATAAGGGAATTTTCTTGACATTTTTATCCATCTTTGTGAAAAGGTTACAAGGGATTCTCCCTAATTTTGTTTAACATTACATAATTAATTCATGGATATTTCACACTCAATGTTATATTAAATATTTGCAATAAATTTATCTACCAACTCATGAAAGCTCTTGATCCCATGAGGTAAATATGAAATAAACTCAATAGCTTGACCTCCTAAGCTTCTAGGAAAGAGGTGCATTAGATATGTATCATCATAGGACACCTCAAGAAAATCTATGTAAAATTACCTTTTGCATTTTCTTGGACCACCTCTTCCCTTCTATTTATATAATCTTAGAAATTAATAATTTTGAGGGAAGGGTATCATGTTTAAAGACTTGTAAAAGGGACAGGGACATATTTCTTCCAATTTATAGATCTTCTAGATTTAATATTTCTAATTCCATTTTTGATATATCTTGTTGTAACTCTTGCATTTTTTGAGAAAATTATTTGTATATGTTAATGAAGGTGACCTTGAATGAGTGCAATATTGTTTTTGATGTGGTGTTGTTGATCTTGATTTAAGGGAATGTGATGTTGTTATAGTTGAATTCATTAGATGTATTTTTTTTGGGGTTGACTTGATTTAGTGAATTATTGTTGGGGTTGACTTGGTTGAACGTATTTTTGTTGGGGTTGACTTGGTTGGATGTATTATTGTTTAGGTTTACTTGGTTTAATGTATTATTGTGGAGATGAACTTGTTATAATATATTGTTCTTGGGGTGAACTTGGCAGAATGGGAAAATTCTACATGTTTAGGGTACCAATTTTTAAGTGACATCTAGTAAATATAGGCAATTATGGTGGTGTGAATTGATATTGATGTGTCTATTGATATTTTTTCCATTGATATTTTGATGTGTTAGGTGGGTGTGGTGGTGTATATGTGAATTTAGCTACCACCATTTACCTTGATGTTAGCATTAGGTTTTCTCGACGTATTTGTATCCAACTTTTGAGATAAGCGAGATCCACATCCTTTATAAGATGAGAAGGTATTTTAGAACCTTTTTGAGACAACACTTGGAGATAGTGATAAGGAATTTTATTAAATAGCAGTTCCAAAACTCCCATTTCCCTAGGTTATCTCTCAAATTCTTGAAGATCTTTAGATGAAGATTCTTGACCATTCTCATTATAAGGGACCCTTAAAGTCTCATCATAAGGTAAGGGTGGGTTTGAATATGCTCCTTGCAAATGTTGACCCATGATTGTTGGAATTTTTAATTCTTCTAAATATGGGATTCCATGTTTTTCTTATATTGAGATCTTATAATTTTCATATGCACTATAAGACCTTAGACAAAATAATATTTTCTTTCAAAAATTTTTATGCACATTTCTCAAAACTAAAATAGACTGGATTAAGTTATATCTCCAAAATTTTAGTAATGGTATTGATTGATAAAATGATAGATCCAACTTTAACTAGAGTTATGGGTCTAAGAAAGATGATAAATATTGATATTGATAATGTCCACTTGAACTAGACTTGTGAGTCCAAGCCAATGTGCTAAATAGTTGATATTCCCAGCTCAAGAGTAACCTTGTGACTCTCAAGATGATATATATATGAATGATATGATATAAAAAATATATACAAGATCCAATTTCAAATTTTATAAAATTTGATAATGATATGAAAAGCTAGCAAAAAGGTTGTCCACTCCTCAAATAATATCAAGGACGATAAGGAAATGCCAATAAAAGATATTGTCTTACCTCTACTTATTTGTTAGTTTGATAATTATGATAGTTTGATATTTTACCATTGAATATTGTTACAGTTTTGGAATGTTTTACTTTTTTAATAATTTTTAATTTTTTGCAATTTGTTCAACTATTAGAAACACACAAAGATATAATGAAAAATAAAATGTCCTACACTTAATTTTTGAATGGATATCTCCCTATTAGTTTTAAGTAGAGATGGCAATCTAAACAACCAAACATGCAATACACATTAACAAGATTACTCTAGCGTGTATGGTCAATAAGTTTTGAATAAGATTTACAAGCTCAATTAGGGGTATCTTCAAGATATACCACAAGGGTACATGAAGCCTAATTTGTAAATGAAATAGAATACTCCAAAATAATTGGGAGGAAAGGGTAACCCACTCTACACCTTCACTTCTCTAAGGTATAATGTTCTTAAAGGCTTAGTCAAGATTGACAATATTCGAGTTCCAACAAGCATGTCTTTTGATTCATGTCCCACTCTATATACTTTTTTGCGACACGAGATTTGAGGTCGTCCCCTATAGTGATCACTTATGTAGGTAATCCCCCTAAAATGAAAAATAATGTAACTTATTTATAATCCTCAAGATTACCATTGGGAGTGAGAGGAGAGCATTCATAAGTAGATATTAGGGATTAAAAGAAACTTTTATTTTAGAGACCAAATTCAAATTTGAGAGATTATTTTTTAGCCCAATTTCCAATATGAGGAAGACACACAAAACAAGATTGATTGAAGCAAAGAAAATAATGCAACTTTCTTAACACTTTACAAAGTTAAGATTAATAATTTGATTGGAGTGAATGAACATTACAAGCCTACAAAAGAAAAGAAATATCACTTATTTTTTATCCTCAAGATCACTTTAAGGTTCTAGAGGATAGAATATATAAGTAGATATTAGGTATTAAAATAAAATGGCTTGTTTTAGGTTCCAAATCCAAAGGTGAATGGTAAATTTTAAACCCAAATTTAAAATTAGTAAAAACATGCCACAAAAAATAATATAAGGAAAATAATGATAGCGCCAATGAATCCATTCTGATTTTTTGATAGATCTTAAAATAAAATTCATTGAAAAATATTTTGGTATGAATAAGTTATGAGCATTTAAAATTAAAAAAAAGGAGCAGTGAATTAGAATGAATGTAAAAAAAAATTGGTACAAGATCTGAAAAAATAACTTGATCCATAGTGAAGAAATCTGAAAGTACCTTTTGAAACTTTAAAATATAATGTTATATAAAATTTATACTCAATTTTGTAAAATAGCCTATTTGTAATAAATGAGAAAATCAAAGAAACCATTTCACTGAAAAATGTATCACTATGCCATCAAATACATCAATCTATTGTCAAATATTTTGATCTATTATCAAATACATCATTATGCTATCAAATGTGTCATTATATTGTCAAATACATCAATCTATTGTAAAATATGTTGATCTACTATCCAATGCATCACTATGTTGTCAAATACTTTGATCTATCATCAAATGTGCCCATCAACTATCAAAATGTGTCACTCTATTGTAAAATGTATTCATCTACTATCAAATGCAATTATTTTCTATAAAATACATTATAATGTTGTCAAATGTATCAATCTACTATCAGATGCATTGATTTACTATCAAATGCATCACAATGTTGTAAAATGCATTGATCTACTAAACAAATGTGAGAATCTATTGTTAAGTGCATCACAGTGCTGTCAAATGTTCCAATATAGTAAAAAATATGTTGATCTACTATCAAATGCATCAGAGTGTTATCAAAAGCATTACTATGTTTTCAAATGTGTGAACCTACTAAAAAAATACACCATTTTCCTATCAAATACATCATTATATTGTCAAATGCATCACTGTGTTGTCAAACATATCAATCTATTCAACAAATATGTGGTGAAAAAAAAGAAGCATTAAATTACCTATAAACCTTAGTAAAAAAAAATTTCCAAAAATTTCTTGTTAAAATAAGGGAGGTGGGTCCCACCAATCGTTCCAAAATATGGATGATAAAAATGTGGAGTATAGAAATCAATAATGCAAAACTCACACTCTCACAATCATGTAATGAAGTTCAAGATCTTGGCTTAGAATATATAATTTAGATAAAAAGAAAAGTCATCATAGAAAAGATCTTGTTTTTCCCCATTATTTGTTGATCTTCAAAGTAACAAACTATGAAAGAAAAATAATGATATGATACAATGATAAAGATAAATGATACAAATTCTTGATAGATAATAGTGATAAATGCTTGATAATGCTTGAATGGTTTATAGATCCTGATCATAAAATTACTAGAGAGATCCTGATAGTAAAAGTGCTAGGGAGATATTGACAATAAAAGTGTTATAAGATTTGAATGAAATTGAATCTTCTTATTTATATGTTGTTTTGTGGTCTCACAACATGACCCATTTTTTTTTTTTTGTCTCACTTGGTTTGGGAGGAAATGGTGAAATCCAAGTTTTTTATAAGAGGTTGGCAAGATGGTCTTCTATTGTGTCACTTCAGAGAATACAATGATTATTGCAAAACAATGTGTTTTAAATATGTTAAGATTATTCAAAGTTTCAAGGTGATTAATTTTATTTTTTAGGGATTTAGAGTCATGTGGAACTAGATGCTTCACTATCAAAAAGTTCTATTTTTGACATGCTCAGTTTATTGAATAGTGAGGTATCAGCTAGATGAGCCTTAAATGTCATTTTCTTAACCAAGCCTATTATATTTTGAGTGAGATAGGAAATTTTGTAGGGTGATCCCAAAATAGTGGTTTACACTTTTGGGACATCCTTATTTTTGTTGAAATCACATATTTTTAGAAAATATAATGATTTAAGCCTTGAAAAGTTCCATTTAAAGGATTTTAATTGAAGAGGGTTTCATCAAACCACCTTAGATCAAACCCCCTTGGATAGAACCCCACTAGCTTTAAACAATACCTATAACGAAGTCTCCTTTACACCTATCAAAATACTGATAAAAGACCTCTTTTAATTTACCTTTTGGGGAATCAAATGAATTCATTTAAAATTATTTTTTTGTATGTAGTCATTATAAGCTTCCCAAAAAGTATAATTTTAAATAAATTAATTTGATTATTATATTTATTTTTTATTTCTTGTGAATGTAGGTTTTTCACCAAAAATCAAGCTCTCTGTTTTGCACATGTGGAAAAATAGTAGATTACCAAAAATAAATAAAATTGAAAAATGTGCTAGATATTGATGTCCTTAGTCGAACCAAAAAAAAAAAAAATTTGATACATACAAAAAATGTTATGTTATATATAGTATTCCTATCTCTAAATTGTAATTGGTTTGACCTCAAAATTTAATTAAGAAAATAATACTCAATAAAACACTATGAAACCAAATGAACATGCTAGATATCATAGTTACAAATCTAAATTCAAAAAAAAGAAAGAATTTTATCCTTCATAGAATTTTTTGTTATGTTGTTTATGGTGAACATCACTCTTTAAAAATGGTGTGTACTATTAAAAAATAGTTTTTCAAGTAGATGAAAAAAGAAATGCAATTTGATTCCAAAAATTTAAAAAAATTATATATTTAGAATATATAGAAAAGGCATCACAAATCACTAGTTTGCATCATCTTAAAATTCCTCATGGTTTAGTAGCTATAGGTGCTCAAAAATGACAATTTAGTTAAAAAAAGTTAATTCAATGTTAAGTTTGGCCAAAAAGTGCAAATCACTATTGTGGGATCACCTATGGCATGGACCCAAAATATTAGTTAATTGAAATTTATTATAAACTCAGAGTTTCCAAATGATATGAAACTTCTTTTCCTAAATCAAGACCTAGACGAAGGTTCAATAGTGAGAAATTTTCCTACAATAAGAACTATTTAGTAAGGTCATCCTAGGTCATAAAAATTGATTTTGGAACATCCTTACCATAAGTGCCCAATTCAAGCCATTGGTTAAATAATTTTTCGGATTATTATTTCTTATGTATTTGGATATGTTGGCAACACAAGGGTAGACAATTGAGAGGGGGGGTGAATCAGTTGTCACCAAATTTCAAACTTATTAAACTTATTAATCCTTATTCTCATATCTGATCAATATCAATGAAAGCATGAAACAACAACACATTAGAAACACATATAACACCAAGATTTTTTACGTAGAAACCCTATTAGGGAAAAAATCCATGGTGGAGGTCAATCCACAAGATTATACCCTATTAAAAGTATAAGAAAAATAAATAGGGAATGCACATGCATTTAGACGCACTGCCTAGAGCTCACTGCTCAATTACAAAGGAAGACACTATCTTACAGAGAGATTTAGATTACAACCATCTAGATTTTGAACTGAGAAAATAGCATCTGCTAATGCCTGATTACAGTTCCAGTTAAGCACATGAACACTTCTTCACTCTTCTTCACACTTTGCTCTTCCTTCAAATGGTTTGAACATTATTCACACATCTCATACAAAAGCACACTCCAATTTGAATAAACAATTGCTCTTATTATCTAAAAGAAGAAATTAAATCACTACAAGTCAGCCACAAAGAAATAATACAATGAATACAAATTGTTGTCCCAAAACAATAGATAATTTTCAATGTGAATCAACCAAGGTCAGCCACAAAATAGTGAAGACCCAAAGTAACAACTTCAACACGAAAACACTTCAATTAATTTCTCCTCAAAGATCCACAACACACTTTAACACCCTATCATCCAAGAACATGAAAAACATGAACACTCAAGAGAAAATATTGGATCGCAAGCACAACGATCAATGCATATGTGCAACATAGATAGAGCATGATCTAGAAACATCCACAAGCATCATAAATCACCATAGAAGCATCTGCAACAACTAAACTAACTGGAATCACATAATCTTCATTCAGGAACAAAAGCTAAAGTAACAGAAAAATTATCAAAATACAAACCTTCATAACTTGATCAAATCTTCACGCAGATATTTGAAAATCAACATGGATAAACTAGATATACTAAACAAGAAACCCTTTAGTCCACAACCTCTTATCAACAATGTATGGAATTAACTAACAGACATAACATCACTTCACCACTAACAACCTGCAACTCATTCCATTACAATTTTCTCAATATCCTCAACATATACAATTTCAAATGCACTAATGCTAATAGTGTTGACATAAATGACAACTACATATCAACAAAACAACCACAAAATCCAATAATCTCCCCCTTTGGCATTGATGGCAACACATGATGTGAAAAACACCATCAATGCAACTAAATCTTAACACTTACTCCCCCTTAGGTTTTGACTCATTTTAACCTTAACTCTTCCACATGATCTTCCCACAAGGCTCTTCTCCTTAGATAATCACTAGTTTTTCACATTACTCTTCTCCCCCTTTGACATCAATTTCAAATATCTCTAAGCTCTGAACCACATATCTAAACTTTTGAACAATCTGACTACTCCACCTGAGTAGTAGCCACCACAACATCAATTTGAATCAAGATATGATTATGAAATGCAAGGAATGATGCAAAGAAATGCATCCTTGGTTCTAACTAGGAGGGTTAATCACCCCTAACTTCCCTATGAGATACTCAAAAGTATCCTTAGGCAATTACTTTGTAAAGATATCTGCAATCTGCTCCTTAGTAGGCACATACTCCAGTTTGACTTCCTTTTCACTTACCTTTTCTCTCAAAAAGTGAAACTTTATAGATATATGCTTGGTTTTTGAATGCAACACTAGACTTTTATAAATGTTAATGGAACTTTAATTATCATAGAGTATAGCAATAGGCTCATCATACACAATTTTGATATCCTTTAGCATCTACTTCATCCATAATATTTGAGTACAACTGTTAGAAACAACAATGTATTTGGCCTTTTTAGTAGATAAAGAAATGTCATTCTACTTTTTACCGAACCATGAAATTAGTTTTTTACCAAAGAAAAATGCACCACCAATAGTACTTTTTCTATCATCCTTCCCAATCAACATTAGTAAACACAGTCAAATTAAGATCATCATCTTTAACATATCATAGATCAAAATCAACTGTCCCTTTCAAGTATCTAAAAATTATCTTCACAATAGTCACATGAGATTCCTTAGGATCAACTTGAAATTTTGCAACAATACATACAACATTCATGATATTAAGCCTAGATTGAGTCAAATAAAGAAATCCACCAATCATTGATGTGTATCTAGTCTGATTTTCCTTCAGAGAATCATCTTCTATTGTCAAATTACATCCGTTCACCATAGTTGTACCGACTGGCTTTGAATCTTCCATACTAAATCTCTTCAATAATTCTTTCACATACTTAGACCAAGATATAAAGATCCCTTTATCTAACCGAGTAATTTGCAATCCAAAAAAGAATTTCATCTGTCCAATCATTGACATCTCAAACTCATTCTGCATCTTATTAGAAAACTTGATGCACAAACTATCATCTTCTCCAAAAATGATATCAAAAAAATATTCCACTATAAAATCTTTATCATCATTATTGAAATACAAATTACTATCAGTAGTACCTTTGTTAAATCCAAGCGTCAACAAATATTTATCCAATCTAGCAAACCAAGATCTAGGGGCTTGCTTAAGTCCATACAGTGCTTTCTTCAATTGACAAACCATATCTCCTTGATCAGTTAATTGAAATCCATCAGGTTGCTCAACATATACCTCTTCTTTTAGTTCACCATTTAGAAAAGCAGATTTGAAATCCATCTGATAAACCTTGTAGTCTTTGTAAGTAGCATAAGAAAGAAATAGTCTCACAAATTCAATTCTAGCAATAGGGGAAAAAGTCTCTTTAAAATCAATTCCTTCCATTTGAGAACATCCCTTGCAAACCAGTCTTGCTTTGTTTCTAACCACTTCACCTTGCTCATTCAATTTTTTTCTAAAGACCCATTTAGTTCCAATTACATTTTTATCCTTAGGTCTAGGAACAAGAATCCATGTATCATTTTTCTCAATTTGTTGTAGCTATTCTTTCATTGCTTCAACCCAATGTTCATATTTTCATGCTTCATTCACACTAGTAGGCTCAATCTTTGAAATCAAGCAATATTCTTCTACAATTCTTCTCCTAATCTGGACACCTTTATTATTATCACCAATAATTTGATCTTCTAAATGATTTGATCTTACATACCTTGGAGTCTTAGAATCTTCTTGAATTTCAGGCTCTTTTGATCTCTCTTTAGCTCTTTCACTAGTTTCTTCTTCCTCTTGATCTTCTTGACTCACTAGAATGATTTGCACTTAATTTGAAGTCTGACCTTTGTTTGTACTACCATTTTGATCATCAGAATCATATCCATAGGTTATGGATGGTCTAGTAATGTCTTCATCAACCTTAACATTTTCACTTTCAAACATTATCTTCAATTTCTTATTGTAACACTAATAGGCCTTGCTTTTAGTAGAATAACCCAAAAATATTCCTTCATCACAACTAGCATCAAACTTTCATATATCTTCATCTCTTCTGATATAGCATCTACTCCCAAATATTTTGAAATATCTAACAGTAGGCTTAAGACCAGTCCATAGCTCAAAAGGGGTCTTACCAGTATCACCTTTGATTTGTACCTAGTTGAGGATATGCATAGTAGTACTCATAGCTTCTCTTCAGTAGATATAAGAGAAATTTCCTTCCAACATCATAGTTCTAGCAACATCTTGAACTGTTCTATTTTTCCTTTCCACAACTCCATTTCGTTGAGGGGTCCGTGGTGCAGATAATTGTCTTTTTATTCCATGTTCTTCATAAAAACAATTAAACTCACCGTAAGTGAATTCACCATTGTTGGCCTCCTACAATGATTTAATAACTAAGCCCTTATAGCCATGATTTAGAGATTAGACATCTAACCTGAATAGCTATTTCAATCATCATGAAGGTGCATTTAACTTGTCAACCTAGGGATGTGAACTTGAAATGGGTCAGCACAATATGTGCACTAGGAACTCAAAGTAGCCATTTCATTCTACAACTAAGGAACTCACAATACTAAAAGTAAATTGCTTAGAAGGAAATATCGTAAATAACACTCATCAATCAACAACTACATCAAACTAAAATGTAGAACAACAATGAAAATCTGAGCAACAAACAAGGTACTACTCTATCTACTTTGGCTATGGGAATAATCACATAATGAAATTCTAGTGGTTGTAGGAACAATCGGTGCTAGATTTCTAACTAATTACTAAACAAAAAGTAAGACTAGACTAATGTTAAAGTAAGAAGATAGATTACTCACCAAGTGGGCCCCATTGGATAAGTATCCTCTAAAACTAATCAGAACTCAGATTCTCGAACTAAGAACTTTATTTTATTCACTGTAAATCATGAGTACAAAAGAGTAATGTATTTGTATTACTGAAAACTTGAGAGTGCAAGTATAATATCAAATCATGCAGCCTCCTAAGGAAGGAGCACCAAATCTTTATTTATACTATCACCTAAACAAGGAAGTCAACTCCATGACTGGGAGGATGCCATTTAGGGAAAAAAGAGAAAGTGGAGTGGCAATAGTTATGCGTGCATGGAATCGAGTGAAACATGTAGGTCCAAACACATATTTAGAGCAGCATTAATGCTTGTGCCTAGTTAATCATTAAATTCCACTACAAGGTAGTTACATTCGGTTGTATAAGGAATCTTCTTCTATCGACCTTTGTTGACCTTTAGTGATTCCTTTGATGGACGTTATGGTGCATGCCCAGCTAGTGGCACTTTCCTCAACTTAGCATCCTCAAATTAAATCTACATGGCAATGTCAGTATGCACAATAACTACACATCTATAACCACCTTAAGGAGCATTCATTAACCATGTGCAAAATCAATATAGATAATCCACATAATATGCCAATGTCATTAAAACTTACAGAGATATGATTAAGCCCAATGTCTATGGTTTAAGGGAAACATTATGAAAATATCAACATTTAACATCAAAGTCTATGACAACTTCCAACAAATAAACTATAGATTCTACCCAAAATTGGACCAAAAACTAGGCTCGTCACTTCCCCCAACCTAATGTTTTGTTGGTCCTCCAGTAGGGGAAGGGTTTTTCTTATGCTTGGTCAAAAGCTTTAAAATTTGCAACTATTAGTTTTCCAACATCAGTGGTTGTTGTGCATGAATCAGGATCCCAATAGAATCCACCTAACATGTCAAATTTGTTCCATCTCTATTTTTATGCAGCAATGTCATACTAGTAGAATCTAAAGTTTGGCATGAGCCACATGAGAATGGGTGGCTGGAAAGTTAGGGGAAGAAAAAATTTACCCTTCGTTCTCCCAATCTAAATATACCTATCAATCCTTTTTAGTGTTGCAACATAATTGTGGATGGAATGGGGTTTAGCCTATTTCATCTCATCAGTTAGGCTATTCCATCTCTGTGATAGGCATCTTCTCATAGTTTCCCCCTTTCTTGTTGCCTTTACCTCATAATCACTATAAACTACCTCAATCAATGTCATAATCCTGTTGCCATAACTAGGTCTGAGAAGCATTATGTGCCATGCTCTGTAAATATCCCTTGGGTTGCTTGATTCAACCCTAATGGGAAGAGGGATGTTAGACTCCAATTGCTTATAAGCCCCATGTTGTTGTCCCCAACTAATCTCATTTTGCACCCAAGAAATAAATGCCCTCAATTCGACATCCCAAACATACAATAATGGATTCAAATCATAGTCTTGAGTTACAACATAATTATGCAAATAAAACTCACACAACAAATTCTTCATTTCAGGTGAGGCAATCCTATAAGCATTGAAAAATTCAACAAGGGTGTCAATAGAAGGATTCAAGCATGAGGAAATCCTTGATAGCTTAAAAGAGAGATATTTCTCTTTTAGGTGTAGAGCATAGACCCTTGGAGGGGGTCCTACATTCCAAAATTTGTGGTACCAAGGTTGCCATATTATCCAACCTCTACTTTAGGGTGCCAATTTCTGCATCCTTATCTTCAATCTCCTCATCCTTATTTTGAATTTCCTTTTTCAATATCTATTTTTCCTTTTTCCATTCTTCCTCCCTTTGTATTTCTTTCCATAAATTCAAAAAATTTGTATGTACTGTAAAATTAGGAGAATTATGAATTCCTACTAGTCTTTTTGTCGATGGTGGCTCCTCATATAACACTATCTACATGGACTTATGCTATCTAGTTATCTTTGGCCACATGGGTATTGTTTCTTCTCCCACTTCTTGTTGCAAGGGCTCTTGTTCTTGTTTGTTTTGTGGCTACAGGAACTCCTACTCTATTTCTAGATGTTGCTATAGGACTTCTTGCTTATGCTATAGGAAATATTGATTTTCCTCAAACTCTTCTACAATGTTAGCAAGATCAACCAGTGTTATATTTGTTGCTCTCTCAAATATGTCTTGTTATTTGACACTCTCCTACTCCATTAGAGCTTTAGGGTCTTCATGTGATGTCTCACCAGGCTTAGTGATTTCTGTTGGAGGTGTACTAATCGCTGGCCCAACTGATCTTGATTTCCTGGGAGGTCTCTCACATTTTTCTTTGGCTACAAGATGAATAGTGTCAACCTTCCTCTTCTTAGAACTTGGCACCTTTATTTCTATAGGCTATGTTTTAGTCTTCCCTTTTCTTGTTTTTACTTCTCTCTATTGTGCTCTAGTTTTCATCTGGGTTTCAATTGGAACGTCATTATCAAAATCTAATGAAGAGCTTTCATTTTTTGAGTGCTTTGTTCCAAAAGAACTAATTTCTATGGTTTCTTCTACTGCAAGAGGGTTCACACTAGAGCCTATGCCAGAGGTTGAAGTTCCAAGAGTGGCTTCATCCATGCTCAATCTCCTGCTAGATTTATGGGGTTGAGGTAAAACCCTAGGTTGCAAGTGCTTAGGTCTAATTTGATCAACATTTATAAATTCTTCCCAAGTCATTCCAGATATATCATGTAGAGACTTTTCAACTAGAAATTTAATCAGATGATGGTGGGAAACAAAATTATCCCTACCCTTTTGGGTCTCGACTGCTATAATTGAGAGAAGATTGTATAGTATGTCAAGAACATTCATCCTTCTTCCATGCCTCATGTGATTCAAAAGCTTGAATTGTATGAAATGTAAATTTGACTAGCAACCCTCACAGGTGATTTATTTGATAACATAAACAACTATCTACTTCCATGGCTCAGGAAGAGATATTCTCTTTACACCATATTAATCTTTGCTTAATGGGGGGTTGATCAGCTCTATAAATTCATTCCTAGCTAATCTAGCATCTTTGGAAGTAAGGTAATTTTCACCATCAACAGGTAACCCTGTGACCTCTGCAATTCTTTCCTCAATTGCCACAACTTCCAATCCTTTTACTGTGGCTTTTCCTTCAAAAAATGTTTGGGAAAATTCAAGGGAAATGCTTTAATCAAATCCATCCAACTTCTGGAAGTAATCTAACCATCCACAGTTTCTAAATTCGGCCAGGCATTGTGCATCCTATAACAAAACATCATGCACCATAGGCTCATTTCAAATTAACCAACATCCCATTTTCTACAATCAAATAAATGCTCTACAATTTCTTTCCTACAATTCCCATTTGAAAATCAATTTCACCTTCCTGCAATACTTGCTAAATTTCTAGTGGCAACATCAACTGAATTTCCTTTCTTTTGTTTCACCTTTTTTCTTGCAACTCAAGATTACAATAGAGTCAATAATGGCAAGAAAATGAGTGATAAATGAGAATTACGATGGGAAGAAATGGTGGCTGCAGTTAATGTCACTTCACACATGCAAGCTGTCCTCTCACTCAGATTTCAAATTGGCTCATTTTAAATTTTCTGACATAGCCTAGCATAAATTGACACATGGGAAATATATTTGCATCTTTTTCTTTCCCCCTCAACCTAAATTTGGACGTGTTCACACATGCGAGATGTGAGTGATGATTTGATAAGGAATAATTACATGTTATGTGAACATCTATACTAATGTATAGTGATTAAATCAATGCACTTAAAAGATGATTAAAAGATAGCAATTAATGCACACATACTTGAATGTGTGGAGGATTCATTGTAAAGATTTTGGATAAAGTATCATTCACTTTTTTAGGGAATAAATTGAGCAATTAATGAAAATGAAGTGGAATGAGGTGAGGTAGAATGAAGTGATGGGAGAGAGAGAAAGGTGGTGATGGATGGGTGAATGGAAAAATGGGTGAAGAAATGGATTTCCATAAGAGCAGAAGTCTTTATTATGACAAGTACGTAGCTTAATTAGCCAGAAGGAGGGACACTAGGTCCACTTCCTTCAGTTGCAGGAAGCTCGGGTGTTGAATGCTGGGTGAATTGTTGCAGGAACTCTTCTTTGGAAGATAGCTTGTGATATAATCTGAGGTGATGATCATTGATAATTAATTTGAATCTAACAGGGTCAATGGTAGTAAGCTAAACAACTCCATTAGGAAAGACCTCAGTGACTTTATATGGTCCTAGCCACCTTGTCTACAATTTTCCTACATTGTCCTAATATATTGAGTCATAGAGCAGGGCCTAATCTCCTAGTTGGAATTTCTTGTCCTTGATAAATTTCTCATGCCACTTGATTCTCTGATTCTTCACTACCTTTGTATGATGCAGGGTTTCTCTTCTTATCTCATCCAAAGAATTTAGCTGCATGATTATTTCTCTTTGTGCCTCAAAAATATCCATCGCCAAATCCACTATAGTCTAAAGAGTCTTATATTCAAATTCAATGGGAATCATGGTTATCTTTCCATACAACAACTCAAATGGAGTGAAGCCTGTAGTTGTTTTCCAAGTTGTCCTATAGGCCCAAACAACTTCTAGTAATCTATTTTCCCAATCCTTTCTATGAATAACTACTATTTTGGTTAGAATGGTTTCAATTTCTCTGTTGGTCACCTCAACTTGGCCATTAGCCTAGGAGTGATAAGGAGTAGACTTCATGTGCCTTATGTTTTACTCACTAACTAGTGTTGCAACAAGGGTTGATGTGAATTGAGCCCCTTGATCAGTCACTATTTCTCTTGGGACTCCATAACTTGTGAAAATATCCTCATAAAGAAATTATGCAACCTTGTTATCTCTTGCATGCTTCATGGTCTTTACTTCTACCCACTTTGTCACATAATCAGTGCATACCAATATATAAGGCTTACCATTTGATGGAGGGTCAATGGGTCCCACAAAATCCAATCCCCACTTGTCAAAGGGAGTGATTACTACCTGAGGGAAAAGTAGCATCTCATCAGATCTGATTGGTCTTCCCATTCTTTGACATCTATCACATTTTATGGTATACCTTCCTGCATCTTTGTGGAGTGTTGGCCAATAATATCTTGTGTTCAAAATCTTCATTTCTTTCCTCTTTCCTACAAAGTGTCCTCCACATAGTTCATTGTGACATGCATGAAAAATTTCATATGTCTCGTGTTCTCTCACATATCTCCTCATGACATGGTTTGGTCTAGTATAAAACAAACATCCAACAATCCAGGAGAAAGGAAAATATTTTTCAATGAGTAACCTTTTCTATTTTGGAGAGAAGTTAGAAGGAACTCTACCTATGACCAAATAATTGTCTATGTTAGCATACCATGGTGTTGGTATAGTGAGGGAGAATAGATGCTCATCAAGGAAAGAGACATCTATGGGTTGATTGTCTTCTGATGTAGTCAGCCTTGAAAGAAAATCTGCAATCACATTGGCCTTCCATGGAATTTCCACAATGGTTATATCAAACTTCTACATCAACAATAACCATCTTGCCAACCTACCTATGATCAAAGGTTTATTCATGAGATATCTAATGGTTGCATGATCAGTGTGCACAAAGATTTGGTAGCCTGTTATATAATGTCTAAATTTGTTTAGTGCATATATTAATGCCAACATTTCTTTCTCTGTCATTATATAATTGAATTCAACTCCTTATAAATTTTTGCTAACAAAGTAAATGTTATTTTCAAGAGCTCCTTATTTTTTTCCTAAGACTGCTCAGATGGCATAATCTGATGCATTAGTATGGATGTGGAAAGGAATCTCCCAATTAGGTCCTTTGAGTATAGGAGCATGAGTCAAAGCTTCCTTCAAGTCAGAAAATGTCTTGTCACAAGCTTCAATCCACTAAAATTCAACATCTTTAGTGAGAAGAGTATACAATGGTGCTGCTACTTTGTTGAAATTCTTGATGAAATGCCTATAATATCCTACATAACCCAAGAAACTCCTAACATCCTTTTTTTTGTAGGTGTGGGAAGATTTGTGATTACCTCAATCTTTGTAGGATCTACTTGAATTCCCTTGTGGGAGATGTAGTGGCCGAGAACTACACCTTCTCACATCATCATGAAGCACTTTTCATTGTTTAAGGACAACTTTTGGTATTCACATCTCTATAAGACTCTCTTGAGATTTTCCAATGCTTGATCAAAATCAACACCATAAGTGGTAAAGTCATCCATATAAATTTCCATGAAGTCATGAGAAATGTCTAAGAATATGCTAATGACTACCCTTTGAAAAAGTTGTAGGTGCACTACATAAGCCAAATAGGAGTACCGAATAGGAATAGGTCCCCCATTGATAGGTAAATTTGGTCTTCTCTTGGTCCTTTGGTGCAATTTGGATCTAGTTGTAGCCACTGAATCCATGTAGAAAAGAAAAGTATTTATTTCCTACAACTATGTCCAAAACTTGATCAATGAAGGGTAAGGGAAAGCGGTCCTTCTTGGTGGCAGCATTAAGTTCCCTATAATAAAAAAAACTTGCCATTTCCCTCCTTTTTTGGGAAAAATCACTAGTGGAGACATCCATTGACTATCTAAAATGGGGTAGATAAATCCCGCATCTAGTAATTTCTGCAGTTCTTGTTTTACAATTTCTCTTAGTTCAGGGTTAATTCTTCTTTGTGGCTATCTTACTAGGGTGCAATCATCTCTTATATAAATTTTGTGTATACAAATTTTAGGGTCCAACCCCTTCATATCATGATAATCCCACACAAATCCATGTTGATGGGTCCTTAATAAGTTTGCCAATAACAATTGTTGTTCTTCACTTAATTTACTATTAACATTCAAATATTTTCCCTCTGACACATGTACTTGTGTAGTTAACTCTATCATGGTTGCTTCATTAACACATGGTACCTTTAGCTCATATGGTAGCAATGTATGGGACATACCTATTGCTACAGGAAGCCTATCTACAAGAACAGTGGTTGGAGGAACAATGGCTGTGGGAAGAGCATGCAGAAATATCTTGATTGGAGTAGTAGAATGAGAAGATGATGCTTCCTCCAATTCACAATGGTTTTGAATGATGTTAGCCAATACTTCATCCTCATCTTGGAGCTGAATGAAAGAGATTTTTCCTAGGATCATAAGTTGTGCCACAAAATTAACTTCCTTGGCCTCTTCACCAACATGTCACCATAAAGGATTATCTTTATCATGAGATGGTTGCACATGAAAATAAAGAACAAACTTTTTAGTGCTCCTCGCATCTAAAATGGTTATGTCACCTGACCGACATCCAATGCATGTATCATTAGTTTCCAACCAAGGCCTTCCAAGAATAATGGGATACCCACCTAGTGTAGCTTTAAGAGAAAGAATCATAAAGTTTGTTGGGTACTCCTAAGAGTCTAAAACTACCACAAGATCCTCCACTACACCATCAAGATTAATAGTAGAGCTATCAGGAAGCTATAGGACAATAGGAGTAGATATCATGCTTGCAACATTTAGCTTTTGTAGGATTTCTTTGATCATTACATTTATTGCTGCCCCTAAATCAATTAGAGCATTCTTTACTTGGACCCCGTTTATAAAAATTCCTACCATAGGAATACCTAGGTCATTATACTTGGGGATAGTCACTTTTCCCAGCATGATGTCAGCTAGCTATCCCACCACATGAACTATAGTTGGGTCCTTCTTTTTCCTACCTGGCTTCTTGAGGCATGCTTCCTTGATTGCCTTGTCGTAGATTGGAACATCCTTTATGGCCTAAAATAGAGGCATCTAGACACATATATGCTTTAGCTGATCCAAGATATCAAAATTTGTATCCTCCTTTTCTTCCTTCTTCTTAGAAACTTCCAATCTCTGAGGAAATGTGGTTTTTGTTCAGTCTGCTTGACTTAGATTGGTTCAATATTTTTAGGTGTAGTTGGTTGAATGAGATCATTAAGAGGTTCTTCTTCCTCTTCCACCTGAAGCTTAGTGATAATGGGCTTGGTAGGTAATGGTAGAGTAGTTCTTGAATGCAAGTGGATGTCACTTACACTCACAACATGTGTATGGAATTGGTTTGAATCAATAGACTATGCAGGTTGCTATTGTGTTTTGTTATTTGGATTGGGTGTGGGATGAGATGGTAGCTAAGTAGGTTTAGGTGCATTTGATCTCAGATTAGTAGGTGGAGGCATTATAGCAGGTTGTTGGGGCTGAGAAGGTGGTTGCATGTAAATAGTTGTCTGGGTAGGCCATTGTTGTCCTCCTCTCCATTGATTTTTGTGCTACCAGTTTCCTGGAGGTGGCTACCAATACCCTTGAAATTGCTGCCAATTCTCCTGAGGTTGCTACCACTAGGGTGGAGAACTTTGATGATTGAGCCAAGCATTTGGAGGGTTACTCCAAGGTTGTGGTGGATATCCTCCATAACTAGATGGATATGGGGGCTTCCATTGGTTACCAAATGAATATGAATTAAAATATGGCCCAACATAGGATAGTGGATCTGATGGCATACCTTGTCTTAGAGACCAAGGCTTCCTTTGTGCAACATAGTAGACTTAGTCTTCTTCAATATGGATTGGCTTGAACTCAGGTGGAATCTTCTTGCTTTCAAGACTAGCTACCATCATGCATTTGCAATCCCTCTTCTTTAGTTTACAGTGGGGGAAATACTCTGTCAACATTACCTCTACCTCATCTTGCTTCTTCTTGGCCTGAAGTGTATCCAGCTGAGTAGCTAGATTATTTATAATGTCTTGCTTGAAGTCTTCCAGCAAATGAGTAATCTCCATTCTTGAAACTCCACCGATAGTTGACTTACCCATGGAATATTGGTAATATCCCCCCTTCTTTGAAGCTACCCTAGATTAGTTCTAGCATAATTTCTTGATATCCTCCCAAGGAACTTGGGAGATATCTCCTCCTCCCATGATGTCCAAGGAATCAGTGCAACTATAATTGATTCCTTTCAGGTAAAGCAACTTTTTTGAGTTTTCATTTAGTGTATGGTGTCAATATTTTTGTAGGAAAAATAAAAACCTTGCAATGTAATCTTTCAGGCTCTCATCTTCCTTTTGTTGCATTTTGAAAATGTCACCTCCTCTCATGTCACTACCCCTACAATATTCCTTGTATTTCTCAAGGAATTTTGTCTTCATGTATTCCCAAGTTTCAACAGTATCTTTGCCTAGGCTCGTGAACCATCTTAATGTAGCCTCTTTTAGAGTGGTAGGGAATAGCTTAAGCCTATGGGCACTAGAATTATAATCATAAATCTTGTAAAGTATGCCAAACTCAAATAAAAAAGTATCAGGATCTTCTATGACAAGTCCATAAAACTTGGGGAGTGCTAAGGCAAGGATGTTCTTGATGTTGTCAACTTCATTCTAATGGGAAATGGGGAAAGTAAAAGTTGGTTGTTTAGGTTTGCTCCTATTTGCATCACCCATGCTTGCTTGATGTAGTTCCAAAGAAAAGGGGTTCTCAAGGTGATTTTGATCTTTAGAAGAGACTTTATAGCTAGTCAGATCAAGAAATACATGAGAAAAGGGGTGTGGATCTTCTTCTTCTTCTTCTCTTGGTAGGTTTTGATATTCAACTAGCTAGAATGGATTAGGATTATTAGGAAGGAATCACACATAAGCATCCCTTCTCCTTCCTCTATGCATGGGGTATCACTCACTATTAGCCAGCTCACACAAAGAATTGGTAAAGAATAAGGGGGTCATTCCTTCCTAAATGAGGATATACTAAGAACAACATCTAGAAACATTACAGCAAGAAAAACTACCAATGACTCCAAAAGACTCCCTAGTTTGACACCATCCCTGACAACAGTGCCAAAAATGTTGGCCTCCTACAATGATTTAATAACTAAGCCCTTACAACCATAATTTAGAGATTAGACATCTAACTTGAATAACTATTTCAATCATCATGAAGGTACATTTAACTTGTCAACCCAGGGACATGAACTTGAAATGGGTCAACACAACATGTGCACTAGGAACTCAAATTGGCCATTTCATTCTATAGCTAAGGAACTCACAATACATAAAGTAAATTGCTTAGAAAGAAATACAATAAATACCACTCATCAATCAACAACTAAATCAAACTAAAATGTAGAATAGTAATGAAAATCTGAGCAACAAATAGGGTACTACTCTATCTGCTTTGGCTATAGGAATAGTCACATAATGAAATTCTAGTGGTTGCAGGAATAGTCAGTGCCAGATTTATAACTACTTACTAAACAACAAGTAACACTAGACTAATGCTAAAATAAGAAGATGAATTACTCACCAAGTGGGCCCCCTTGGACAAGTATTCTCTTAAACTAATGAGAACTCAGGTGCTCTAACTCAAAACTTTATTTTATTCATTGTAAATCATGAGTAAAAAAGAGTAATGTATCTATATTACTGAAAACTTGAGAGTGCAAGTACAATATCAAATCGTGCAACCTCCTAAGGAAGGAACATCAAATATTTATGTATACTATCAGCTAAACAAGGAAGTCATCTCCATGACTAGGAGGACACCATTTAGGGAAAATAGAGAAAGTGAAGCTGTGGTGGTTACACGTTCATGAAACCTGGTTAGACGTGCAAGTCCAAACACAGATTTAGCATAGCAGTACCACCTGTGTTTGCTCAATCATTAAAGTCCACTACAATGTGGTTACATTTGGATGCATGAGGAATCTTCCTCTGTTGACCTTCTTTGACCTTGAGTGATTCCTTTGTTGGATGTTATGGTGCATGCCCAGCTAGTGACGCTTTCCTCAACTTAGCATCCTTGAATTAAATCTGCATGGCCATGTCAATATGCACAATAATTGTACATATATAACCACCTTAAGGAACATTCATTAACTACATTCAAAATCAATATAGATAATCCACATAATATCCCAATGTCATTAAAACTTGCAGAGATAGGATTAAGACCAATGCCTATGGTTTGAGGGAAACATTATGAAAATATCAACATTTAACATCGAATTCCATGACAACTACCAGCAAATAAACTATAGATTCTACCAAAAATTGGACCAAAAAATAGGCTCATCAACCACCTCTATCTGATCTTAGACATTTAATCTTTAGACCTATCTATGTCTCAACCATAGCCTTAAAGATCTTGAACTTTTATAGAGCTTCAAATTTCTCCCTTAAGAAAGTATCCCACATCATTCTTGAATAATCATCAATAAGCAACATGAAATACCTGTAACCTTGTAAACTTTTGATTCTAGAGGGACCACACAAATCAGTATGCACAAGCTCCAACAATTCATTTGAACAATGTTGTTTGCTCTGAAATGAAATTCTAGTTTGTTTTCCCAACTAACATTCCTTGCAAATGGCATTAGTAGGTTTTACCAACTTAGGTAGATCTCTCACAACCTTAGTAGAACTTATCTTGACAATGTTATCAAAGTTAACATGACACATTATTCTATGCCACAACCAACTTTCATCAACTTGAGCAATCAAACAACTTTTACTAGCATAATTCAGACGAAAGATATTACCTCTTGTTTATGTACCTGATGCAATCACATTTCCAGAACATCCCAATATTCTACACTTTCCATTCTTGAACTGAAGATTGTAACCATTATAAATCATCTATCCAACACTTAAAAGATTATGCTTCGGACCTTCCAATATAGGACACCATCAGTATTATTCTTACCATCAAGAGAAATTCATCCTCTTCCACGGATCACACTAGTTGTGTTATCACTAAATCTCACAACACCACCATCATACTTTTCCAAGCTTACAAACTTATTTTTGTCTCCAGTCATATGATGTGAACATCCACTATCAATTACCCATTCATCTTTCTCTTCAACTCGAGCAACTAGGGCTTTCTCAACAATTGTACAACTAGCAGATTCAGTAGACATAGGATTATTTTCCTTGATAGCAATAAACACCCATGCATCATCACCTTTATCAAATTCATCATTTGTCAAACCTTCATCAATAGCATAGTAACACTTCTTTTGAAATTTATGCTTCTTATGTCTTGGTTTAGAAGCTCTTTCCAGAAAACTTGATGCAAAATGACCTATCTTATTGCAAGAAAAACATTTAAGAGGAAATTTTCTTTCATACTTACCTTTTGCTCTCGGTACTCTCTTGAAAATAAGTGTTGCAAGCTCTTCTAGCTCTCTTTCTTCTTCTTCTTCAATCTATCTAATTTCATCCTCATACTTGAATGTCTTTCTAGATGAACTCTCACCTAGATCATATCTCTAGTTACATTTGTTACAGTCTAAATCTCTTTAATAGCTGTAGCTTTTAATTTATAAGCAACAAAAAATGATCTAAGCATTTTAGCAACAATCTCTTATTATTCCAACTTTCCACCAGGACATTTGATACCACACACAAGTTCATTCACTCTTTGCATGAAAGTAGTAACATTTTCATCATCAACCATTCTCAACATTTCATATTTCCCTTTCAAACTCTACAACTTAGCAATCTTCACATTAGCATCACCTTCATACAAAGTTTCCAACTTTTTCTAGATCTCATAAGCAGTCTTTAGATCCATAACATTTGTCATCTCAGTATCAGTCAAAGCACTCAACAATGCTTCCTTAGCCTTGATATTATACCCAACATCCCTGATCTCAGCAGAAGTAGTAGGATTGTTCTATGGAATAACATACATATTACTTGTAATGCTCTAGTAGGGTCCACCAATGCATCTCAGATGGCAATCCATTCGAATCTTCTACAAGGAATATTTTTTTCCATCAAATCTAAAACTATCCTTCTTGTATGTCACCATCCTAGATCACCTCAAGCTGTTAAAATTCTTCCAAGGATCAAAGCTTTGATACCAATTGTTGGCAACACAAGAGTAAACAACTGAGTGGGGGGATGAATCAGTTGTCATCGAATTTTCAACGTATTAAACTTATTAATCACTATTCTTAGATCTGATCAATTTCAATGAAAGCATGAAACAAAAACACATCAAAAACACATATAGCACCAAGATTTTTTATGTGGAAACCCTGTTAGGGGAAAAACCATGATGGAGGTTAGTCCACAAGATTATACCCTGTTAAAAGTATAAGAAGAATAAATAGGGACTTCACATGCATTTAGGAACACTACCTAGAGCTCACTTCTCAATTACAAAGGAAGACACACTATCTCATAGAGAGATTCAGATTACAACCATCTAGATTTTGAACTGAGAAAATAGCATCTGCTAATGCCTGATTATAGTTCCGATTAAGCACATGAACACTTCTTCACTCTTCTTCACACTCTGCTCTTCCCTCAAATGATTTGAACATTATTCACACATATCATATAGAAGCACACTCCAATTCGAATAAACAAGCGCTCTTATATATTTGCAATAAGAAATTAAATCGCTACAAGTCGGCCACAAAGAAATAATAAAATGAATACAAAATGTTAGCCCAAAAAATAGATAATTTTCAATGTGAATCAAGAAAAGTTAGCTAGAACATAGTGAAGACCCAAAATAGGAACTTCGACATGAAAACACTTCAATTAATTTCTCCTCGAAGATCCACAACATGCTTCAACACCCTATCAGCCAAGAACATGAAAAACATTAACACTCAAGAGAAAATCTTAGATCACGAGCACAACTATTAATGTAGACATGAAACACAAATAGAGAATGATCTAGAAACATCCACAAGCATCATAAATCACTAGAGAATCATCTAGAACAACTAAACTAACTGGAGTCACATAATCTTCATTTAGGAACACAAACTGAAGTAACAGAATAACCGTCAAATAACAAATCTTCATAACTTGATCAAATCTTCACGCATATCTCTAAAACTCAATGTGGATAAACTAGATATACTCAACAAGAAACCCTTTAATTCACAACCTTTGATTAACAATGTATGGAATTCACCGACAAACAGAACATCACTTCACCACTGACAACCTACAACTCATTCCATTACAATTTTCTCAATATCCTCGACATAAAAAACTTCAAATGCACTAATGCTAATAGTTTTGACATCAATGACAACCACATATCAATAGCACAACCACAACATCCAACAAGATCATTTTTATTCATTACTTCAAGATATAAAAGAAATCTTTGATGTGGTTCTAATGAAAGGGATTTTTTTAGAAAACTAACTAAATAAGTCTAATCTCTAATATGATTGTAACGAAAGGGATCATGAATATTCTCAAATTCTCATTTCAAATTGATTTTATTAAGTGAAATAACTTATAACCCTTTCAAAATTGACCTAATTTTTCTTTGAATGCTCAAACTGAAAAATCTTGTAAAACCCTAACTGTATGTGTAGTCAACTTCAATTTCTCCACAAATTTATGCAACTCAATATTTTCTATTGGGATCTTCTCTAATTGATCAAATGCATTGATATAAATCTCATATCCATTTTTTGAAGGATAAATACCATTTATTTGGAAAGGGATGAAATATTTCCATTAAAGCTCCCCATGAGCCAAAGCTTTCTTCTTAGTTTCTAGAGGAAACATCTACATTGGATGCTTGTACATACTCATCCTTAACCTTTGTCTCTTCCTTCTTTTTCCAAATCATTTCCATCTCCTTATTTTTCTCTATCAGATCAATCTTTTGTATTGGATCATTCTTCTTTGTAGATTTTTCTTCATATTCTTGCTTCTACAAAATTTAGAAACATGTCTAGGTCTATTGAAATTATAGCATGTGACAATATTTTGACAATTCTTACTTCCATTCATTCTAGATTTGAATTGATTAGCTTTATGCCCAAACACATTGCATATATAATACTATCCATTGAATGATTGAACCATTCTACCATTGTTATAACCATTCATTATTTTAAAACTGCATTCATTAGCTCTATGACTAAATCTTTTTGTATGTAAAGCATTGACTAGGAAAAGTTTAAACATTTTGACTCATTCCGCTTCTACATTCCACAACCTTATGTTAAAATTTATTGTAAGAATAAAGAAAACATTCAAATATGGGTACCTTTATGCATTTGGTTGTATGACTGATCGTCTTCTAGTTTCATTCCTTTTTATTCTATATCTTCTTGCCATTGTCCTTCTTGTCTTCATTCTTCTTTTCAACCTGGTTTGTAGTTTGATATATCTTTCAGCTCTCTCCTATGTCAAACCCTAATCAACCTTTTTCTTTAGATCCTTTGTAATTTTCAATCATTTCATCAAGCTTTGTAGTGCCCATTTTGAATTTATCTTTATGACTCCTTTCTTTTTCAAGATATGATCTTAGATTCACAACTTCTTAAAGTTTTGAACATTCCTCAAATTGTCTTATCATCTTTGAATTTAGACATTCCTAAATTATTTTTCCTTCTTGAACTTGTACCTTCAAACTGGTAATTGAATAATTGTATTATTTAAATTTCTCATTAAATTCGTTATGTCTTTCTATGAACTTCTTGATTTTCTCTCTCAAATTTTTGATATATTCATTTACTTCTTTGACATTTTCTTTCAAATCTTTATTTTCATCTTCAATTATTTTCATATCTTCAAGAGCTATTCTAAGTTCTTCATTCATGTCAACCACACACTCTTCTTATGTAAACCCAACAACATGTATCTCTTCTTATGGAGTAAGAAATCTTCTAATAACCATGTGTTCAACCTTGAAGATCTTCCCAAAGTGGTTAAAATCCTTCCAAGGAACCAAGCTCTAATACTAATTGTTGAACACCTAGAATACTGAGAGGGAGTGAATCAATATTATATTAAACCATTTATACATTTAAACATCCAATAATCATAGCATACTCAATTTACAATAATGAATGAAAGCATGTAGACATCCAACAACATCACATAACACACAAACACCAATTTTTTATGTGGAAAACAAAAAATGGGAAAAATCATAGTGAGGATTAGCTCACAATATATTATAACTAGTTATAGTATATTACAAAAGTGCTCACTATAGTTAGAATCATTGTCTAAGTGGACTCACTACCCATTGAGAGAAGAAATAGATAGAAGAGATTGTGGAACACAACCAAGTTTTGAACTATTACAATTGCGTCTAACATATGTATGAATTATAGTTCCATTGAAGATCATAATAGAGACTTTACAAACTTCATTCTAATCTCAATTAATACTCATATACTTTTCATTCACTTTATATTTGCACAATTCACATCCACACAATCTTATCACATATCACACCACATAAAATACCAAAATGTATCTATCATATATATCGGCTTTACATACAACATCAATTATGCTAGCCTAATCATAAGTAATATGCAAAATAGAAATTGTCGGCTCAATATCTATACACACACACTTCACACCAAGATTCAAAACTCATAAAAAATAAAAATAGGTTGGAATGGATTCAAAAAACCACCCACATAATGTGTCAATACATATTGAAAACTTACAACACATAAAATTCATTGGGTCAACACTAGTAATGACCTGATATCAAAATTTTCCAATTGTACATTGATATTCGAACATGAAAACCTCCAAAATCTATATCATATGCAATACATGCTCTATTGACACCTGTCAACTACAAAAAATTTCAAACACAAATTCCAATTATTGGAGAAGTGTGGATTCACCAAAACATGTGTACTAAACTAGAAAATGCCTATTACTATCAAGTCAATACACTGTCACTCATAAATTCAACACCAGGAGCCAAGACAAGATGAAACTATGGATTTAGGTTCCTCTACCCTCCAAAAAAAATTATATTACAAGCATAGAGAAAGATCTTATACAGCAGATCAATGCAAACCCAAAAATTGGATATCCTATAGACTAGAACACTTGTATTGACACTTAGTCAATTTTCTCATCAACCAACTTCACCGAATCAATTATTCTTGCAAATTTTCCTTTCATAATCATCCTCAACCATGCTTAAGTCTTTCAAACTGATCTACATAATGGTATTCATAATGGAATACAATTTTTACATCAATGATAAAATGATAAGGTATAACTATATAATTTGTGCTCATCCCACATGCTCATGTTACCAAAAAATGCATCAATGACAAACTCCTTATTTTTCCAACAAAAAACTTAGGAAATTTTGATGCAAGATCTAATGAAGGAATCTTCCTTAGATACTCTACAAGAAGCAAGGCCTACCAGTGCTACAATAATAGGCTTAAGAATATTGAGAGTGTAAGCATCAAATTTGATGAAGAACCACATCAAAGCTCAATACTAATAGAAGGATATAAATTTGATGAAACCCCTTGTAGTGAAGAAGAAAAGGCTAAAGAAAAAGGCAAAGATTTTATAGTTGAAGAGGAAGAATCTCCTAAAAATAATCCTAATACTCCTAAGTATGTGTAGAAGAATCATCCAAAAGACCGAATCATTAGAAATAAGAGAAAAGGTGTGTTGATAAGGAGCAAAGTTGCAATGATAGAATAAAAATTAAATTTATACTTACTTTTTGAGGTGGAACCAAAAATAGTGACTAAGGTGCAAAGATAAGAATTGGATCAAAGAAATGGAGGAAGTGTTAGAACATATAAAGAATAATCTAACTTAGGAGTTGGTCCCAAGATTGGCCAACAAGAATGTGATTGGTACTATGTGGGTACTCTGGAACAACTTGAATGATGATGGAAAATTTGTTAGGAACAAGGCTATACTTGTGTGTAAGGTTTAGTAAAATGTTGAAGGTATAGATTTTGAGGAAAAAATTTCTCCAATTGCAAGAATGGAGGCTATGAAGATGTTTTTAGCTTTTTTAGTGCACAAAGATTTCAAATTATATCAAATGGATGTGAAGTTTGTATTCTTGAATGTTGAATTGGAAGAAGAGGTATTCATTGAATAACTAGAAGCTTTTCAATTGTTAGAAGATACAAATATGGTCTGTAGATTGAAGAAATCATTTTATAGACTGAAGAAAGATCCCAAAGCTTGGTATGCAAGGTTAGATAAGTACTTGTTGCAGTAAGGATTTAGAAAGGGTACTAAAAAAATACAATCTATATTTCAATGTTGAAGGAGAAAAAATATTAATTGTGGTGGTATATGTTGATGACATAATCTTTAGAGGAAATAAAGGTATGTGCAAAAGGTTTTACAAAGGAAATGTAGAAACAATTTGAAATGTCAATGTGTGGGGAGATGAATTTATTCCTTTGTTTGCAGATTAGACAATCATAGAAAGGTATACTCATATCACAATCCAAGTATATTAAGGAAATGTTGAAGATGTTTGGAATGGATGACTCTAAACTTGTATGTACTCTTATGATTATTGATTGCAAGTTGAGGAAGACTGATGAATCTCCTAAGATAGATTAGAGGAAGTATATATCAGTGATTGGTGGACTATTATACCTTACTATTAGACAAGATATCATGAATTTATTTTATCTTGTGGCTATATTTCAAGAGGATCCTAGAGAATCTCATGTTGTACTAGTGAAGATCATGTTTAGATATTTAAAGGGATATCTAGATTATGGTTTGTGGTATCCTAAGAATACTAAATTCTCCCTGAGTGCATATATAGATGCAAATTGGGCTAGATGTGTAGATGGAAAGAAAAGTTGATGAGGGTGTAGCTTGAGACTTAGAAAATAACCCAAAAAAAAGAGAATAATTTTATTATTCAGAAAATGAAGCTTCTTACATGTAGAGGATCTCAAATCCTCAAGTTCTACATGCAAGTTACAGAAAGCTACAGAATCATTGTTTCACAATATGCGAGCTTGTTCCCAAAAAGTTACCCAAAAATTAGAAACCCGCCCATAAATATAGCTCCTCTTTAGTTTGGAGCCAAAACAACATTCAAATTTGAGTTTAGGTGGTTTGGCGCCAAACAATTACAACTTGAAGTTCAAATTTCAAAAGAACATTTGTAATTGTATCTTCTAGAAAGTGCGCCAACTTCCCAGGGCCATAACTTTTGATCCGGGACTCTGATTCGTGAACCGTTTGAACCATTGGAAAGGTCTCGAAGTCAATAATGCGATCAAAATTTTCTATGCCAATTTTGTCAAGTTTTGGGGCTGATCTAGGAACTCTAAGTGTCTCAAATCTAACTTGAAAGTTTTTCAGGTGCAAATCTAGGAAACTAAAACTGCAATATCTTTCAACCCAGGAATAGAAAATAAAAACTGTAAATTGGGAATTTCATTATGACGAAAAGGGTATCCAAAAATGTAAAAACATCTAAAAATTGAGAAACTTGAAATTTAACTATTTTTGGGTGATGCAAGATTTCCCTTACACCACTGGATGCTCCTGCATCAAAATCACAAGTGGTGGTGATTTCTTTCTTGGAAGAAGGTTAGTTTTATGGCTAAGTAAGAGGTAAGGTTCAGTGTAATTATCTACTATAGAAGAAAAATATATTGCAACATCATGTTGTGCAAGGTATTGTGGATAAAGCAAACATTGAAGGATATCAAAATTTTATATGATGAACTTATTTCAATCATCTATGACAATACAAGTTCAATAAATATTTCAAAGAGTTTAGTAATACATTCAAGAAGAAAACATATCTGAATCTAGTATCAATTCTTGAGAGAGAAATTTGTAGATAGTGAGGTGAAGTTGGAGTATGTCCCTACTAAGGATCAGGTTGTTGATATTTTCACAAAGGTTCTTCCAAAAGATACTTTTTCAGTATCTCTAGGAGGAGTTAGGGGTTATTTCCCCTCCTTTCAACTAGATGCATGAGTATGTACATCTATCTAGGAAGCATTTCAAGATAAATTCTTAGTCGTGGATAGATGATGAATGCTACCTCTTAGGGGGAGTAGTTAGTAGTGGTTGATGGATGATGTAATCAGATGGAGAATATTATGTGTCCCTTAGGGGGAGTGTTTAGTAAAGAGTGAGTGTAATTTATTTTTGGTGTATGTAGGTGTTTCCCTTTGAATTTTTTCAAAGGGGGAGATAAAAAGAGTTGGATGATTCTATGGCCCTTTGCCATTGTTGTTAAAGGGGGGAAGAGAATATGAAAACATGGACATAATTAAAGTAGTTGAAAACCATAAGTGGAGAAAGAAAAAAATGGAGAGAGTTGGTTGAAAAACCATAGTGTCAAAGTGAATATGGTCTAAAGACCATAGGGGGAGAGAGAATGAACAGTAAAGAGTTGTCCTCATTAGGGGGAGTATTGCTTATTGGAGTATTTTTTTTGTTGCTTTTGTTGTTGATGATTTTTTAGAAAGTAGGTGTTTCCATCAATGACAAAGGGGGAGATTGTTGGAAGTTTGGAGATGTAGAAATCTTGAGGTGTTTGTGATTTTTTTTGGGTGTTGTCATTGATACTAGCCCCTTGTATAAAGAGAGTGTTGGAATTATATTGGTACTAATAATGTGTCTATAATTGTTGGTATTTATGTCAACACATGTTGGTGTTGTCATTGATGTCCTACTTCAATATAGTTGCAAAGGTTGTTGGCATAACTTGTGTTTAAGAAGATTGTTGTAGTTGGAAAGTGTTGCATGTTGTAGATTTCTTTCTGAGATTTAAGTAATGTTGCTAACGAAGTTGGTTCAATTGGTTTCCAAGTGCTTTTGATAAAATAAATAAATAAAAGAGAGTTTAGTGTGACATAGTGGTGTTCATATTTTTGATCCGCATTTCTTCATGATTGAAGATATGCTCATGTGGTTTGTATATGGTTATTAGAGGTGTTTAGAGGTTTCATACCTATAGTTTTAGGTTTTGGATCATACTATAGTATAAGATGTGTTTGGTAGTATGTCTATTTGGTGAATAAATTGTTTGGGAGAAATGAGATTGCTCCACATTTCTCTGTAGTGAAGGTTCTAGTGTTGTGGATTTGGGAACATGCTTATATAATTTGTATCTACCTTCCATTGAAGCTCTAAGTGTTGAGTTGTTCCACAAAGTTGTTTGGTGTGTTGGATGTTTGTGCCTGTATGTTTGGTTGAACAAAATGAAGGTGTTCTTGAATTTAAAGTTGTTGCAGTAGTTGTGACAAATATTTTGATGATGTGGATTATGAGATATTGTAAAATGTTGTTGTGTGGTCCACAAGATTTTTTTAGATGTGGAGATGTTTGTTTGGAGTGTCTTGTTAGTGTTCGTATAGGTTTAGATGACCTAACATGCTAGCGCTAATTATAGAGGATAATTATTGTTTGAGGAAGTGTTGAGAAGCATGTTGGTGTAGATTTGGGTCCCAGTTAAGTAGTGGCATGGTTTGGCTTCACTTCTTTATATTGTGGAAGTGTTTGGTTCTAACCTATTTTGTGTTGCATGGTTAAGGTGCATATGTTTCATTAAGGTGGACCTAATTGAGATTGTTTTAGTCATGGATGGTATAAATACAAAGAGAATTTTTTATGGAAAAAATGTAGGGTATGTGATATGAAAGATGTGAATGTGATAAAGTGTGAAGATCTAAGTGTGAGCTTTAATTCTTATGAATTCCTAATCCAATGAGTATTAGGTGTCTACATTTCAGTCTATTTGATGAGTTGTTTGTGCTCTAATAGAACTATACCTTCAACATGTGAGAGACATATTGTTAGAAATTCAAATTGGTAGTGAGTCACCCCTTTTTCTATTTTTCTTTCTTTTGGATAGTGTATCCTTTAGCAGTGTGGCACTGATGGTGATCCTTTCTTTATCTTTTTAGGTAGTGAGCCCTTTGTAGTGAGACTTATTATATTCAGTATTGTAATTCATATATTAGTGAGCTAATCCTCACTGAGGTTTTCCACTTCTTGGGTTTTCCATGTAAATATAGTATTCTTATGTGGTTGGATGTGCTTTCATTATGCTAATGAATGATAATGTTTTAACGGTTGTTAAGGGTTTAAGGGCTAATGTAGATCTAAATGTTAACTATGATTTTTGTTGTTTTAAAGTAAACAATTGATTCATGCCCCCCTCTCAATTATCATGTGCATCTAACATCCTCAAATTATTTTACCAATATACATAGCAATATATACTTTCATATCAACTCAAAATGATATGACAATAGTAAAATCGTTTGATAACCATAAACTCCTTTGACATCAATGATAACCTTTATCCAAAAATATCCCCCTTTATCATTAATGGAAAATAAAAAAATGTTAGCCACACATGAAGAAAAAATTGAGATTGAATTCCATTTCTCCCCCTTAGAGAATATAGAATTTTGAGTTTCATTTCTCCCCGTTTGACATCAATGGAAAAATTCAACACTCCCCCTTTCCATTTTTGAAATTCTACACAATTTAAAAACTTGTTTTTTGAATAGACTCCCCTTGATTCCACATCACACTAGTTCTTAAAACATTTTCCAACACCACCAAACCTTCTTATTGTAGGGAGACCAAGCTCACCTCAACCTATAATTCCTCTTGATTCAATAGTAGGGAGAAACAACTCCCTCCTTCTAGAGAAACTCAAAAGTCTCCTTAGGAAGTAGTTTTGTGAAAATATTTTCTACTTTCTCCTTAGTTTCAAAATACTCCAACTTTACCTTTTTTTTTAGCAACCTTCTCCCTTAGAAAGTGATACTTTCTTGCAATATGACTTGTCCTTGAATTTACTACTAGATTCTTTGAGATGTTTATAGCACTGTTATTATCACAAATAATACAAATAGTTTCATCAAAATCAATCTTCATCTCCTTTAGATTCTGCTTCATCCTTAGTACCTGAGTGCAACATGAAGCTACCACAATGTCTTCTTATTCTGTCATAGACAAGGAAACTAAATCTTTTTTTCTTGGTCAACCATGATATAAGACTATCACCAAGAAAGAAGGCTCCACTGCTTGTACTCTTCTGGTCATCTATGTTAGAGTAATATTTTAACTCTTATGGTACCACAAACCAAAATTCATTGTAGCTTTTAGATATCTAAATATTCTCTTTATTGCTTTGACATGATTTTCCTTCAATGCCACTTGAAATCTAGCCACCATCCCAACAACTTGCATTATGTCTAGTCTAGATGTAGTCACATACAATAAACTACGAATCAAATATCTATAGAAAGTACGATTTGCTAGAGTAGATTCATGTTATTTACTCAACTTTTGGTAACCATAGGTGTACATAATAGTTTACATTTTTCTATAGTGAACTTTCTCTTGATGTCTCTTTTATATATTTTTTCTAAGAAATAAATATGCATTTATTTGACTAACCAATTTGTAAAAAAAGAAAGAAAGACAACTCTCCAAGCATTAGCTTTTCAAATGCACTCAATAATGAATTTTGGAACCCCTTGCACATGTCGTCACTATGCCCACCAAAGATAATGTCATCGACATAGACAAAATTAATTAATAGTTTATCATATTCTATTTTTATATATAAATTTCTATCTACATTGCCTCTCTAGAATTCATGTTGTTGTAAATACTTGTCCAACCCAGAATACTAGGCTCTGAGAGCTTGTTTAAGTCCATAAAGAGACTTCTTTGATCTACATATAAAATTCAGATTATATGGGCATTGAAAGTCCTCTGGATGTCTAATGTAGACTTCCTCTCTAACTAACCATTAAGGAATGAAAATTTCACATCTATTTAATACACATTGAAGTTCTTAAATGTAGAAAGAGCTAAAAAAGTTATAATTTCTTCCAATCTAGCTACTGGATCATAAAATATCTCCTTGTATTTGATTCCTTCAACCTGAGCATATCCTTTACACATAATTTTGGTCTTGTTTCGTATCACTTCTCCATATTCATTTAGCTTATTTTTGAACACCCATTTAGTAACAAACACATTGTTACCCTTAGGTCTTGGGACCAATTCCAAAGTTTCATTTTTCTTTATCTAAGATAACTCTTCTTCCATAGCATGTACCCAACCTTTCTCTTTGCTTTCCTCTAAATATGAGTGTGGTTAAATTTTTTAAAAGGTGAAAAATGTACCTATTCATTTAATCTCTCAATTCTCCTCTAGGTCTATACTCCACTATTTTTGTCTCCTCTAATTTGATCTTCCAAATGATTCTTCTAAACATACCTTTCTAGAGTCTTTGTAGCAGTGTTTTTAGAATTAGCTTTTGAGTTTTCATCATTGTTGTGGATTGGATCTTCATCATCTTCCACTTTTGGAATGTTGGTAGACTGAATTGTCTCATCAACTCTCACATTTTAACTTTCCATGATCCTCTTTATCCTTTTATTGTAACACCTATATGATTTTCTTGTCATAAAATACCTATGAAAAGTACCTTCATCATATCTAGAATCAAACTTACCCAATTTTTCTTCATCCCTTTTGACGTAGCATTTTCTCCCATATATCTTGAGATATCTAACAAAAGTTGGCCTTCCTCTCCATAGCTCATATGATGTTTTATAAAACTTAGATCTGATCTTATCTCTATTCAAAATTTATATTATATTTTGAACCTCTTCTCTCCTGTATATATCTGATAGGTTTTTTTAAATCAACATTGTTCTTGCCATCTTCTATATAGTTTGGTTCTTCCTATTTGCAACTACATTTTTCTATAGAGTCCCAGGGGTAGAAAAATTCCTCTTGATTCCATGTTCTTCATAAAATACATCATACTAGTCAGAAGTGAATTCTCCACCTTTTTCTAACCTAAAAACCTTAATTTTCCTTTTAGTTTCATTCTTTACTAATGTCTTGAATTCTTTGAACTTCTCAAATGTTTCTGATTTTTCTTTTAGAAAAGTAATCAAATTCATTCTAGTGTAATCATAAATAATTATTATAAAATAGCTATCACCTTGTGGACTCTTTATCCTCATTGGTCCACACAAATTTTTATGGATCAAATACAATGTATTTGATGTGGAATATTCCTTTGTAGGAAAGATAAAATTTGTATTTTTTACCTCAAGACATGATTTGCAGCTTGTAGACTAAGGTTTCTTGATCTGTAGGATGTCTCAAACCATTAATTTTGAGCTAATCTTCACAATGTCATAAAAATTGGTGTGTCTCAATCTTCTATGCCAAATCTAACTTTTTTCTCTCTATATAGTGATGCATTTTTGTTAATTCAATAGAATGAGATGATATGTATCACTTTCTATCCAGCTTCATTCTACAATCAATTCTCCAACACCTGATTAATGGATCTCACACCCTTTAGCACTAAAATAAATTTGGCAACCCTTGTCATACATTTTGCTAACACTCAAAAGATTATTCTCCTTCAACATACAAAACATCATCGTTTTTTGTCCTACCACCATCAACACCCAAAGTTCACTTACCTATAATCTTAGCAATAGAGTTATTTCTAAGAGTAACATAGCCTCCATCAAACTTCTTGAAATTTACAAACTTTATTTTGTCTCCACTCATGTGGCTTGAACATCCATTATCGATGATCCATATATTTTTCTCCTTTTGAGCATGTAGAGAAGTCTAAGCCATCATTTATTTCTCTAAAATTTTCTCTTTTGATGTCTTACAAACTTTATCTGATTCATGACTTATATTCTGACCGTTTTCTTCTTATTTCTAGTAGAGGAGGATTTACAAAATTTCTTCTACAATTTCTAGCAATATGTCCAAAATTATTGCACTTGTGACAAATGATATTGATAATGTACAAATTTTCAAATGTAGTACTACTAATAAAGTTATTTCTTCTTACTAGAGCTCTTCTATAGTCCATAACCTTATGGCCAAAATTATTGCAATTAAAAAATAATCAAAAGAGGATGATTGAACCCAGTGTTGTATCTCTATCTTCCATATCTTTTTATTCTCTTACACTTGGATGAAACCATCATTCCATGCCTTCCTTTCATCACTTACAATAACCATTTTAGACTTTGAACTTCTAGAACTAGTTGTTCTATCACTTTTTTCTTCCAATCATCAAAACCAATACTAGTTTTGACATGTGGAGATCTTGGACATCCCAATTTCTGATAATTATAGATAATGATTTACTTTGTCAAACTTTTTCCTTAGTGACACAATTTTTTCTTCAAGCTTCTCATAATCCTTGCATTTTTATAATATATTTTCATTCAAAGCTTCATCGACCCTCTTTGCTTCTTTTTCTTGAACCTTCATATCAATGATCATATTTTGCACATTCTCAAGATTTTGAGATAAACTATCTTTAGCCTTAAGTTCTTTAAAAATTATTTTCTTCAGTCTTTTTATCTCCTTTTCGACACAAAGTAGCTCCTCCACAAGATCTACTAATTCATCATCATTTTTGGAATTCATTTGTGCAGTATCTTTAGTAGTTTCTATGGCCATGAATAGAACCTTCTCTTTTTCATCTCCAAATATTTCTTCGTCCTCTTCATTGGTAGAGTATCCTTCTTCATTAATGAAGAAAATCTTATGTTTCCTTTGAAGATATTTTCTCTCAACATTGTTAGAGTCCTTATAAGGACACTTAGCCATAAAATGTCCTACTTCACCACAATTAAAAAGTTTGAAAAGTAGCTTACCTTTGTATATTTTGGAACCTCTCTAACTTTTTGACAATGTTTGCTTCCTCCAGATTTGATCCAATATCAAAATAAAGATCAACTTGATTCTTGGAAACATTGAATGTAGCCTCTTTCCTTATTGAGTTTTCACTATCAAACCTTATTTCATATGTAGTCAATATTCCATGTAATTCAACCATTTTTAAGGAATTTAGATATTTATTTTCTTTAACAAAAAAAATTAGAGTCAAACCTTCTATGAAGAGATCTATGTACCCTTTTCACAACCATGTTTTCTTTCAATTCCTCACCAAGACCTCTAATAGAGCTGACAACTTCATTAACCCAGAGCAAGAATATGGAAACACTTTCTTCCTCCTTAATTTTTAGACCTTCAAAATGAGCTCCATTTGATTGAGCTTGGATATTTTCTTCTTTCACCTTGTAATCACTTTCATAGATGGTGTTTCTCTCACACTTCCTTCATTGTCCTACATTGCATAACTTTCACAAACTTAGAGTTAGAGAAACCACATAAAATAACATTCTTAGCCTTCACATTATTTTCAAAAGTTTTCTTTCTAGCCTACCCTTGGAGGATTTTTTAGGAATCTCGTATCCATCTATAATTGACTACTAGATTTCAAGACCTAGGGCCATCAAGTACACTTCCATCCTAAGTTTCTGAAATGCATAATTGGATCCATCAAAGAGTGGTGCTTTATTTGTAGATAATCCTTCTTGAGCCACTGAGTGTGCCATCCCAGATCTATCTCAAGCTACTAGGCTTCTTCAAAGGAACAAAATATGATATCAATTGAAGGGAACATAATCTACTAAGAGGGGGCATAAATTAGTATATTAAAACTATTTAAATCTCTTAACTTCAACAAATATTTCTAAACATGAAACTTGAATCTTCACTACTACTAATCAAGCAACAATCATGAGCACATGTTCAAACTATTGGAACACAACTATCTACTAAGACGGGAGTGAATCAGTAGATCAATAAAATTTAACTTTTAACACATCTTAAAGAAGATAAAATAAACATGTAGAGATTCACACACAGAAAAATACTCATAACACTAGATATACATGGAAAACCCAATATGGGAAAAACCATAGCTAGAATAGCTACTAGGATGTACTGTCCTAATCTATCCTCACAATTAAACCTCACTTTAAAAATTTTAAGGTCACGAGCCCTAAGGAGACACCAATCCCTGTGTTTAAGAGCACCAAATCTAAAGAAGCACCCACACCCTAATTGAGCATCAACCCAACTATCTAATGACACCAATCAATTATATTTACAATAAAAATATAGAGCAACAACTCTAGATTACATATGACTAAAAAATGAATCCAGCTTAATGTTTCAAACTTGTTTTGCAACTACTCATTTTTTGTTGCAATCCACTCAGTAATTCATTTATCTTCTCTCCTCTTCTCTTTCCCCTTTCTTTGTTGTATCTCACACACCTTTGTAATTTAGTGCATATATTATATGATATTCTTTGTGTTGTAGTGTAGGTCTTCTCTTCATAGCATATGAATTCTCAACATACACTCATACTCTTCTTACCTTTAAAAAACTTATTCATTCAACATCATTCACATAGCTTCACCAATAAGCCATTTCTTCTCGAGCCAAACACCACTGACCTTATTCAACACATTTTCTATTTTTGGCATCTCTCAATCTTAGGATTTGATTTGAATTTAATTTCATATTCCTGTATGCTCAATCTTATTCCAAATACATAGCTTCATGTGCATTAATGATGGCCACAATTCCTTCCAATCCTTCATCGGGATGTATTTTTAGTAGTTAACTCATTTTTTATGCATTAATTCCATTCATCTAGCTATTGAAAATAATGATATTTGAATGTAGGCTATCTATCATGAAATTCACACCATAATTTAGTGTATCTCATTTACTCACCTTGATTTAAACATAGGCATCCAATCTAACTTGCATTGAATATGGTCATATATTTGTAGTGATTCACAAAAAATATGTGAATCAGACATTTGAGCAATCATTTCTTGCCATGTGTCACTCATTTGCATACCAATGCTAGTCAAACCAAGTCAACAAAATCTTCCTATGGAATGGCTGAATTACTCCTTCCTTCATGCTTGTTGGAGGACAAGGATCACTAATCCCTCTTACTTCATAATTTAGGTGCATTACATAACTCAACAAGCAAGACCGAGAAATTATGCATGATTCCCTTTTTCTCCTATTAGGGCTTGGCAATTAGCCTTACCCTTTTCCAATTACCATATCCACTGCATCACAAAGCATCACACTAACCTCCAAACTCTGAAGCATGAAACACCAAAACATGCCTTAATATTGTGTTGATGTCATAATGTATGGTTGCTGATGTTAACATCCCCATGTATTTCCTTCACAAAACTTAACCCTTTCAAGTATCGGGTTTTGCACATATAGCTTACATCATTCTTTTCTTTTAATAAGGAATAATCCTTCTTACCACTCTGAGATGCCCAAACATTTCCTTCCATAATGTGAAATCTTTTGGGTGTCAACCTTCATGCTTTCTTCTTATTGCATACTTACCATTGTGTTAAGGTGAAAGCCTTAACTATGACCCACAAACACCGAAACCATTTTGGGTGTTGGGGTTTGGGTTTTCCATGTACCTCTTTCATCACTTAGCTCTTAGCTAAGGTTTAAGCCTTAACACCAACCTCTAATGTCTAGCACCCATTTCCTTTTTTGAGTTAACACATTCAAACTTATTTTTTCTTTGTGCAAATGGTACGAGGTATGGCCAAAGTTTAAAGTCTGAAACCTTTTAGAATTAACTTAATTTATCTCTCCTTCCTTGTTTAGCAAGCGATATATGGTAATCCTAAGGCATGAAGCCTAAATTTCTATATTTCTTGAACCCTTACTTTCTTGCAATAATAATGCAGATTAGTCTCTCTTTTGACATCAATGAGCCAATAATCTCCCTTATTGGATATCACTCAGATATCCCCTTTTGACATCAATGAGATGCTCTTTTTACATTAATGTCAATCTTATTTCCAACAATCTCCCCATTTATCATTGATGGAAAAACTAAATGTTCTACACTAAATGAACTAATGTGAATGCACATGTATCAGTATAGACTATTCTATACAACAACCATTCATTCCCTTAGAAATCAATTGTATGCACTCACAACTCCCCCTTTTACATATCTCCACATCTTGTAGATACAAATAATTTTTCTCAATTCCTCCCCCTCTGACATCAATGGAAAGTGGACTCTTCAAGACACCATGCTTCGACTGAAACCAAATTGTTCTCTCACCCTTTGACCAAAATTTTCTCCCCATTTAACAAAGTAAAGGAATGCATCCATGATATCCATAACCATTAAGTCATTAGAAAATTGTAAAAGCATACCTAACTTGACTTCTCCTTCTCTTCTGAGGATGAATAAATACTCAATGAATATCCCCCAGGACTCATGCCCTATCACTAATATTTAGTGATATGAAATGGGAGAAAATACTCCAAAAAATTTTCTCAAATACTCAAATTTCTCTTTGGGAAGAGATAGTGAATATGTCTACCACCCGATCCTTAGTTGGTACATATTCCATAGTGACTTCTTGATCTACTAATTTTTCTCTTAAGAAGTGATACTTGATAGATATATGCTTGTTACAAGAGTGCATCACTGGATTCTTTGATACATTTATGGCACTTGAGTGGTCACAAAGAATAGAGATAAGTTCTTTGTAATCAACCTTAATTTATTTTAGTAATTTCCTCATTAACAATACTTGAGAACAACATACCATTTCTACCACAAACTCAGCTTTAGTTGTTGAAAGAGTAACTGACTCTTTCCTTTTATTGTCAGTCTCCACAATGATTCAATAACTTAGCCTTTATGGCCATGATTCAGAGATTGGACATCTAACCTGAACAACTATCTCATTCATCATGAAGGTGCATTTAACTTGTCAACCTAGGGACATAAACTTGAAATGGGCCATCACTACATGTGCAATAGGGGTTCAAGTAGTCATTGCATTCTATAGCTAAGAAACACAATACTGAAAGTAAATTGCTTGAAAGGAAATAAAGAAAATGTTGATCGCCAACCAACAACTTGAAATGCAGAACAAGAATAAAGATTTGGGTGAACTGACAGGAAACTACTCTGCTTGCTTTGGCTACAAGAATAGACATAGAATGGACTTCTAGTGGCTACAGGAATAGTCGATACTAGATTTTAAACTAAGTATAGAACAAGAAATAATAACTAAACTAATTAATCTAAAGAAAGGATTACTCACCAAGTGGCCCCCCTTGGATGAGTAACCACTAAGACTAATACAAACTCAAATGCTTAAATTTAGACTATCATCTCATTCATTGAAAAATATGTAAACAGAGTAGCAAAATAACTATATTCAAAATGGAGAATGCTTAATACATCATTGATATCATGTAACAACAAAAATCAAGAACTTAGAACTAAGAACTCCCAAGAAGAAGATTCAAATCTTCATTTAAACTAATAGCTAAATAGGGCGGTCAACTCCCACTAACTGAGAGGACACCACTTAGGTAAAATTAGGAAAAGAGTGGTAGGGCAATTATGTCTGCAAGGAATCTAGTCAGACATGCATGCCTAAACGTGGACTCAACACCGCAGTAATGCTCATGATTGATCCATGTCATAAATACAAGGTGGTTACAATTAACTGTCATGGGGAATCTGCTGCCATCATCCTTTAGTTGACTCCTTTGAATGATTCCCCTACATGACAATTTGGTGGTTTCCTTTCTCAACTTAGCATCCATAAATTATGTCCTACATAGCAATGTTAGTACACATAATAATTGCACATGTAAAATCACCTTAAAGAACATTCATCAACCATATGCAAAATTAATATAGATAATCCACATAATATGCCAATGTCATTAAAACTTCACATAGATAAGGTTAAACCCAATGTCAATGGTTTGAGGGAAATATTATGCAAATATTAACACTTAACTACTAAAGTTCATGACACTGCTAGCAAATGGACTATAAATTCTACCCAAAATTTGACCAAAAACTAGGCTCATCATTTCCCCCCAAGCTAAATTTGGACATGTGTTCACACATGTGAGAAGGAGTGGTGAATTGTACTAGCATATTATGTAATTTCCTATTGTAGTGTGCCATGATTAAATGAATGCACTTAGAAGGTAATTAAGATATAAGAATTACCATGTACATACCTGAGCATGTGAAGGATGCGGTACAAAGATCATGGAGATAAAGTACTGTTTCTCCTTTTTAGAAATAATTGAGCAATTAATGAAGTGAAGTGAAGTGAAGTGAGGCAGAATGAAATGATGGAAGAGAGAGAAAAGGTGATACAGATGGACAGATTGGTGGATGGGTGAAGAAATGGATTTCCACTAGAGTGGAAATTTTTATTATGAAAAGTACATTCCTTAATTTAACCAAAAGGTGGAATGTGGGGTCCACCACTTTCGACTATAGGGAGCTCTTATGTTGAACACCAGGTGAATTTTTGTAGGGAATCCTCCTTGGAGGCTAGCTTATGATATAATATGAGATGATGACCACTGAAAAGTAACTTGAATCAGATAGGGTCAATGGTGATGAGCTGAACAACTCCATTAGAAAAGACCTTAGAAATGCCATATGGTCCTAGCCACCTAGTCCACAATTTTCCTACATCGTCTTGCTGCTTTGAGTCATATAATAATGCTCAGTCATCTAGCTAAAACTTTTTCTCCTTATCATGCAATCTCATCCTCTATTTTTTCACTACTTCAATGTGGTGCAAAGCTACCCTTCTCATCTCATCCAAAACATTTATCTGCATGACTCCCTCTTTCTTTCCTAAGACTATTCCTATGGTATAATCTGAGGCATCTGTATAAATGTAGAAAGGGGTCTCCCAATTAGGTCCCTTCAAAATAGGAGCATGGGTCAAGGCTGCCTTTAAATCAAAAAATTCTCTGTGACGGTCTTTTGTCCATTGGAATTCAACATCTTTTGCTAGGAGAGTGTACACTGACAAGGAGAAATGGTTTTTCTTAGTGGTAACGTTCAATCCTCTGTAATCAACACAAGCTTTCCCCTTCCCTCCCTTCTTCGACATGATCAATAATAAATACATCCACTAGTTGTTTGAAATAGGATAGATAAATCTAGTAGCTAACAATTTCTACAACTCTATTTTAACAGTTTTTCTCAATGCAGGGATGATTCTTTGTTGAGGTTGCCCTACTAGTTGACAATCATCTCTAGTGTAGATTCTATGAGTGTAGAGCTTAGGATAAAATCTCTTCATATCATAATAGTCCCATGCAAATGCATGCTGATGAGACCTTATTATGTCTTCCAATTGCAATTGTTGTTCTTCACTTAACTTGTTATTAATATTCATATATCTTCCTTCATACACCTGTATTTGAATAATCGATTCTATCATAGTTGTTTCACTAACACACGATACCTTTAGTTCATATGACAACATGGTATGGAATATGCTTGTTGTTGTAGGAATTTTATCTGCAGGCAGAGTGGCTATAGGAAGAGTGGTTGTAGGAAGTTCGTCTACAGGCGGAGTGGCTACAGGAAGAAATGGCAGAATAGGTAGAAGTGTTTTCATGGGATTAGCAGAACTAGATGATGCTTCCCCAACTTCACAATGGTTCTGGATTATACTAGATAACACTTCATCTTCATCTTGAAGCTGCAAAAAAGGAATTTTACCTAGCATCATGAGTTGTGCCACTGAGTTAACTTCCTTGGCTTCCTCACCAACATGTGACCATAGAGAGAAAATCATGAAGTCTACTGGATGCTCCCAAGAGTCTAGAATTACCATAGGTTCTTCAACTATATCATCAAGCTACAGGGTAGTAGGAGTAGGTTTTATGCTCAAAAAATTTGGTTGTTGTAGGATGTCCTTAGTCATCACATTGATTTCTGCCCCTAAATCACTCAGGGAACTCTTTACTTGAATCCCATGGATAACAACTGCTACTATAGGATTATCTAGATCATTGTACTTGGAAATGGTCACTTTTCCAAGCATGATGTCAGCAAGTTGTCTCATCGCATGGACTATAGTCAAGTCCTTCTTCCTTCTTGGCTTCTTGAGGAATGCTTCCTTGATCAATTTTCCATATATAGGAACATTTTTTATGGCCTAAAATAGGGGTATCTAGACACATATGTGTTTCAACTACTCCAAGATGTCAAAATTTGTATCTTCCTTGTATTCCTTATGCTTGGAAACTTCCAATTTCTGAGGAAATGGTGGCTCTCATGCAGTCTTCCTGGCTGGAATTAGTTCAATCTTTTCAGGTACAACTAGTTGAATGAGATCATTCAGAGGTTCCTCTTCCAAAGGTAGCTTAGTGATGATGGGTGTGGAAGGAGTTGGTACAATAGTTCCTGAACGTAGATGGATGTTACTCATACTCACAACACATGCAGGAAATTGATTTGGATCAATAGAATATACTAGCTATTGTTGTGGCTTTTTATTTGGGTTTGGTGTGGGCTGAGCTAGTAGCTGAGTAGGTTTGGGTGCATTGGAGCTTGAATTAGTAGGTGGAGGCATTATAGCAGAATGTTGGGGTTGAAAAGATGGTTGCATGCAACTAGTTGTCTAGTTTGGCATAGAAAAAGATAGTGGATCTGGTGACATACCTTGTCTTGGAGCCCAAGGCTTCCTTTGTGCATCAAAGTGGACTTGTGCTTTCTTAGTTTTAGGTGGAACCCTGCTATCAATGTTGGCTATGATCTTGCATCAACAGTCCTTCTTTTGTTTGTAATGAGGGAAATATTCTACCAACATTTCCTCTACCTCCTCATATTTGTATTTGGCCTGAAGTGTACCCAACTGAGTAGCTATATTGTTTGTAACATCCTACTTGAAATCTGCCAATGGATTAGTAATCTCCATCCTTAAAACTTCACTAGTAGATGACTTACCCGTAGAGGGTTGGTAAGCTCTCCCTTTCCTTGAAGCTGATCTAGAATAGTTCTAACATATTTTCTTAATATCTTCCCAAGGAACTTGAGTGATATCTCTTCCTACCATTAGGCCCAAAGCATCAAGGTAACTCCCATTGACCCCCTTAAATAAAATTAGCTTCTATGATTTTTCATTGAGTGTATAGTTTGGAGATTCTTGTATGAAGACCAAAAACCTTGAAATGTAATCTTCCAAGCTCTCATCTTCCTTCTATTGCATCCTAAAGACATTTCTTCCTCTCATGTCTTTTCCCCTATAATATTCCTTGTATTTTCTAAGGAACTTTGTCTTTATGTATTTCCAAGTTTCCACGACATCTCTTCCTAGACTCATAAACCATCCTAGTGTAGCTTCTTTTAAAGTGGTAGGAAATAGCTCAAACCTAGGATCATTGGCGGTACATTCATAACTTTCATAGAGCATGTCAAACTCAAACAAGGTATCACCCATGTTTTCTTTATGAATTCCCAAGGAAAAAGAGGTTGTCAATCTATTTTTGATCTTCAATGGAGGCTTCAAAACTAGTTAGATCAGGATATGCATCAAAAAAAAGGAAAATGGTTCTTCTTCTTTGTTTCTAGGCAGATTTGGAATCTCAACTAGTTGTGGTATCAACTCAACATCAACTAGCTCACACAAAGAATGAGAAAAATAATAGTAGATCATTACTCATCTAAGCAAGGGTTATTCTAAGAACAACTCAATAGAAGTGCTAAAGTGGAGAAACTACCAATGACTCCAAGAAACTTCCTAGCTTGAAACCATCCCCACAATGGCACCAAAAATGTTAACCTCCACAATGATTCAATAACTTAGCCTTTATGGCCATGATTTAGAGATTGGACATCTAACCTGAACAACTATCTCATTCATCATGAAGGTGCATTTAACTTGTCAACCTAGGGACATAAAATTGAAATGGGCTAGCACTATATGTGCACTAGGGGCTCAAGTAGTCATTGCATTCTATAGCTAAGAAACATAATACTGAAAGTAAATTGCTTGAAAGGAAATAAAGAAAATGTTGATCATCAACCAATAACTTGAAATGCATAACAAGAATAAAGATATGGGTGAATTGACATGAAACTACTCTGCCTGCTTTGGCTGCAGGAATAGACATAGAATGAACTTCTATGGCTATAGGAATAGTCGATACTAGATTTTAAACTAAGTATAGAACAAGAAATAATAACTAAACTAATTACTCTAAAGAAAGGATTACTCACCAAGTGGGCCCCCTTGGATGAGTAACCACTAAGACTAATACAAACTCAAATGCTTAAATTCAGACTATCATCTCATTCATTGAAAAATATGTAAACAGAGTAGCAACATAGCTATATTGAAAATGGAGAATGCTTAATACATCATTGATATCATGTAACAACAAAAATTAAAAACATAGAACTAAGAACTCCCAAGAAGAAGATTCAAATCCTTATTTAAACTAACTAAACAAGGTGGTCAACTCCCACTAACTGAGAGGACACCACTTAGGTAAAATTAGGAAAAGAGTGGTAGGGCGATTATGTCTGCAAGGAATCTAGTTAGACATGCATGCCTAAACATGGACTCAACACTGCAATAATGCTTGTGATTGATCCATGCCATAAATACAAGGTGGTTACAATTGACTGTCATGGGGAATCTGCTGCCATCATCCTTTAGTTGACTCCTTTGAATGATTCCCCTACATGACAATATGATGGTTTCCTTTCTTAACTTAGCATCCATAAATTATGTCGTACATAGCAATGTTAGTACACATAATAATTGCACATCTATAATCACCTTAAAAAACATTCATCAACTGGATACACAAAATTAATATAGATAATCCACATAATATGCCAATGTCATTAAAACTTCACATAGATAAGGTTAAACCCAATGTTGATGGTTTGAAGGAAACATTATGCAAATATTAACACTTAACTACTAAAGTTCATGACACTACCAACAAATGGACTATAAATTCTACCCAAAATTTGACCAAAAACTAGGCTCATCTTTTATGAAGCCATGAAACAAGTTTATTTCCCTAAAAAATACTTGACCACTAGTGCTTCTTCTATCATCCACACTTCCAACCCAATCAAAATCTAAATGTATGTTGTCAAAGTGAAATATTCACCTTTGGGATACCACAATCGATAGTCAACAATATTTATAATATATATGAAAATTCTTTTTACTACATTGACATGAGACTATTTAGGAGTAGCTTGAAATATTGCAATAGTAAAAACTACTTGCATGATCTCTAGCCTTGATGCAACTCAATAAAACGAGCTACCTATCATTGATCTATTCATGGTTTTGATTTGCATCTAGAATTCATCTATCTTACTTAATTTACATCTAGCTATTATGGGGCTACTAATTGGTCTATTCTCTTTGATTCCAAACTTCTTAAGAATTTCCTTAGCATACTTAGTTTGAGATATGAATATCCCATCATCAGTTTGTACTATTTATAAAACAAGGAATAAATAAAGTTCTCCTATCATTGACATCTCAAATTCATTTTGCATTTGAATGGAAAATCCCTTACATAATTTGTCATTGTTTCTGTTGGTGTTCCAAATAAATACATCAAATGATTCCTAAAGATTAGCCAATTTCTTATGTTCAGATTCAAAGATGGAATTGGCCAACTAATAGGAAATGGGATTTGAACACATTTCCCCTACACTGTAGGCTCTGTAGCACCTAGGGGGTAACCCTTTTGTAACATTTAAACATTCAAACACATACTTAATAGGATATTGCTTAATAGATAATGCTCTCACAAAATTATTCTAGGAAACATAAAATATCACTCAACATTGGCTGAGACATTTAGTGAATTTCATTAACTAGCATGGAGAACATGGAAAACACATAACCCATAATACAAAATTGAGATGGTTTTTAATTTTAAGAATTGCGACCAAACTGAAAACAACAGATGCATAAAGATTGACCAGTGCCAAAAGATGGCTATGGAGTCATATAACCAACACTTCATCCTATAGTTTTAGACATGTTTTGAAGATCCTTGCAAATTTTATCACATTATGACAACAAGACCACTAAAGCTTTATTTGGTAACAATTCTTATAGATCCACCTTGAAACAAAACACTCCTATTACATTTGTTGAAGAAATTACACTATCCCTTGAACAATAGGAAATAACAAATACAACTGACATTCATTAAAGTAATTACATTATTCATAGAACAGAAGGCAACAACTATTGCAACTCAAATGCAGCAAATGTGCATGAAAAAACCTAGATAATCTTTGATTATTGAATCAAAAAGAGTATTACATTTCAATCATGAAGACAATTATCAGATATAATATAAACATGAAGCTTTATTCAGAACATAAACACCTTAGATTAATGACTAACTATCACAATTCACCCTAGCTTTACAAATTACCCAGAGCTTCTACTTGTCTTGCAAATCTTTCAAAAAATGGAACCCTTTACAATGAGAGAAGAATCAGAAGATAAAGAAGAAGAAACAACCCTAAAATGCATCCGTAGTTGACAACTGGTAGCTTGATCTCCATATGATCTTTAACAAGAAATAGGAAAATAATCTCTTCTCTCCTCCCTTTGTAGCAACAAACTTTTCCTTCATCTTGCAATTGAGAAAAATTCATCTCCCATGGAAGCCCGCTTTCATTATGCTCATAGCTAAAAAAACCATTTCTCGTGAAATAGTTTTCCTAGCAAAGAAGGCTTTAGTAAATATTTTATTCACTTTATTAGATTACCCCACCACTTTACATTGCATCCATTCATTTTCCCAGCACATACTGTTTATTCACAAAGTGAATAAATTCACTTCACCCATGCACACCATTCACATTTTAAAATTTTACTTTGCTACAATTACTTGCTTCATCCCAACAAATAAAATGTTCAACTTTATAGTTGAAAAATTTAACTTTTCACTAGGTAATGTTTTAAAGTTTAAGATAAACTCACTTTGCCTTTCACTTTTCATTTTATACTCAATTTTTTCTTTTCAAACAATCAAGGCCATTAAACATTCATTGGGTAAAATATTTTACCCATCCCCTTGCATTCAAAATGTTATCCTTTTTAAATGGTAAGAAGGCCTTCTAAAATTTTTACCAGGCCATTAAAATATTTTATGAAAAGAACACTTGGAAATGCAAATGGACCCACCACACCTTTTAACTTCTCACCCATGCTTATTTTTTAACATCAACGAAGGTTTTAAATTTACCATTCCATTGGGGAACATCACTTTCCATCTTAAAATTTTGTGATGGATTTAAAATATTTAAATATCAGCCCCTTTTGTTTTAAAACAAAACCTCACCCATGAATTTTAAATGTTCTGGGCTTACACCTCAACTGCCCTCATCTTGCACTCCTTGCAATATTTTGGAAGCATTAGTTTATTTTGTGCAAGCTAGCAAGGTGTGGGTTGGATTTAACCACATCGATGGTTTTTTTTCCACTGTTCATCTTTAGAATGTTTCCCTAATTTCTCTTCACCCGTTCCTCTTCTCCAATGGTAGCTTCAATAGGTAAAATGGCTGCCCCATTCAGTACTCCAACACACTGCACAAAGGTTTTCCCACACATCAAAAAAAGATGGAAATGTTTCCAGCATCATACCTTGGATTCCATCCCTCACTATTGGCTCATGCCCGCACCCCATACCTGGTATGATGGTTGCTTCCATTTTTTTAAAGCCTATGCAAGAATGGAAAGTAGGACACTATCGAAAGGGGCAATATCAAATCCTACATTTGCCAATTATATTTTCTTAAAAGTTTTTGGAGCCTTCTCGCCAAATCCATTTTAGGCATACTCTACACTTATTGCAATGTAAACATTTCAAAATTCATGCACCATATTTCACCATGGTTCGAGCCTCATCTGTCATACCCATCACACCATTTTGATACATTTTCATTGCAAGATCTTCCCTCTACTTCCTGTAGCAAGCACAGTGGTTCCCTCTATTTGTTCATAGTCTGCAAATATTTCATTTGAACAATCTAAGTATATTTTCAATGCAGGCTGGGACAATTTAAAATTTCTTTTGCTATATTAAATTGACCCCCAACAAAATGCAATGGTTACCCCATACCAAGAGCATTTCCTTATCCCCTGCATGGTGACTCTCCCATTTCCCATGCCAATATGCATTCTGATGAATTTTTAATTACCTTGAAGAGGTGTCCCCATATATTTAATGATCCATATTGCAAACTCAAACTGCCTAAGAATTTATGTAGCTTGAATTGGCCCATTCCCTAGTTGGCAAACACATTTGCTTAGAAGTTTCTTCAGCCTTTTCAATAGATTCATTCTTGGACATATCCTACAACCATGACATTCCCTAGAGGCACAAATTTCATGTGATGGACTTAGGGATTTTAGCACAACGCGGGAAATTTTCAAACACTTTTGTCACATTTGCACATCAAACTTGAACCGTCCCTACATTTACTACAAAGTTGTCATGGTGAATTTATTTCCTTTACTGATTTTTCACTAGAACCATTTCAAGGGATTTGTGCATCAACATTTTCCCAAGACACTAAATTGGAATGTAATTGTTTTGTTTGCAAAAATTGAAGTTCAACAATTTCCCTATGATCATGCAGAGTTGAAGCATCTACAGTTGGCATCGAATGTGGTAGTAATTCCTTTCTTTGACGTTGAGATTTTTTCCTACTGAAAGATGAAAGCCGTGATTTTATAATAGTGTTGTTAGATGAAGAATTCTACATATGTGCATCACAAGTTTTGTGTCTTAATAAATCCCACCTATCATGACCATCTGAAGTCCTTTCATGTCAAAAATCCTTGTTCATGTCTATCTCTGTGATACATGAAATTCTCTTGTCACCAAAAGATGTTAAATCTACCCAAGTAATGGGCCCTTCTCTATGCCTTGCACCTACATTTTGACCAAAATTATCCTCATGAAGATATTTGCATGATGCTCCTCTAAAACAACTACCCCATTTGGCATTCATCCTCCTCATAATAAGGAATTTATTCTTCAAAGGAAATAGTGAAATTTGATGTATATGCATTAGAATATTTGGCCTTATCTGATAATGTGTCAACTTCAATATCTAAACTTCAACTTGTTTGCAATTTTCCATTCAGTTTTAGCAATTTTCCTAGATAAAACACATCATGAAGTTCCTTGGAAAATATTTTGAGGGAAAATCAATAACACCCATTCAAGAGTGGATTTTGTTTCACCATATATAGGTCCTCAAAATTTGACATAGATTCCTTGATGCTTAATGGTTGTTGATCTTTTATGCTTGGACCTGTGTCATCAATTTTAAACTCTTGTATGGTAGCATTGCAACACTTACTACTCTTGAACTGAGTGAAGCATGTTGGGTCCCCATGTGGTCTCGACTAATTTTTTTTTTTGTTTTCAAACAAGTTTTAACCCTGAATTTATCTGACATTACTCTCGAGGTGAAAACATGAACAGAGTTGCTATTAAAACTTACTTTCAGGCATTTCTATAGAATGGTCAAAATTGGTCAAGTTGGCTCTAGAATCACTCTGGAAAAATAGTCAATTGACCTCCCAGAGCCACAAAAACCCACGGGCATGTAGACATTTGACCCAAGAATGGAGTGAAAAATATGGTTCAACAAAAGAGGCCATGCGGTGAAAGATATTCAATGTCAAAGTTCCTCAGTCAGACTTTTCTGCAAATGTATCTATTCAAAGTCAATTAAAACTCACCAAAGTCACCATTTTGAAAAATATCAAATCAACTCCTGATGAGCTTCCACTAGAAAGATAAGCTCATTTTGGTACACTACGCAAGTGTGCAAGAGGAATTGTATTGAATCATTACCCATAAAAAGATATTGAAGGGAAAAGTTGACCTCTTTGAAACACATTTAGAAATGCAAATGCAAAACTGAACAAATTGTGTTTGCTTTTGGCCTGGTAAAAATATCAAATCTTATCATGGGGCCTTGGAACTAGACCAAGGAGGATGTGAATGTATGGAGAATGGAGAGAAACCATATTTTTTTCTTGAAGATCATCTAATTGTGAAATGCAAGCTCGAACATGAGGATACTTTGCAGAACTGAAGGTTTGCAAACAATGAAAAAGTGCCAAAACCCTCCAACTTCACTTTTCAAAAAAATATCAAAAATTATTGTGGGAAGTTTAATATTGGCATGCTAGTTCACATACATCATGTGAGTGGGTCCCCCAAGGGGTTTTTCTCAAAAATCAACTGTCTCTGAAATATGACCCTCCAAAGTGGGTCACTTGGGCAGATTTTTCAAGTGCACTTCTGAGTGTGCAAAGGCAAATTTTTTTGAAATGGGAACTTTAAATTTGAAAAATTTGATAGTCCCAATAGTGGCTCTGACTAGGGATGTATTCCCCCTATGGGAATAGCAAGAACTAAGATATCTAGGGAGTAGACCAAATGTTGAGTCCATTGGGTGCTCTGAAACTTCTCCTTTATTCATCTTTTTTAGCTTCACTTGGTGATCCCAGGGCACCAAATGAAAATGGTGAAGTTGGTATTTTCCCCTGTCAAACAATTTTTTCTCTGCTATTTATTGTATGCCAAATCTGAAAACATTGTCATGAACTACCCACAAACTAGCTTAGTCATTGACATGTCCGACTATATCACTGTGCTTTAAAAAGTCACCAACAATTTTTTCAATCTGCAATATGCAATCATACACTAACTGAAAATCATAATCATTGTGACATTTTTCCTAGGACAACTTATTGTCATGTTGCACCAAGTGCTCACTCACTTGAACTAATAAATAGAAGCATTCATAGTCCACTTGATTTTTGACATCATAAACTTTGACATGAAAATTAGTTTGCACATTAAAATCAGTTTGCATATCAAACCGAAAACTCTCATAAACAACTTGTTGTGCACTATGCAAATCATCTTTGAATATGTCAAATAGAAAAGATGCATATTTTGGAGCATCCTTATATTGATCACTACAACATGAGCATCATTTTTGACATTTTAGTTTAGGTGCATCAAAACACACCTTGTTGTTATGGAGATGGAGATCATATGCATCATGAACATCTAGGGAATGAGTAAATGCATTCATCTTAGGTTTAAAAACATATTTTGATGCATTCTTCACATCATCATTTAGCTCAATGAAAAATACCTCAAGAGTAGGCTCAAGTAATTCAACATCAAGAGGGACAGCAAAAAGACACTTGTTGTGCAGTTTTTGCACACATGCCCCACTGAAAGTAGGGACCCTCTTTTGCTTTGGATTTTTTGATGTTGTGGCCCTTTGTATTTGAGGTTTTTTTCCTTAATGCATGCTTGGAGGATTATCTTATTTGTGCATATTCCCCCTTTCTAAGAAGTACTTTGAAAATCTAACATTTTGAGCTCATTTCGGGTTTTTCACTGCTTTCAGGATTTTTTGCCCTGTCTGGATTCTCTCAGATTGTGCTCAAAGCCTAGTGGCTAGTGTTTTGTACTGCTTTCTGGAAATCTTCTCACCTAATGAAATTCCGCATGGATCGGATTTTCCCAAAATTTTGTCTCCTTGTCGAATTCCCAGATTTGGTTTTGGTCTGTCATTTTATGAATATTGATGCATTTGAGCCCAGGCCCTCAAATTTGTGATCTTTTGATCAATTTGAGTGAAATTGTTGGAGAACGTCGAAGTTCAGGTTTTCTTTTAGTTTTGAGATTTTCCTGTGCTGGAAGATTTCCCCAATTTTCCTCGTCCTCTGTGTTTTCTCGAAATCCGAAGTTTTTCCTACTTTGTGGATTTCCGCTCCCTCTGAATTTTCCTGAAATTCTGGTTGTCTCTTCATTTTCTAGAATTTGTTGACTGTGGATCATTTTCATCAGAATCCTCCTGGCTCATATTTTCTTGAAATTCCCTTTTGGCCTAGATTCCGCGAAGGGGTGAAAATCCTGAACTATGTAGAAATTGTGCATTAGTGATATTTTGGGGTTGATTTTGATCTTTGCTCAGATTTATTTGAATGATGAATATATTATTGATGATGGGATAATCTTGATCCTCATGTTATAATGGATATTATTGATGGTGGTTTTTTTTAGTGCAGGCTGAATTTAATAGGGTCGTCAAGGAAGCTCTGGAGGAGATTACCTCAATTGAAGGAGGATTTAAAGTATTTATTAATTCACCTGTGGTCGACCTGGAGAGTATGTTTCTTAAGATTCTAGATAAATTGGATCAAGACAAGGATGAAGGGGCAAGTTAATGATAGATTACATTGGGAGTTGCACTTCTTATTTATCTGAAGCTTGTTTCTACCTTGTTTTTTGTCCTTCACATGCATTGGATCGAGTTACATTGTAAATCCCAAGCCAACTTGGATGGAGTTCATGCATTTAATGCATATTTTTATCCTATTTTGAATTCTCCTTTGGCCGACCTATTTGTGGCTATTTTATTATTGTAAAATCTAAATTGGGCCAACATGCTTTGGGTTTTCTATAAATATGGCATTTTGCCTCATTTGTAAAGAGTTAGACAAGGGTAGTAGTAGAAATCAGAGAGATAGTTCTTAGCTTAGAAGAAATTAGGGTAGTAAAGTAAGAATTAGGATTAGAATTTAGTCAATTCTAGAGCAAATGTTCTAACACAGAACATTGGAATTGTTGCTGAAATTTGGTGATTCAATACAATTGAAGGCATTGTGATTTTCTAGTGATTTGTTTTGTGTTGACTTATCTTGCATGGTTCTTGTGATTCTATCTTTTGAAATTGCTCAAAGTTATTAGATGTATGTTGGATTTAGAATTAGATATGATTCAATGGTGTTTATGGTTTGATGCTTGAAGTGTTGTAGCAATCCTTGGTCCATACTTTTTGCAGCTAGCTGATTGTTAGTTGCTTTGCAAAGTTAGCCTGAACCTTATATTTATTGTGTTTAGTTCAATTGTGTAGATTTATTCATTTCAATTGAAATTGGGTTGTCTTGGATAAATGTTCATGATTTGAAAATCTTAATACCTTAGAAGATTGCACTGTTTCTGTGAGATTGTAGGTTCATCTGGGTTGAGCAGGAATTAGTTTATGAGGGATTAGTCCATTTCAAGAATTTCATCATTTGCATTGTTAATCTTAGGAGTAGCATTAATCTTATTGATCTCTCTAAAACCCTAATATTTTGTTATTTCTTTTATCATTCTAGTTAGATTTAGGATTGAAGTTTCATCATTACATTTCAAGATCTGATAAGTTAAAGATTCAATATTTTCTTGTAGTAAGGTCCCTCTGTGATTACCTACATTTTCACATTTATCACTGAGTTGTTTATGCATTGTCAAGACCAAACATTAGAGACCTTGGGGTTATCTCTTCAGGCTTACTGATAGATATTTACCTTTCAAGAGGGATAGGATATTATAATTTATCTGAGTTGTTGCCATGTAGAAAACATCAGCAACAGATTGGAGCTAAAAGGAGGGCTTGAATAAGCAAGATGGATCATTTTTTGTTTGCCATCTCTCCTGAAAGATTTAGAAGAAGAACAAATCTACTCCAGGAGAAGAGGAATTTCAAGAATTGAAAGTCCCTACTAGGTCAAGAAAGACCAACAAAAAGGAAGAATCATCATCCACCTAGCCATCTCCATCATACCCATCTTCATCAGGTTCATCTTCATCTGAGTATGAGGATGTTCCCATTCAACAACCTCAACCAGACATAAATAAGCCATTACCACCCCCACCCCCACCAATGGATTTCCTAGCTAATAACCCATATCCCTTATCTTTCAACCATTATAATCCTATGCCAAAAAATCCTAAGCTTTTCTACTCCAAGTTTCACATTAATGATCCCAAAAGGACTGCTAAGGAACACATCAGGATCTTCCAGACTAGCCTTAAGGATAGAGGAATTAATCTTGAGGATGTTGCATGTAGACTTTTCCCATATTCCATTGGGTATGAGGCATTTTATTGGTATAACCATCTTCCCGCTAGATCTATCACTACTTGGCTTCAGCTAGAGACTGCATTTTTACATAAATTTAAGATCCCAATCAGTGCTAATGAGTTACTTCTATAGTTTACTGGAGTCAAGAGGGAGGAAAATGAACCAATAGTGGCTTTCAATAATATATTTCATAGGGCTTATGCTAGGCTACAACCCCCTTATGTTGTAGACAATGCCTCTGTCAGGGAGGTTTATTATGAAGCTTTGGATAGTTTAACATCTACTTTCATCAAATGGAAAGCAAACCCTCTTGGTAGCCTATTCGAAGCTTATGATGTGGTCGTTAAAGTGAGTATAGATTTGAGACAACACTTGTCTGGACCCTTTTCGTTAGCTAACCAAACACCTATGTTGAGTCTAGTCCCTCAATCACCCTTGGTTTCACACCCAGGTCATCCCTATCAAACTCCACCCATGCCAAATTACCCTCTAGATATGAACCAAACTGCATTCTTTCATCAGCAAGCTAATATACCCTATTAGTTGTAGAGCTCTGAGATATTTAATCAATCCTTGAACCATGGGTCCCCTATTTTTTTTATGCAGAATTCAGTTGGTATTGTTCCTCCATCAAATAGTGCAGACAAAGAGAGATTGGATGCACTCACAGAGCTAGTTGAGAAGTTGAACACCGAAGTCACCTACCTAAGGCACTAGAATAGTCAATCCCAAGTGGCCCAAAGGGGGATTCAGTCCAATTATGATCAAAGTAATAGGGATATGATGCAAGCTCAAGGGAAGAACTTTGATAGAGGACAACATCTTGATAGAGATCATGGAGGGAAACTACCACACTGAATAATGGAAGATCCTTAACCTCTCTGGATCATCCAAGCAATCAGGAGAAATCTAGTGAAGTTTATCTAGAAAAAATAGCTTTGTCAGGATGGTGTAGGCTTCATAATACTGATCAGCATTCTAAATCATACTATCAAGAATTCCAAATTGTTGCATCCATTTTCCAATAGAAGGTTCAACATGCTAGCAATAGTTCGAGTGGGACGGAGATAGTGCCATCTAACCCTTATGAAATATCATTTATGGTGGTGAATCATGTCCCATTTCCAAGAAGTGAAGAGAATGAACCAGAAGAAGGACAAGATAAAGGTGTTGAAATAGGGTATGTATATAGTGAAGAATCTATAGTTCAACCTTTTGGAGGTAATGAGGAGAATGATAATGGTCCACCAGATGAAGAAGTGTTTGCAACTGAAGAGGTTCAAACATTCCATCATGTTCCAACTCAGTATTTCGTAAATGGAGGACAATCTAATGCTAATAAAGGAGGAAGCATTGAAAGAAACAGGGATAAATTTTTGGTTGGCTCGGAAGACCACTGTTCTACCATGACTACAAAGAAAATAGGAGAGTGTGTGGTAGAAGAACTAAAGAAAGTAAAAGTAAGTCTCTCTGCTCATGAGTTGTTAAGGGATCCTACCATCAAAGGTGTATTATTGAGGTCTCTTGAGGGGGATATGCTTTCTGAACAAAAGGGTGCTTTAGGCCATGTTGATAGAAATACTTTTAAGGAGGTATTTCTGTCTGAAACAAGATTGGGAAATTATGTGTTGACAGCTGACCCTCAAGGATGGGAGACTAAGGAAATCCTTATGTTACATGATATGCTTATTCATAAATTCGATGGTGGTGAAGCATCGGTAGAACTAATAGAGGAGGTACAAGAACAAGTATGGTTGTCAGATCATGTGCATCAAAATATGAAGAATGAGCTTCCAATAAAGGAATTTCAACAAGCTATTGGGGAATTTCTAGTAGAAGAGTCAACTAGCATTGGATTTGAGGGAGACATGGTAGTAAAGTCTAAAGCAGCTCTAGAGGATATTTCAATACAAGAACTTCAACAACCTATTGATGAATGTCCTATAAGATGTGAAGAAGAACCTAATGAAAGAGTTGATATTTTGAATAGTCACAATCCAGAACCAGAACAAATGCTACAAGGAGAGGAATTCAAGGAGTCCCTTCATTCATCACATCCTATTTTTCCTCTTTCTGTTGATGAGTTCAGTATAGAAAATTCACAAATTTTAGGTATTAAGGATGAGATAGCTAATGTGATTCATATGGATGTGCCGAAAAAATAGAATGATGTTGAAAACATAAATTTTGTAGTTGATGTTGGTGAGCTTGACTACATTACAGTATGTGAAGGCATGCTTATAGATCAGTCTGTGAGGCCTCCTGACAAACATCATGATGGGGAAGTTACTATACATGATGAGGCTTTTACATTTTCAACATTGATCCCTCATGAAGAAGTGCACACAAGTGAAAAGTTCCATGTTTATACTTCTAAATCTTTCCAATCTCATTTTCACCCTGAATTATTCATTGAAGACTCCAATTCTCTTTTTCATGTTCTGAATGCAAGAGGCATATTGCATCATCAGTGGAGACCACCTAAAGACAAGGGGATCAATTCTTCACAATTGAAGAAGGATGAACACAACATTTAATCCACAGAAGTACAAAATCATGTTGTTTCTCTCCTTGTTATGAATTCTAAATCTTATCAGTTTGATTATGGGAATTTGGGGAAGGAAACTTGCATATGGATTAATCATGGTCCTAATGAGTCACCTCGGTTATTGATTATTCCTAATTATGAGGTTGAATTTGAATGTTGCATTTTTGAGGTTTACTTTACTGAGTATAAAGATAAATTTGCATTTTTGAGGACTGTTACCATTACCTTCTTAGTTGTCCATGCATTGATGAACCGTATGGGGGTGGGTCTCAGTTCACCCTGACTAATGATGAGTTGTTGTGAGTCTCTTTGTATATAGTTGGGATAGGTTGCTTTAGGATTAGTTTAGGTTTGATTAGCTTGGTTGCTTTGTTTCCTTTAGTTTACTTTTGTTTTGGTTAGTTTAGGTTTGCTTTTGGTTTCGGTTTGGTTGTTGCTTTGCTTCTCTAGCTTGGGTTTTCTGCTTTTTGGTTGGGGAAGTGTCCTACTTGCACAACAACCATTTCTTATTTGGGACTATTCTAAGTATTTCATTGCTAAAATTTAATCATGTATCTTGAATGTATGGTTGAGATCTTCTATTAGTGCCAAGCAGTCTGAATGTTTGATCTAAAGAAGATGGTCATTGGTTTGATTTGAATCTGAAGTATTCTGAAATCTTATATCTCTTATACATCTTTAAAAATCTCGAGGTTGCAGTAGGGTCCTTGTGAGGTCATGGTAGGTGAAAAATTTTATTTCTACTTTAGCGCCACTGTGGTTCTCAGCCCTGAGTGTGAACCTCATTGTTCACAGGTTGAAATGAAAAAATGAAAAGAAAAGTGAAATGTTGAAAATCAAAAGAATGAATTCAACTTATCAGGGGTATCTGAATATCTCTATCAGGGCTATGGACACCTGACTGGCAATAGAACTATGTCCAGGAGAGTCATAGTGATAACCTCATCAGGGCTATGGATGCCTGACTAGCAACGAGGCTCTATCCAGGTTGCTTTTGAAGTTGGAATCTTTACATAGCCTGCTCTGACTAAGCTTATTTTCTATAGTGGCTTAAGGAAGGAAATGAACTCATGTGCACACACTCAGATTTTCAATTTATGAAAGGTTCAATCTGCCTTTGGTTTTGATTTTCTTTGATCTTGCATTTGATTTGTTTGCTTGATATGGAGGTCGAAACCATAAATTCTGGGTTCTTGATTCCTATTCATCATCAAATGCTCTAGAGCATTTCCCAGTAGAGTTGCCATTTGTTGTCACTGAAAGTAGGGACCCTCTTTTACATTGGATTTTTTGATGCTTTAGCCCTTTGTATTTGAGGTTTTGTTGCCTTAATGTATGCTTGGAGGATTATCTTATTTGTGCATATGCCCCCTTTCTAGGAAGTACTTTGAAAATATAACATTTTGAGCTCATTTCAGGTTTTTCACTACTTTCAGGATTTTCCTAGATTGCTCTCAAAGCCAGGTGGTTGTTGTTTTACAATATTTTCCAGAAATCTTCTCACCTCATGGAATTCCACATGGATTGGATTTTCTCAAAATTTCATCTCCTTGTCGAATTCCTAGATTTGGTTTTGGTCTGTTGGTTTATGAATGTTGATGCATTTGAGCCCAGGTCCTCAAATTTGTGATCTTTCAATCAATTTGAGTGAAATAGTTGGAGAATGTCGAAGTTCAGGTTTTCTTTCAGTTTCAGGATTTTCCTGTGTTGGCGGATTTCCCTAGTTTTCCTCATCCTTTGCATTTTCCCAAAATCTAGAGTTTTGCCTACTTCATGGATTTCTGCTCCCTTCGGATTTTCCCAAAATTCCTGTTGTCTCTTCATTTTCTGGAATTTTTTGACTGTGGATTGTTTTCACTAGAATCCGTTCAGCTCATATTTTCCCAAAATTCCCTTCTGGCCTAGATTTTGCAAAGGGGTGAAAATCCCTAACAGTGTAGAAATTGTGCATTAGCAATATTTTGGCATTGATTTCAATCTTTGCTTGGATTTATTTGAACAATGAATAGATTATTGGTGATGGGATAATCTTGATCCTCATGTTATAATGGATATTATTGATGGTGGTTTTTGTTGAGTGCAGGCTGAATTTAACAGGGTCATCAAGGAAGCTCTGGAGGAGATTACTTCGATTGAAGGAGGATTTAAAGTATTTATTAATTCACCTGTGGCTGACCTAGAGAGTATTTTTCTTAAGATTCTAGATAAATTGGATCAAGACAAGGATGAAGGGGCCAATTAATGATCAATTACATTGGGATTTGTGCTTTCTATTTATCTGGAGCTTGTTTCTACCTTATTTTTCATCCTTAACATGCATTGGATTGAGTTACATTGTAAATCTTAGGCTGACTTGGATGGAGTTGATGCATTTAATGCATATTTTATCTTATTTTGAATTCTCCTTTGGTCGACCTATTTGTGGCTATTTTATTATTGTAAAATCTAAATTGGGCTGACATGCTTTGGGTTTTGTATAAATATGGCATTTTGTTTCATTTGTAAAGAGTTAGACAAGGGTAGTAGTAGATATCAGAGAGATAGTTCTTGGCTTAGAAGCAATTAGGGCAGTAAAGTAAGAATTAGGATTAGAATTTAGTCAATTCTGGAGCAAATGTTGTAACACAGAACATTGGAATTGTTGCTGAAATTTGGTGATTCAATACAATTGAAGGCATTGTGATTTTCTGGTGATATGTTTTGTGTTGACTTATCTTGCATGGTTCTTGTGATTCTATCTTTTGAAATTGCTCAAATTTATTAGATGTATGTTATATTTATAATTAGATATGATTCAATGGTGTTTATGGTTTGATGCTTGAAGTGTTGCAATAGTCCCTGGTCCATACTTTTTGTAGCTAGTTGATTGTTAGATGCTTTGCAAAGTTAGCCTGAACCTTATATTTATTGTGCTTAGTTCAATTATGAAGATTGATTCATTTCAATTGCAATTGGGTTGTCTTGGATAAATGTTCATGATCTGAAAATATTAATACCTTAGAAGATTGCATTGTTTCTGTGAGATTGCAGGTTCATCTGGGTTGAGCAAGAATAAGTTTATGAGTGATAGGTCCATTTCAAGTATTTCATCATTTGCATTGTTAATCTTAGGAGTAGCATTAATCTTAGTGATCTCTCTGAAACCCTAATCTTTTTTTATTTCTTTTATCATTCTAGTTAGATTTAGGATTGAGGTATCATCATTACATTGCCAAATCTAATAAATTAAAGATTTATTATTTGCTTGTAGTAAGGTCCCTTTGTGATTACTAGCATTTTCACATTTATCAATGAGTTGTTTATGCATTGTCAAGACCTGACATTAGAGACCTTGGGGTTATCTCTTGAGGCTTGCTGATAGGGATTTACCTTTCAAGAGAGATAGGATATTATATTCTGTGTGAGTTGTTGTGCAAAAAACATCATCAACAACACCCATGTGCATTAATAACTTCATGTGCAATATCAGTTGATATGTGTGATTACCCAATGTGAAAGACTCATTGCTAGTTGAAATCTCCTCATTAGCAATAGAACTATAATCTTCATTTTCTTTCACAAAAATGCTTTCCTCAAGGGATGAAAACATGTCCATGTTCATACTATGAAGATAAGGAACATCAAACAAGAAATTGTTGTACTCAACTTCACACTCAACAACATGAGATGCAACATTCTTTTCATTTCTTTGCTACTCTACACATAGACCAAAATTTTTTGTAGTATCAACACAATCTGCAACTTTATTATCATAGGAATCAACAAGCTCTTCAATATCATTCATGGGTAATAGTGTTGACTCAAAATACATATATTTCTCACAATGTGCTACAAGATCAGCCCAAATTGAATCCCCTACTTCACCATCATGTACATCATCATCCTCTTCATGTATCAAAAACATTTCCATCTTTGCTTCATATAAACAATCATGAGGAGTAGGGGCATAAACACATTCATCAACATGTTTATCATATTTAGCATTATGTTTAGAATCAACATACTGATCTTACACATATTTATCTTCAAATTCTGCATCACTCAGACAATGAACATGCTCCATTGATAGAAAACTTGGAGTAAACTCTAGGTATTCATCACATGTAATTTGTTCCTTCACTTGTGGACAAGTGACATCATGACCATCTATATCATTTCATTCTTCCAATGAGGAATATGCTTCCATATAATCCTCATAAAATAAATCACAATCTATAGAGGAGCAATCAAAAATATCAACCTAATCATGATTTTCAACACAAGAAAAATCATCACTACACAAAGCATGTTCAAAATCTTCAAAATGAATGCTTGAGGCTGCACTTCTAGGATCATAATCACTAGTTTGTAATGAAATATCAGAAACACATGCATTGTAATCACTAATCCCAACATGACATGGAATAACACTTTGTATCTCATTTACTTCTCCATTATCTAAGATATCACAAGAGAAGCATTCTTGCATATTTATTTTGTTATCATCCTATGTATCCTTTTCTTCATCACTGTTGTGTTGCTCAATATATGTGTTTTTTGTGAGTTGACTACAATATTCATGTTCTGACATATTCTTATCACTTGTTTGCATTGTTATCTAATTTCCCTCAAGAGGACAGTTGTTGTCTCCATTTTGAGAATCCACATTTTGTGGAGAACCACATTTGGCTGATTCTACAATCTTTATCCAATTAGGTACCTGGTCAAAGCTATGGGGCTTCAATTCCTCTGGAAAAGTACTCAACCCAGTTTCATAAATATCAAAAAACAAATCAATGCACATAGAATCCTCATGTTTGACATCTTTGGGGACTTCTATCAAATCATCCAAAAATATTAAAAACATTTTATATGGTGATTCTCCCTCGTGTCTCTTCATTTCACACAATTTTTGCACAAAGAACTTTTGATCAACAATGCTCAAATTTTGTTGACATTCAACTTGGAGCTCACTATGATCTGCACATTGTGATGATGGAGAAATCAGAACAACAGAAGCATTGTCATCTTGACAATCATTTTCATTATATGATCTGTGAATTCTATTTGCATGAGGTGTGTTGGGATAACCAACACTTGGAACCAAATACCCTTTCATCATTGAGTACTTCAAATTGTTCTCAATATCCATGGCACTTTGATATGCTTGATTCAATGTTGCCAGCTCTTTAACCATTAATAGATAGCTCATATTTTTATCAAATGCTCCTAGGTACATGACCAAACATTTAGCATCATTTGGTCTCATAATTTCTGGAATTTCCCTTATTGCCTTTGCAAATTGAAGATTGAAAATAGGGACCAACTCATCTTCACTTCTATGGATTTCCACAAAGTTTTTCTTTACCACACTTGGATTTACCCTTTCACCAAATTGTTCAACAAAGGTTGTCATAAAATGATTCCATGAAACTATAGAACATGCTAGTAAATATGAGAACTAATCCCTAGCATCATCCTTCAAGGATTGAGTAGAAAATTTCATTACAATATCCTCATGATTTACCTCATAATCTCCCATCACATCCATGAATGTTTGCATATGCTTAGAGGCTGATTCTGAACTCTACCTTGTGAATTTGGGAAAATATTTCCTAATAGTTTTATAAATTAGGTTCAATAATCCTTTAATACCACTAAAAGAAAATGAAATATACCTTTCCATAACAAAATCCCTTTGAGGGAAAGGTAAAAAATATTTTCCCTACATACTTTTACTTGCTATTTCATAGGGAAAACCTCTAAAAGGTAGAATTCAAAAGTATAGCATACTTCTCAAATCATTACAGATATTACACATTAGAAGTATGTAAAGAACTACTACGATTCCCTTTCTTAAAGCAATTTCATCTAATAGGGAACCATTTATCATCTCAAGTCTTGAAGATTTCTCATAAAAAAATTTTAAACAAAATAATGCTTTCTTTCGATTTATGAGAATACCTGGAAAATTTGTAGCAGTTGTTAACCTTTCTTCTTGACTACAAATTCTGCAAATCTAGAAATATTTTTCACAATTCAACTAGTTCTTTAGATATAGTCGCCACCTCCTTTCATAGAGGAATAAAATTCAAGAGTAAATATCATTCTAGTCTTCTCGAACAGCAGAGCCACACTCAAATCCTTTGATCTTTGCTACAATAAAATCTTCTCCAATTTCAAAAACTTCTCAATTATCTAAACAAAGATGTTTAGATCCACCAAATGCTTGACTCTATGCAAATGATATGACTATAATTATTTCCCCAATGGAGTCACCATTCAGTTGGTGTTCCAAATCAATAGATCAAATGAATCCTAAATATTAGCCAATTTCTTATGTTTAGATTCAAAGATGGATTTGGTCAACTGATAGGAATGGGATTTCAACACATTTCCCCTACACTTCAGGCTTTGTAGGACCTAAGGGGGTAACCATTTTTGCAACATCTAAAGATTCAAATACTCAATAGGATATTGCTTAACACATAATGCTCTCACCAAACTATGCTAAGAAACATAAAATATCACTCAACATTGGCTAAGACATTGAGTGAATTTCAATAACCAGCATGGAGAACATGGAAAACACATAACTCAGAATACAAAATTGAGATGGTTTTTAATTTTAAGAATTGTGACCAAACTGAAAACAACAGATGCATAAAGATTGAATAGTGCCAAAAGAGAGCTAGGGAGTCTTATAACCAGCACTTCATGTTGGAAAAACAAGGATAGACAAATGAGAGGGTGGGTGAATCAATTATCACAGATTTTTTAAACTTTTTCAAACTTTACTTAACTTACTCTCAAATATGATGAATTATTAATAAACCATGAACAATCAGCACATCAGAAACACAGAGAATACTAATATTTTTACATGGAAACCCTATTAGGGGAAAAACCACGGTGGAGGTTAGTCCACAATATTATACCCTATTAAAAGTATACGAATAATGGGAATGCACATGCATTTAGGAACACTACCTAGAGCTCACTTCTCAAATACAAAAGAGGATGCATTGTCCAAATCAAGGTTTGGATTAAAACCAACCGAATTGTGAACTAATAAAATAGCTTCTACACAAGCCTGATTACAGTTTCAGTTAAGCATAGAAAAACCTTCTTCACTCTTCGTTCAAACTTCTTCACACTGCACTTAATCTTCTTCACACTCTGATCTGCAATCAAATTATATTCACACATACACACATAGGAGCACACCGATCATACTGAGCATACTCTACACCAATGAGACAATCACTCTTATATATCTCAAACATGAGATTACATAAACAACTTAGTCAGCCAAAAATATAAAAAATATTTTCAATGTTAGCCCAAATAAATTTTCCATACGAATCCACCAATGTTGGCCACAATATAGTGAAGACCCAAATTAACAACTTCAACACAAAAAGACTTCAATTAATTTCACCTCAAAGATCCACAACATGCTACAACCATCATGTCGGCCAAGAACATGAAAAATTGAACATACAGAGAAAAATATTCGACCATGAGCACACAGATCAATGTGGATGTACCAAAAAGATAGAGAACAATCTAGAAAAATCCACGAGCACCAAGAAACAATAGAGAAGCATCTACAGCAACTAGAATTACCAAAAACACATAAAATTTACTCAGGAATACTAATAGAACCCACAAAAATACTACCAGAACACAATTGTTCACAGCACGATCAAATCTTCACATGGACCTTTGGAACTTCCAGAGGATGGAAAAGATACACTCAATAGAAAACCCTTTAATCCACAACTAATCTTCAATGTATAGAACAAGACACCTTCATGACCTTCACAGTTCCACTGGGAACCTGTAACACTTTCTTTTACAATTTTCTCAATATCCTTGACATATATAGTCTTCAATACATCAAATGCCAATAGTGTTGACATCAATGAAAACCACATATCAGCAACACAATCACAACATCCAACAATCTTTGCCTTTGGCATTGACGACAGCACATGATGTGAAAAACACCATCAACCCAGCTCATTTACTCCTCCTTAGATTCTGAATCTTCTTCCTTAACCTCTTCTACATGAACTCCCTACAAGACTCTCCACTCTAGGAAAGTAACATTTTTTCACATTACCCTTCTCCCCCTTTGACATCAATGGCAAAGATAAGCATTATCTTTCCACATACAAGCCCTAAACCACATATCTACACATCTAACTACTCCTCCTGAGAAGCAGCCATGAAAACATCAATCCTGATCAAAATATGATCATGAAATGTATGGATTGATGAAAATTAATGGATCCTAGTTAATATGATGAGGGGTAATCACCCCTAGCATCCCTCTGAGATACTCAAAAGTATCCTTCGGTAATGGCTTAGTGAAAATATTTGCATTTTGTTCTTTGGTAGGCACATACTCTAGTCTGACTTCTTTCTCACTCACTTTCTCCCTTAAAAAAGTGGAACTTGATTGCTATATGCTTGGTCTTAGAGTGTAGCACCATATTCTTTGATATGTTAATTGCACTTGAGTTGTCATAGTATATGGCAATGGGTTCATAAAATACTACTCTGATATCTTTTAGCATTTCTTTCATCCACATCACTTGAGTATAGTTGTTTGCAGCAACAATATACTCTGCCTTAGTAGTAGATAGAGAAATGGAATTCTACATTTTACTCAACCAAGACACCAGCTTCTTCCCTAGGAAGAAGGAACCACCACTAGTACTCTTCCTATCATCTACATCTCCTGCCCAATCTGCATCAATATATGCACTCAAAGTAAGATCATCATCCTTAGGATACAAAGACCAAAATCAATTGTTCCTTTTAGATACTTGAAGATTCTCTTTACAATAGTCACATGAGACTCTTTTGGATTAACCTAAAATCTAGAAACCATACATACAACATTCATAATGTATGGTCTAGTCTAGGTTAAGTAGAGCAATCCACCAATCATTAATTTGTATCTTTTTTTTATTTTACTTAGGAGAATCATCATTCTATGTCAACTTACATTTGGTTACCATGGGAGTACCAACAAGTTTTGAGTCATCCATGCAAAACTTCTTCAGCAGCTCTCTCACATATTTGGACTAAGATATGAAGATCCCCTTGTCTAACTAAGTAACTTGCAATCCTAGAAAGAAATTCATCTCTCCAATCATACTCATCTCAAATTTATTCTTCATTTCATCATCAAACTTCATACATAGATTATCATCTCTAGAAATAATGTCATCAACAAATACTTCAATAATTAACTCTTTGTCATGATCCAACTTGAAATATAAGTTGTTGTCAGCAGTACCTTTATTGAATCCAAGCTTCAATAAATATTTGTCCAGTCTAGCATACCAGGCTATAGGGGATTGCTTGAATCCATATAGAGCTTTCTTCATTCAACAAACCATGTTTTCCTTGTGAATCAGTTGAAATCCATCTGGTTGTTCAATATATACTTCTTCTTCTAACTCACCATTTAGAAAAGCTGACTTCACATCCATTTGATAAAAGTTATAGTTCTTATATGCAACATAAGTAAGAAATAACCTTACGGCTTCAATTATGGAAATAGGGGCAAAGGTTTCTTCAAAATCAATGCCTTCCATTTGTGAATACCCTTTACATACCAGTCTTGCTTTATTCTAGACCATTTCACCTTGTTCATTCAAATTATTCTGAAAGACCCATTTAGTACCAATTACATTTTTATCTTTTGGTCTGGGAACAAGTATCCATGTATTATTCTTTTCAATTTGCATTAATTCTTCCCTCATAGCTTTCATCTAGTGTTCATCATTGCAAGCTTCATTGACATCTTTAGGTTCATTATTGGAAATCAGGCAATACTCTTTTGCAATCTTTCTTCTAGTTCGCACACCTTTATTCTTCTCTCCTATAATTTAATTTTCAAAATGATTTAGCTTTACATACCTCATATTTTTAAGACTCTCTTGAACTTTTAATTCTTCTATTCTTTCTTTTGCACTTGCACTTGTGTGTGCTTCCTGACTACCTTGATTTTTCAAAACAAAAAGAACATATGGAACATATGGCACAATTTGAAGTTGATTCTATGTCTGAACATTCTTCCCTCTATTTGTATTGTCTTCATATGAATCATATCCATAATATCTGGATGATTTAGTAGAACCCTCATCAACTCTAAAATTTGCACTCTTAACCATTTTCCTCAGTCTTCTGTTATAGCATCGGTAGGCCTTTCTTCTAGTAGAGTAACCTAGAAAGATTCCTTCATCACTTCTTGCATCAAAATTTCCTATATCATCATCTCTCTTCATGTAGCATTTGCTTCCAAATATCTTGAAGTACCTAATAGTAGGCTTATAACCAAACCATAGTTGAAAAGGAGTCTTACTAGAATTACCATTTACATTTACCTGGTTCAAAGTGTACATATCAGTGTTTACAACTTCACTCCAATAGATGTGAGGCACATTTCCTTCAATCATCATTGTTCTAGCAGCATCCAAAACTATTTTGTTCTTCCTCTCTGTAACTCTTCTGTTGAGGGGTTTAAGGAGCAGATAACTTTCTTCTGATTCCATGCTCATCACATAAAGAATTAAACTCCCTAGAGGTGAACTCACCACCTTTGTCTGGCATTAAGCATTTGATTTTCAAACCTTTCTCATTCTCTTCCATAGCTTTGAAACTTTTTAAATTTTCTAATGCTTCACATTTTTCTCTTAAGAAAGCAACCCATATCATTCTAGAGTAATCATCAATAATCAGCATAAAGTACCTTTCACCATGGAGACTTCTAACTTTGGAGGGACTAGATAGATCAATATGTATCAACTCTAGTAATCCACTTGAATTATGTTGTTTGCTCCGAAAAGAAAATCTAGTTTTTTTTCCCATCTGACACTCCTTGTAAATTGTGCTAGTAGGCTTTACTAGCTTAGGTAGGTCTTTTACTCCTTGAGTGGAACTTGTATACACCTAAAAATGGTTACATTATAATAAGTCTGGTAATTAATTAAATACAAGTTATTTAGTTAAATCTCTAATTCAATCTACATAAATAAATTTAATTATTTATTTATATTTTTCATTTTCTAATTCTTCTATCTTAATTAAATAAGTTTAATTATTTATTTAATTTTAATCACTTTTCTAATTCTTCTTAATTAAATTAAATAAGCTTTACAATTTATTTAATTTAATTATCACATTGCTTTATTTTGAATAAAGTATATATTCTTCTTTTTTCCAAAATCATGAAATCATCTTTAAATCTTCTAAAAAATCACATTGCCTTATTTTAAATAAAGTAAAGATTCTTCTTTTTTTCCAAAATCATAAAGTCATCCTTAAATCTTCTAAATATTCTTCTTTTTTTCCAAAATCATGAAATCATCTTTAAAATCTTCTAAAAAGCCATCTCACATTTAATTAAATATTTTTCAATATTTAATCAGGAACTTCTTATCCACATTTCACACATAATTAAATATTTTTCAATATTTAATTAGAAACTTCCAGAACCACATGTCACATGAAATTAAATAATTTTATTATTTAATTATTGAATTATCTTCAACTACCAAAACCAACTCATAACTAAACTTGACAAAGGGCAAGTTACCTTCATTTTTGAGTGAAAGGTTTTGTGGGAAGGAAACATCTTCCTTCTTTTTCTCTAGCTTCCATCTTTCTCTCCAACTTTTCCATCTCTTACCATTCATCTCACCAGACTAAATCTCAAGTGTTGATATTTTCCAACTAAGCTTTTTCCTTCAAAAACTCTATAAATCTAACCTTTCACAGGTTGTTTGTATCGAATCTTCATCTAGTATCTTCACTCTACCGAAATCATTCTTCTATCTTCCATCCATCTCCATCTATCATCTTTATCAGGTCGTTATGCTGCAGAATTGAGCAACCAACATTCCTTCAATAATCAACCTTCAAAATCTTGCATCCTTGTGCAAGTGGAGAAGAGCCATGGAGGTCAATCAACTCTAGTTTGAAAATTGGTTTGCATGTTATTTATTTTTTATTTTCATTCTAGTTTGTACTTCATGGTGCTTGATAGGATTTAATTAGTTTATTGTTTTCAACATATAAACCTTTGGATTTTTCCCTATCTATAGAACTTATTTTGACAATGTTATCAAAATTCACATGACATAGCCTTCTATGCCATAACCAGATTTCATCTACTTGAGCAATTAAACAACTTGCAATAGTAGCATTCAGGTGAAAAATATTACCTTTTGTCTATTTACCTATAGCAATTACATTTCTAGAGCTTCCATATATCCTACATCTTCCATCTTTGAACTGAAGATCATAACCCTTATCCACCATCTCTCTGACACTCAATAGGTTGTTCTTTAAGCCTTCAACATAAAGAACATCATTAGTGTTATGCTTACCACCAAGACAAATAGATCCTCTATCATGAATCACACAAGCATTGTTGTCTCCAAATATTACAACCCCACCATCATACTTCTCTAGACTTACAAATTTTCTTTTGTCACTAGTCATATGATGTGAGAATCCACTGTTAATGACCCACTCATCCTTTTCTTCAATTCGGGCTGCAATAGCTTTCTCAACTTTAGCAATTCAGTAGCCACATGACTATTTTCCTTGATATTAATGAAAACCAAATCATCTTCATTTCCATTCTCTTTATCAGACTCATCATCGGTCACTCCTTCTTTAGCAAAGTAGCTTTTCTTTTGAAATCTAGATTTTTAAGGCTTAGATCTAGGGAATCTTTCAGGACACCTTGAAGCAAAATGACCTATTTTAATACTAGAAAAAAATTTGGTAGGAAGCTTTCCTTTATACTTACCTTGTCCTCTACCTTCTTTCTTTACAATCAGTGCTTCCAACTCTTCTACTTTTCTTTCTTCATCTTCCAGTTATTTCATTTCTTCCTCATACTTGAATGTCTTTCTAGAACTATCTCCCAAATCATATCTTTGCTTGTTTCTTCCAGATATAGTAGCCTTAAATGTAGTTTCAATCTTACGAATAGAATCACCAAATTCACTCAACTCAAATGCAACAATTTTACCAATCAGTGTATCCCTTGTCACATTCGTCAATGATCTGGTTTCTTCAATAGCACGAGCCTTTGCTTTGTAGGAGGGAGGCAATTATTTGAACACCTTAGCCATAATTTCTTCCTCATCTAGAATACCACCAGCATATCTAATTCCCATCACTAGTTCATTTACTCTCTGCATAAAAGAAGAAATATTTTCATCTACACCCATCTTCAGATTTTCATACTTTCCTTTCAAACTCTGTATCTTAGCCATCTTCACATGTTCATCTCCTTCATACAAAATTTCCAGCTTCATCCACATCTCATGAGATATCTTCATACCTAACACATTTTTCATTTCTTAAACTATTAGAGCACTTAGCAAAGCTTCCATATCCCGTACATTATTCTCAGCCTCTTTAACCCATTAGTAGTGGAAGGACCACTCACAGGAATAACATATCTATTCTTTGTAATTTTTGAGAAAGGTTCACCAATACACTTCAAATGAAACTCCATCCAAGCTTTCCAGAATGAGTAGTTTGTTCCATCAACTCTAGGACTATCCTTCTTGTATGATGCCATCTCAGATCACCTCAAGCTTTTAAAATTCTTCAGAAGAACCAGCTCTGATACCAATTGTTGGAAAAATGAGGACATACAATTGAGACGAGGGGTGAATCAGTTGTCTTGGATTATTTAAACTTTTTCAAACTTTACTTAAATTAATCTCAAATCTGATGAATGAATAATAAACCATAAACAATCAACACATCAAAAACACAAAGAACACCAAGAGTTTTATGTGGAAACCTTGTTAGGGGAAAAAACATGATGGAGGTTAGTCCACAATATTATACCCTATTAAAAGTATAAGAATAATGGGAATGTGCATGCATTTAGGCACACTTCCTATAGCTCACTGCTCAAATACAAAAGAGGAATCACTGTCTAAATAAAGGTTTGGATTAAAACCATCCAAATTGTGAACTAAGAAAATAGATTCTACACAAGCTTGATTACAGTTCCAGTTAAGCATAGAAAAACCTTCTTCGCTCTTCACTCATATTTATTCACACTTTGCTCAATCTTCTTCATACTCTTCTTTGCAATCGAATGATATTCACACATACACACACAAGGGAACATTGAGAATAGTGAGCATACTCTACACTAATGAAACAAGCACTCTTATATATCCACAACATGATATTACATCAACAACTTAGTTGGCCAAAAATATAAAACATATTTTCAATGTCGACCCAAATAAATTTTCAATGTGAATCCACCAAGGTCAACCACAACATAGTGAAGACCTAAATTAACAACTTCAACACAAAAAGACTTCAATTAATTTCACCTTGAAGATCCACAACATGCTACAACCATCATGTTAGCCAAGAACATGAAAAATTGAACATACAAAGAAAAATCTTTGACCACAAGCACACCGATCAATGTGGATGTACCACAAAGATAGAGAATGACCTAGAAACATCCACGAGCACCAATAAATAATAGAGAAGCATCCGAAACAACTAGAATTACCAAAAACATATAAACGTTACTCAGGAATACTAACAAAACCTACAAAAATACTGTCAAAATACAATTGTTCACACCACGATCAAATCTTCATGTGGACCTTTGGAATTTCTAGAGGATGGACTAGATACACTCAATAGAAAACCCTTTAATCCACAACAACTTATCCTCAACGTGTAGAACAAGACACCTTCATGACCTTCATAGTTCCACTGGGAACCTATAACACTTTCTTTTATAATTTTCTCAATATCCTCGACATATATAGTCTTCAATACATCAAATGCTAATAGTGTTTACATCAATGAAAACCACATATCAGCAACACATTCACAACATCCAACACTTCATCCTACAGTGTCAAACATGTTTTGAAGATCGTTACAAATTTTATCACATTATGACAACAAGACCACTGAAGCTTCATCTGGTAACCATTCTTACAGATCCACCTAGAAACACAACACTCCTAATACATTTTTTGAAGAAATTACACTATCCCTTGAAGAATAGGCAATTACAAATGTAGTTGACATTCATTAAAGAAATTACATTGGTCATAGAATATAAGGAAACAACTATTGCAACTCAAATGCAACAAATGTGCATGAAAAAACCCAAATAATCTTTGATTATTGAATTTAAAAGAGTATTACATTTCAGTCATGGAGAAAATTATCAAATAAAATATAAAAATGAAGCTCTATTCATAACACAAACACCTCAGGTTAGTGACTAACAGTCATAATTCACCCTAGCTTTACAAATTACCTAGAGCTTCTACCTGCATTGCAGAGCTTTCAGAAAATGGAACCCTTTACAATGAGAGAAGAATCAAAAGATAAAGAAGAAGAAACAACCCTAAAATGCATCCACAGTTGACAACTAGAAGCTTGATCTCCATATGATCTTTAATAAGAAATAGGAAAAGCCTTTCTCTTCTCTCTTCCCTTTGCAACAACAAAATTTTCTTCCATCTTGGAGTTGAGAAAAATTTAGCTCTTGTGGAAGCATGCTTTCATTATGCTCACAACTTAAAAAAACATTTCCAGTGAAATAGTTTTCCCAACAAGGAAGTCTTTACTAAATATTTTATTCACTTTATTAGATTACCCCTTGTGCCACTTTACATTGCATCCATTTATTTTCCTAGCACATACTATTTATTCACAAAGTCAATAAATTCACTTCACTCGTGTACACCATTCACATTTTAAAATTTTACTCTATTGTATTTGCTTGCTTCACCCCAACAAATAAAATGTTCAACTTGATGGAACCTTCAAAAAAATTCTTGTTCCATTTCAAAACCCTTACTACATTTGGATGTAGGGTTGTTATTTGAGGGTTTAGGGTTTTATTTGTTATAAGTGCTTACAATGTTCTATCTAGTCATTGACTCTCTATTACCCATTGCCAGTCATTTTAAAAACATTTTATGTCATTCATTGTCATCTGGTAACTAGTCCCTCAGGTCTAAGTTCAGGTCTTTTATTTTATGAAGATTAAGTAAGGAATCTTTGTGGCCTTTACATCCTTCATATTTCATGATTTGAAACTTAGTATTAAGCCTATTATTCTCATAGCATCCTAGAGAGTCCCCTCTTTTAAGAACAACTTAAGTGCACATGCTCAAAGTTTCCACTTAAGAACTAATGGCCCTCATAGCTATTATCGCTCATCGTTGATTTTTTCATAGGCACACAACTTGAATTAGTGATGAGCGATGGAACAATGTTTTATTTGACATCGCTCATCGCTAATGGATTTTAAGCCTTTGAAATTGTAATAGCAATGAGTGATGCTTCAGCCTTTTGATCTTATCATTCATCATGGAGGGTCATAAGATAAAAGTTTTGGATCAGCGATGAGAGATGTGATGTAATTTTCTTTATATCACATGATCATGTATATGTTTTAAATGTAAAGTCCCAAATTAGTGATATGTGATGTACTTTATGACCATTTTAAATCCTCTCATCACTAATTTATTGCAAAATGTATGAGGATAATTGGCGATGAGCAACAACCTTATGGTATATTGCTCATCGCAAATTCATTTTAGAGCTTGAGTTCTGAATTAGCGGTAGGCGATGGTGTGCTCTAAAGGTTTTTTTTTTCACTAATTTGATATGATCCTATGAGCAATGTCTTTGTGACTTTTATTTTATGCAATTGTACGTGTCTAAAACTAATTCCTCCACAACGTCTCTCGTTGCCAATAGGAACCTAAGGGCAAACTTTGAATTAGCGATGCACGATGGAGGGACAAATGTGACCAAAGGATAGGCCACGAAACTAAGGGATAAAGACCATTGTGGGGATGTTTACATCATTGATAGGCTGATGAAGGACCAGATGCATTTGCGATAAGAGATCACTATTCATGGAATGGGCAATGTGGTAGAATCCTGAGGATTTAGTGTAAAGGAAAAGGAAAGCAGCGAGAGGAATGAGGAATTGTTGATGAAGTTTTTAAAACAAGATGATCCAATGGACTGAAAATCATCGTATAAATACCTTAATCACTATTTGCACCATAAAACTTGGGGAAGATCAATGATGAAGTGATGAAATGTATAAGGAAAGTTTCTCTCTAAGAAGAACTAAATTTGTGTACTTAGTCGATATTAATGAAAGCAGAGATTAGGTTGGCGATACATGTTGAATGACATATCACAACACTTGAGCTAGCATCGTTGTTTCTATGAACAAGTTGCTAAAACAATAAAAAACAAGGATCAGATCACCATGGATGAAGTTTTAAATTCTTTAAAAATAACGGCCTAGATTCAAAATTGAGTTGTTAAGTTATCAACTCGCTTGAATGAAGAGTTTTGAGATCATTAATTTTACATGCTTCAAATTTCCTATTTAATGTAGATTGTTTGTTATTATTTCTCATCAAAATTCAGTCTGTAATAAATAAGAGGTGTGGATTAGTTAGGAAATGTGTGAATATCAAATTTTCTGGAGTAGGAGTCTTGTCCTAGTTGATTAGGTATGCCATGGTGGTTCAGGAGTCTAAGAAGCTAAGTTTGTTTGAGTCTGAGGAAGATGTTCTTAAAGATGAAAGTGGAATGCAAGGAGCTCCTAATATGCCAAAAGATAGAATAAGACTTAGGAAATCCAAGGAGTATAGTAACAAAGAGAATTGTCATCCACATGACCATATAGTTTCAGAAGAATTAGTCAGACACGGAGAGAAGAGGATGATGGAATATGAAAAGAAGGAAAGGAGAGAGAATGAACATTATAAGGATTATCCAAAAGGATGTAATTCTCCATGTGAGGTTTCTAATAACCCTTCAAACAATGAGGGTGACACTAATATAGAGGGTGATTTTATCCCCTCTCCCTGGTACTATCCAAGAATTCTAACAAGGAGGTGGTGACTGTTTCTCCAGTCCCACCACAAGAAAAACATGGGCGAGTATCCTCTGATGTTGATGAATCAGAGTGATGACTGCGCCCTATTTTTATTTTTGATGAAACCATGCCCTTTCTGTTAGGATTTTCCTATTAAGTACTCATGTGATTTCTTGTTTCTAGTGCTAAGGAGGAATGTTTTTGGGTTGGTACGTAGGAGAAGTGGCATACTAGTTAACCTTGGCAGCATGCATGTTGTTTTCATACACTATACAAGTTTGTGTTGCAGCTACTATTGGAGAATATTCTTTAGTCAACAAGGATGAGGATTCAACACAGTTGCAACAAACTCTTCCTTTTGAGAAGCTGGTGATTTTTCATTTGGGGAATATGGAACATGGTCTTTTACTCTTCCATTTTCCTTAGATGATTGCATGTAAAAAACTAAGAATATCTCAAATTCTAGTGCAAATGAAATGAAATGTAAATGTAATTAAGCATGACGCTTGTTAATCCCTTTTTCTATAAAAGGGATTTTAGGGCTTATTACAGTGGTCATATTTTGAAGTCTCAATAGGGTTCTAGGTGAAAGCTATGTTTAGAAAAGGAACTCTAAATAGAATACTGATAATAGGTAAGTAATTTGTCATGGATACGAAATTCTGTATGTAGCAATCTTAAATAAGTTTTATAGAAATTATTGATATCGAAACAAATATTAGTCTAGAAGGAAATACTCTCCTATGTAAGTTTCCTTACAAGTTATGAATGAGAAATACTAATGGTATTATCATTTGTCTTCAGACATTTCATTTCAATGTATTACTCTATTTTCAGCTTTAATTCAAGGAGTTAATTAAAATGCTTGAATAGGGTTATAAGCTTTGTAAGAATGGATTAGGATTCATAAGAAGTAAATGTTTCAGGCACATTGAGTTTTCATAAATGAAAAGCAATATGAAAATAGTCTACTTCTTTCTAGAATTGAGTAATTTGTAAATTACTGATCCTTACATACTTGACTCTATTGCTCCAATTGATGAGACACTGGTCATTTTGTCAGAAAATAATGCATAAATGAAAAACTAGTGCTCCTGGCCCAGGACTTTAAGATAGAACAATATTCCCTTAAAAATATTTCCAAGCATAGTGTAGGTGGAATTACCCCAATTCCCAGCAAATAACTAGTCACTCACTTGAGAATCCACCAAATCTTTAGAATGATTTTATTTGTAATAAGTAGGAATCAATCTATGTATCAATGTGTTACTAATCGAATGTACTTCATGAAAACACAATTGGGATTACCCTCCTAGGTTTCATAGAACCTGAAGTGAAGGAGTATGAACCATAAAATCCTATGCTCGTTGTGTTGGCCACTAACTTAGTAGTTCTTCATCATAGGAGTTGGATACTTCTTAGAGAATTACTTGGTTCTGTAGGAAAAATCACCAACAAAAATGACCACTCTTTTGGGGATACTTTGAACCTCAAAGTTGTAGAATATCATAGTAAAAAAAATTGGTGAATCTAAACATCTAGTTCATATATTGAGGAATTTTCAGACTTGGAAATGTTTCTATTGAGTGAGATTCAAAGGATATATGTGTGACTCTGCTATGAGAGAAAACATAGAAGTACATTCATCCTTAAAGGAGCTTCATATTTATTGAAGTTCAATCCTCTATGAAAAGAGGTGGAAACTCCATCAAAAGACCCTGATGAAGATGTAAAGAACGTTTTAGATCTACAACTATTTCCATTCAGGAGAAAGGAACTTGCAATAGATGTAACATATCTAGGTATTCTTCAGTCTTTGGTTTTTAAGAAAGATAAATCTATATATGAAAACCATATTTGTAAGACTTGAAAATTTTATTCCCTATTAAGTGATTGAGCACTAAGGGAATAGTAGTGATAGGAATGCATACTTCTGTATTACTAGATTGTAGTATTTATTATGAAGTAATGTATGCAATTTTTTTGAAGAAGCACATTTAGAAGATCTTAAGCAAGTAAAGATAAAATTTTCATTGTAAGAGCTTAAGATCATGTAAAAATGTTTGAGTTGCCCGGTGTAATTGCATAGTGTAAGAAGGCTTATAGAGCTGTAATAAAATGTATCATCAACCTATACACCCCTATGTGGATCCAAATGTAACAATGCATAGTGCTCATCCCTTGTCATGTAATAAAAGAAATTTTAGCATTAAAAGGGACATAGCCATAAATTTTGATGAAATTTGTGGTTACCCAAATTTTATTCCACCCGATATAAAAAATGAGCTACCAAAGTTTAGTGGTATGAAGTGTGAATCAACAAGTAAGAATTTGCAACAATTCAACAATTTAATGGATGACTTTGAGGTAGATCATGAGGATGTAATCATGAGGTTGTTTGTTCAGTCTCTAAAATGAGATTCAAGAGATTGGTTCTTTGATTTACCTACATGCTTTGTCTATTCTTGGAGTGAGTTCAAAGTAGTGTTCATGGAACAGTATGGTGAAATAATTAATGCTAGTTATTTGCTCAACAAATTTATGAACACTAAGAAGGAAGAGGATGAGTTGGAACCAACTTTTAATCAAAGATTTGCTAAAACCTTGAAGAATGTTCTTGAGATTCTGGGACTAAGTGATGTAGTGTGTTTGGTTGTTTATTTGAGAGATTTTGATAATAAGATGAGCTATCTGCTAAGAGATAAAGATCCTAAAACCTTGCATCAAGCATATGGGATGGCCATGAATATTGAAAACAACCTAAATTATGGAATGCATAAGGGTCATTTTAATAAAAGTTTTTTTTGCCATAAGACACCAAGTATTGATAAAAGGTGTAGGTTAGAAGTTAAAAATGAATATCAGAACACTTACACCCCTATTTTTTTAGCTTACACGACATTCTATAATAATGATCGCATGGACCCTCAAACACATCATCAAGAAACTATTATGTCTTCAGATTGCAATGATAATAATTTTGTTGCTTTATATGAGTCAAGTAGTGAGACATCACATGAAGAAGAAGAGCTTAGAGCAAAGGTTGAAGATGTATACTTCAATGAAGCAAATCAAAGGTATGGTTTTAGTTCTATTGGAAAGTCCACTACCTATGTTCCTATGGATGATATGAGACTGTGCATTTAGTCTGATAATTTTGAACATAGTTACAATATTTATGAGTCCTCTTATTGTAGTAATGATGATGGTATTGAGTATGGAAAATTCTCTATTGATTATGATTATCCTCATGGAGTAAAGATGGAATCATTTTCTGTAGATCATAAATGTAATGACAATAATGGGAATGCATGTTTGTTTGAGAAGGAACAATTTTATTCCTATGAAGGAATTTTAGATGTATCTGAGGATGAAAATGTGTCTAGCTACTTTTCTAGTGATTATAGTGAATTTAAGTGCAATAATGACTTAAAGGATTTGGACCTTCATGATGAGGAGGCTCTTATGTCAAAAATGAATGTAAGGTAAAAACCATTATTTGATAATTTTCCCTCTTCATTAGAAATGAAAAATGATGATCCTTATTCATGTAGAGATAATCCACTCTTTACTAAAGACTTTGATGATGCATCTGATAAAAAGTTTGTATATAACCTTAAGCAAACAAAGCAATATGTGGATAGGCTCTCTGAGGGAATTTCCTATGAGTATTTTACATTTGACATAGATGTTACTAATGAGGTTAAGTACCATGATGTAATGCCCCGCCACGCAACCCCAAAGGAAACTATAGCATCTCACAATTATGGCACCATTTTTTTTAATAGAACTAACATGTATCATAATATGACATACATCATTTGAGATGAAACAATACATGAACTACATATAACAAATCCCTCGGGTTCACATGACTGCATTACTTTTCACAACAACATCATTACATCACATGAAAGGTAAGTATACACCAGTAACCATAAGATAACATGAACATGGACAATACATTAATCAAGGATTACAATATTACAATGCCATTTCCCAACATGAATGGGGAAGAAACAATAAAATGGAATGATACATTTGAAATGAAGGAGTACAAAGCTGCAATACTGGATCCAACTCTGGTATAACTCAAGAGTCTCTGCAAGGTACAATATAGTTCACCGACCAGGAGCTGAGGACCCAATGGGGTGCATAGCATGTTCCACCCAACCACGTGGACCTGAAGGCCCACCTCCCATGCTAAAAGATGACAAGAAGGACCCCAACGATAACCATCATACAAAACAAGGATACAAGACTTCACAAAAAGAACCACAATAACATAAGGAAATCTCCAACACAAAATATAACCAACACAAGATGTGCCCAATATAAGGAATAACCAATAAAGCATCAACATACAAATGCCAACATGTGCTTCCAGAGGCCCAAGAATAACTTAGAGGGAAACAAAGCATACATGGTTGTTAAAGGTGGAGTGTCATCGCAATGTTGCATGGGTTACCCTGCGAATCTTCCTAGGCCCTGACCCCAACTTGGGTTACCCTGGTGACCTCTTACAAAACTTGACCCCACATGCAATCCAATGCAGAATCGATTATCTTTCATAAAGACAAGATAACGATCTTTCCATTCTAGGCCTTCTCAACTCATCCCCAAGTCTGAGCTAGCCCTTGAGTCCATGAGCGAGGCATAATTTATACAGTTAAGTGTTTTGGACTACCTATTGTATTGATTTAGTTTTCACTTATTAGACTAACTCCACACGAGTTACCCATGCACCACTTTGTGTGCCACCCCCATGAAGAGCCACTCCCCTACTAACAACATATCTCAGAAAACACAAAAAGGAAAGCCAATTTGCACAAGAAACCTAATCCAATAAAATAACTGCATCAGGTGAGGCATACACCTTCTCACACTAGAAATTCACAGTAACAATAACCACATTCAAGTGAAAGGCTCAAAGCCACATAGAAATAATTCAAGTGCAAGTGAAACAACATGAAAACTCAAATAACCACAACAGGTCTGATATGGATAATCCAAGGCAATCCTCCTAGGTCACCGGACCCCCATACCAACTCTTGCAAGAAGAAACCATATCCCTTCTAAGCTCTAGAAAACTAACAAATTATCTAAACAAAGGTTTCCCCATCAAAGGGAAAGGCACGGTAACAAGTTCTCAAAGAATTATTTTCAAACCAAAATTATCGAGTCAACAAGTATAAGATAGTGAGGGGCAACATTCCAACCTTAAAGTCAAAATCCTCTCATTAAGTCTAAGACACAATGGGCTCTCTCCATGAAACAAGAACCACAATCATCACCATGTCACTAACAACCATAATAACCAAAATCATCTCAAGATCAACAACCATGACAACAATATTAAAGTCCACTAATCATAACTTAATAAAACCACATGAATGAATAATCAAACAATCGTAAACTCATCAAACAACTATAACTATGGGAAGAACTCACAATCTCTTTTCCTTGCTAAATTAGTTTTAATCACCATATCATATAGCATGCCTTTACATAAATACATATGAATATATCAAATCATCATAAAGATATATTTTCAAAAGAACTAGATTTTGTTTCAATGATTCCTAAAAAGAGTTTAACTATTTTGAGCTTAGCATGCTCACATTGCTTCCATTATTTACAACATGTCATAGTATTCTACATTTAGTATTCGGTAAATATACTCATTTGCTTATCTTGTAAGAAAGACAAAGGCATATAAAATAAAGGTCCAATCTAAGGTCGAATGTATTTGACTATACCACTCGACCAAGTTTAAAAAGGCATCTCAAGTCTAATTGGAATGAGAATACGGTGATAAGGTAAACAACCACCTTTTTGGGTCAAAATATGAGGATACACTAGAGTGATATTGGACGCAAGGGTGCAAATACAAGCTATTCAAATATTTACATGAAGTAAAGGACTACATCATAGTGCTCAACTAATGATGTTGAATATTTAGCAATCACAGTCTAAAAATATTTCAAAATGAAGGCAAGCGCTCTACCAAAGAAAGACTCTACCACAATTTTAAGAGAGGAAAGCAATGCTATTTCCAAACATAGATAATGTAACATGCAGCGACCAAGATACTAGTATGAGACAGGTGTGCTAGCTAAGTACAGGGAATATATATATAAATTTCACAAAACAATATTTGGCAGTCATCAAGATATGTCCCACAATAGATAGCGAAGGGAGATGCAAAGAGGATTTCATCTGACACTGTTTATTAATATAAGTTATCATCCTGAGTCTCGGTCCATCTAATGGTAGGAAAAGTTACACTCATTTCTTAGGTGAGACTATAGTTTTATAACTTAGTCTTCGCTTGTGCAAATTACTAGAAAGGAAAAATAGGTATGGACGGTCACATATAACAATGATTACTAGACTAACAATTACAAGGAAACTTTACCTCCAATTTAAGCACCAGGGATTGGGTGTACATCAGTTGTAGCGACGCATGAAATAAATATTTGGTTCATTCAATGTTCAAGGCACAATGACCTAAAAGATACTTGCACTATAATAAAGTGTACTATATCAAATATCCAGTATAATGAGAGACATCCATCAAAGAAACTATAACTGATTTAATGAGCCATCCACAGTTTCACAGTCTGAAATAGTTCATATTTAGACATGCATGGCTTAATCTTTGAGACAAGCATATGACTACTAGCAGGATCGACCAGGTAACCATCAAAGCATAACAGCAAGGAATTTCATCATAGGAACATGTAGATAAGATATGTATATTGGCAGAGTATTTCCAGCAACATAGCTTTTATTTCCTGTTGGATCCAAACAATGCTATGACATATGTTCTACTCTAAAACACTTGCACAGGCCTCCTTATCAGAACAAAACAATCTCATCAATTTACTTGGTAATAAAAATGAATAGATAAGGAAGAGAGCAAGTAAACCTTCCATTCAATGATAACCCTGATCTTGGAACATAAACAAACAAGAAAAATATTGGATGAGCAGGAATGCATGCCTATACAAAACAAAAGATTAGGAACAGCCTATGGTGGCGTACCCAAGCATAATGGTAGGAAATTTTGTCAGATGATGCAGTTGGATAAGGTTTTGTTGGGAGCTTTCTAATCTTGAATTAAATCATCTGGCATAACATTATAGATTCAATGTAAAGGTATTTGCTTGGCAAAGAACCTTGAAGCAGTTGGATTGATCACCATATAATGGTACATAATTTTTGTGTAGGAGACAAATCGCATCCACCAACACAGAAGATATATGCAAGGTTGAAGAAGTTGGCTTGGTGATGGCTTATTAATCATGGCCCTCAAATGGCCATTAGATTTTTTAAGAACCTCCGGGTATGTTCTGATAATCACGCTGCATCCATGTTCATCTCCTAGTTGTAAGAGATATTGTTCAGAAAGATGTGAACCACTTCCATCATTTAAACTGGTTCTATTTTATTATGGATAATAATGGTGCTAATGCTAAATGAAACAAACTGAGAAATAGGCTTGCACTATGATATTGTGCACTGGTTGCAGACATGCATGCAAAATGCATAAGCAAAGTCATGGTACATGAACTATTTGACAAAACTCCTCAGGGAAAAGTCACATAATGGTACAATAATTATATGAGTCACAAGAGTCTCACTGGCTGGTGGTTATATCCCTTATGCCAAAATAAACCATACGCATTTCCTACAATTGGAAAACAAAAATTCAAGAGGGCCAGCAAATCAACTTACAACCAGAAGTCATGGCCGAGGATTTCTCGTGTGATGATTCTTGAGAGGCCAAGATGTATATATATGAGAGGAATTGATGATGAAGTTTATTCAAAAATATATATAGTAACCTTGACAAGAGACGCAAAAGCTCTGTGGCAAGAGAAGTTGCCTATACAAAAAAAAATGTTTTCAAATACTTCGCTTGTATTAGTGAGATGATTTCTTAAGGGCCTTTAAAATGGCCTAAAGAAAGAGGTTCATAGAAATGGTCTCAAAGGCTCACATAATCAATTTAAAATAACATAATAGTCACTAAGTTTAAGCTTAGAAGAGAATATACAAAAAAAGAATAAGTAAATATTGTCCATTTAAGAGTCAATATATGAGGAGCACCACTTACCTAACAGGTGAGTTCATTTTATGGAATATGTAGTAGATTGAATTTGATGGAACGAGCATCTAGGAAACACCACAAGAACTCATTTTCTTTTAATTCTAAGATACAAAATCTAGCACTTGCTACTCCCTTCCAGTAGTCAACTCAATTCTATGGAAGATCTGACTGGGCTTCCATGGTGTCCATACTCGCATAAGTTAAAAAAGGTATTATTTCCATGAATTAATGCTTGAGACCCCCATATGGGTACCGCCATGCAAGGAGAGAAGATCTGTTACAACAAGTTGAGCCCCCCTCCAAACGTGCTCATGGGCCAAGATCAACTATAACTATTCCCTTATCCGTATTAACATGTAACAAGCATGATTGGTAACCAACTAATGTTATTCCTCAATCCCTGTATGCAACCAGCCATAGAACCAATTATGATTGGTATCAAATTAAATTCCTTCCCCCATGTAATGCAACCGTAACAAAAATTAAGGAGAAAACTCTCACTTAACTCGACATGCCATAACTTTTTTTTTTTTTTTTAAGCTCTTACTTTAAACTTCCAAAAACCAAGACGACTAATCCTAAAATAGACTCCACCATCATAGCCCAATAATGGCATATTCCAACTTACAACTTTTATTTACTTATTTATTATAACTTAAATTTATAATTTTATAAATCTATTGATATTCAGTTATCAAAGTACCTCGTTTACGCAATAATTCATTTTAATGCATAAAATAATGAAAAGAATTTATTTACCAATTAAATAAACCAAATGCTAAAATAGTTACCTAGACCCAAAATCAACAATTATCAAACAAACTTACTCTAAACGCCCAGAGAGGTGAATACAGAGGGGCATTACACATGATGCCATCTACTTGGAGGAGTATGGACTTTTTTAGTTTCTAGTTCAGCGGGGGGGCATTTTGACAAAGCATGACAATGAGATGAATAGAAATGAATGTTATTTCTAGAACAAACATGTTTCATGTTATAGAAATAACACATATGTGTCATGTGATAATGCAATTCTTTAGTTTATGCCTGATTATAAAATACAGAATGATAGGGATTACACTAGCAATGTTATGCTTAGAAAGGTGAGAAATTTTAATAACAATGATTGCAATTAGGCAGACTCTCACTTGTTTAGAAGAGGCCTAACATTTTTTTTTCACAAGAATGAAATCACTCTTATTTCAGTGCTATAGCAAGGAAAAATGTGGATGGAAGGACATCAATTCTTTTAAGAGGCTGGTTTTCGACAGAGGCAAGACTTACTCAAGTTTTTTGTTGCCTAGTGCCACCAATTAGGAGATAAAGCCTAGTTAGATTGTAAGGTGCATATTACAATTTGCATTTTTGAGGAAATTTTCACACTGGTTCAGTGGAGATTGGGCCCCCATTTTTAAGTCCTTTTGGCCTATGTAAATCTTGTACATATGTTATTTCTTTTGTTTTGTTGTCATGCCTGGCCTCCTTCAGCTGGAATTCTGGAATCTCACCATGCCTACAGGAGGCATGTCTCCCCAATCAGAGGCATTGATGGAACCCTCAAAATTTTTCTTATTCCATTTTAAAACCCTTACTACATTTGGATGTAGGGTTGTTACCTAAGGGTTTAGGGTCTTATTCGTTATAAGTGCTTACAATGTTCTATTTGGTCATTGACTCTCTATTTCCCATTGCCAGTCATTTTAAAAACATCTTATGTCATTCATTGTCATCTGGTAACTAGTCCCTCAAGTCTAAGTTCAAGTCTTTTATTTTATGAAGATTAAGTAAGGGATCTTTGTGGCCTTTACATCCTTCATATTTCATGATTTGAAAAGTCTTAAGTCTATTATTCTCATATCATCCTAGAGATTCCCCTCTTTTAAGAACAACTTAAGTGCAAGTGCTCAAAGTTTCCACTAAAGTCTTGATGGCCCTCATAGCTATTATCGCTCATCATTGATTTGTTCATAGGCACACACCTTGAATTAGCGACGAGCGATGGAACGATGTTTTCTTTGACATCACTCATTGCTAATGGCTTTTGAGCCTTTGAAATTGAAATAGAGATGAGTGATTCTTCGGGCCTTTTGATCTTATCATTCATTGTAGAGGGTCATAAGATAAAATTTTTGGATCAACAATGAGTAATGTGATGTAATTTCCTTTATATCATGTGATCGAGGATATTTTTTAAATGTAAAGTCCCACATTAGCGATATGTGATGGACATTATGAACATTGTAAATCCTTTCATCGCTAATTGCTCACAAAATGTATGAGGAGAATTAGTGATGAGCGATGACCTTACAGTATATCACTCATCATGAATTCATTTTAGAACCCGAGTTCTGAATTAGCGGTAGGCGATGGTGTCCTCTAAAGGTTTTTCTTTCGCTAATTTGATATGATCTTGTGAGTGATGTCCTTTGTGCCTTTTATTTTATGCAGGTGTACATGTCTAAAACTAATGCCTTCACAACATCATTTGTTGCTAATAGGAACATATGTACAGAGTTTGAATTAGCAATGCACAATGGAGGGACAAATGTGACCAAAGGGATAAAGACCATCGCAGGGATGTTTACATCGCTGATATGGTCGATGAAGTACCAAATGCATCTATAATAAGAGATCACTATTCATGGAACAAGAAATGTGGTAGAATCTTGAGGATTTAGCATAAAGTAAAAGGAAACCAACGAGAGGATTGTGGAACCATTGATGAATTTTTCAAAACAAGATGATCCAATGGACTGAAAATCATTGCATAAATTCCTTCATCGCTAATTGCACCTTAAAACTTGGGGAATATCAGTGATGAAGTGATGAAACATAAAAGGAATGTTTCTCTCTAAGAAGAACTAAATTTGTGTACTTTGCCAATATTAATGAAAGCACGAATTAGGTTGGCGATAGATGTTGATTGACATATCAAAACACTTGAGATGGTAATGTTATTTTCTATGAACAAGTTGCTAAAAGCATAAAAACAAGGCTCACATCACCATGGATGAAGTTTTAAAGCTTTAAAAACAATGTCCTAGATTCAAAATCAAGCTATTAAGTTATCAACTTGCTTGTGTGAAGAGTTCTAAGATCATTAATTCTGCATACTTCAAATTGCCTATTTAATGCAGATTGTTTATTATTCTTTCTCATCAAAATTCAGTTTGCAGTAAATAAGAACCATGGGCTAGTTAGAAAGTGTGTAAATATCAAAATTTCTAGTAGGAGTCTTTTCCTAGTTGATTAGGTCTGCCATGGTGGTTCAGGAGTCTGAGAAGTTGAGTTTGTTTGAGTATGAGAAAGATGTTCTTAAAGATGAAATTGAAACACAAGGATCTCCTAATATCCAAAAGATAGAATAAGACTTCAGAAATCCAAGGAGTATAGTAACAAGGAGAATTACTATCTGCATGTCCAGATAGTTTAAGAAGAATTAGTCAAACACGGAGATAAGAGGACGGTGGAATATGAAAAGAAGGCAAGGAGAGAGAATGAGCATTATAAGGATTATTTGAAAGGATGCAATTCTCCATGTGAGGTTTCTAATAACCCTTTAGACAGTGAGGGTGACACTGATCCAAACGGTGATTATTATCCCCTCTCCCTAGTACTATTAAGGAATTTTGACAAAGAGGTGGTGATAGTTTCTCCAATCCCACCACGAGAAAAATGTGGGTGAGTATCCTCTGATGTAGATGGCTCATAGTGATGATAGTGCCATATTTTTGTTTTTTATGAAACCATTCCCTTTCTATTAGAATTTTCCTATTCAACACTCATGTGATTTCTTGTTTCTAGTGCTTAGGTGGAATGTTTTTGGGCTGGTATGTAGAAGAAGTTCTAGACTAGTTAACCTTGGTGGCATGTATATTGTTTCTGGACAATATACAAGTTTGTGTTGGAGCTGTTGTTGGGGAATCTTCTTTGGTTAACAAGGATGAGGATTCAACATAGTTGCAACAAACTCTACCTTTTGAGGAGCTAGTGTGTTTTCATTCAGGGAATATGGGACGCGGTCTTTTACTCTTCCATTTTCCTTAGATGATTGCATGTAAAAAACTAAGAATATCTTGAATTCTGGTGCAAATGAAATGAAATGTAAATGTAATTAAGCCTGATGCTTTTTGCTCCCTTGTTCTATAAAGGGTATTTTAGGGCTTATTACAATGGTCAAATTTTGAAGTCTCAATAGGGTTCTAGGTGAAAGCTATGTTTAGAAAAGGTACCCTGAATAGAATACTGATAATAGGTCAGTAATTTATCTTGGATACAAAATCCTATATGTGGCGATCTTAAATAAGTTTTATAGAAATTACTGATATCAAAACAAATATTAGTCTAGAAGCAAATACTCTCCTATGTAAGTTTCCTTACATGTTATGAATGAGAAATACTAATGTTATTAGCATTTGTCTTCAAATATTTCATTTGAATGTATTACATTTTTTTTGGATTTAAGTCAAGGATTTAATTAAAATGCTCGAATAGGATTATAAGCTTTGTAAGAATGGATTTGGAAAAATAAGAAGTAAATGTTTCATGAACAATGAGTTTTCATAAATGCAAAGCAATATTAAAATAGTTTGCTTCTTTCTAAAATTGAGTAATTTGTAAATTACCGATCCTTACATTCTTGACTCCATTGCTCCAATTGATGAGACACTAGTCATTTTTTCAGAAAATATTGCATAAATGAACAACTAGTGCTTCTGGCCCAAGACTTTAAGATAGGAAAATATTCCCTTAAAAATCTTTCCAAGGATAGTGTAGGTGGAATTACCCCAATTACTAGCAAATAACTAGTCACTCACTTGAGAATCCACCAAATCTTCAGTCAGAATGATTTTTTTTACAATAAGTAGTAATCAATTTGTGTATCAATGTGCTAATAATCGAATGTAATTCATGAAAACACAATTGGGATTACCCTCCTAGGTTTCACAATCCCTAAAGTGAAGGAGTACGGACCATAAAATCCTATGATTGTTTTTTTGGCCACTAACTTAGTAGTTCTTCATCATAGGAGTTGGCTACTTCTTGGATAATTACTTGGTTCTATTGGAAAAATCACCAACACAACTTTATAGTTGAAAATTTTAACTTTTCACCAGGAAATGTTTTAAAGTTTAAGATAAACTCACCTTGCCTTTCACATTTCATTTTATACTCAAAATGTTTGCTTTTCAAACAATGAAGGCCATTAAACTTTCATTGGGTAAAATATTTTACCCATCCCCTTGCATTCAAAATGTTAGCCTTTTTAAATGGTAAGAAGGCCTTCTTAAATTTTCACCAGGCCATTAAATGATTTTATCAAAAGAATGTCTGGAAATGAAAACAGACCCACTACACCTTTAAAATTCTCACCCGTGCTGATTTTTCAACATCAGCGAAGGTTTTAAATTTACCATTCCATCGGGAAACATCACTTTCCATCTTAAAATTTTGTGAAGGATTTAAAATATTTAAATATTGGCCCCTTCTCCTTTAAAACAAAACCTTACCCATGCATTTAAAATGTTCTAGGCCCACACCTCACATGCCCTCATCTCGCACTCCTCATAATATTTTGGAAGCATTAGTTTATTCTGTGCAAGCTAGCGGGCTATGGGATGGATTTAACCATGTCAATAGTTTTTTTTCCACCATTTATCTTTAGCATGTTTCCCTTATTTCTCTTCACCTATTCCTCTTCTCCAATGGTGGCTTCAACAAGTAGAATGGCTGCCCCATTCAGTACTCCAATGCACTGCACAAAGGTTTTCCCACACATCAAAAAAAGATGGAGATGATTCTAGCTTCGTACCTTGGATTCCATCCCTCACTGTTGGCTCATGCTCGTGCCCCATACCTAGTATGATGGTTGCTTCCATTTTTTCTAAAGCCCATGCAAGAATGGCAAGGAGGACATTGTTGAAAGGGGCAATATCAAACCCTACATCTGCCAATTACATTTGCTTAAAAATTTCTAGAGCCCTTTAACCAAATCCATTTTATGCATACTCTACACTTATGGCAATGTAAACATTTCAAAATTCATGTGCCAAATTTTACCATGGTTTGAGCCCCATCTAGCATACCCATTGCACCATTTTGATACATTTTCATTACAAGAGCTACCCTCTACTTCCTTTCTCTAGCAAGCACGATGGCACCCTATGTTTTTTCATACTCTGTAAATCTTTCATTTGAAAAATCTGAGTATATTTTCAATGTAGGCTGGGATAGTTTAAAATTTCTATTGCTATATTAAATGACCCCCAATAGAAAACACAATGGTTGCCTAATACCGAGAGTGTTTCATTATCCCCTACATGGTGACTCTCCCATTTCCCATGCCATGATGCATTCTGATGAATTTTTAATTACCTTAAAGAGGCATCCCCATAGATTTAATGATCCTTATTGCAAACTCAAACTTCCTAAGAATTTATGCAGCTTGAATTAGCCCATTCCGTAGCTGGAAAACACATTTTCTTAGACGTTTCTTAAGCCTTTTCAATAGATTCATTCTTGGACATATCTTGCAACCACGACATTCCTTATAGGCATAAATTTCATGCTATGGAATTAGGGTTTTTAGCACAACGTGGGAAATTTTCAAACATTTTTGGCATGTTTGCACATCAAACTTGAACTGTCCCTAACATTTACCATAGGGTTATCATGGTGAATTTTTTCCCCTTAGTGATTCCACACTAGAACCATTCTGGGGGATTTGTGCATCAATATTTTCCTAAGACATTGAATTGGAATGCAATTGTTTTGTTTGCACAAATTGAAGTTCAACATTTTCCCTATGATCATGTAGAGTTGAAGCATCTACAGTTGGCATCGAATGTGGCAACAATTCCTTTCTTTCACATTTTGTTTTTTCCTGCCTAGAGATGAAAGCCGTGGTTTTATAATAGTGTTGTTAGATAAAGCATTTTGCATAGTGCATCATGGGTTTTGTGTCTCAATAAATCTCACCTATCATGATGATTTGAAGTCCTTTCATGTGGAAAATGCCTGTTCGTGTCCATCTTTGTGATACTCAAAATTCTCTTGTCACCAAAAGATGTTACATCTACCCAGGTAATGGGTCCTTCTCTACCCCTTGCACCTACATTTTGACCAAAATTATCCTCATGAAGAAATTTGGATGATGCTCCTCTAAAACACCAGCCCCATTTGACATTCATCCCCCTCATAATAAGGCATTTCTTCTTCAAAATAAATAGGGAAATTTGATGTATATGCATTAGAATATTTGGCCTTATCTAATAATGTGTCAACTTCAATATCTAAACTTCTACTTGTCTACAATTTTCCATTCAATACTAGCAATTATCCTAGACAAAACACATCATTAAGTACCTTGGGAAATATTTTGAGGTAAAATCAATAGCATCCATTCAAGAGTGGATTTTGTTTCACCATATATAGGTCCTCAAACTTTGACATAGATTCCTTGATGCTTGATGGTTTTCATATGGATTCACTCATGTCAACACTAATTTATGGTTGTTTTATCTTTTGTGCTTGGACCTGTGTCATCAATTTTAAACTCTTGTATGGTAGCATTGCAACACTTACAACTCTTGAACTGAGTGAGGCATGTCGGGTACCCATGTGGGCCTGGCTAACTTTTTTTTGTTTTCAAACAAGTTTTAGCCCCAAATTAATCTAGCATTGCTCTTGAGGTGAAAACATGAATTGAGTCACCATTAAAACTTTCTTTCAAGCATTTATGTAGAATGGTCAAAATTGGTCAAGTTGGCTTTGAAAAAAAATCAAATGACCTCCGAAAGCCACAAAAAATTATAGGCATGTAGAAATTTCACCTGAGCATGGAGTGCAAAATAAGGTTCAGAAAAAGATATCATGTTGTGAAATATATTTGATGTCAAAGTTTCTTAGTCATACTTTGCAAATGTATCTGTTCAAAGTCAATTAAAACTCACCAAAGTCACCATTTTGAAAAATATCAAATAAACTCCTGACAAGCTGCCACTAGAAACATAAGCTCATTTTGGCACACTAAGCACATTTGCAAGACTAATTTTCTTGAATCATTACCCATCAAAATATATTGAAGGTCAAAATTGACCACTTTGAAACAATGTCAGAAATGCAGATGCAAAACTAAACAAATTGTGTTTGCTTTTGGCCTGGTAAAAATATTAAATCTTATCATGAGGCTTTGAAACTAGACCAACAACCTCATGAATGTATGGAGAATGGATAACAACAATCATTTTGTCTTTATTATCATCCAATTGTGAAATGCAAGGTCGAACAAGAGGCTACTTTGCAGAATTGAAAGTTCACAAACAATAGAAAAGTGCCAAAACCCTCCAACTTCACTTTTGAAAACCCTGTCAAAACTCACTGTAGGAAGATGGAAATTGACATTCTAGTTCACATACATCACATGAGTGGGTCCACAAAGGGGTTTTGCATGAAAATAAACAAGCTCTGAAATATAACCCCCCAAATTGGGTCACTTGGGCGGATTTTTCAATTGTAGTTCTGAGTGTGCAAAGGAATTTTTTTTCAAAATGGGCACTTAAAATTTGAAAAATTTGACAGTCCCAATAGTTTCCACCAAAAATGATGTCATGTACATACACAATAATAATTATCATATTGTCACCTTCAGATTTGAAGTACATATTTACTATCTGCACATCCTTTGTCAAATCCTTGTTGCAAGTACTGGTCTAGTCTTGGATATCATGCGCTTGGTGCTTGGTCTAAGAAATCAAACTTAATATCCATTTGATATACTTTGAATCATTTATAAATAGAAAATTATATAAACATTTTTATTGCTTCTAATCGAGAAACTAGTGCAAATGTTTCCTCAAAGTCTATACCTTCCACTTGTGCATATCCTTTGCACACTAATATTGACTTATTACTTACAATAGCTCCATCTTCATTGAGTTTTTTTCTAAAGACCCATTTTTTACCTATTACATTCTTTCTTGGGGGACTTGGAACTAACTCCCAATTTTTGTTCATCTCAATTTGTCCCAGTTCTTATTTCATTTCTTTTATCTAGCTTTCCTCCTTGCTACCTTCAACATAGCTCTTGGGTTGTATTTCATACATGAGAGAAAAAATTACTTTCTCTTTATTATTTGCAACTATTATTCTTGTCTCAATTCCTTCATCTATATTTCCAATAATCTATTCTATAGGATGGTCCTTTTGAACATATCTTGCAAGTTCCTTTTCATTTTCTTCTTTCAATTATTAATTAGTAACTTCATCTTCAAATTCTAAGTCAATCTCATAGGTGCCTTTGTTAGGTTTGACATGTTTCATTTCTTCATCAACCTTGCATTTATACTTTCTACAATTTTTTGCAACCTTTCTTGTAGCATTTATAGGATTTTGTTTGGGTGGAATATCCAAGAAATATTCCTTCATCACATATTGAGTTAAAGCTTTTGAAATTATCTTCTTCTCTCCTAATATAGCACTTGCTACCAAACAATTTGAAGTATATAACTAATGTAGGTTTACAATACCACAGTTCATAATGTGTTTTTCACTATTTACTCTCAATTGTACTATGTTCAAAGTATATACAGTTGTATATACTACCTCTTTCCATTATACATCATGTAACTTGTATTTATTAAGCTTTGATTTGGCCATATCTTTGACTATCTTATTCTTTCATTCAACAACCCCATTCTACTATGGAATCCTTTCTGCAGAATATTGTCTTGTAATTCCATTCTTCTCACAATATTCAATGAATTCATTTGATGTGAATTCTCCACCTCTGCCTAATCTCAAGCATTTGATCCTTCTACTAATCTCTTTTTCAACCATGGCTCTAAATATTTTGAATCTTTCAAATGCTTGAGATTTATAATTTAAAAAGGTAACCATGTCATTCTTGAGTAATCATCAATTAGTAGCATGAAGTAGCTTTCTCCTTTCAATTTTTTTTTCCTTGTGGGGCCTTAAACATAACTATGAATGAACTCCAAAGGCTTTGTAGGTGTATACTCTTTTGTTTTAAATCTAACCCTTTTTTTCTTGCCTTCCTAAAATTCTTTGAAAGTGGTGTTTTCTGGTTTTTTTTTTTTAGGCATGTGTCTCACAAGTTCTTTTGAACTTACTTTTATGAAATTATCAAAATTTACATGGCCCATTCTCCCATGCCACAACCAATTTTCATCAAATTTTCTTATCATGCAACTTTGACCATTCACTTCATTCAGATTATAAAGGTTGCTTTCAGTCCTTTTACCTTTTGCAACTAATCTCCCATGTTTCCTGATCTTACATCCTTCTACATTAAATGTAACTTTATAACCATTGTCACACATTTTACTGAAACTTAGTAGATTATTTTTTAATCCTTTAACATAAATGACATCACGTGTAGTCAATTTTCCATCTATGCTTATAGTTCTTTACCATAGATATTTATAGGAGTGTTATCTCCCAAACTCACAGATCCTTCCATACATTTCTTGAGTTTGATACATTTTTTTTTACCACCATTCATATATTTAGAGAAACCACTATCTATCACCCATAAATTCTACTTTTTAGCATGAAGTGTAGCTTGTGCAATCATTAATTGTGCATAATTCTCCTCTTTTTCTTCCCAAACTTTCATGGATTTATTTTCATTCTTATCATGCTATTTTTTAAGGTCTTGTGATCCATTTTTCACACTAAGAGGCTTTTTTCTCTTGTTACTCTATATTTTTGGTATTCAAAATTTTGTTCTACATTGATTATCTATGTGGCCAAAATTGTTGGAGTTATATCAAATAACATTCGTATCTACAAAATGAGAAAATTGATTTCTACTCAAAAAGCTTGTTCTCCTTGTAGGCACAAATCTACATTCACTAGCCCTATGACCAAATTTATTACATGTATAGCACTACCCATCAAAATATGAGGAATACCTAGTCATAGCATTTACTTATGCATGATGAGGGGGCATTCTCTGTTTAGGCTTCTTCACATTTCTCACCCTAGTGAAATCATTTGAATCAGTTCCTTTTGAGTTCTACTTCTTCAAGATATCGAGGATTAATTGGTTATCTGTATCTGTTGCAAGATTCTTTTCTCCATTGACTTTCTTCATTTCAAATTTTCCATTCATAGAGGCAATCTTCATGTAGACTTTCCCATCATTTATACTAGAATTTTCTTTTGCTTTAAATTTATCACACAACTTTGAAGATGCATTAGGGGTAGGACTCTTTCCTTTTTTCAAAACCAAGGCTTGATTTCTCTTTTGAAGGATTTTGTGAGTTAATCAACTCATCAAGTATCTTAAAACCTCCCTTTAGCTTCAAACCTTTATCTATTTGTTCTCTAGCCTTTTCTAATTATTTTCTCACAACCATAATTTCAGCCTCTAACTTCATGCATTCATTATATTTAGATTGTAGTTCAGCTTTGACTACATATTCTATTATCTTGGCTTCTTCCACTTGTGTATTCAAGCTCACCACCATTTGGTTAGATTCTTCAAGACTTTTGGTTAGATTTTCAATCTCTTTTTGTGCATGGTTTTTCATCTTTTTTTTCTCCTTTCACAAGATTTTAATCCCATCCAAGGCATTAATGAGTTCACCTTCAAGATCTAATTCACATTATTCTTCATCAAAAGCTTCATATTCTCCATTTTCCTTATCTATAAAACCTCTTACTATGAATAGAAACTAATTTTCTTCAACCACAAAGGCACAATCAAGCTCATCATCTGATCTATCACTAACATCAGAGGAATCACTTTCTTCTTTAACATATAAACTCTTCTTCTTTGGAAAATCTTATTTCTTGGGGAAGTAGGGTTTCTTATTTTTACTAGCCACTACTTTCTCAGAGTTATTATTTTCATCATAAGGCCATTTACAAGCAAAATTTCCTATTTTTCCATAGTTAAAGCATTTAAAGGGTAACTTACCTCTATATTTTCTAGAGCCTCTTCTCAATCTTCTAACAAATTTTCCTTCTTCTTCTATCTCTTTAGATACATATGTAGATGCTTCAAAATTTTCCCTTTTGGCTACTTTTAATGTAGCTTCTCTCTTAGACATTTTTGCATCTCCCATTCTCATCTCATAGATAGTAAAGGTGCCATGCAACTCATCAAAAATGAATTTTTCTAGATCTCTTGTTTCCTCTATTGCATATATTTTAGAGCCTTACCTAGATGGAAAGGACCTTAAAACCCTTTTGAAAATGACATAATCCTTCATCTCTTCTCCAAGGCCTCTGATAGCATTCACTATTTCATCAACTCTAAGAAGATAGTCTACAATATTTTCTTCATTCATCTTGAGACTTTCAAAACTTGCCTTTGAAATTTTGTAGCTTTACCTACTTTACTTTATCATCACCTTCATAGATGTTCTTGATATTGTCCCAAACATCATGTGTAGTTTGAAAATGCATAACTTTGAAAAATTCTAAATTGGACAACCCACACAGAATAACATTCTTTCACTTAGCATTGTTCTCATATTCTTTCTTTATAGCTTGATCAATTGAAGGAGTAGCAAGAATTATATATCCCTTCGCAACTGACATCCATACATCAAAACCTAATGAGGATAGATATGCTTCCATCATGATGCTCCAAAATGCATAATTTGATCCATGAAAGAGAGGTTATTTGTTTGAAGAGTAACCTTCTTGACTAGCCATCTTGTGTTCACTATCCAAGATCCACCTAAGATAATTAAGCTTTTCCAAATGAACTAAGGCTTTGACACCAATTACTAGAACATGACTATCTAATGAGAGGGGGGTGAATTATTAGATCGATAAAATTTAACTTTTAACACCTATTAAAGAATATAAAATAAACATGCAAAGATTCAAAAAAATATAAATACTCATAACACTAGATATACGTGGAAAACCCAATATGGGAAAAAACACTATAAGAATAGCTACTAGGATCTACAACCATAATCTAAACTCACAATAAAACCTCACTAGTTACAATGTTTAAAGGAACCAACCCTAATGAGATACCTATCCCTTGGTTTAATAGAACCAACTCTATGGAAGTGCCCACTCCCTGACTAAGCACCAACCAATCAAATTTATAATGAAAATATGGAGCAACAACTCTAGATTACATATGATTCAAAAATGAATCTAGTTCAATGTTGCAATCTTGTTTTGGAACTACTCATTATTTTCTATGATCACTCAACATTTCATTTCTCTACTATGATCTTCTCTTTCCCCTTTCTCTATTGTATCTCACACACCTCTGCAATTCAATGCATATCCTAGATGATATTCTCTATGTTACAGTCTAGTTCTTCTCTTCATAGCATATACACTCTTGAAATACATTCAAACTCTCCTTATCTTTAAAATTATTATTCATTCAACTTCACTTACATAGCTTCACCAAAAAGCCATTTCTTCTTGAGCCAAACACCACCAACCTTATTCAATTCATTTTCTATTTTTGGAATCTCTCAATATTAGGATTTGACTTGCATTTAATGTCATATTCTTGAATGCTTGATATAGTTCTAGATAGATAGCATCATGTGCATTAATGGCATCAACAATTCCTTCCAATCCTTCACCAGAATGTAGCTGGAGTAGTTAACTCATTTTTCATGCAGTAATTCCATTCACCTAGTTGTTGAAAAAATCTAATCTTTGAATATAGGCCATGAATAATGAAATTCACACCATGATTTAGCATATCTCATTTGTCCACCTTTCTTTAAAACAAAACCATATGATTTGAATTGCATTAAATGTGGTCATTGATCTCTAGTGATTCACAACAATTATGTGAATCATACATTTAAGCAATGGTTTTTTGCCACATTTCACTAATCTATATACATGTGCTGGTCAACCCAACTGAACACAATCTTCCTATAGAATGGTAGAATCACTCCTTCATTCATACTTGTCGAGGGTTGGGGATTGCTAATCCCTCTTAACTCATAGTTGAGGTGCATTATAGAGCTTAGCAAGAAAACCCAAGCACTTATGCCACATGCCTTTTTTCTCCTATTAGGGTTTGTCCATCAGCCCTATCCTTTACTATTTACCATCTACACTCCATCAAAAAGCATCATACTAACCTCTAAACTTTGAAGCATGAAACACCGAAATATTCCTTAATATTATGTTGACATCATCATGTATGCTCACTAACATTAACAACCCCATGGATTTTTTGCACAAGACTTAAATCTTTTGGGTATTGGGTTCATACATATTGTTTACCTCTTTCTTTTCCTTTGATAAGACATAATAATTCTTATTACTCTACGATGCTCAAACATTTCCTTCGATAGTTTCAACCCTTTCAAGTGTCGGCCTTCATGCTTTCTTCTTCTTGCATACTTACCATTATGTTAACATGAAATCCTTTATTGGGATTATGGAAGCCTTGCAACATGAGAATGAATTATGGATGGTTAGTGTTGGTTGTTCCAATGTTTTCATTGATTTCAACATGGTAATAACTATATGAGAAGTCTACTTGGTTTATCAAAATTTGTTCTCTTACGGTAATATTCTTTTGTGATGGATTAGTTTATTGGTATTTGAGTCTAGAATTCTGTACAAGATATGATATGACTCTAATATTTTAACCATGTTATCATGACTCATTCAAATAGCTATATCCTGGATCTTGAGACATTTTTGGTTGTGAGAAAAAAGTTATCTTTGGTTCAGAGTTCAACTTTGTATTTTACTATTGTTTTGTGCTTGGCATACTGTGTGGGAGACTCCACATTTTATTAAGGTGAACATTCTTATGCTACGGTTTCATTGGTAGTATCTATGTTGGTGGTATGATGGGAAATTAATGTATTCTTAGATCCAGAAGGTGTTTGCTTTAAGGATTATTTGCTGGTTTAGAGAACTATGTTCTAGTCTTAGCCAACTTAGTGTATGCAATACATTATGGAGACTAGTTATTTTTTATGTATGTTAGCCAACTTGGTAAAATGCACTACATGGATAGAATGTTTAATATGGTACTGAAAAAGAGAGTTTTGATTTTATTTTTTCCATCTAATTAGGAGGACCTAATTGATGAATAAGATGCTTTGTGAGGGAGTATGAGAGGAGAGGAGATGTGGTGAACTAAGTAAAAGTGTGTGTGCAAGAAATTTCCAAGCCTAAACGCTTTATCAGTTGTGGATCGGTGCAAATTTTTTGAGCGACTACTGTGAGAGGAAGTACTTTATATTCTAAGCTTCATTGGAAATGAACACTACACATTGAAAGTGTATTCTATTAATTCAATATTTTTATAGTGAACCACTATCTTTGTATCTTGGAGGTTATCCATCTATTGTACTTAGAAAGTGAGACTTTTCATGGTGGTTGTACTTGTAAGATCCATAGTCATTTCCATAAATTTTTCCTCTTGAGCCTTTGAGTTACCTCCATTTTATCTAATTAGGGTTCAAAAATTGCATAAAAGGCTTAAACCCTTATATCATAAAACCTTAAGCCCTTGGTGTGCACCTTTGTTCTAAAATCATGTTGAACTCCTATGCCCAATTCCCAAACATTCATGTTATAGCTTATGTCTAGGTTGTTGTGTGTTCACTAGCCCCTTTACCTTGTCTTTTTGTTCATTGCCCCATTTAAAATATTTTCTCATTTTCCTAAGTCATGGGCCTAAATTATTTCTTGTCCCCCTAAATCCTTTTTACCTAAGGCATCCCCCTTTTAATTTATGACTTATACATATGTTTGTATTAAATCCTTAAGTGTGTAGGTGGGCCCTTGATTGAATGGAAGAGGTAAAGTGAAATCCTTGAATGCATCTCAGTCAGTCCCCGCTAGCCCCATAGGAATAAAATATTGTTTTCTGAAAAGAGCAGCATGTGCGAGCTTCTATCATGTGGCATGTATGTGGCATGGGTCCTATGATCTTCAAGGCTAGCGATGGTGGTGGGTCCCTAAATCAATGGTCCCTATTTGGTGAGCTAGCTGCATCTTGACTTCTCTTCATGCCCACCCACTTGATCTTAATATCTATCCAAATATTTTAGTAAAATGAGTGGGATGGTGACATGTGTCTCTAGTGGGACCTAAGTAGGAGGATAGGTGATGAAGTAGGTGTTGAGGTGTGGGAAAGTGGCATTGCCCGATTGCATGATTGGTTGACTCACATCATTGTTATGAGTCATGTGATGCTAATGGTGATCGAATGGACCAGATTTAAAGTGGTTTAAATATGATGGTTTAGTTTTGAAGTTATAGGGAGTGAGTGATAGGCATTGGATCCTAGCATAAGTAAGACAAATCAATGTTCACAATTCAAAGTTTGATTTCCCAATGGTTAGCTACTTTTGTTCATGGGTAATGACTATGTAGTAATGGTGCATTCATTTCTTAGCTACTAGATCAACTTCAAATGACTTTAGATTGCATTCTTGTGCTTCTTCCAAGGCTGAAGTGATTGTTGAGTGACTACATTTATTTATGATGTGTTGCAGTGATTGTATTCTTTGTCAGGGTATGTTCTTCCTATTTTGATTACAGATTTCTTGTGTGTGTCATGCTAGTTTTTAGAATGTCATCAATGCTAGAGTGTGCTCAAGGTGTCAATCGCATTCATGCCTGGTTGTTGCATCATTTTGGGGGAATTCTTTTTTTTTGTAATCTGATTGGAGTTCATCCTTCTATAACTCTAGTTTAGTTAGGGTTTAAATTTTTTAATTCACTTCTAAGTTATGCCTACACTATAAAGGAAAGTTTTGTTGTTTTGTTTGGGGTTTGGATTTCTACTCTCCAACTTGAGTGGTTTGGTGTGGTGTTTCCCTACCATATTTTGTTTCTATTATTTTTGTAATTATTTTCTTTGAGTCAAGTTGAATAGGGTAAGTCCTTCAGAAACAGATAGGGAATGTAATGAGCTATGCTCTATAATAATAATAGATGACCACCATACAATATTTTTATTATTATTCAATATATATGTCAATTCATATGTTCTCCAAATATTGTGTGCACTATCTTTTGAATCAATATAATTAAGGGTTGTGTTGATGCTTCAAACAAACTTGTTGTTTGACTTATGTTTTTGTTTTCCTATCATTCAAGGAGTGGTGTAATTGCTTGCATAGAGATAATGGGGGTATTGTAGTGAAGTGTGGATAACTAAGTAACATGTTGACTATCCTTTTGTTGGTTTCCTATTGTAAGCTAGTAGGGTTATGAGAAGCAATGATTGGTCTATTGTAGGAGTTTCTTTTATTCCCGACTCCGTGTGGATTAGGCACTTGTCAAGGAGATTCAAAAGGTTTGAAGATGGGGAAGAATAAAAAAACTTTCAATTCAAAAACATTTCATGCTTTCTTAGTTTAGATTTGCTTTCATGTTTTCCCTTTCCATGCTACCACAAGCCATTGTTAGTAGTGAAGGTTTTGTAGATGATTTATCCCATTGAAGGACTTCCAACATTGTAGTGTGATGATCTGCATTAATGTATAAGGATACCCACCTTGGTCCTACAAAGCCTAAAGTGTAGAGGATAGGCTTGCCAATTAGTGATCTCATGTTCATTGGCCACAAACCTAGGGTCTCTGAGTATAAGGAGTATATAATCTTTAGGAGATGCTAGACCATCAGCTGGAAACCGCTGCAGATTGGTGACTCTACTAGGGATATACTTAGTATTTTGGTTGCAGATAGTATCATCAAAATAGTATCTTCCAAATTTGTAACCTAAGATTAAGAATTGTGGACTTTTATTGGCCCATCCGAGTCACTAGATTGGTGACTCCACTAGGGAGAAAAAGAAGAAATATTTGGTTGAGAAAATGAATATATGCTCTGCCTCTTTATGAACCACATGCTCTAAGGAAGATAATGATAAGTGCATGAGTCTCTGTGTGAGCAACTAAAAATATTCTTTGCCTTATTGAGGAAGATAGAGATTTGCAAAGGGACCTCCATAATTGAAGAAGAAGGTTGATGCAACATTTTTGGTGTGTTCTTAAAGTCTAGTGCTCTGCAAGTCGAGAGAAATCATAAATATAGTGATCTTGGAAGGAGCTCTCTGCTGTTTGAATATCTTTCCCTTTTTCAAAGAGGTGGTGACTCTACAAAATATTCCACATCATTAGAAGAGTTAGTTGCAATAATTTTCAAGTATTTTTCTATTGCAACTTTTTTTATGAGGGTCTACAAGTTTTGGTAAACATTGTCCCTTATTTAGTGCTTTAAGGTACTAGTTCAAAAGGGAAAAGAGAAGTTGGATATTATGAAGAAGATAGTTGGAGAGGGTTAGGTATTATTTTGAAAAATCTATAATCAAATGGATTCCCCCTCTTCTAGCTATTCTATGTCATGTGAACCATGGTCATATCCTCAAAGAAAACATTTTTCTTTGGAAATATATAACCCTCTAGATCTCATTAAAATCCATGGTTATCTACATTCTATTCCAAGAGAGATAAAGGAATATTTTCCTAAGTTTAGAGGTGGTTTAGAAGAATTAGTATCAAGACATTGGCAAGATTTCATTGACTTGTTGGTGGAAAGTCAAATAGAAGAAGAGGGCATTGTCAAGAAGTTATTTGTAAGAAATTTAGAAGATGATGCTAAAGACTGGTTTTTTTAATCTTTCTTTGCATTCTATTTGTTCATGCCATAATTTTGAAAAAATATTCACTAATCAGTTTGGGGATGTGAATGGAAGTCCCCTGTGTGATGGTATTTCTCTACACAGTTAGGAAGTTGAAGAGGAATATGAATCTGAAGTTGAAACTTTCTCACCTCAAGGTGCATTATGGAACATACAAAGATATGAGGGTGAATCCCCATCTCACTTTCATGATAAGTTCATGGAAAGTTGGTTTGCTATACTAGAATCAGAAAGTCTAGATGATTCAACATGCATTGATTTATTTTGTGAGAGACTTGAGTCAAGTATGAGTACAATGCTAGAAAGGTGGAAGCCTTCAGGAGTTGTAGAAATTGATGGTTTTCTTTCATTGATTGATAAGCTGGTAGAGAGCCATGAAGATTACTTCTTACCTAGAATGTTTGATGGTACTTATTCTAGTTGTCTAGCTGGTATTGAAAAGAATAATGATGCATCTTGTAATGGTGAAGATTCTTATTTTGAGCAGCCCACAAAAGAATTTTGTGCAAATTTACCTCTTGTCGATGTTGAAACAATGGACATAGAGAGCTTTCTCTCTATATCAGATGAGTGTGATAGTTTGTGTGGTTCCTTTCAATTGGAAGAGAGTAGTAATGATGATTCTAATGATGATTTCCAGTCTAGACATGTTGGATATGATTTTGCTAGTTTGTGTAGCAGCACAAAAGAAGAGGATGTCTCTACCATGGGTGATGAACAAGATGTTGTTCCCTTTTTTTATTCCCCACCTTCTTTTATCCCTTTTTTCTGGTTTTGAAGTTTCCATTGAATTTTTGCATGAGGATAGCATAGATGTAGTTGTAGGTGAAAATGAAAATCAAGAAGTAAATGTTGCTACGGCTAATGATGTTGTTTATGATGAGTCTGCACCTAAGGAGTATGATTGTATGGATCATATGGATGCATATGAATATTTTCTTTTACGGGGTGTAGCTTATAGTATTCTTCATGAGTAGTGTGCTTCAAATCTTTAATACCATAGTTTTGTTGCTAAGGTAAGCTCCTTTGATGTGTGTCATAGTTCAATTTTTTGTGAACCTTTGCCTTAGTAGATTACAAAAAGGATGAAAAAGAGAGATGATTTGAAGAGTGGGTATGTGCAGGATCATGATGGGCCAAAAAGTTGTGATATGATGGGTATTTATAGGGTATGTGGCTGTAGACACCTAAAAATGACCTAGGCCTACAAGTTTCATTTTTACCACTTTTCATCCTAGCATAATTATGAAACTTTAATTATGTTCCTAACCCATCTTCAACTATTAATTAAATAATTCACAATTATTTAATTAATTCAGGGTCTTCTATTCTTCCTGATTATTAAATGAATAAATCATATTTATTTAATACGTCATTAATTATCTAAGTCTTTCCCTAATTAAATAAATTTCTAAATTTATTTAATTACCCTTCTTCAGTCATTTCTTCATGATTATTAAATAAATAAGTTTTATTTATTTATTTAATATGTCACTAATTGTCATAATTAAATGAGTTGACTAATTTATTTAATTAATTAATCTTATCTGCTAAATTAAATAATTATCTATAATTATTTAATTATCAAAATTAATATTCCTCTCATTTTAAATAAATGAAATTATTTAAAATGTCATCTCATTCTTAATTGTCAGCTCATTTTGGTAAATAATCTAAAAATTGATTATTTATTATTTCACAAAATTCACATTTAGAATTAATTTAATTCCAAATTGGTAACTTTCCTCCAGAAGTCAAGTGATCGGGCAGGTTCTTAATCCTTCCAAAATTGATCTTCAGTCTAGTCTTTATCTTCTTCATTTTCGAAAATATTTATTTTCGAATTAATTTCCTCATTTATTCTCCACCACCGATTCGATCTCCTTAGATGGCATATTGACCACTCGATTAATGATTTTACCCTAACCCTAATTAGGGATTCTCAGGTTTAATCTCATCCTCTCATTTTAGGTCTATGTTAGAAGTCAATCTCATCCGTCCGTTCAAAATGGCATTTTCTATAAAATGCCATTTTCCTCTCATTTTTGCATTAGGCAATATTTTTATACATTACGCATTAGATATTACACATTAGACATTGCAGCATTTGTCATCTTACTTCATTTAGTCTTGACATATTTAGGCATAAGCATTTCAATTATATTGTCATAAGCATTAGTCATTTAGGCATTAATCAAATCCTTCAAAGCTTGGTGTAGGACTTAGACTAGTATTTTTAGATTGCTCGCATGACAAATCTGAGGGAAAAACATCAACCAGCAAGGTAGAAGGTGTTACAAAAGTGAAGCATGGAAGTCTCGACGGTTTTTGAGTATAATCGTTCTTTATTTTAGCTTTCATTGTGTTTTGTAATTACTTTGGGTTTATTGTCTTTTATTGATTTGATAACCATTAAATCTAATCCTAAATATTACCCTTAGTTACATTGGTGAACCCGACATTCTGCAGAAAAATTTGTATGTTTTTCTTGTTTGTTTTCACTGTTTTGCAGGTTACAGCCAAGAAGTCATACAAAATCCCATCACCTTCTTTGGAGCACAAAAACATGAGTGAAAAAAATGTTTTAAAACATTTTTTGGGTTTTGTAGATCTCGTTCTCAGCTTTCCAAAACTTTAAATGGTTTCTAATTTTGTTAAGATTTGAAAAAGTTATGGCCATTTTACTGATCACGGTTTTTTAAGCTTTAGTGGTTAAAACCTGAATTGTCTTTTGTTTATAACACTTTTGTCTTGCAGGATTTTGCAAAACATTTTCTGGGTTTTGAAGGTCTATCTTTTAGCTTTTCATTGATATCTACGCTTTAAAATTTTGTTTAGTTTTGAGAAAGTTATCGCTATTTTATTTTGCTGTTTTCATTTAAAATTTTTTACTAATCTTTGTTTACAGCATTTGGCGGTTACTTTTCATGGGTAAAAGGCAAAAATTTCAAACTCCTAACTTGTGGTCTTGTAGGTTCGAATGATAAAGACTAAACATCAAAACATTGTTCTTGTATTTTTCTTAGATTATAACACACTTACTTTCAGTGCAATTAAAAAAGAACATGTCCTTTAATGTTTCTGAGTGTGTTTGCAAAATGGTAGGTCAGTATGCTCTCACCTTGTGAAAACTTAGTGATTAGAAAACCAAACCCATTTTTTATATGCTATTACCTTCACAATTTGGTATATCAGAGTATCCTCTCCCCTTGCGCATTCGTACGATCTTAGGTGTAAGAGAAACGGTTACTAACTCTAGAAATTGGACCTGCCTGGGGATTTCATCACCACAACACGACTCAAACTGGCAATAGAGCTAAGGCCAAGCTACCCCCGACCGGTATATAAATATGAATCTTAAGGGAAAACCTAAGATTATGAGTGCGAATGTGTCATACGGACAGAGTAGTACTCCCTTAAACCCTGTTAAGCTTAACCTCTTTAGGCTGAAGTGCCACCTAATTGGTGATTAATCTCTTGCCCCATGTATGGCCACTCGAATGGGGGTCCTGAATTAAAGACCTTTGTGTAGTAAGCCAAAAACCTTCTATTTGCTAGCGCAGCACCTATCGGTGTGAAGGCATCCACACTTTCACAGTTTGTAGTAGAGGTGATCAATCTACCATGGGAGTTTCATAGGGGTTGGAAGCTTGGTTGACCTGAGAAGAGAGTGCACTATAAGGGGGAGGCCGTGCATCCAAGCTTCTGAATTCACACGCTATAGATATGTGGTTGGGGAAACCCACGTGGAATCTAGCAAATATTGTCTTGGCCTAACCTAGGATTATACTTATTTTATGTGCACTTGCTTACATTCAAAACATTGTGCTTGTCAAGTGCTTGTTGGATTACTCAAACATTATACACAACATTCACAAATCTGGACACAAACAATTGACTTTAGACAACTCAGACTTTTCAACAAAACATCAGAAAACAATCTCAGTCCTCATTTTGAACTTAGACTTTGCATTGTTCATCTTAGTCATCATTTTGAACCTAGACTTTGCATTTATAACATTAAGTCCTTAGTCAAACATCATCATCTTAGTCCTCAGTCAAAATTTTTGCTTTGATTACCTTGTCATCTTACATCAATCATTTCCTTAGACAAACGTTATCATCACCTAGTCATCCTAGTTGACATTTTAGGAAACATTGTCTTGCATTTTCATCCTTATCAAAAATCCAAAAAACATAGGTTGTCATATTCCTCACATTTAGTTGTCATTCTCGTCATCTTTATCTAAGCAATCCCTTATCCCTTTTTATTGTTGAGACTAGGCTTCAAAGATAAATGGACAAATGGAAAACTTTGGACAAGATTTCAATCCCAACATCGATAATAACACTTATGACAAAAACCAAAATTGGACTTTTTCCAACCCATTTCACAACATGAACATTCAATCTTCCATGAACATTGCATCTTCATCACAAAACCCTTATGAACCATTCATACAAAGAGACCAAAATGGACGAGTATATGCAAAATATTTAGAAGCTACAGTGCAAAATCTTGATATAGTCTCCTTTGTAGAAAGCTCAGTCTTAGGCAACCCTCAAAGGTATCTAGCCATGATTTTGGACCAAGGGGCTAAGTTACCACAAGACTTTGACATAAATACTTTGCCACCTCCATCCATCTACCCTCACCATCAATAGTCACTTGACATAAATCCTACCAGTAATTCACAACAAACATCCACTTATCACCCTTATCCTAACCTTGACAAGGGAAACCAACTATCCACTAGTCCATACCAAGTCTCCAAGTCATATGCTATTCCTTCACCTATCAATCCTGTCCAAGTCTACATTCCTTATCAACTATCTACCAACTCATGTCACGTCCCCACATCATACCATATCGATCTGGCCCAAGTCTCCAGGTCCCATTTTAGTCAACCTTACTCCAATCCAATCCAGATCCCTATGTCATATCCTATGTCATTACCAACTAATACAACCGAAGTCTCCATGTCATATCCTATGTTGTCACCAACTAGTCCAGTCCAAGTCCTCAGTCCTTCCCATACCAATCCAGTCCAAGTACCCATGTCCTATCCTAGTCCTTCACATACTAGTCCCGTCCAAGTCCCCACATCTTCTCCTAATCCTTTTCAAATCACCCCCTCACAAGCCACATCTAGTCATGAAAATTCTATCATTACTCAAATTCAAATCCCATTTAATAAACTTGAGGATACATGTCAAAATAAAAACCCAAAGCATGACATTATAACGTCACCCTCATGTCAAGAACAAGGTAGTCCATCCCATGACCCTATTTCCGATTGTATCATCCATGACAACCCCATCTTTGACCAAGACCCTACTATTGACCAAGAAGTCCAAATCCACAATAACCCCATCTTTGACCAAGACCCTACCATAGACCAAGAAATCTAGAATGATCCACTCCTTGACCTTTATGCCATTTATGATCAAACACTTGACGACCCTATACAAGCCTCGATTATTGACACTTCCCATAATGAGACACTTGCCTCCATGAGACACAGACGATATTCCTCCAGAATAAGAATCTCCCACTAGGGACATGCTTGCATATGATCAAATTATAGCTAAAATCATTGGACTCTATGACACTAAATATAATGATGGCTTCGACATTGCCTTGGAAGCACCAACAAAATCATCTGAACTTGACATGTCACAAGATCAGACCAAAGATATCGGTCAAGAATATGTCCAACAAGACAATGAAGCTAAGACACTTTATCAACTAGGGTCATCTATCTTTGTCAGAGTAGGCTTTCTTGCAGACAAAAATATTACAAATGACACTATCCACATACCTAATGATGGGTTAACATCTTTCTTTCAAAACAACAAATACCCCATCGCAAATAGAATATGTCAAAGCATGCAATATCAAGGCAAAGGACTAGGCATACATGAGCAAGGCATTCTAGAACCAATACAACTTCAAGCAAATTACAGACATCAAGGTCTTGGCTATTTCTCAGTTAGTAAATCAAACAATGTTAGTGGTACCTCCTCGATACTAGGGGCAACCTTGCCAGATACAAACGTCAAAATGGAGTCCATGAGAAATCCTTGTCATAAGATTGTTGCCAACACCCCCTCCACCCACACCATGAACCATCATTCCATCATAAATAAACCTTCCCTTTGGAACCAACAAAAACAAAAGTCTTACAAGTCAAAAGATCAAAATCAAATGTCAAAGGCCATTGAATCAAACAAAAGGACAAGTGGACAAATGAAATTAAAATGGATCCCAAAGAAAGATGGATCAAACAAAGACACCAATTCAAATACAAAAGTCAATCACAATGTGGAGCCACAAGACAAGAGGACTCCCACATATAACACATGTCCACCTCCTTCAAAATGGTCATCAATCAAGGAATATAAAAGTTTTGGTTCCAAACACCATCCCTCCAAAATCTGTCATCCACCATCCCAAGTTTGGAAAATAAAAATTCATTCATCCAAATGTCCAAACAATCTTTCCACGTCTACCATCATTCGTCATAACCCTACATCTTGTCTAAAGTCCAATGATCCCACATCACAAATCCGTCACATCTTGGCAGCAACTCTTTACCACAAGGACTCTCATGGCACTCTATCATGATGTGCGTATTCTAATAAAGCCAACTCTAGTATCAGAAAGGACCACAATGACATCAATCAGTTGTATACAAGCGCTATGATCTTGACAAGACAACTACTTCAGACTAGACATTATTGGCATATCATGGCACCAGTCTCTACATCGGCATTGTCAGTGAATTTAGCATCCAGGCTATCTACAAAATCAAAAATACAAAAAAAATGATAAATGATAAAAAAATCGTCACCCTGATGAAAACTTCGCAAACAGGCATCTTGGTGACACCAAAAAAATCAAAAATTCAAGAAAATAATAAAGAGAAAAATTTCATTCAATGGTGAAAACTTGGCAAACAAGTGCCTTGGATAAGTACCATGATGAAAACCTGGCAAACAGGCGTCATGTGTAAAATAAATCATCTATGTGGACTCTTACACTTGGGGGCAAGTCATCTCATTTTCCCATGCCTTCCTCATGACATTGATGTCCATCTAAGCCCTATCATTTCCATTCATTTTTCCCACCTACCTTGGTCTTGACATAAAATTGGCACACATAAATTATGCTTTGGGAAAACTCTTGATGTGTCTATCCTTCAGTCATATACGATTCACAAAATTTATGTTATTACTTTCAAAACCTTATTGTCCTTATACGACATAGTCCTTGAATATCATATGACAATTCCTTTAGTCCATGTCCCCCATCCTTTACCAAGGCCACCTCTCACCCTTTCGTGTCTATCACCTATCTTGGCTTTCCCTTGTCAAACGGTCTAAGGATACTCCATCATCCCTTCTAGTCCTAACCAAGTCATTCCAAATGCAACGAGTCTAATTCATACGAGCACATTATCCAAAATTTTACTTGACTGTGTTCCTAGCCCGGCTATAGACCTCCATACTTTCATCACATTATCGTCATCGTCCTCACGTTGTTTTAGGATGTGTCCTTCCCACATCAAACAATGTTGTCATCACTTGTCAATTGGTATTCAGCTTGAATAGGGGAACAATCATGTTTGTCCTTGGATTCTCATGTGTAGAAATTAGTCATATGCATTTGTCACGATCTTCTTAAACGTAAAAATCCAAAAAAATCATAAAACAACAAAGGGACAAAAATATCACAAAATGTCCTAAAAAAGACAAAAACATCATAAAATGTCCTGAAGAAAGACCTAAAAATCATAAAATGTCCTGAAGAAAGAGCTAAAAATTGTAAAACGTCCTGAAGAAAAATACTAAAACATCCAAATCAATGTCAAAATCCTAAAAATGGAGTCAAATTCAGTCATGTCAGTTAGTCCATGTCATTGTTGAACTATGTTGTCTCTGCACATTTGCTACGTAGGCAAGGCCATCAGTCGATGAGTCCACAAGACATTAGGTCAGTCCTTTTAGGTTGGTCCAAATAAAATCATGGCATTTTTCACAATCGTCACATCAGTCAAATAAGTCAGACATAGTCAAACTCGGACACAAGACAGTCATTTGAAATGTCAATGTCAAAATTGGTCAAAATCAGACAACACAGCCCAATCAATCATACAGTCAACATCAATTAACTTGCCAAAACATATTAGTCAAAATAATGTCAATCTCATCACTCTTTGGTCCTCTTCAAGATGTGTCCTTGGATTTGGACCTTGTCAAAATATCCTTTGCCTTTTTCAAGATGTGTCCTTCCTGACAATAGGCCCCATCAAACTATCAACACTGTCAAATTGGAAAAACTCTTAAACTGTCAAAACTGTCAAACTGAAAAGAAATCAATCTTTGGAAAACAAAATTACATGGTTGTTAATCTTTCTGGTCTTTCTTGTCTTATCTTTTGACTATCTTAGCTATTTTTTCTTATATTTTTACTGTCTTATCTTTTTGGTCATGTTACTAGCTACCTCGAGGATGTCCCATGAAGGATTTAGAGGTGAGATGATGTCTCCTGGTCTATTTTATTTTCTTTCACTGTTGTCTATAGATTGCCTTGACAAAAAGACTAGGGCAACTTTTCCCTTAGAATGAGTTAGGACATTCCTTGTCTATGACTGTCTATTTTTCAAGTGGATGACCTTGCACACCTTGGTCTATGTCATATCATGGTGTTTTTTGTCCATTTGTGTCATTTTTACTACCCAATGATGATTAAGAGCAATAAATCTAAAAGTCCTATGATAAAGTTTTGAAGGATTTGGTCTAGGAACTAACATGCATCTTCTATAGTCTTGTCATCTTCTCTCACTCATCTCATATAGGCATTGCATCCATATCATCATCCATATCTTTTTCACTAACATTTATTTGTCTACTCATATTCTAGTCTTTTCATTAATTTTGAGAGCACACCCATGTTCTTGGAACCTGTTTGTCCTCTCGAGGGGGCATACTGTAACCCTCGTCATTCTTCCTCATCTTATTTTTCACTGGGGCATATTTTTGACTTATTTTCTTTGTCACAACACGACAAGCAACATTATGACAAAGAGGGGTAAAATGTAGACACCTAAAAATGACCTAGGCCTACAAGTTTCATTTTTACCACTTTTCATCCTAGCATAATTATGACACTTTAATTATGTTCTTAACTCATCCTCAACTATTAATTAAATAATTCACAATTATTTAATTAATTCAGGGTCTTCTATTCTTCCTGATTATTAAATGAATAAATCATATTTATTTAATACATCATTAATTATCTAAGTCTTTCCCTAATTAAATAAATTTCTAAATTTATTTAATTACCTTTCTTCAGTCATTTCTTCCTGATTATTAAATAAATAAGTTTTATTTATTTATTGAATATGTCACTAATTGTCTTAATTAAATGAATTGATTAATTTATTTAATTAATTAATCTTATATGCTAAATTAAATAATTATCTATAATTATTTAATTATCAAAATTAATATTCCTCTCATTTTAAATAAATGAAATTATTTAAAATGTCATCTCATTCTCAACGGTCAGCTCATTTTGGTAAATAATCTAAAAATTGATTATTTATTATTTTACAAAATTCACATTTGGAATTAATTTAATTCCAAATTGGTAACTTTCCTCCAAAAGTCAAGTGATCGGGTAGGTTCTTGATCCTTCCAAAACTGATCTTTAGTCTAGTCTTTATCTTCTTCATTTTTGAAATTTTTTATTTTTGAATTAATTTCCTCATTTATTCTCCACCACCGATTCGATCTCCTTAGATGGCATCTTGACCACTCGATTAATGATTTTACACTAACCCTAATTAGGGATTGTCAGGTTTAATCTCTTCCTCTTATTTTAGGTCTATGTCAGAAGTCAATCTCATCCGTCCATTCAAAATGACATTTTCTATAAAATGCCATTTTCCTCTCATTTTTGCATTAGGCAATATTTTTATACATTACACATTAGACATTGCAGCATTTGTCATCTTACTTCATTTAGTCTTGGCATATTTAGGCATAGGCATTAGGCATTTAGGCATTGATCAAATCCTTCAAAGCTTGGTGTAGGACTTAGACTAGTATTTTCAGATTGCTCACATGACGAATCTAAGGGAAAATCATCAACCAGCAAGCTAGAGGGTATTACAAAAGTGAAGCATGGAGGTCTCGACAGTTTCCTGGTATAATCATTCTTTATTTTAGCTTTCATTGTGTTTTGTAATTAATTTGGGTTTATTGTATTTTATTGATTTGCTAACCATTGAATCTAATCCTAAATATCACCCTTAGTTACAGTGGCTAACGAATTTTTTTTAACCAAAAATTGATGAAATGAAAAGGGTTTTTAAAGGAGATTCTTAAATTTCCACCAATATAAATTATGCTTTACTTTGAATTTAATAAATAATTATTATCATTTTCTATTTGAATTACGACTAAAGTCTTGATTGATAGGTTGATTAAGAAACATCTACAACTTTCAAATAGTGTCACATTTTTGGAATCCAAAACATGCATCACATTCTCTGATTCACATACTATAAGATTAAAAAAAGAAAAATTAAATTTCATTAGGTTTTGACCAAGTTAAGGTGGTTAGACATACGAGTTTTTATATATTTTAAAAGTTGTAATAAAAAAATCATAATTAATTACTTACTTGGAAAAAAATTATAAAAAAGTATGCATCACATCTGAACATGAGTCCTCTACTTATGTCTAAAATATAAAAAAATATTATCATTTTATTGTGGTTAGGGTGGTCAGACAGACACCTACTTCTTATTTTTCCCTGAAATTTAAGTACTACTACATTAAAATTTCAAATTTTCACCAAATAGATTTTTTTATAAAAAAGCCTAGTAGTTTAGAAACTAAATTCAATTTGCTATAGATTCTATTCTTACATATTTTTGAAATAATATAGATAATTTATTCAAATTTTTATGTCAATTTTCCTAACTCTGATTTTTCTAAATTTTTTGCCACTTAAGGGCTTGTTTTTTCCATGATGATCCTGCACATACCCGAGTATAGCTATTCACATAAAATGTTTCATGATTTGAATGGATGTGTTGATTAGGTTTGCATCAACATTGAGGACTTGAAGCATGATGCTTGTAGTTTTGATGAGCAACAATAGGGTGGTAGTGTTTTGGTTGCTCATGTCCCTTGTGTGCTTGAGTTTCAAAGTTTTCATTTTGACTTGTCTGAGGATGAGTTTCCCTTTGCATGTCAACATGATGAGATGGAATATTTTTCTTTGCTATGTGAGATTGAGGCATTCTCTTTTGGCCTCAATTCATGTGAGGTGGTCATAGATATGAGGAAACTGTAGTTTTATATGGTGGTTAATCAATGTCCTCAATATTTGTCACTTGCTACAAAATTAGAGAATGAAATGGGTGGCAGTTAGGTGGCCTATATGATGTGGTTACCAGAACAAAGTAAAACATGGAGCAATTTATCACTTGTTCAAGGGTAATAATTTGTTCTTTTTTGTAGGAAAGAGGCTACTTGTGGTGCTATGGTGTGACAAAAAACAATTATGGGTTGAAGGAGACCAGCTCCTTTAATAGGATGGTGTTTGATAGGGGTAAATGTTAATTCCCCTTTTTCATTTGGTGGCTTGGGGCTATCAAATGAGGTGTTCTATATTGGGTTGAATCCATTTCCCAATGGCTTCTTGGTCTGCTTCTCCATAGACCTAAATTCTCACTCTTCTTTGTCAAGAAGACGTCCCTAACTGGACCCATTGGTGGTACTTGTAAGATCCATGGTCATTTCCCTAAATTCTTCATCCTGAGCCTTTGAGTTACCTCCATTTTGATAGATTAGGGTTCAAAAATTGCATAAAAGGATTAAACCATTATATCATAAAAACCTAAGCCCTTGGCATGCAATTTTGTTCTAAAATCATGCTCACCTTCTATGTCTGGTTCCTAATCATTCAAGTTATAACTTATGTCTAGGTAGTCATGTGTTCACTGGCCCCTTTACCTTTCCTTTTCAGTTGCCACCCCATTTAAAATATTTTTTCATTTCCCTAAGTCATTGGCCTAAATTATGTCTCGTCCCCCTAAGTCCTTTTTACCTAAGATGACCCCCTTTTAGGTTGTGACTTATAAGCATGTGCATATTAACTCCTTAATTGTGTAGGTGGGCCTTTGATCAAATGAAAGATGATAAGGTGAAATCATTGAATGCATCTTAGTCATTCCCCGCTAACCTTAGAGGAATAAAATATTTTTTTCTAAAATATAGTGTGGTGTGTAGGCTTCTACCATGTCGCATGTATGTGGCATGGGTCCTACAGTCTTCAAGCCTGATAATGGTGGTGGGCCCCTAGATCGATGGTCCCTATTTGCTGATGTGGTTGCATCTTGACTACTCTCTGTGCCCCCCCACTTGATCTTAATATCTATCAAAATATTTCAATGGAATGAGTGGGTTGGTGATGCATGTCTTTGATCAGACCTAGGTGGGAGGACGAATGATGCATTAGGTCCTAGGGTCTAGCCAGGTGGTGCTTTCCAATTGTATTATTACTTGAATCACATAATTGTTGCGAGACATGTGATGTTGATGGTGATCAATCAGCCCAAATTTAAAGTGGTTTAAATCTGACGGTTAGGTTTTAAAGTTATACGAAGTGAGTGATAGGTGTTGGATCTTGGTTTGAGTAAGAAAAATTGGTAGTCACAATTCAAAGTGAAATTTCCCAATGGTTGGCTACTTTTTTTCATGGGTAATGAATATGTAGTAATGGTGCATCTATTTCTTAGCTCCTAGATTGACTCCAAACATATTCAAATCACATTCTTTTACTTCATCCAAGGCTAAAGTGATTTTTGAGCTGCACCATTCAATGAGATTAATAAAGTATGAGGCTTTCATTTTTTTAGGAGTTTCCTTCATTCCTGACTCTGTGTGAATTAGGCACTTGTCAAGGAGATTCACAAAGTATGAAGCTAGGGTAGAATAAAAAAACCTTTCAATTCAAAAACATTTCCTGCTTTCTTAGTTTAGATTTTCTTTCATGTTTTCCCTTTCCATGCTACCACAAGCCATTATTAGTAGTGAAGGTTGTGTAGATGATTTATCCCATTGAAGGCCTTCCACCATTGTAGTGTGATGATCTACATAAATGTATAGGGATACCCACCTTGGTCCTATAGAGCCTAAAGTTTAGAGGATAGGGTTGCCAATCAGTCATCTCCTATTCGTTGGCCACTGACCTAGGGTCTCTAAGTATAAGGAGTAGCTACCATTTAGGAGATGCTAGACCATCAATTGGAAAACCCAATGGATTGGTGACTTCGCTGGGGATGAAATTAGTATCTTGGTTGTAGATAATATTATCAAAAGATTCATCCAAATTTGTAACCAGAGATTGAGAATTATGGAATTTTATTTTCCCATCTAAGTCACCAAATTGGCAACTCCACTGGGGAAGAAAAGAATAAATATTTGGGTGAGAAAATGAATATATGATTTTCTTTTTTTGTGAACCACATGCTCTAAGGAAGATAAAGATAAGTGCATGAATCTCTAGGTGAGTAACTACAAATATTCTCTACCTTATTGAGGAAGATAGAGCTTTGTAAAGGGACCTGCATACTTGAAGAAGGAGGTTTCTGCAATGTTTCTGGCATGTCCTTGAAGTCTGGTGCTTTGCTAGTGGAGAGAACTCAAAAATATATTGATCTTGGAAGGAGCTCTCTACTGCCTGAATATCTTTTCCTCCTTCGAAGAGGTGGTGACTCTACAAAATATTCCACATCATTAGAAGAGTTGGTTGCAATAGTTTTTTGTTATTTTTCTATTGCAACATTTTGTATGAGGGTCTACAAGTTCTGATAAATGTTGTCCCTTATTCAGTGCTTTAAGGTACTTGTTCAAAAGGGAAAAGAGAAGTTAGATATTCTAAAGAAGATAGTTTTATAGGGTTAAGTATTATTTTGCAAAAATGTATAATCAAATGGATTCCCCCTCTACTAGCTATTCTATCAAATTTGAACCATGGTCATATCCTCAAAGAAAACCTTTTTCTTTGTAAATATATAACCCTTTATATTTTAGTAAAATCCATGGTTATCCGCATTCTATTCCAAGAGAGATAAAGTAATATTTTCCTAAGTTTAGAGGTGGTTTAGAAGAATCAACATCAAAAGATTGGAAAGATTTCATTTACTTGTTGGTGGAAAGTCAAATAGAAGAAGAGGATGTTGTCATGAAGCTATTTGTAAGAACTTTAGAAGTTGATGCTAAACACTAATTTTTTAATATTCATTTGCATTCTATTTCTTCATTGAATAATTTTAAAGAAATATTCACTGATTAGTTTGGTGAGGTGAATGGCAGTCAACTATCTGATGGTAGTTCTTTGCACAGTCAGGAAGTTGAAGAGGAATATGTATGAGGTTGAAACTTTCTCACCTCTAGGTGCACTATGGAACATAGAAAAATATGAAGATGAATCCCCATCCGAATTTCATGATAAGTTCATGGAATGTTGGTTTTCTCTACCAAAATAAAAAAAAAGTCTAGATGAATCAAAATGTGTTGATTTGTTTTGTGAGAGACTTGAGCTAAGTATGAGTACAAAGCCACAAAGGTGGAGGTCCTCAAGAGTTAGAGAAATTGATGGTTGGCTTTCACTGATTGATTAGTTGATAGAGAGGCATGGAGATTAGTTACTATCTAGAATGTGTGATGGTACTTATTCTAGGTTTCTGGCTGGTATGGAAAAGAACAATGATGCATCTTGCAGTGGTGAAGATTCTGCTTTTGAGCAGTGCACAAAAGAATTTTTTGTAGTTGTACCTCTTGTTGATGTTGAAAAATTGGTGATAGAGTTGCTATCTATATTAGATGAGTGTGATAGTTTGTGTGGTTCCTTTCAATTGGAGGAGAGCATTAATGACAAGTCTAATGATGATTTCTAGTCCAGACATGTGGGATATGATTCTACTAGTTTGTGTAGCATTAGGGAAGAACAAGATGTGTCTACCATGGTTGATGAACAAGAGGTTGTTCCATTATTTTATTCTCGACCTTCTTTTGTCCCTTGTTCTAGTTTTGAAGTTTCCATTGGATTTTTGCATGAGGATAGCATAGATGCAATTGTAGGTGAAAATGAAAATTAAGAAGTAAATGTTGCTAAAGCTAATGATGTTATTTATGATGAGTTTGCACCTAAGGAGTATGATTGTATGGATCATATGGATACATATCAAGATTTTTTTTCAGGGGGTATAGCTCATAGTATTCTTCATGAGCACTAGGCTTCAAATTTTTCGTCCTAGAGTTTTGTTGCTAAGGTAAGCTCACTTGATGTGTGCCATAGTTCAAATTTTTGTGACACATTTTCCTCAACAGATTGCAAAGAGGAAAAAGAGAGACAATTTGAAGAGTATAGCTCTTCACATAAAATGTCTCATGATTCAAATGGATGTGTTGATGAGGTATGCATCAACATTGAGGAATCCAAGCATGATGCTTGTAGTTCTGATGAGCAACAACAGGGTGGTAATATTTTTGCTACTCATGTCCCTTGTGTGCCTGAGCTTCAAAACTTTCATTTTGACTTGTCTAAGGATAGTTTCCCTCTACATGTGAACATGATGAGATGGAATATTTTTCTTTTGCATGAGAGTTGGAGGCATTCTCTTTTGCCCTCAGTTCATGTGAGTTGGTCAATAGATATGAGGAAAGTATGGTTTTATATGGTGTTGATCAGTCTTCTCAGTATTTTTCACTTGGTACAAAATCAGAGAATGAAATGGGTGGAAGTGAGGTGGCCTATATGATGTGGTTACCATGTAACTACAAAGAAAAACATGCAACAAGTTCTCACTTGTTCAAGGGTAATCATTTGTTTGTTTTTTCAAGAAAGAGGATACTTGTGCTGATGTGGTGTGACAAAAACAATTATGGTTTGAAGGGGACTAGATCCTTTAATAGGCTGGTGTTTGATAGGGGTAAATGTTAATTCCCTTTTCCATTTGGTGACCCAGGGATATCAAATGAGGTTTTCTATATTGGGTTGACTCTATTTCCCAATGGCTACTTCATCTACTTCTCTAAAGACCTGAATGCTCACTTTGCTTTGTCAAGCAAAAGTCCCCAACTAGAGCTACTGGTGATATTTGTAATATCCATGGTGATTTGCATAAATTTTTCCTCTTGACGTTTTGAGTTATGTCCATTTTGTCTGATTCAAAAATTGCATAAAATCATGTTGACCTCTTGCGCCTGGTTCCCAATCATCCAAGTTATAACTTATGTCTAGGCGGTCATGTGTTCAATGACCCCTTTACCAAATATTTTTAGTCGCTGCCCCATATAAAATATTTTTTCATTTCCCTAAGTTGTTATTTATCATCCCCCTAAGTCCTTTTTACCTAAGGCTACTCCCTTTTAATTTATGGCTATTATGCATGTGTGTACTAACTCCTTAAGTGTGCAACTGGTCCCTTGATCAAATGACAGATGGTAAAAGTGAAGTCATTGAATGCATCTCAGTCATTCCCTGCTAGCTCTGTAGGAATAAAATATTATTTTTTGAAAAGAAACGGGGTGTGTGGGCTTCTATCATGTAGCATGTACATGGTATGGGTCTTGTTGTCTTCAAGCCTGGCAATAGTGGTGGGCCCTTGGATTGACGGTCCCTATTTGCTGACATGGTTTCATCTTGACTACTCTCCACACCCCCCACTTGATCTTAATATCTATCAAAATATTTTAGCAGAATGAGTGGGCTAGTGATGCATTTCTTCTGTGGGGCCAAGGTGGGAGGATGGGCAATGCATTACATGCTGAGGTGTAGCCAAGTGGCTCTTCTAGACTGTGTGATTGGTTAGCTCACATAGTTGTTGTGAGTCATGCAATGTCAATGGTGACCAAGAGGCCCAATTTAAAGTGGTTTAAATCTAATGGTCAAGTTTCAAATTTATAGGCAGTAAGTGATAGGCATTGGATATTGGTGTGAGTAAGACAAATCGATGGTCACAATTCAAATTGTGATTTCCTAATAGTTAGCTACTTATGTTTGTGGGTAATGACCCTATAGTAATGGTGTGTCTATTTCTTAGCTACTAGATTGACTCAAAATGGCTTCAGATCACATTCTTGTGCTTCTTCTAAGGCTAAAGTGATTGCTGAGTGTCACCATTTATTTCCTTAAGGGTTGCAGTGGTTGTATTCTTTATTAGGGTATGTTCTTCCTGTAATGTCTAGAAAATGCAGAAGAAAAGGTTAAAAGCACACACTTAATGTGATCTAAGCTCTAATGCAATCTAAGCTAAGGAACAAAGAACAAAGGAAATTCAAAATGTAAATAAACTAAACAATGTCACCCAATATGTACATAATTTCATGTATCATCTCAATTTCCCTTCTCCATTTTTCCGTTGTAGTATAATTTCCCTTAGATTTCTTCTTATGCAAGTATAGCCTATGATAGTGATTTAGCAAAACATCGAAGATTCAAGATAGTTGCTCCAAAAAGTCATAAGATTTTGAGAGAGATTGGAATGATGAATGAAAGATCAATTTATAGAAAATTGATCATTCAAACGAAAGGTCGGGATTGCAAGATCAACGGACAGTTGAGATCGACAGATTAGTCATGCATTATGATAACTATTAGTAGTTACATGAGTGATACAAATTAGAAATAGAATTAAAGATTAAATAAATGATTTGATTTTCAAGTTTGGTATTCAAAAACAGAAGAATTATCTTTGCATGACAAAGATAAAGATGGATTAAGAAAACTCTCTGTTCGAATGCATGCACAAGATTTAATTAATTAAATAGGAATATTTAATTAATCTGCATGTACATGCAATTGAGTTAGAACTAGATGACTGAATGATATGATGAAGAGATTACTCGAGAAAGCAACTCATACATTAAATCAAGAGTTAACTAGGCTATTTAAATAGATGTTGAGTCGAGTCAAAGTGAATACTTAGATAACTCACACAATTATCCAAATATAGAAGAATGTGTTAAAATAGAATTTATGAATTAAATAATTCATTTAATTCAATATTTGATATTTGAAGAATAAATAAATAAATAAGATCTATTTAATTAAGTGATGAAGTGGTTTAAATGAACAATTAAATAAATAAAGAATTTATTTAATTATAGTTGAAGTGTGATAAAGAGTAAATTAAATAAGAATTTATTTAATTTGACAAGAAGGATCAGGTTAATTAGTAATATAATTAAATAAAAAGTGTTTATTTAATTAATTAGTTAGAATAAAGAAAATGTGAATCAATTAAATAATTAAGATTGTTTAATTAATAGAAGAATTAAAGTTAAATTTAATTAATTAAATAATTGACATTATTTAATCATGACCATGGAAGAAATATGAATTATTAAGAAATATCAAAGTTGCAGGCCTAGACCAGATTTTGGTGTCTACACTTCCTGTTCTAATTGTGTATTTCTTGAGGGTGTTATGTCCATGAGTCATTCCGGTTCTGATGGGGGCAAAGGATGCCCTAGTGACATGATATAGAGGTGGTGTGTCTTTCACACACACTGGAGAGCACAGGATCCCCTACTGGAGGTGGGTCATAGATGAGATGCTTGTGTTCACTTGGAGACCATACCTCGGTTAGCCTGGATGGGCTGATGATGTAGACTAGCTCTTCTACTACCGTCAGGATCGATACATGTAGGGTTGAGAGCACACTATGATAGAGAGATACTTGCCCAGGCATGTACAGTGTCATTTTGGGGAGCCACAAGATCGGCCAGATGATGGCTATGTGGCCATCTTTGCACACAACATGACACAGGTGTCATGGGGGCCTGGTATTCCTACTACGGAGGTGGTTGACAGTTTTTGACACTTGGTGGTCTGACCTTGGGCTTATGACTAGGGTTTGGTAGATCTGGGCACCACACAGGCCTACAGAGACTGGTTCAGACCTCCTCTTCAGTTGGATGTTCCAAGTGAGGATCTAGAGGCATATAGGGTTAGAGGCAGGGGTAGAAGACGAGGACGAGGGCAAGGACTGAGGATCGAGATCTGACAGGATCCACCAGAGGTACCCCCAGTTCCACTAGGTCATGGAGATGTCCCCATGTAGGACCAGTAGCAGGATCTGCCAGTCCCACCACCACGAGCCGAGGGTGAGGGGCAGGTTCATGCACAACCATGAGCATAGCAAGCAAGGTACGAAGACGCATGGGATGCCTTGATTTTGTAGTTACAGGCACATGTACAGGTAGTACCAGCCGAGAGGGACTAGGCATAGGTTGAGAGGGAGCAGCTAAGAACAGAGACTGATCAGGCTATGAAGCAGAGATAGGCTGCAGAGCTACAAGTAGCCATAGAGCTAGGCTGCAGGTAGTAGATTGAGAGTATGATAGCCTCCTCATCCTAGGGTATAGTGCCGGTACGATCTTATAGAGATGCTATCCAAAAGATAGAGTACTATTGCCAAGCCTACCATGACCACGTACCTAGAGTAGAGTGGGTTCCTAAGTACTCAGAGCGGGCCAGTCAGAGACCACTAGAGGGTCATGGTGATAGGGGCAAGGGCAGCATCCATGGAGATCGGGCTTGATCAAAATTTTATGATGTACCTTTTATGTTTTATGGGCTTGTTTTTGATAGCCCAATGGGCATTTTGTACTAATTGACACATATGTACAGTGATCCGATTATTATTTGTACTATGAAAGTTGATGATATGATATATATATGAGCTGATTTTGATGAGATGTACTGTGTACTTTTATTTATGCATGGATGGTTTATTTCTATATACTTTCCAATGATGTTCCTATGGATGCATTTATTTCTAATGATGTATGCAATGATTATGACTAACAAATCTATATTATGCCAACCTATGATATAATGTGCAATAATGTTATCTATATGATGATTTATTTTATGCCAATGCAAAATGTGATATATGATATGATCTATGGTATACGTGATGGTGTGTGAAAATGCTTATTATGAGATGATTTATGGATGAATGTGATATGATGCAACGGCCGTGATATGATGCAAATGAAATAATGGTATGAGATGCTTAGGATAACCAATATTATTATCCTAAATGATGATGTATGTGATGCAATGGTATGTTACTACAATGATATGTATGCCTAATAAATTAATGCTTATATACCTATTGCTTATGATTATGATGATTATGAGATGCTTTCATTCATATTATGCAGTGATTTATGTAATGGTAATATGAAATGGTTATGAAATGCAAATGAATGCTTATGCAATGATCAATGTAATGCGATGAAATGTAATGTAATGGGTGGAATGTGATGACATGAATGCACCTATTTAAAATACAATGTGTATGTATCCTATATGATATGTTATGAAATATGCTAATGATTTGTGGATGCAGGATCGATGACGATGATGGTGATGGTGATCAACTATCATAGTACTTTGTTAGTGCGGTTAGTAAGAAAAAAAGTTATTTCAACAAGATGCATGATGACACAAATACAAATGATGATGATGATGATGATGATGATTACTTGCCGAGAATTGGGATTTTTAAAGGGCCAAATTTTCTTATGTTTAATAACACACGTTGTACGATGCATCGAGGTATAGCAAACCAAGATGGCATGGTACATAGTGTGATGGACTTTGACTCGACAATCAAATAGGAGTATTCTTATTCACATCTAACATACGAAAACCTTGCTAGGATGCACCTCAGAAGTTTCAGACACCTCAGACCAAAACACAGAAAGGTAAACCTATCCTTGTAATAGTCAACAAGTTTCCCTAGACCTCTTCCATACATACCTAACAAAGCAAGTATTTGCCAAGGTTATATTGCAAGAATGTCCAACAAGCACAACAAACAAAAGATAATGATCATTGCCCCATTCCTATTTCTCTAAATCCTCTGTTTTGGGATATCATCAAGAAATCCTTGGAATGAGTGCAAATAAGATAAGTTAAAAGATAAAGACCAAGTAAACAAATAGACTGATGCTCTTCAACACCGCTAACGGAAAGAGGATGTGTTTTCTAAGGATGATAACCAAAACTTATTGCCAAAATATAATGCCCATTGTAGGAGGGATTCATCCTAGGACATGTTAGTGGATGGTGGCATGCCATTTCGTTTATAAAGGATGATTGATATGGGACCATTCAGATGATGTGTTACCGATACAAAGAGATAACTAGATTACTTGCGCACTGACTTAGACTTAAGACTTGACGTTTTTTGAGCTCTACTGTTAAATTGCTAGAATTGTTTCCAATTGTTTCACCAAAGTTTAATGATGATGATCAGTTTATTATGGATGGTGTTATTGTGGGTGCAAGCAAGATGAGGCGGATGGATTTTTTCAAATATTTGGATGTTTTTGATGTTTTTTTTTTGGAATATTTTGAGGCTATTTTTTGATATTTTCAAGATTTGCAAATGTTTTGATTTTTCATTTTTCGATATTTTTGGGATTTTCTGAGATTTTGACCAAGAGACTAACCTAAAGACCTATCCTAGGGGTCTCGAGGGCTGATCGAAAAATGAGCCTTTCCTACATTATATATGCAGAGACCACGTAGTTCGACTGACAACTTGACTAATTTACAGATGATATATATGACAAGATGTCAGTTTATTATGATGGACTCCTATAGGACTGACCTAAATGTCTCAGGGGATGATCAGAGATCAACCTTGCCTATGTTCAAGCTCAGAGATGACATAGTTCGATAAGATGACCTTGTTTTTTGGCTTTTTGAATGACTTTTTGACCTGTTTTTGGATTTTGATATGTTTTGAATGTTTTTTGGATTTTCTGATTTTCTAATGTTTTTGGATTTTCTGATTTTGAGGACTTTAAGACCATACACGAATATGATCCGATGAGGACATGCCCCCAGTGTGATGCAATAGACTACTCTGATGAAGGCAAGACAAACTAACCTTAAGGATGGGCCAAGTAGTACTAGGAGGGATCATGATACGAACACAGGACCAAGCTATGGTGTGGATGCAAGTGGATGTGTGATGGATGGAGGCCTGAATGTGATGGGTGATGGAAGAAAAATGAATGGATGATGTTGAACAAGCTGTAAAGATCCTGGTGGATGGACAATGCTTATTTATGCAAGGCACCTGTTTGCTAGGTTTTCACCAAGGTACTTCCCCAAAGTGCCACCAAAGTGGTTTTCACTAGAGGACGATTTTTTTATTCTTTTTTTGATTTTTTTTTTTGTTTGGATTTTGTGCTTTTTTTTTTCTTTGCTTGTTACCAAGATGCCTGTTTGCTAGGTTTTCACCTAAGTAACCATTTTTTAGGACTTTTTCTTATTGTTTTTGGATTTTTGGTTTTATACCCTGAAAGAATTAGGCATAAATTTTTTTGAGATGGGAGCTATTCATGGGCTCCTATAGAGGTTTCCCTTTGGGTGCTGATAGTTGATATGCCTCTGATTTAGAACTTGTTGTTATGATGAAAGGTCCTAGCTAATTAGGTTTGAACTTACCTTTGCTGCTGGGATTTGGGACATTCTTCTAATTTTCTTTTAAGACCAGTTCTCTGACTTGGAAAGTCCTGCTTCTGATTTTTTTGTTGTAGCTCTGTTTGAGTCTATTCTAATAGACTTGCAAGTGATTCAAAGCATCGATCCTTCTCTCTTCTAGTAACTCAAACTCGTTTAATCTTGACACCCATTAGTCCTCATCAGTGATGAGATTTTGCAATGATATTCTGAGGGATGGGAGATCGATCTCAATGGGGAGTACGACTTTTGATCTGTAGACCAAGGAGAAAGGGGTGGAACCAGTGGGTGTGTAGATGCTAGTTCGATAAGCCTAGAGGGTGGGATTAAGTTGCAAGTGCTAGTCACGACTTGCGTCATTGACTATTTTCTTGAGGATTTTGAGGATGGTTTTGTTCATAGCTTCTACTTGGCCATTACCTTAGGGATAGTACAAGGTGGAGAAGCGATGCTAGATTTTAAATTTCTTGCGCAAGTCGTGAACCTCCTGGTTCTTGAATGGTGTCCCATTATCTAAGATAATGGCTTGTGGGACACCGTAACGATAGATGAGATAGTTCAGGATAAATTTTGAGATTTTCTTCCTAGTGATATACGTCATGGGTATGGCTTCCACCCACTTTGTGAAGTACTCTATTGTAGTTATGATGAACTTATGGCCATTAGATGAGGTGGGTGTGATTTTACCAATCAGGTCGAGTCCCCATTGTGAGAAGGGCCATGGTGTGACGATCGGGTGAAGCTCTTGAGCTAGAGCATGGATGAGATCCCTATGCTGCTGACATTGTAAACACCTTTTAGCATGATCATGTGCTTCTCTTTCCATTGTGGGCCAATAATACCCCATCCTCAGCAGTTTCTTGGTGATGTTCATTCCACTTGAGTGTGAACCACAAATACTGTTATGAACCTCATTTAGAGTGGTTAATGCCTCCTCGGAATTTAGACAACGTAGCAAGGTACCTTCTATGCTTCTACGGTATAAGGTATCACCTAGGATGACAAATCTGGATGCCTTTTTGATAAAGGTTCGTTTAAGGTTTGATGGGAGGTCAGTGGGTATGACTCCTATGCGAAGATATGTGTAGATGTCTTGGTACCAAGGATCACCAGGACCAATGATTTCACACACGTATTCTGATTCTGGTACCTTGAATGCGGGATCAAGAAGTTACTCAATCAAGAATTCGTATCTTGGGACATTGTTAGGGATATTCATCAAGGATCCAATTGTTGCCATCTCATCTGCTACTCTGTTGTTGGTTCTTGGAATCTACTCAAATGTTATGTCAATGAAGGATTCCTTTAGAGTCTCCACCAATTTCTTGTATGGAGTGAGCTTATCATCCTTAGTCTGATATTCATTATTGACTTGATTTATGATCAACTGATAGTCTCCATAGACTTTGAGAGCTATGATATTCCATTGCACTGCTATCCTAAGACCTATAGTCAAAGCCTCGTATTCTACTATGTTATTTGTGCAAGGAAATGCTAGTTTGTATGACCTTGGTATATAGTCCACCTTTGGGGTGATGAAGAAGACACCAGCTCTTGATCTGTGTTGTGTATATGAGCTGTCGAAGTATAGTTTCCAGTGATCAACGACGTTGAGGTTAAAAATAGACTCATCTGGAAACTCTGAGACAAGGGGATTCTTAGAATACATGGGTGCTTCTACTAGTTGATCTGCAATAACCTGACCTTTAGTGGCTTTCCACTCCACATACTCAATGTCGTACTCTGATAATATCATTACCCATTTTTCCATTCTACCTGTGAGCATTGCCTTTGATAGGAGATATTTGAGGGGATCAATTTTCACAATGAGCTTTATCTTATGTGCCAACATGTAATGTCTAAATTTTTGGGATGCAAACACTACTATGAGGCAAGCTTTCTCAATGAATGAGTAATTTAGCTCATGACCGACCATTGTTCTGTTGATATAGTAGATAGTCCTCTCCATTCTATTTTCATCATGCTGAGCTAGGAGAGCTCCAAGGGCTGCTGCTGTTGCTGACACATAAGATCAATGGCTTTCTCGAGATAGGTGGCATTAAAACTTGTGGTGTCAGTAGATATTCCTTAATCTTGTTGAATGCCTCTTCACATTTTGTATCCCATTTATATGCTACCCCCTTGTGGAGTAGGTGAGAATATGGATTCTTCTTGTCTACCAGTTGTGCTATGAACCGTCAGATGGATTGAAGTCGGCCTTGGAGGCCTCTCAATTGTTTTAATGTCTTTGGTGCTTCCATCTTGAGGATTGCTTTGACTTTTTTTGGATCCACCTCGATACCCCTCATGGAGACTATGTATCCTAGCAATTTACCTAATTGTACACTGAAGACGCACTTCTTGGGATTTAGTCTGACTTTGTATTCCTCCAGTCTGTCAAAGATAGCACCTAGGGTTGCTATATGATCTTGTCTTTTTCTTGACTTAGTTAGAATATCATTGACATAGTCTTCGACTATTTTATGAATCATGTCATGGAATATCAGTGTCATGGCCCTTTGATAGGTTGCTCCTACATTCTTTAGGCCAAATGCCATCATGTTCCAATAGTAGGTCCCCCATGGACAAGTGAATGTAGTCTTATGTTGATCTTCTTTCGCTATCATGATCTGGTTATATCCTGAAAATCCATCCATTAGTGATAGCATCTCATGTCCTGCTATTATGTCTACTATCATGTCGATGTTGGGAAGTGGGAAATCATCCTTGGGACATGCTTTGTTCAAATGTCTAAAGTCTGTACAGATTCTGATAGCTCCATTAGGTTTTGATACAGGTACCAAATTTGACACCCATTCTGGATAATCGATTGGTTAGATGAATCCTGCATCTAACAACTTTTTGAGCTCCATTTTGACCAATAAGGCAATTTGAGGATGCATTTTTTGAAGCTTTTGTTTGACTAGCTTTGCTTCTGGATACACTGCTAAATGATGGACCACTGTCTCTGGATCTAACCTTGGCATATCAGCATAACTCCATGCAAATTTTATTTGTCTTTCATTTAGGAATGTTGCTAGGAGTTCTTTCTCTTTTGTTAATAGTGATTCTACATAGAATGTGATATGCGGAGTCTCCTCTATTCCTACGTTGACCGGATTGCATTTTTTGGCCAAGACTGCTAACTTTTCCTAGTGAATAGCTCTTAGAGGAAGATTGAATCCTTCATCCTCAGGCACCTCAGAGAGGTTTTCACCATTGGATATGTCCTTTCTTTTTAATATTTTCTTGTCAAAGAGTGCCATAGTGTGGTTTTCACTCAAGGACTTGGATATGATTCTTAGTTTCTCACTTTTGCGACTGAAGGATTCAATCATTTCCCTATAATAGGAATGTGTGTCCAACTCCATTATAAACCCTGCCTTGTGGTCTCCATCTAGAATGTTATCCCTCAATCGAATGAATTCTGAGAGTGCTTCATCATTTTTGAATGTATCGAGAACTAGTGGTTCTTGTTGGTCATAGTCAATCAGTTGGGGGTAGTCTAAATGAATCTCATGATTTTGACTATCTGGTTTAAAGGATATGGTACTAATCATACACAGGGTGGTATCTTTGAATAGCCTAGGTAGATTGGATAAGGTATCTTTGTCATCGCTACTAATGTAGGGCTCAGTTATAAAATTATGTGTGTCCCTACCTGTGACTATTGGTGAGTGTACTTGTACTAGCACTGGTTGAGGAGAGGTATTAACCCTTCTAACTAGAGGACTTCGGCCACGTATGGTTATTCTCAGAATGGTACATCCAAGACCAAGATTTCTTATGGGTTGTGTCTCTGGCATGATAGGTATTATGAGCCCATTGTCATTTTTTCCTAGTCTTTGATTTTGGTCATAGCCCCTTGCAAGCATCATGTGTAGGCCCTTATTTCTTTCGTCCATTGGTAAATTAGCTGTCGGTCTTTCATCTTGATACAACATGTGAGATGGATCTGCTTCAATGACCTCGTGACCAAGGTCTCCCCATCTTATGAATTTGGGATAATCTTTAGGATAGGTTTGTGATGTGGAAGCTTGATTTTCTTGTGGGCGTCCACATGATCTAGGAGATTGTGGTAACTCTCCTATCACAAAAGCATTATTAGGTATTTTGTAGCTTCCACAACCGTCCTCTTAGATGATGAGCTTGATATCAGAAATGGTGGGGATGGTGGGTGTCTCTGTCATAGAAGTGGATGCGAAAGTGGCAGGGTCAATATATGATGTGGATGGGCCTTCATCATTCTTTGGCACTTGGGGTATTTTGTAATACTTGGCTTCAAGATTTTTGCAATATGAAAAGGGTTTGGGATCTCCGTGGACGGTGACCTCTTGTCCATTATGTGTGAATTTCACACATTGGTGGAAGGTTGATGCTACAGCTTTCATCGTATGGATCCATGGGCATCCCAGGAGGATATTATATGGAAATTTGAGGTCCAAGACCTGACAGGTAGTTTCCATGAGCATTGGCCCTATTTGAATAGGGAGTTTAATCGTTCCCTGAGACACTCTTTCTTGGTCATCGTATGATGTGATTGTGATGCCCTTTCCTTTGTCAATGGAATCTTCTAATATTTTCAGCTGCTTGATGAGGCTTAGGGAACATATGTTCAAGCTTGCACCTCCATCCACCAAGACCCTTTTTATTTTTCTCTTGTTGACAATGGCTTCTAAGTGAAGTGCACGGTTGTGAGATGGTTGGGCAGGGGAATCTTGGTCAGAGAAGGTAAGGAGGTTAGGCATTATGATATTTCTGACCATAGCTTGGAATTGGTCCACATCGAGATTTATGGGGACAGTGGATGAGGATAATGCTTCCTCAAGAATCTTATTATGCGCTGATGAGATTTTTAACAACTCCATGATGGAGATGTGTGTTGGTGTTCTCTTGAGTTGTTCTACAACATTGTAGGTATGCAGAACGACTCTAGATGAAGGGACTCTATTAGGTTGGGATGATCCTGTAATGGTGACTTTGCCGCCTCGTGTGGTGACTCTACAATCTTTGACATGGGCGCCCTTGATGGTGATGACCATACAGTCCTCATTTACGAAAGAAACGACTATTTCGTACACATGATTTACACTACCCTTCCCTTTATCATTTTTATTCCCTTTGTTGCCATGAGTTGGCATCAGATTCATGTAGATTTTAAGGTCCTGATTTCTAGTAGGTTGTTCCACATTTATGATTTTCTTGTCGATGAGATCTTGGATGATATTTTTGAGTCTCATGCAATTGTTCGTGGTGTGACCTTTGATTTTGTGAAATTCACAAAGTTGATTCTCGTTGTACCAAGGGGGTTTGACATCGGGTTCTTGGTAGTTTTCGAATTTGGAGGTTTGATAAGTTTTTCGTCAATCAACTTTTTCATTATATCCTCCAATATCACTAGTAGAATTTGGCAAATAAATGACTACGTGACTAGAAATTTTAGTCACGTGACCAAAATTTTTAGTCACATGACTAACATTAGTAGAATTTGGAAAATAAATGACTAATTTGATCATCATAAGTGACTGATTTCATCATCAGGTAAAATCACAACTAAATAATTGGCCAGACAAACAAACATGACTAAATAAATGACTAATATCAGACAAATAAAAATGACTAAATAAATGACTATTACTCCTCTATTCTTTTTTCTTCTGAATTTGATCATAATCCATAGAGCTTAAGCCCCCCTCATGGGACCCCTACCTAAGAGGGCCATTTGGCCACCTAGGTTGCTTGGTGCACCAAAAATACCTATTGCGTGGAAGGCATTGCCTCTCGGTGTAGTCTTAAGGCCTTCACATATTTAATAAAAAAATTTAACATTTACATTCTTTAACTTTTATTACTCATTATTTTAATGAATCATTAATGTTTTTAACTATGATTTGAAGCCAATTTGACTTTCCTGTTGTGTTAGCATGTCAAATGTATCAAAGAGCAATTGTTGTCAATTTCACTAATAAAATATGATTTAAACAATCCAATTGCATTTTGAGGGCTATCTTGCAGACACTTTCATTTCAAAAGGTCAAGTAGTTATTTCTAGAAGCAATTAGATGCAATTTACATGGATTGTAGAAACGTAATTTCTATAAAAGTAATTATTTCTAGAAGCAGTGCCTTAAAAACTTAAGGTTAAGTAGTTATTTCTAGAAGCAATTAGATTCAATTTACATGGATTGTAGAAATGTAATAGTCGAGTCTACCCAGCCACCCACTCTATATAAAAATATATTAATTATTAATTATAATAATTTTATATTTATATTTAATAATTTTTATTATAGTATACAATATATAATAATAATATAACATATATACACTATTAAATATTATAATAAATATAATTATATTATATATAATTTAATCTGTATTACTATTATATTAAATATATATAATATATTAATTATATTTTGTATTATATAAAAAAATAATTATTATTAATTATTAACTATAATAATTAGTTTCTGTCGATAGGCAGGTTACTATTGCAATCATTTGATTTTTATTTCTTATGGAATCTTTTGCTGGGTGACCAATCATAGTGCATTATTTAAATATATTTTTTCCTACTTCTATAGTTTGAATTTAAAAACATGTTTTTTATATTTAAAAATTACTATTTATCTATTTTCTTATTGGTCTAAGTAGCTATATAATTCATTCTTCTTTTCAAAAAAATTGAAAATTTAAGTTACCATAATATTTTTTTTAAAATAGTAGCATTTTCTAGAAGGCGTTGGAAGGCTCCACCCTGCTTACTGTATCAGTTTTCACTTCTTTATCAATGGAATTTTCACTTCTCTTTAGTCTACTACCATTTTATCAAAACTTTTCCAGCTTTCTTTGTGCCCTAGAGCAGAGCGAAGCTGGGTAAATGGGTAACTATACAAATCTAAATTATTAGTTTTTGTGTTTCCGTTTAATAAAGTTAGGGTTGAAACTATTTAACACTGTTGCATGAAATTTATTTGAAGCAATTCTTTGGAGAAGGTGTAATGATGCTATCTCTTCTTTGGAACACGTTAAGATTTTCTCTTAAGTATAGCACTATCTCTTCTTTGGAACACTAGCTTTTAGTTAAAGTAATCTATGTCTGATTGCAACACGGTAAAGGTTTTGTTTTAGGTTATCGCCCAGCTTGACAGCTAATTTTTCCTGCAAGGACCTTCCTGTGAAATATCATAAGGATATTTCTTTCCATTATATGGTTTTCAGATTTCATAAGGGATTAAGCTAAGCCTTGCAAATTACCTAAACCCAGAGTGGTCCTCTAAAAAAATCTCTGTGCTAATTTAAATGATATTAAATAGTATTTGTTTTAATCCATTTTCCCATGTGATGTGGCTCTCGTATACCTATATTTTCTATGGTTTATTAGAGAACTTACCCAAGAATTTCAAACAACTACTCGAGCATAATTTATTTAGGGCTATTTCTAAATGGCTGACAGTAAGCATTATCTTTATTTATTTTTTCATCTTATGGTTCTAGCTGACATGAGAACTCATAATACAAGTTTTTTAGTTTAGAAGAAGAGAAAATGAGATTATAAGTGAGCGACCTTGATTGTAGGGAAAACTACATAGTTAAATGTACATGACGTTGAGATGACAATGATGTCTAGAAAGACAGTTAGAATTAATGTATTCCAATTCCAAAAACAAGCTATTGTGGATATTAGATGATGCCTAGTACAAGCCTCAATTAGAAATAATTTAGATTCAACATCCAACATACCTGCAGGCTCCTCACCATGTCCATATGAGTTTTATACACACATCAAATCTCATGCATGTCTGTTTGATTTAGGGCAATTGGAGGCATTTCAAAATTAAGTTCCACTGTTGAAGATCTTATTGACTCTTCTAAAATCATGATATAATAGTTTCTTTTTTTTTTTAAAGCCTAGACGTCATGAATTTTGTTTGAAGTGTTTTGAATTGCTAGAGATATTGCCTATTCTTTCGTACATCCTCTTAGTTCGTAGGAAAATTGATGGCAGAGTGAAGAAATATTAAAATTATCTGCATACCAGTAACTTGAGGTATTGAATTTGAAACATTACTAAAGCAAGCCTTGTCCTCAATGCCATTATACAACACAGAAATGGTTTGAACTTCAACTCTGATTTAGTGTTTAGGCAAAGCTTTGCCAATCATAGTGAATTAACAAGATGCTCAGATTCCCCTATTTTGTCCAGACTTCTAAGATATCATAATGGGATGTTAAAATGGGGAAATGATTGGCAGCATGAGTTCACAGTTGGTCCAAAAACTCAATAAGTCAAATGAACTTTGGTACATGACTCTGAAATTCTAAATTTTATTAGTATGATGCACTATTGAAAATAATAAAATGAAATCTGAACCTGAAACAACCTGCTCTACTGGTCTCTTTCATAACCTTCTTTATGCACAAATGTGATAAATAATCACCCTATATTTTATAAATTCAATATTTGTCTTTCACAATTGAAATATTTATTTAATGTTTTAAAAAAAATATGTTTGATTTGTATGTTTATGTGATTTTTTTATGGAAAATGTGAACTTCTGAAGAATCAATGAATAAAAAACATACACAATCAAAATAAAAAATTATCATACACACTATTTCAATGAACTGTGAAAAACTCATACCAACTATTCCAGAAGAAACTCTTATAATGGGTTTTGTTAAACCTTTGTTGATGCCAACGAGGACAAGTTGTTTAGTGAAATTCAAAATGAAGTCTCTGTAACTTTGAAATGACCATTGAGAACATGTTTCATCTCATTTTTCCTCTTAAGACTTTATGTTCTTTTCTAGATCCATAGAAGTCGTATTTCAATGGTAGAACTATCTGGATTGTAAAAAGAAGCATTCATTATTGTGGATTATACAAACTTACCACCCCTTCACGCTTGATAGATGCTCTTACCCTATTCCAATGCTGTCATTTTAGCGCCAATAGATTGTATGCTAGGAAAAGGGGATTTGAAATCTTTAGAATACCACCTGGCATGGATACCATCCCTAACTTGTGTGCTATTTCTTAATGATTTAATTTTTCTTTTCTTTTACTTTTTTTGATATACAAAACAACTCTTATTTTTCTAGGTTTTGAGCATAGAAATGAGGTTTTTGTTTAATTGGTATATATTAATAGAAAAAAGCTCAAATCAATAAAATATATTAACTCCTATGCATAGAGATTGCAGCACATAGATTTAGCAGACTATTTGAAACTTTGTATCAGAGCCCAATTATCCTTAAAGCTATAAAAACCTACATATCACTCATCAGCTCTCATCTTTTCTTTGTGGCACTTGAGTAGGCTTTCATTTTTTTCATTTTATTTTTCTTATTTAACTTCCTCCCATTTGCTTTGAGTAGGCTTCTCTCTCATTTTTTCTTTGCTTCCCCCAACCTTCATTAGCAATATCTGACACAAACGATTGATCTATGCATCCTAAATTGAGAACAGGTTGTTTGCAACTGGTAGAAATAATTAGGTAGAAGAAAATTCATAAAAATTATGCTATATCATCAATTAACAAAAAATATAAACATTTTATTTATATTCTAAATTATGTCATGTTGGCATCTAGCTTGGGGAGTGTCTTTAATTATTAATGATTGCGTTGATTCAATTGATTGTGAATCTAGTTTAGTGGCCTTTAATTCCACTTTGTCGTGATAATAATGGATTTTGCATTGATGATCATGCCAAATCTTCACACTAATCATAGCTGACCTTGAGAAATAATGATTGCATCTATATAAAGAAAATAGTAGAGTAAAGAATGAAAATATTCTCTAGATGGCAGCAATATCCCAGTCCAATGGTGCATAGCATTCAGAATAACAACAACAATTTCATCCAATACCAAACACACAACCATAATAATATAAATAATCTAATTTTGAATATATTGAAGAGGATTGATGTATTGGACCACACTAAAGTGTGGTTCAAAACGTTGGTTCTCTCATATCTATGTGTATTTTTTCCAGAAATATTTTTCCTCTTACATTGTGGAATGTGGAAGCTTGAAATCTTTTGTAATCCAATTCAAAGTCAAATGGTAGTGTAGAATAGGGAATATTTGATAAATGATGGCACATGGCCATAAATACCAAATTATAGAAGTATGAATGCAATGCCACTTCAGAGGGCAGTCTCTAGGAAGTAGAAAAGTTAATGATGAAAATAATAATTCTATGACTGATGCCTTCCAAAGAATTACCTTGACTCTATTTATAGCTAACATTAAGTTAGGTCATTCCCATGGTCCTAATGGAGCCAGCAAATTAGAGATAATCAATTCTAAAATCTGTCATCTTCTAGTCAGGATATATGTGCCATGCATTGGCTACTCCATAATCCTACACTACATGATGACCAAAGAATGATCATGCGCACAACATTCCTCCTCCTTTTCTAAAGTGTTACCCTCAACACTTCAAAAAAATAACTTTTGATGGTTAAACAATTTAAACTAATTAAGGTTGTCAACACATGAAATAGTATAGCTCATAATTCATTATCTGCTCTATAGTTTTCTATGGGGGTAGATAGAGGAACACGGTTTAATTTATTCAACTTAAAAGAAAGTTTGTACTGCAATCTCATTAGTTCTGTACTAGATATTGTTTTGTTTAAGTTTTCTGTATATTTACTAATCTTTAAGAAATGGTTTGGTTTCCATTTGCTATAATATAATCTTAATGCATATTCTTTAAATCATGTAAATTGTATTCTAGTGTTAATAACTTAATTATGTTCAAGTTAATGAAATAATGTCCTTTTCTGTAAAATTATGAGTTTCCTTGATCCACTTGTGATGGAATTAAATGTGTTTCATGTGTTCATTATTAAGATCTTGTGTATAATTTTCATTTTAATAAACATACTCTAAAACCTTTGTCACCGATATGGAGAAGTGAAAGTCAAACCTTATTTTCAGGGATAGCCCACCAAAATGAAGAAATGAAGCTTGATTTAGGGTTGCAACCTCTTCCCATTTTCCACATTGGCAATGTTGATAGTAGGACACGATTTGTGCAAAATATTGTGGTAAGTCACTTTTCATGGTTTCAGTTAATTTTATTTTTCAAATCTGTATGCAGTCGGACCATTTTTTATTGTGTTCTATTACTATTTTTTCTTGAAAATGTATGATCAGGGTTAGTGAAGGGGAGCATGAGCATATTGCATGAGCTACAGGCATTGCCGAGCAAGAGGCTCATATAGGTCAAGGGTTTGGTGGTCAAGGTTTTGATTCCCAGGCATGGGGAATTCAGGGTAGTTGTGTTGTTTGATGTATATTTGTCGCTCGCATTGTGGGCAGATCCTCAGTTATGGAAACCCAACTCCATGCCTTCCATCATGCTCAACCATTTGAGGTAACCTTCTTCACTTGTGATGCTTATTTTCGGAATGCCCTAACTTTTATCTCTCTCTCTTTTTTTTTTTTCACAACTATGGACATCACTCAAACAAACAACAATCATGTTTCACACATGTTCCCTAGATTATTTTCATTTTATCAGCTTCACATTACTTTTGAAGTTGTATATGTTCTGTTTAAATAATAGATTTTTTCCCTTTAAGTGAAATATAAAAAAAAGTTGAGGGAAATGTATTATTGGAAGGTAGTGAACTTGTTATCTTAAGGAAAAAAAGTTGAGAATTCTTGGAGGAGCAAATTGTACACAATGTCTTTTAATTCTATAACAATTGATTAGGGGTTGGAACCCTACACCTCTTGACATTCATTTTATGAATATTGATCTTCCATATCACACTAGGTTAATTGTAAATACTCCCATGTTCCCACAAGAATGCTTTCATATGCCATGTTTTCAAAATGTTGGGTTTTGGCATTTGGGAATTATAATCGTATTCCATGCATCCTTCGATCTGTCATTGCAATTTGAATTGTACATTACTTCCGAGAACTTCAAATTACTACCTTAAATTGTATGTGCTATTAGCTTTTATGGATAAGAATCCTTTTAAGCATATCATACGTGAAACAATATTCATTAATTGAGCATCTCACTTGCTCAACAAACCTTCAATGGAATGTTGAATCATGGAAACCAATGCCATGATTTTACACCTTAACACATTGGTATAGGACTCATACTATTGGGTTTTCAATTGGGCCATTGCAACTAAAAGCATCTGACTTTACTGCTAGATGGCATCTTGGAAGCTAAAATGTGAAATATTGTTGTTTAACACATTTCTTTTTTTTCTTATGGGTTTAGATTATTAGAATTAGTGTGGGAACTGAGAGAGGAAAGGTAGCATTTGAGTATGTTAAGATTGGGGGAGGGTTTTGCCAGTCGCCTGCAAAAATTTCATGTAGCCAGACCTACTCGGGTAAGAAATAAATGAATTTATCATAATCTAACTAAAATATTTATACACATTCCATAACTAATTATTCAATTGGCCCATTATCAGTATTCCATCATTGATATCCCTAGACTAGTCACTCACAATTTTAAAGGGCATTCCGTCAGGTATTCGCTTGAAAGATTAATGGATGATGTCTTTGCTAAGTATTGTGTATCATCCCTAGTTTTGGTTTTATGCACATCAGGAGCTTGATTAGATGCTACTACAAAGATAAATATTTGTAGTATGCTTTTGGAGCTCATATTTTAAGAATTTGGATTGGACATACCTTATACAATCTTCATAGAAACCCTCTTTTTCTTCTAAACAAAAAGGACAAAATGTAGCTGGGCTACTTGGCAAAGAAAGTCTAATGTAGTCAACCCTACTTTGATTTATCAAGAAATGCTTGAGATTTTATGGTTTTACTGGTGCTAGATTTTTGTATAGTTCATTTACCTTACCTAAGGGACCCTTGCCTCAATTTTAGAATAGAAATCAGGAAAACTATTTTTCCAGAATAGACATTTCAGACAGGTAGATATGTAGGCAGCGTAGCGCAACCATGGAAATGTGCAAACCAATATCAATTGTTGTAGGTCTGGGCTTTCTAAGAACAAAAATAAAGGCAAAATGGAAATATTAGATGCTGATAAAGGGTTTATGGAATCACGAATGAAAGAAATCTTTAAAACTCTTAAACTAGTAGAACCCATAAAGGATTATGGGATTTCAAGAGCTTAGTTCAAGTAAGGCACTATCAATTAGAGACTAGAGTAGAACATGAATTGTTCTTGATCTATGCATAGGTTGAGTATACCTTTCAAGCATTCTATAAAATGACAAAATCGCACTTGAGTTTATTTTGTATCTCTGGTCAGTAGAAAATACATTATCATTGTCAACTAAATGTGACACTATCGTTTACACTACAACTTTGCAAAGTAATTGCCACAATTGTAAACAATGAAATTGGATGCTACTCAAGGCATTTCTCATGGAAATATGATGTCTATTCTGCAAATTATTTTAGATGGTACTGATGTTTCACCTTCAAATAAAGCAGTCAAACCATGAGTAAATTATGAAGAGTTGCACTCTCAAGGAAGCCTTGGTCATAGCTGTTTACATGTATCTCATTGTAATCACAGCCTTGGGTATAGTTGTTTGCATGTATCTCATTATTATCAATTAGATATGCATTATCTATAGTGATTCAGCCTTGTTGAATCTGAGTTTCCATTACAACATGCCAATACAACGTCTTCTAATAATACACTAGGAAAATCTACCTAGCAGGCTACCACTGAAAAAACTTTTGCCTCTCGGCCTTCCACAATATCCCTGGACTTTAAATCTAATTCACTAACAATGATAGAAACAACTATTACTTTCTTATCTTTGGCTATGTTCATAGGATTTGTTGCCATCATAGGTGTCTCTCCTTAATTAGCTTCTAATACCTCAACAATAAATACAGAAATAGTGGTGGAAAATCTAACCTTAGGTTTCCTTGAAGGCTAAAGCAGATAGTATGCAGCATCACCAGGAACCATGTTATGGCTAAGGACAAGCTTTTGGATCCTAAGGTAATATTTCTATAGATTATCTTATTATTAGACATAAAATTGGCATCTATGATAAATGACAAGTTGCCACAACAAGTGCCTTCATCTCAAGCTTCAATATTTGACAACCTTGTGTTCTTGATGAATCAACAAGCCTGCAAAGGTACAATTTTTTGATGTTGATATTCCCTGTCTTTCAGTAGTCTCAATTCATGTTGACTTGCTAATATTGACTAGTGAGTTATTCGATATTAGGAATTTAGTCTCTTCTTGTTCTAGTTTTGTTTATGAAAGGTAATAGTCCATCACATAAATATTTATAACTGACATCATTAATAGTTGACAAACTGGTCACTATTAAGATTTCTACATATATAGTTGTTTCTGATGTTAAGGCTGCAAGGGTACCCCTATATAATCATTGGTACACCATTTTTCTTTTATTTTCTTTCTTAGAAAGTCCAAACCTACTACAATTGATATTGGTTTGCACATTTCCATGGCTGCCAAGTTTACTTATGCAAAAAAAGCAAATAAATGGTTGAACTATAGGTTACTGAGTAATTGTGTAGCCAACATTCAATACAAAAAGCTTCACGGTTGGATTTTTTGAACATTATTGGAAAATACTAAAATCAAACTTATGCTTTTGAGGTTGAAGCATGAATCAAAGCCTCCTGAAAAAGATGAAATCAACCTTCCTGGCTCTTGTTCCGGGAAAGCAAGAATTTGTTCATTTCAACTTGTACAAAGCTATTCCATTTTACAATACTTTTTGTAAGATAATGATGAAATGAGGAACAAGAGATGTTTGTTAATAGTAGAAAGGTCCTAGACAAGTTCTGGACAATATTATTGTGGCTTGATAAGTTATATACATATGATGATAAAAGCTAAAAAGAAGGAAATGGTGTTCATGCTAGACATGAATAAGTCTTACAACACAGTTTGCTCTTGCAGTTGATAAACATGCTCATACTCATCCCTGTCCCTGAAACATCATGGGACTCAGATATCTTAATAACAGAATTTTGTAAAACACCATGAGATATCAACCTTAAGGTGCGTATCAACCGAAGATCTACCTTTTCTTGATAAGATCAGGATTCATGGTAGTATTCTAAAAATCCCTTATGGAGTCTAGATCAATTTGGTATTTTCAGATTGGACACACTATTTGCAAGATCAGGCCCTGGGAAGGTTTTAAATTTGAACTTGATCTGATAAATTGAGAACCCAACTTGCAAATCTTGTGGGAATCTAGAGTCCAAAAGAAGTAGAATATTTGAATGAAGCTTGATAGGATCAAACAAGGGAGATCTGTAAAGACCTACTCAAAACTTATGTCGATCACATTTGAAATTATTGAGTTACACAAAGCAGGGAGGGTATGCAAGGATGCATCCCAACCAATCGCCAAGAGAATTGGGATATGGAGACTTAGAAGCCATCTCAAAATATGGTATAGTGGAAAATGAATAAGGGCATAGGCATATTATATATAAATATAATCAGCATGAAACATTTGTAAAGTGAGGAAAACCTTGTCCCTATTCATGAGTTTCCTAGTGAAAAAGAAAGAGCCCATATTGTTTAGGGTGAAATTGCTTAAAGGATGTGGGGCATTTATTTTTAGGTGAAGAAAATTACCTTTCAAGCATAGGCATTGGCCAAGGCACAACAGTCACTTGCAGAAAGCTTCAGGCCATCGGCCTTAATAATTTCTAGGAAATCTTTGGCATCCTTGAACTTTCTAGATTTACCATATGTACCCATAAGCATAACATATGTAGTCACATTGGGTACCAATCCCCAGACTTTCATGATCTCTACAATTCTTCTGATGTGATTCCATTTTCCCTGATTTCCAAAATAGCTTAGCAAAAGATTCAATGTCTTTGGGTGGGGGACAGATCCACATTCTTGCATCTGTGCAAAATAATCATATGCTAGCTCATGCTCCCCAGCTTTGCAATGGAATTCAATCAAAGCATGCCAGGTAACACTGTTAGGCTGAATCCTTTCCTTCTGCATTCTCTCAAACACATTTACAGCTTCAATCAGCTGCCCACTTTTTCCAAAAGTGTCAATCATAACATTATAGAAATGTCTATCAGGAGAAATCCCTGCTTTCTGCATCTCAAGCAAAACACCAAAATCTTTCTTCCATTGAACCATTATTCTAAAAAATGCCAAGTAGTTTACTGTATACAAAAGAGTTAAGTTGAATACCTTTCACCTTCATTTCTTTTATCATCAACTTGGTGTCCTCTAAACGGCCTCCATGGGTATAAGCATCAATGAAGAACCTATAAGTTTCCTCATCTGAATTCACTCTGTTTCTCTCCATTTCTAACAAAACTTTCTTTGCGGTAATAAAAAATCCTTTTCTCAAATACACTCTGGGCAATGCATTATAATTTATATTCCCTAACTGTATATTGCATTTCATTTCCTGAAATATTGCTTCAGCTTCTAATGTTCTGCCTAAGTTTCCTAAGTTATTAATAATAGCCACATAAGTGGCTAAAGATGGGCACAATCCTGAGGCTTGCATCCTGCCCAAAAGAAATAGGGATTTATTTGCATAACCTGCTCTACTGCATGCATGGAGGGTATCTGGCTTGCTCTCTTGCAAGCTACTTTGACCCATCATCCTGAATTGTGATAAGAGAAAAGCATTATAAATTGTGAATTGTGAGGTGAATTGTGATAGGCTATATATAGATTGAAGTTTTGTAAGAAATAAATGAATTTATCAAAATCTACAGCCAATTCCAGTGCTCTTGGGAGCAATTTGGATTCCAAATATGAAATGCATAAAGCCAAAAATCCAAAACTATCAAAGGATCAACATGTCTCCTCAAAAAGGCATGCAAACACAAAGAAAAATATGATATGGTTTCAAATAGGTGTATCTAATATTTCTTTGCTTTCAGACTGCCAACACCATCTTTGGCATCAAAGTTTATGGAATTTTTTTAATTTTCATACCGGTAACAACATTTGGGTACCCAAAAATGTTTCCTAACTCCACAATACCATTATATAATCCTTCTAGAAGTTTAAGAGAATCTTAGAGCTATATAGAGAAAACTTTCATATATGTTTTTATTGCTTTTCTGTGTAGAATTTTGATAACAATTATAGTAATAATAGATCCTTCTTTCATTTTTGGTTTGAAAATTTCACTTCTACTTATAAACTAATGGCTTTCAACTGTATGGTATACAACCTAAACAAACTAAAGCAATACTTCTTTTCCATGTTTAATTCTATATATTTTTCTATCAGCGTAACCCTTACACCCCCTGGTGCAAGTGCTAGTATGATAATTGTTGCTAGCCATTTTCTGCCTTTTCAACTATTAAAGACTCCTTTTTTTCCATTGCTTGATCTTGATTATTTTGTAGCTTAAGTATTTGGATTTTTAGCAAGGAGGCATGCCCTTGTTAGATCACCATACTCATGGCAAGCTTTGGGCCTAAAAGGGATACATTCATCTATAGTTTGAGTGAGAATCTATATATACTCTGCCTGCCTTGAAGGTAATGCTTTTGGGAGTGATTGATCTAAGCTCAAGTTAATGCAGATTCATGCATAGTTTGTTGCTTCTCTTCCCAATGTCACTTTGCAAGAATGAAGTTACTTTTCCATGAAATATGCCAACATTTTAAACATGGGCAAACAGGTGAATCCATCTGAGGGCTTTGGTTGACATTTTGATTTCCTTTATAGGCTTGAAGCAAATATGCCTAACTTTATGAATAGCCTCACATTTCTTAAGAAATAGGGAATTTCATGGGAGCTCCTATCTCCATCACAAGCACAAGAATATTGAATATTCTGATTCTACATAGGTATACCCATAGTTGAAAAACTTTCCAAGCCCAGAAAATACGGTACAAAAAAAACTTTGGCAACTTAAAGAATTGATTAAAATTCATTATAAATGCATTTTTTTTGTGAAATTCAATGATAAGATGCATCCAATGAGTCAATAAAATGAGTACATAGAAGAAACAAGCTGAGTCTAGTTATATTTTATTGATTTGAAAGAAAATTAGATACAAAATTGCATCCTCATGTGGAATGCTCAATATGTTGATATTGATAGTCTGAAACAAAATGAAAATAGCAAATTGTTTTTGTAAAACTGAAGGTAAATAGTGGAGAGTACCTAGAAAATCAAATGAATTTAATAGGAGTTTGTGGGCAATGCCCCCAATGGGGTTGAGGCGCAATGCCCTTAGTGGGGTCAAGGGGCAGTGCCCCTTGCGGGGGTTAGGGGGCAGCACCCCCAGTGGGGTCAAGGGGTAGGGCCCCTTGTGGGGATCTGGGGACAGTGCCCTTAGCGGGGTCTTGGGGTAGCGCCCCTTGTGGGATCGAGAGGCAACGCCCCTCGCGGGGTCCCAAGGCAACACCCTGGGCACGCTCCCTATCGTGATATAGGGTGGGGTCAAGGGGTGGAGCCCCCGCCACCAAGCCCAAATTAAGACCTCCAAAACCACACAAACCATCATGGTGTACATCATTTTGCATTAACAATAAAACCCAAATTAAGACCATCAAATCCACACAAACCTTCATGGAATACATCATTTTAGTGTTTTTTTTTAATCATAGGACGCAAATGAATGAAAAAAATAACTCAAAATGCCTTTTTAGCTGGCTATTTGGGCATTTTCCAGATTGCGTGAGACTTTTTCAAAAAATCTCCATACATTTTGGGAAAACTCACCAAAAGTACGGTGAGTTTTTCAGCATACAATTTCCTAGAAAACTCGCTAGCCAAAAAAACTCACGAGTTTTTGCTAACTTGCCGAGTTTTTAGCGAGTGTTGCAACTATGGGTATACCAATCTTTCTTAGCTCATGCATGGATATTATCCATAGATAAATAAATACCTTAGAATCTACACATTAAATTCCTTAAGGATTGAATGGACATAATGTTCCAGTGTAGCCATATTTAGCTCTAGAACATGGCTCCCTTCAATGGCCTCTAGGCAAGAAGATCCAATTTTCCATAGAGGGACAATTTTTAACTTCCCAATTGTCATTATTGTAGCTTGTTTTTCCTTTTTAGTTGATTATGAGCTTCCCCCACTATTCTCATGCTAGAATTGCCAACTCAGAAGGGTTGTTGCTCCTCCCTCCCAACCTGCAGCACTATATATGGTTTTCCTTATTCTTCTCCTTTCCCATTAACTACAAAAACCTTCCATCTATGTCTCTACCATATAAGACCTATGTTCCATAGCATGCATCCCCTGGCCTTCAAACCCTTGTCCCCATCCCTAGTGGTGTTTTGGGTGTGGGGGGATGTTAGAACCGTTCCAAAAAATATTCAAAATTATGAAACGTTTTAGAAGTGTGTTGCAGGAGCAGGAAACCTAGTGGGGAAGTTTGGTCATCCCTAAAATGCCCCTATCCCTATTTGTACTCATTTTAACTTATTAGGGGGTATATGCACACTTTTACCTTCTTGCCCACTTCCTGTCTTGCTCACTTCCTGTCTTGCCCACTTGGGCTTGTATCCATGTCTTTGGGCTTTTATCCATCCATTTGGGCTTGTATCCATGTCTTTGGGCTTTTATCCATTGTGGAAATTTTATGTACTATTTTTAATCTTTTTTCCTATATGTCATTATAAAATATTGTTTTAAAATTCCTTAATGACATTAAAATAATAGTCACTAACCATGAATCTAAATTATCATATATTTTTTGTTGTTATACTATTGTCACTGCCCTCGTGATATATTTATTGCTGCTATATTGTTGTCATTGTCTTAACTTTGATGTCATGTTAATATTAGTTAAACAATAAACTTATAGAAATTTTACTTCCCCTCTCTCTCTCTCTCTCTCTCTATATATATATATATAGCAACAATAAATATATCGTGATGGCAGTGACAAATATATATGCTTCCAGTTGGTAAAGCAAATCAGGGATTTTAGGTATGGAATAAAAACATACAGTCTGGAATGTTTTTTTGCTGCTAAGTTATTCTACAATTTGAGCATGCTCTCTTGTTTTTTAATGAGATGATAGAAATGTTGAAGCTAAAATTGACAGCTCACTGTTTTGTGGGAACCAATTTTTGTTTGGAGGCAAAACCATTATTGGTTTAGGTGGGAAATATTGATGTTTGGTCCACCATGATGGTGGATGGAATCTATCCTAATGCTGGTGTGTGATTTATGATGGTGAGTATCCCCACAAAGGCCATCGTTGATGTGGTTGATTTTGTCCATATATTCTCAATAGGCTACCTAATTCCATAGCCGTGAGGAATATGTAGTTTCTCTGTTTGAAGAGCTTATTATTGTTGAGGATGACACATTTTCTGATTGATATTATGTTTGGTTATTGGGAAGATGACTTACATGTTGCAGTTGAAATATACTCTAGCAATGTAGGATCAAACTATGGAACATGGTTGTTGGGTTACATTTTGTTACTAGATTTGAAGAATGCAACTTTTTCGGTTGAATACTCATTGCATATGAACAGATTGTATAACTGAGGGACCATATTACTAGTCTGATCTATACAATTACTGAATCATAATGAGTTATTTCCCATCAACCAAGGAGTTGGAGTTGTTCTCCTAGTAGGTAGTTCTTGATCTTCCTCTTAATGCTCAGACTGAATTATTGTATTGTAAATTGCAACTGTTTAAAAATAAGGTAAAAGTTATAGGGTGTGCAAATATAAAAGTAGAAAAGCAGTTGGTAAAGTCCACATGGAAGAACACCATAAGAGTCTATAAGCCCTTTATAGTGATTTGTATGTAATATCTGATCATAACCTATTAAAGTGGATGCCAAGATGCTAAGCATTTAGTATTTAAATGCTACCAACAATAATTATAGACAACTTATTTTAGCGTGATGAGTGTTTTGGTTGATGTTTGTAATATTCAAATTTGATTATTTTTCTTCATTGTTAGTGGATGACCTTCTAGGAGCAGCGTTTGCTAGTGTTTAGTAACCATTTGTTGGGTAGATGGTTTTTAGTGTTCATGTATATGAGCTAAATGCATCTATCATTGCAAAACCTAATTCAATTTGTTGTTGGGATGATTTAATGGCAATGTTCCTTTTGCATAGGCAACTCTGACTTACTTTTGTGTACTAAAGAAAAAATTCAAATTTGGTTTTACCTAAAGACTTCAATTGTCTTTATTTTTCCCACTTGGTTCTAAACATGTACGTTCTTAATTAGAGTCTGCTTTTGAAGTATTTAACATATATGCATTTACAACAGTGCCATCAAGGTTACCTTGCTATATTCAATTTTTAAATCAGAGAGTATTGGTTTTGGAAGTCCACTTGGAAAGAACAATGGAGGTTGGATTCTAGTAAAATAGTTTGCAATGTTTCTCCAAGTTTATGGGATTTGGGGACATGAACATTGTCAAGAGGTGCAGGGTTCCAACCCCTAATCAATTGTTACAAACACTAGATGAGCTAGACAAAAAAAAAATCTAACACACAAGGAACTTTAAGAGTTCATCCATTGCACTCAATACCATGTTGCTTTAGACTGGATGGAGTGGTTCACAATCATTATGTTCCAGGTATGGCAATTAATCTGTGTTCTCTTTTTTTTCTTTTTCTTATCTACATAGATTTAGCCATTATTTTATGACTCTATTAGCTGCAACAATTAAGCACAATAATCAAATATTAGAGTCTACAATAAGATTACGATAAGTCAAAATTCCTTTTTTTTTTGGATGTATATGTCAATTCAGCTAACTCAAACTCTTAAAAATATAGGCTTCTAGACTTCATTGCCTCACTTATTTTGTGCCACATTTCTAAAAGATTTACTTTGTTATTTGAGTTCCATGTTTACTTGATGGAATAGAGTTTGGGAATGAAATATCTTTTCCTAATGTTTTCTTCCTAAATGAAAATAGATGTTTGTGAATGAAATATATTGCACCTTATTATGTGAGGACACGTATCTAGATGGGTACAAAATATGTCAAAATGACTGTTACTATTGTGGGATCTTTTGATCATAAACCTCACAATCCAATTTTTAAATATAATATTTGATGTTAGAGATCCCATTTGTTTTTTAGACCAACTAGTCTTCACTTTTTGTCTCTTATTTGCTTTCTATCAAAGTACTCTCTTTCTAATCTAGTAATAGTATATTTCTAAATTTATGCTTGTGAATGTTGTTCGGGAAGTGTTCCTATTTAGAATTTACTTTTGTTGTTGTTAGCATATGAAGTTTTTTCTCCTTTATGATTCTACGGGGATTCTAACTTGGTTCACATGCTTTTTGTTTTGGACCAGGTGGACATAGCTGAGGTTGTACATAAAATGCAGGTGCCATCTGCAGTTGAATGTCTTCAACATCCTTTCTTCTAGGTTCTTTTTTAATTTTTCTTTTCAGTACTATGCAGTTCTATATTTTTCTTGTTTCTATTTTATGACTACATGGTAAATGGAAGTCTCTGGGACATCCTACATGGTGAGAAAATGATGTTATGCAGAAACATGATAGATTTATAAAATATGAGTCCAATCAATATTTCTACCATCTGATCAAAATAGATTGGAGAGAACCTAACAAACATTTTTAAATTTTTGTGTAGGAACGTCAAAGAAGATTAAATTAGACTAGGATACTCGTCTAAAGATAGTCTATGGTGATACAAAAGGATTAGCATATCTTCATCATGACTGTAACCAATGCATTGTTCATAGGGATGTAAAGATATCTAACATTCTTTTAGATGACAACTTCAAAGCACATTTGTCAGAATTTGGAATTGCCAAGTGCATTTCCTCAGCCAAAACTCACACCACCTATGTTATGGGTACTATTGGTTATATTGACCTTGAACATGCAAGAACCTCAAGGCTTAATGAGAAATATGATGTTTACAGCTATGGTATTGTTCTTTTGGAGTTGCTGACAGGTAAGAAATTTGTGGACAATGGCTCAAATTTACTTTAGTTGGTAGGATTCATGATTGGTGATAAAGAAATCAGCAAGATATGAAAATGGAGAGGTATATGATAAAAAAATTTAAGGGATAGTTCAATGGTAAGAGAAACAATGAAGTAACAATTAACATGGTCATAAGATGATAGTAATCAAAATGAGGGCAACCTATAGATGATTGGAGCTTTATCACAATCATAGAATGAAAGTTCCTTTGCAAAGATGTATCATGTACTTATGCATTACAAGGGTAAGAGACTATAAGTTATGATATAAAAGAATAGTCATGTTACTATTCTTTTGCAAGCTATTGAACAACATAAAGGCAAGATTTTGGAGTAGATTTCAGCTAGTTTTTTCCTCTCTCAGCAATGTATTGTAATCTTGTAAGTTCTTTCATGTTGAGACAACAAATTGTAACTCCATTTTCAAGCTCACTCAATTGTATGTAACATTTTTTTAATTAATAAAATAATCTATTTTTACCTTCTCATTGTTGTTTTATTGAGCAAATCTTTTAGATAGTTGATAAGTGATCTTTTTGATTAATAAAATAAACTACCAAATGACGACAATTAAAAATGCACTAAATATACTACTAAATCAATGATTAAATGACTAAATTATTGGCTAAATATATGACTAAATATATGACTAAATTAATGACTAAATTAATGACTAAAGTAATGACTAAATGAATGACTAAGTGAATGATTAAATATATGACTAAATATATGATTAAATTAATGACTAAATACTAAAGTAATGACTACATATATGACTAAATAAATGACTACCATGACTAAATAAATGACTAGTTAACAACAATCAATGACTAAATAAATCACTACCATGACTAAATAAATGACTAGTTAACAACAATTAATGACTAAATTAACAATTAAATCAATGACCAAATAAATGACTAGATAAATCACTAAAATAGTTTAGTCATAAATTTGGTCGTGTTATAAATGATCGGAAATAAACTACTAATGGTCACGTAACCAAAATTAGTCATTTATATGCAATTTTTAGTAGTTTATTTAGTCATATATTGTTGTTTTTGTACTAGTTCCCCCAAAATAGCGTATTTTCATTTTGGATATGTTTTGCATTGGGGAGGTCCCCTTTGGTCAGTGAGGTTAGTGATGGTGGGATTATTGGTTTGGTATGTTGTGTGATGAGTGTTTTGGCATTGTGATTGGATTTACAGTGCGAGTGTATGTTGACATGGACCACTATTGACCACCTTGGCATCAACAACACCATCATTAGTAATGTTCTTGTTTCTTTCCAATGTTCGAGGTTTATCGTTGTAATTTGATGGTGGGCGATTGTTTTGTTGTTCATGGTATGACATTGATTCAGCAGGTTGAGTCACAAGGGCTCTTTCGATGCTAAGCACCTTGGAGATCAATTGCTCATATGTGGTGATTCCCTAAACCTTGAGATGAAATGCCAGGTGGCTTTCAAGGTTGGCGATGATTGTGCAGACTTGTTGTTCTTCTAGCATGGTCCACTTGCTTCGATTGTCCTTGGATCGCCATCATTGAAGGAATGAGGTGAAAGACTCATTCTTTCCTTGTTTCAGAGCCTATAGTTCTTCGAGACTAACATCCATTGCAATGTTACATGTGTAATTCCTAATGAATGCATCTCTAATTTCTTTGAATGTTCTAATTCCTGAAGGTAAGCGAGAGAACCATTCTATAGCAGGACCTGCCAAGCTCTTAGGGAATAGATGCATCATATAAGTATCGTCATATGCGACCTCCATACAATGAACCTAAAATTCCCTGATGTGATCTTTAGGGTTTCCCATCCCTTGATATTTTTTGAATTTGGAGATTTCAAATCCCTTAGGGAATGGTTTCATCTCTAAGCTCCTATCAAATGGATAGGGACATAAGTTGCTTGGCGTTTTGGTTGTCTGCCCCGATTGAAGGTCAAGCACTTGTTGCGAAAGCAACCTGAGTTGTGTCATCACATCATTCTGGGGATCAAGGGGTGGGATGAAAGTGTTTCAAGATGTTTGAATCGTGGGTTGGGTGAATGGATTGTTTGGTGTGTTGTTCAATGGTATCGATATGTTCTGGCGGGCAAAGTAGGCTTCTACTTGCTTTTGTATGAACAACGCTTGTTGTTGATCTTGTTGTTGTTGTGCTAGGATTTGTGCTTGCTGTTGCATTTGTTGCTATTCTAACAATGCTTGTTATTATGCTTGTTGTTGTTCCCATAATGCTTGTTGTTGGGCTGCCAATTATGCTGCTTCTTGCTACTCTTGGTATTACTTTAGTGCTTGTTGATATGCTTGCATTTGTGCTACTCGTGCAAGAAGTTGTGCTTCAACTTGTGCTTGATATTGAGATTGTGCTTGAGCTTGAGCTGCTTGCGCTTGTGCAGCTTATTGTTGCAATAATAGTTGTGCTTGCGCGACCCTTTGTGCTTGCAATGCTTATGCAGCTTGGGCGGCTTGTTGTTGTTGCTATTGCAATAATGTCTAGGCTTGTTGTGCTTGTTGCACTTGTATTGCGGCTTATGCAGCTTTGGCATCTTATGCAGCTTGAGCGGCTTGTTCCATAGCTTTTTTTTTGGACTTGTTGGTATCCTCTTTGGAAAGCAGCTTGCAATTTCATGTCATATTGATTTGATGTGGTGAACATCGGTGGTGGTGGAGGTGGTGGTGGATTTGGAATGGTGGTAGATGATGATGTTGTGTTGATGTTTTGGGTGTTGGATAATGGTATTGATGTGATTGGTCCTTGAGAGACCATGCTTTGTGATGTTAGGGTTGTGTTTGATGATGTTGCCATTGCTTGTGTTTTTATTGTTTGTTGTTGTGATATCAATGATAAATTTTGTGTGTTTCGTGCAATGCTTTGATTGATGGTTGGGATGTAGGTTTGATTGATACTTGGTAGGGGAGGAAGCCCTAAACCAAGGAGTGGTGCAGATGATAATGGTAATGGAAGAAGAGGTGGAAAGGTGAGGGGCGTGAGTTGTTGTGAAAATGTCGTGGTGTCGAATAAGCCCCCTAGTTAGAACATATCTCCCTCTTCTTGTGAATTTGTGAGGAGAGGTGTTTGAGGATTTGTGTGAAAGAATGATGATGATGGATCATGATGGAATGTGAGAGGAGCATTTTTGTGTAATGGGTTTTCGGGTATGTTTTGCTCCAATATGGTGTTTGCATCTGAAATTTCAATATTAACAAGGGGATGTGATTGAAGAGCATTGAGGAATGTGTTTCCCTTATTGACATTTGGTTGAGTTGGAGCAAATGATTTCATGATTTGCAGAATGTTTTGTGTGACGTTTTGAGATGGTGGTGTAGATGAAATGGGTATGGTGGATGAGATTGGGGGAAATGATGTGTCCATGATAGTACTTACATCAAAATCCGAAGGCAACTTGGCCCCTTGTTTTTCTAGTTCAAGCATGTACAACGAAATGTTGAGTCTCATCATGATGTTGATGGTTTTATGATTCTCCATATTTTGGAGCATTTCTGTCATTTCCTCATGAGACATTCTGAAAGTGAGGTCCTCTCCTTGATTTTCTTCTTAGGGATTTTGTGATGATGAGAGGGTCAATGGGTTGCTTGATTCTGTTGGATTCATTTTTGCATTGGTTTGGCTAAGATCACTTGAAGCGGGTGTTTCTTTGTTGGCTTCCATACTCTTCTTGTAGTGAGATCTCGTTTGAACCATAAAACAAAGATCAATCTTTGAGAATATGAGAGGTGAATCTATTGATTCTTTAGATCAATCGTTATTTTATGTACCAAAGTATAAAGTTTTTAGGATGCCTTGAGGATCAAATGTGATGATATGATTATGATGTTAAGGATGGATGATATGGATGCTTTTGAATTTTGATCAATCTTGAATGAGACACTATGCTTTTAGGACTTATGGATTTTGATTTTTGATTTTGGATTTTGAGATTTGAGATTTTGTCCTTGATTTTGATTTTGCTTTGGATTTGGATTTCGAACAAAAAGACCCTAAGATGTTGGATGATGATCTAAGGGATAGCTTTTTCCAAAGGATGATAATTTGAATATGTGTGAGGAGAAGGATGCATCTACCCACACCTATTCAAACAAGATGATTGTTTCACTAAGCATATGAAGAAGGATTCATCTACATATACTAAGCTAGACAAGATGATTTCGATAAATTTGATTTTGATAAATTTGACTAAGTATATGTAAAAGGATGCATCTACACATGCCTAGCCAAAGGTGTTTTGATAAATGTTCTCAAGGATTTTGTCTCAATGATTTGGATGATTTTGATTTTTCCATAAAGCCTAGTATCAAGGATGATTTCAAGATTTTCCAAAAAAGGTGATGATGAGATGGATTTTATTTTGATGTTTTTTGGATGGATGGATGAAAAAGGTTTTGATAATGTTTTGATCCTAAGATGAACCTAAAAAGGACACTTTGTTTGCCTAGATCTAGGTATTGAAGAGCATGCAAATGCTTCCTAATGACCTTTGTAACCAAGAAATGATTTCATTTGAACATTCATTTTTTGATTTTCAATCAATGATTTGTGCTTTGGGATTTGGAGTCTTCAACACATATGAAATTTCATTTTTCTTAGCTTTGCTTAATGTCTTTATTTTACCAAAAGAAAACACTTTCTTCAATTAGGTTTTCAAACTAAGATGTCCTATGTCTTAATTTCTTCAAACCCCACAAGATATGTTATGTGGAAATTTAATGAGCTTAAGGCAAAGGGTTTCCCTATTGTTTACTTAAGGAGACAAATTGAGATCTAATCCAATGCTTAGAAACCTCTAAGGATGTGAATCCCAAGGGAAAGCAATAACATATGGATTGAGTCAATTGTATTTGTCCTCAAAAGGGTTTGAAATTTGGATGATGTTAAGTGTTTGTTTTCATGATGTTTTTGATCAAGCAATGCATTTTGTAACCCAAGAATAAGTACAATCCTATGGATGTGTAAGACGATATTTGTTGGATTCCCACTTGGATGAGTCCAACTATGCTTATCTCTAGTGGATGGTTAGATGCTTGACCCCACTGGCTCCCCTCCATGCCACTCACTTATATGGGGCACCCAAGCATCAACACCGATGAAACTCCCAAGGCATGCTTTCCATCTCTACTAGAAGACCGTAAAAGTGTGGGGTGGCTTTAGAATGACCGTTCTTGCACCAACAAATAGATAAAGGATTTTGGAAAATTCTAGCACATGGGTTTTAGTAAGGACTTTTCATTCGTAGGAGTTGACCCAACATGGCAAGAGTCCCCTTTTGGATCCATCTTGTCGAGTCAACCACGTGATATTGGCGTTTCTTCCAATATCCACATTTATATCCTAGCTAGAAATACTCTTGGCTTTAGAGTGTTACCGGTTGAGTCGTTCTCTTGGGTGATTACTTTTTCTCCAAGGCAAGCCCTCTAGGATAAACAAAAGCGAATGAAGAACAATATTTGTAACTTGATCAATCCTTATTGGCAACAAGGAAAGAGAATGTACGCAACAAAGTCCCCACTCACACTCGCACAATAGTTTGTTCAATTTTAAGCCCAAATCAAAGTGTGGACGTGATTGCTTTGTCTTAAGCCAAAGTCATGGAAAAGACCTTTTGATTCTCAAGATCACTATAAAGTGCAAGAGAAGCGCATACGTCCTTTTCCAATGCCTTTAGCCTAAGTAAGCCCTCACAAAAAACACAACTACACTTGTTCTTTTTAGATCCTCAAAGCAATATGTGAGTTCATTTTAGAGCACCAAATCACAAGTGAAAGACATTTGTTCAATTTTTTAATCCCATAAATGAAATCTAGTAAGTTGTTGGTCCTATTGTTCATTTCAACCTTTGCAAGAAAATGAAATTGAAAAGTTCTTTTTTTTTTTAAGCCCAAATGAAAACTAGTGTTCTAAAAATGAAAACATGGCAAAATTCCTAAGGAAGTGTTTAAAAAAAACTTAAGTGTTTAAAAACACTTTAATTGGACAAAATATCATCACCATGCTCCTCTTCCCTTAATTTTTGATTTCCAACCTACAAAGGAGAAAAACAGTCAGTTTCTAGAAAAACATAGAAATTAAAAAAGCAGAAAACAAAGGAAGAAGCAATCATAAATTAAAGCACGTGCTAAAAATTAAATTTCTCCCTTTTACTATCTTCCAGCATCGCAACTCATGAAGGCGTCGCTATTTGTTCCTCCTAGCGTTGCTCTTACAATGCTACTTACCAGTCAGCGGCACTCTGTGTCAGGACAGAGAGCACGATTGCGTCACTCTTTTCGCTTAGCGTCACAGTTTCTGAAAGTGTCAGAGTTTATAATTTTGAAACTGATGCAGATCGGCGAGTCCAGTAGCAGGGTTTAGGATTTGAATATTTTGGTAGGACGAGCCCATGATGCTAAAACAGTGACACTGACAAGCCCGCGGTGCTAAAACAGTGACGCTGACAAGCCCACAGTGCTAAAACAACGATGCTGACGAACCTGTGGTGCTAAAACACCGATGTTGATGAGCCCGCATTGGAATTTCCTATGTGTTAAGAAAATGTGGAAATTTTGAGGAAATGTTAGAAATGTTCAGGTTCAAGCCCTCCTTCTAGCGCCAAATGTGTGAACCCTCTTCCTAGTACTTGCAAAACAACATGAATAAATGAGTTAGACAAGGATTTGCAAGCTAAAACAAGGATTCCCCATGAAATCCATTTACAAACTCAAAATAGGAAAGAAAATAAGCAAGAACACAATGAAATGATAAAAACTAGATTAAATCCTAATTTAAATAGAAAACACTTGATCCCATGGGGGAATTGGTGCCAATTTGATGTGAAAATTGGCATTTTCCTAATTCCTATGATGCAAGATTTGAATGTTGAAGATGATGTTGATCCCCTTTGATGAGAAGATGAGAAATCCAAGCCAAATCTGCAAAAATCCTAGCTAAGAATTTGAATGATGGATGGAAATGGCTAAGTATTTTAGCATGGTAACTTTGCTTGGATTGTGGATGATAAAATGAGGAGAGGAGCTCTTCATTTATAGGATTTCAAGATGGATGAATGCCCAAATTTGAGCAATGTGGGACTAACATTCATCCAATGATATGGTTCCACTTGTCAAGCTATGAATGGATGATGGTTGTGCAAGATTTGGGGTTTGTGCCAATAAATGCCAATATTTGAAATTCAAATTTGTTGAAATGACATGTAAGAGGGAAGGGAAAATGCAATAAATTTCACTTGGCTCAAGGAAAAGAACATGTAAGAGGTTTTAAATGCCTTGTTGGATGTACATGTTGACTTGGAATTTTTGAATTCAAATTGAGAGAATATTCCAAAAGATGCCTTGTGAGGAAAATAGAGATTTAATAAATGAATTAAATATATTTTCATGTGTAACTTGCATTATCTAGAGGATGTGACATGAGATTAGATTAAATTAATCAAGGGTTAATTAATTTAACAGGAGATTGGATGATGTGACTTATTTGACTTAGATTTATGGATTTATTTAAATCAGATAAGAGAGGAATATGATAAGAGGCTAATTAAATAAAGATTTTGATTTATTTAATTAAAAGGGATGGTGTTAGATTAAATAAAATAAGGTTTTAATTTATTTTATTTAATGGATAGACTTTAGATATTTAATCAAATAAATTGATTATTTAATTAAATAGGGATAATTAGATCAAGGGGGTTGATTTAATTAATAGGCGATTGACTTGATTCAAATAAAGTGATTTATTTAACCAAGAGAGGATACTGATGAATTTAATCAGGTAAGGGAATTTGATTAAATGGTTAGACCAAGGAATGATTTAGGAAGAAACAATGTTAGTAAGTCAGGATCAGATGCACGATGTCAATCATTATATTTTTGATGTCTACAAGAACAAATATTATTCTATTTAAAAGTGAAGATCTAAAATAAAATACCAAGCAAGTAAATGAATGCATTCAAAAACTAAGAAAGAAGATCTATAAGTTCAAGTTGAAACATAAGGAAGTTAAATTTAAACTAAAGGAAGCAAAGGAGACTATTGAGAATCTAAGAATGAAAATTGAAGAAAGCAAAAGGGTGGAAGAGAATCTAAAATTAACAATTGAACAAAGCAAGGTAAAGGAAGGATTCTTGAAAGAGATTATCAATCAAAAGATAGAAAATTGTGATAAGCTTGAACAAGTAGTAACCCTAAGAGATGATCTAGGAAAAGAAAAATCTCATGAAGAAAGGTTCAAGAAAAGTTCTAAAATTCTTGATGAGTTGATTTCATTTGAAAAACTTGCAAAGGATAAAGGTGGTCTAGGACTTGAAGAAGGAAAAAGATCAAAGAATAAACTAGTTTTCCTCAAAATGGACAATCAAAGGAAATTTCAAGGCAAGAACCAAAGGAACAATACCAAAATGATTCCAATCCGAAGACGTAATTCTCAAAGGTACCCATCTTTTAATGGTTTTTCTTTCTCATGTAGAAAATTCGGAAATAGAGTAACACACTGCAAAAGTAGGATGAACCATAATAGAATGATTCAGAATGTTGTATTCCTTGCTGAAAAATGTTATATTTGCAACAATTTTGGACATAGAGCTATTGAATGTAGAAGCCAAATGATGAATAGGTTTATTCAATCTTTTCAAGGCTACTATTACACTTGCAATATATTTGGACACAAGACTAATTAGTGCAAGTCAAGGATGAATGTAAATTAATTTGATCAAGGATATGTTATGTGCTACACATGTAGCAAACCAAGACATATCTCAAAATTTTGTAGGAGAAAAGTTGGGAAGAAAACGAATTTGAAAGAGAAGATCAACCTTGTGAACAAGATGGATCCTGAAGAAGTAAGGAGAGAGATGGGAAAAATTTGGAGGAAGAAGAAAGAACCTGAGAGCAAGGATGAATCAAATAACCCTCATTTGCACCTGATGCAGATACCTCTTCTATAAATTGAACCCAATAGTGAGTTCAAGGGGAGCATTCACAGAAAAATATAACAAGCCCCTGATATATGAGGTGTCATGTCATGACACAAGGATAAGTAATGTGAATGTTTATTTTGAAGGAATTGGAGAAAATTTTGGCAGAAAAGAAGCAAATCAGGAAAATTGTGGAGCTCTTCTTGGTTTACAGTGTATCTCATAATGTACTTGGCAACTTAAAAGCTAAAAATAAATATATGCAAAATTAGGGAAAAATCAGATGAATTCAAGAAAATAACCATGAATTGGAAAAGGAATATTATGGAAATGAGTTTGTTGTACCAGATGCTTCATCATCTAAAAATTGATCTAGTAGCTTTGGCTGAGGGGAAGGTTCTGATAGGAGTAAAGTGCTAATGATGATGTCATAAGTGATAAATTACTTTCTGTAATGAAACCCTAAAAGTGACAAGTTAAATAAGGAAGTTGAGTGGTCATTCTTTTCATTGCAAATTGAATGAGCTAAGGAGTAAAGTGAAGATGAGAGTTAGGATTGTTGGAAAGAAAAAGTATGAAGAATAAAGCTAAAATAATGGAGTCAAAGGAAATGATGGTATTTGATCCGTGCAATGACGAATTATAGAAATTAAGTTACAAATTCATGCATTTAACCATGAAAAGATTTGAAATTTCAAAGGTTCGCTTTCAATTGAGAAAATACAAATGGTCAAGAGTCTAGGGCACAAGGGCTTAGACATTTGGAGAAAAATTCCATACATTTTGGATATAGACATTGTTTGGTTTGTCCTAAGAAGAATTCAAGGTGATCAGATGATCTTCGACAAACCCTAAAGGATTGCAAAGGAAGCAATTGTAGCAATTACAGGGTTATGTAATGATGGACTCATTCCAATAAAGAAGTTAGTGAAGAACAAAGAGGTCAAAGCCCTAACTGGAGTGATAGGAGATCAAAGGGCACCTCAAATTCATACTATAGTTGACCCTATGATAAGGTATGTGGCATATGGCATTTCATATAAGATTTATTTCAGAAATAAGGAAGGCTCTACTTTGGAAAAAAAAAAATTCATTGTACATCAAAATGGTTGAAAATAATGAGGATTTTGGCTTGTGTGAGTTATTGAGGAATCAATTAATGGAGAACATTACTATGAAAAAAAATGGCAATTACCCTTTTCATTTTGGATCTCTGGTTATATGTCTAATGATGTATTTTTTGAACTTGTCATTACCATTGAAAGAGAATGTTGTGTGGAAGTCAACTATACTAGTTGAGAAGCAGGTCTACTAGTACTTGGAATGTCTAGTAGAGAAGGAAAATATTTGTAAAGAATACATTGCAAACAAAATAAATGCATGGAACTCTAGTATGGTTTCCAATCTAGTTGGGACATCTAAGGAATGATCTTCCTCTAGGAAGAGGAAAGAAATAAGAGTCATTTCAAGTTTCCCTCCAAAAATAAATAAGCTAAAGATAGAGAAGAAGGAAGAAGAAAAGGAAGTAAAGATTACAGAGGCATTTGATCTCGTACCAATGGATGATGATGAAGAAGATTTTACTAAAGAGAAGAAGATTCTTGTGTGATCTAATAGACTAAAGAATATTGGAGATGTTTGGTTGTCCCAACAAACATATTAACATGATGAGATCATAAACGCCTTGGCTACTTATATAATTTATAATGATATTTATCTAGGTGAATAGACAAATGTTTTATTGGAAGTATTGATTGAGAAAATTGAAGACAGACTAAAGTTATTGTCACCCAGGGAAACATAAGAAAAATATAAGATTAAATTGGCTATGGAAGAAAGATGCAGAAATGCACCGAAGAGATTGACTAAGAGCATAAATGAATTGAAGACATGCATCAAAATTGTAAACAATGTGTATAGGTATTGTCTTTGGTGGCCTACTACTATCAAAAACTACATAGAAAAAATCAATGTTATTGAGCTTAAGCTAGATTCTATTGGAAAAATATATAATATCCTTAATGACAAGGATGGAGCACAGAAGAAAAGTATCAATTCCTTACATTCTAAACTTGTAGACATTTTGGTATAGAGGGATAGTATTGTGAAGGAATTTTGCAAAGTCAAAGAGATAATTGAATTGATATTGGAATAGCTTTTTGGTCTCCTGATGGAAGTTGAGAAAAATGAACTAAATATCACTATCCTAGATACTCTTCTATAAACAATTGATTTGATAGTGATGCATAATAGTATTTTTGTAAACATCAGATTGGTAGTGGATTCCTGGAAGACATTTCTTTTTAAATTAAAAGAAAAATACAAAGAGATATTTTAGGAGAAGGATTGTGGTAAAGAACTATTTTTATATCATTTTTTTAAAGACTGTTTTTGAGTAGAAAATTTTGGAGTAATGTTTCACATTTTCCATTGATTTCAAAGGGGGAGAGAGAACATGTGAAAATAATGGAAAGCATTACATCTTATCAAAAGGGGAGAACTACAAAGGATTGTTAGTTTTTCATATCTTGTGTTGCCAGAAAGGGGGAGATTGTTGGAAATTGGATTACATCAAATGTTTGTAACCGATGTAAACACAATACTAGATGTATGAGACATTTACCAAAAGCTATTCCCTATCAAAGATGTTCTTTATCAGTGAATTAGTGCACTAGTTTTTTGGGTCCAAAATCTACCACAAGACAAGATATGATTTTGAAATCTTAACTATGTCATTATGACTCTCTTAGATAGCTATATCTTGGATCTTAAGACATTTTATGTTGTGAGAAAAAAATTGTCTTTGAAAAAGTTCAACTCTGTATTCTACTGTTGTCCCTTGCTTGGCATACTGTACATGGGAGACTCCACATTTTATTAAGTTGAACATTCTTATGCTTTAGTTTTTTTGTTAGTCTCTATGTTGGTGGTATGATGAGAAATTAATGTATTCTCAGATCCGGAAGGTGTTTTCTTTGAGGATTATTTGTTTGTTTGGAGAACTATGTTCTAGTCTTAACTGACTTAGTGTATGCTATTACATTATGGAGACTAGTTATGTTTTATGGATGTTAAATGACTTGGTGTAATGCACTACATGGATAAGATATTTAATATGGTGTGAACAAAGAGAGTTTTGATTATCTTGTTTTCATCTAATTAGGTCAACCTAATTGATGAATAAGTTATTCTTGTATATATAAGATGTTTTGAAGTGAATGATTAGTGTGTGTGAAGTGTAAGTGTGAAAAGGATTAAGGGATATGTGAAGATATGAGCCTAAATGTTTTATCAATTGTGGATCAGTGCAGATTAGTTAAGTGACTATTGTGTAAGGGTACTTCATATTTTGAGCTTTTTTTGGAACTAAATTCTACACAAGAAAGGTTTATTTCATCAGTTCACACTTTTGATAGTAAGCCATAACTTTTATATTTTGGCAGTAAGCCATTTTTCTGTATCTTTGGGTTGTATTGCTCTCGATAGTGATTCCTTCTATTGGTAGTAAGCCTTAGGTAGTGAGCCCTTTTGAAATCAATTTTATTATTCTCCATAGTGTGAGTTAATCCTCACTGTGGTTTTTCCATCATTCAGTTTTCCATATAAATCTAGTGTTATTGTGTTTATGTGATGGTTTTCAGTTTCTCCACTTGCACTTAATCATTTAAAAAGAGTTAAGAATTTGTTTTGGTAAATGATTTAAGGGTTAATCTATAGGCAACTGATTAACTCCCCTCTTAGTTGTTCAGTTCAACAATTTATTCCTCTGGAAGTGGTCTCTATTGGATATTCAAAAGAAATAGAAGATCTAAAGGACAAGTTGATGAAATGGAATGATTATATTAAAAAGATACAAAATAAAAGTGTTGAACCATGCGATCTATTGGTTAAGGTGGATACATTTGTCTCCAACCTACTGCAACAATTGGATGAGAAGAAAAGAGCTGAAGAATGTCAAGAAATTGAAACTCAAAGGAAGATGGACGAATGCATAAAGCTTGAGGAAGAATTCGAAATCTTGAGATCCAATCTAGAAAAGGAAAGAAGTTTTGAAGAAAGATTTAAGATAAGCTTGACAATTCTTGATGAATTGATTACCTCTTAGAGACTGACAATGGATAAGAGTGGTTTAGGATTTGAGGAAGGTGAAATTTCTAAAGTGAAGCAATCCACTAGTAAGAAGACTTATTGCAAAGATGGAAAAATAAGGATCTAAGAAACAATTACAGAAGAAATCTTGTCAAATGACATGATGCTAAAAGGTATTTATCTTTCAATGGTGTATGTTATTCTTGCAAGAAATTTGGTCATAAAGAAAAGAATTGCAAAACTAAAAATGAATGACTCTTTATCATTCTCTGGAAAATTTCTAAAGTGAAAGATGATTGGATATAAAGTTAGTCTATTGAATAAAAGATAGAACATAAATAATATTATTGTTTGCTAGCAATCTGGAACACCCTGTTAATAACCGCAAAAAGAATAATTGTCTCACGAAGGAGCATGATCAAATCATTGATCTGGAAGAAGAAAGAAAGGACATAAAAAGGATTTGGAGAAAGGAATGAAAAAAAATTGAGTTGGAATTATCAGTATTATATGTGCCAACCTTTGGTTTAGATACTCTTGTCGATTTTTGAGTGAACTAGTGGCTAAGGGGGGGAGGGGGAATTATCAAAAAATATAATAAACCTCCTCATTGATACTTGTGTCACATCATGATAGAAGTATATTTAATGTGGTAATGAAATTAAGGAATTTTCTTAGTCGCATGTGTGAAGGATTAAGTCTATAGAATTTGAAAGAATGGAGGCATACACAATTTTTGAGGTAGTCTACCTAAAATTTGAAGCATTTATTGAAAAATCATTCAAAATGGAAGAAATAAATTTAGATAATTCAAAAGGCTTATGTATTTTTGGAGAAGCATGCAAAGGAAGTTTAGAGAGCAATTTAGTTTCAGGGTTTGAAGAAGATATGAAGTTGATTCGAAGTGAGCTCCAAAAGTAGGATATCTATACATTTCTTGTTGGCATTTATATAGGTATTTCTATTTGCACAATATTTTATTTTTAATGCTATGGATAATTCAAAGGTTGTGAATAGTGCAGATAAAATGCAAGTTAGTTTGAAGAGATATTTGAGGAATGTGTCAGAGAAGTCTGTTGCTATATTCTCTCACATCCCTCTGAGAGTATTTCCTATAGAAGATATATATGCATTTGTATACATTAAGATAGAAGAAATGTCATCATTTTAGTTAAACTTTCTATGGGAAAGTGAATTAGAAGAGAGATATGATGCCTACAAAGTGTTAGTTGAGAAAAATTTGGATGTTTGGAGGAAAGTACCCTTGTTTGAATTTGAGAAGTGTATTTGAATAATTTTTAGTAGAATTCATGATGAATCTTTGTGGATTGATGAGGTACATTTAATTACCAGATAAGTTATCAGAGTTGTAACTGGTTTGTGTTCCTCTAAACTAGTTCCCAATTAGAAGGCTATGGATGAGCAAGAGATAGTTGAGGTTACAAGTGTGAATCTTGAAGGGAAAGAGATTGATTTTAGATCAATTGTTGATCCGGTAATAATGTATGCTACTATAGTCATCAGTCAAAAAAATTGTATCCCTAGCAATGACCTCATAGTTTCTACTGATGTTGTACATACTATTGTTGATATGGTTAGAAGAGGTATGTATTATGACTTGTTTGAATTACTTCATATACATCTTTTGAAGAATTTAAAGGACATCAAGAAGAGTAAGAAGAATACATTTCAATATGGCAATCTTGTTGTATATCTACTCTTTTACTTTTTGAGAGAATTACTAGTAATAGGAAGGATAGAATGGTCAAATACATAGCATATTGCCCATCAAATCTAGAACTTCATGATAAATCTTGGTATCTCAAATGCACAAGAGACTACTCTTGCTGCATTCTTTGAAACTTTTTAGACAAAGATGAGTAGAAGGTTTAGGATTCTAGTAAGTGTAGTTGAAAGGTACTCTGGAAACATCAATTTTCTTGTGTCTATATATTTATGTCACATGGAAGCACTTGAATCAAGGTTGGTATGGATATCTGAATTAGATTATGATGTGTCAGAGGATGAAGTTGATAATTATTCTAAAATTCTTTTGGAAATCCCTAAAACTATCAATATATAAGGTATCTTTTGTAGCGCAACCAAAACAAGGAAGAAAAGGAAGAGTGTTGTTAAGCAAGAAGTTGTAGAAGGAAGTGAGTTTGAACATGAGCATGAAAATATTCAAAGAGATTTAAAAGAATTGCATAAGGTTATTCCTAGTTCTAATTTTGATTCATCTATTTCTATTGTGGAGAATCTTAGAGGCATGATTGATTCTTTGAACTTCTACATCTTTGGACATGAATTGCCTGCTAGAATCAGGCTTGATGAAGGAAATTTGGAAGATATCAAGGAAAAATGTGCAAATGCACATAGTCGAATGATGAAAGAATTGGAGAGTGTACAAGTTTTTGAAGAAGAGGCATAGGGTCTGCTTTATTTTTGACTAGATTGGTCTAGTAGTAGATTGGACATAAGAAATGGGATAAGGATGAGTGAGTCCTAGATGAGCACTTAGGCAGATACATACAGGTTAGTAGAAGATAGAGATAATCAGAGGTTGTCCTACATTGTACAGCTTTAGGACAAAATATTTTCTCTACAAAATCAAATCATAAGTTATCAAGAAGTTTGTGGCACTCAAAAACATGATTAAACTAAGGTATACTTCTATTTCTACTACTCTTGGCTGTTTTGGTGAATTATCAGAGATTAATCTTAGTCCCAATACTCTAGCAGATGGTATAGAGTCCTTAACTAAGCTTGAGCTATTACACAAGACTCTTATAAGTGAAAAAGGTTCATGGGAAGAAGGAAAAGTGTCATGGAAGGTCATATTGAAGAGTGTTAGAGGTTCTTCTTTAGGTTAATTCAATTTTGTGTTCATATCTTCTTGGTTACACTTTGATGCATATATACCAGATCCCATCCTTTGTCATTAGTGTCAAATGGGGAGAGATAGAGAGATGGAGAGATAGAGAAATGGAGAGATGGAGAGATAGAGAGATGAAGAAATGAGAGATAGAGGTTAATAGAGGAAAAAAATAAATTTGAAGAACAATGTTGATAGGGGAAGTATTTAGAGTATTTAGTTGCATTATATTGCAATTTTTTTTTTCATGCATGTTAACATCAATGCCAAAGGGGGAGATTGTTGGGATTATGGAAGCCTTGCAACATGAGAATGAAGTATGGATGGTTTGTGTTAGTTTTTCCTATTATTTCATTGATTTAAACATGGTAATAACTATATGAGAAGTCTACTTAGTTTACCAAAAGCTTTTTTCTATCGATAATACTCTTTTGTGATGGATCAGTGTGTTGGTATTTGAGTCTGGAATTCACTACAAGATCTGATATGACTCTAATTTCTTAACCATGTTATCATGGCTCATTTAGATAGCTATATCCTAGATCTTGAGATTCTTTTGGTTGTGATTAGAAATTTATCTCTGATAGAGTTCAACTTTGTATTCTACTATTGTTCCTTGCTTGGCATACTATGTGGGAGACTCTACAATTTATTAAGGTGAACACTCTTATGCTGTAATTTTGTTGGTAGTCTCCATGTTGGTGGTATGATGGGAAATTAATGTGTTCTTAGATCTGGAAGGTGTTTTCTTTGAGGATTATTTATTGGTTTGGATAACTATGTTCTACTCTTAGCCAACTTAGCATATGCAATACATTATGGAGATTAGTTATGTTTTATGAATGTTAGCCAGCTTGGTACAATGAACTACATGGATAAAATGCTTAATATGGTGTTGACAAAGAGAGTTTTGATTTTTTTTTCATTCAATTAGGCCAACCTAATTGATGAATAAGATATACTTGTATATGTATAAGATGCTTTGCAAGAGTATGAGAGGAGGAGAGGAGAAGTGGTGAAGTGAGTAAAAGTGTGTGTGAAAGAAATGTCTAAGCCTAAATGCTTTATCAATTATGGATCAGTGCATATTTGTTGAGTGACTATTGTATGAGGCACTACTTTATATTTTGAGCTTCATTAGAACTGAACCCTACACATTTAAGTTGTATTCTATCAGTTCAATATTTTAGCAGTGATCCACTATCTTTGTATCCTGGAAGTTAGCCATCTATTTTACTCAAGCAGTGAGCCTTTTCAAGGATAGTGAGTCCTAGTAGTGAGCCCTATAATATTTTGTATCTAGAGATAATATATTGTGAGCTAACCCTCACTGTGGTTTCTCCCTTTTTGGGTTTTCCATGTAAAAATGTTCGTGTTCATGTGTATGGTTGCATTGATTTGTTTTTATGTTCCTTCTTTCTGTTTTAGTCAAAATTATGATAATGATTAGATGGATTTTATTATAGTTTTATGGAATATTGATTCACCCCCCTCTCAATATTTTGAATGTTCAACAACCTTAACTCTGACACATGAATACCATAACCATTTCAGGTTTTGGGGTTTAGGTTTCCCACATACATATTTCATCACTTAGCTCTTGATTAAGGCATAAGCCTTAACATCAACCTCTAATCTCTGATGCCTAAATCATTTTTTGACTTAACATATTCAAACTTCTTTTTATTTTTGTGCAAAGGGTATGAGGTATGGCCAAAGTCTCAAGTCTAAAAATTTTTAGACTTAGCTTAATTTATCTATCTACTTGCTTTTTTAGCAAGCAATATATGGTAAGCCTAAGGCTCAAAGCTTAAACTTCTATAGTTCTTCAACACTTGCTTGCTTGGAATCATAATGTAGATTGGTCTCTCTTTTTGACATCAATGAGCCAACAATCTCCCTTATTGGATATCACTAAGATATCCCCTTTTGATATCAATGGTATTCCCTTTTAATGTAAATGACAAACATATTTCTAGTACAAACAATAGAGCACCAGATATATGTGGAAACCCAAAATGGGAAAAACCATAGTGAGAATAGCTTCTTGGATCTACTGTCCAAATCCAAAATCACAAAAGAGCATTATAACAAGACAATTTATCAATCTGAAGTAGGCACCAACCTACCAGAGACACCAATCCTATAATATACCTATATGCATCAAACTATTGGAGACACCAATCCTCAATACAATGATCTAAGCACCAACTCTATGTGAAACACTAATTATATAGAATTACAAAGATAAGGCTTGTGGAACTTCAGTGTTGATTAGACAACTTACAAATAGTTTAATCTTGATTTAAACATTCTACTACAATCATTAATATCTTTTGATAATTACACATAGTAATAGAGATGCTTCACATTGAATAACACATGCTTGCACAATAATCTCCTTGCATATTCACTCACCATGTTCTCTATAATTATATTTCACATTGTGAATTTGCACAAATGTATGATTATATACAAGACATTACATTAACATTGGTCCATGTCATCCAAGGCTTTGTAATTAACTAGAATGACATAAGGTGGACCTAAATCTAAAAATGTGTCATAGTTAGGTCGTAAATCAATTTTATTGTGGCTTAAAGAACATGATATCATGATATTCCACATGAACCTTAACCAAGTCCTAGATTAACACCACATGCTAACTTTGAATTCTACATGCTATAGTCATTATTGCACAACTCTCAAACACCAACTGGTTAATAGAAAATAATAAAGAGCCTTCTGTCATTTCAAACTTCTTTAATGTTGAGCATACCTTTTGGAAACTCTAGAATATGATAGAACATGTGTAGACATACGCTCTATTCAAACCATAAAGCCAAACTTACCTTATGGAAAAAATATTGAACATAATTGTATAGCTATAGAAATCTCTTTTCCTTGAGAAATTGAATTGAAACATTCTAGATTAGACTTCAAGTGTAATAACCACATCAGATAATATTGAAATTTCTACTTTTTTTTCAATAAACAAATAAATAAATAAACAAAAATAAAACTATTATTATATGAGAACCATTTAACCATTATAAATATATCACATTAATCAAAAAATTTAAAATATAATTTTCCAACATCTTTGACCAAACATCTATAAGGGTATATACATCAAGTAAAGCTTTCTCACCACCCATCCAAATTGGCATCATGAAGCCATGTGGACTCTAGCCAAACCCTTGAGCAAGAAAAAAATATCAATGCTTAGTTTATTATTGATATCAAAAATATTATAAGTACTAATTATCAACCGAGGATTATCAGTGTGGGTTGACTACACTTGATCCATGATTAATTGAATCATAATTTAGCCACTAAACCTCAATCTTAAACAAGATCATTCAAATTAAAGATAAACTAAAAATTTATTGAAATGAACCATTCAAAATATAAAACATTGAAATGTCTATTCTACCCCATTTGAAACTTATCCCATTTTGGAATTGGTTTCATGTGGATGTGAAACAACAACCCTTTCCCAATCCCATGATTAGTGAGCTTGTTTTAATTGATTCTATTGAAGAGAATCGATGAAACTGTTGTGATAAATGGATGAAAACATGATGTAACCTAAATTAACATGATTTTATCCTAAAAATGATCTAAATATGCAATTTCTAAGCTAATCTAAGCTAATTCTAAGCTAAAAGATTCAAACCCTAATTTATAAACAAACTAAGATGGATATATGGAAGCCATTAATGGAAGCTTAAAGTTAATATGCAACTAAATATGCTAAAATATGCTAAATGTGAGTAAAGTATGAGTGTGAGTGTGAGTAAATTCAACAACATAAGTTTTCAATTGAAATATGGATCCATTTGTCTCCAATAGTGTTCTATTTATAGGAAAACAAATGAAAAATGAAGGGATAATATTGAAAAGATAATAAATGGTCAAAAAGGAAAGAAGATGGAGGCACGGATCATGGATTCTCATCAACGGGTGAGAATACAAGATGAGATTTAATCAAGGGTTCTCATTTGTTCCAAAAAAACACACTTTTGACTTGCACACATAGGTCACAAGGTAAATTTCTCAAGAGGTCACAAGTTTAGCTTGCTCAAGAAGCGAATTGAGAATATTCCCTTTATTAAATGATTGGAGGAGAGAGAATATTCCTTTTTGGAATATTCTCATGGGTGAGGAAAAATGTTAATTTGCAATTTAAAACAAAGTTTTAATTGTGCAAAAAAAGGGTAAGGAATATTCTGTGGGAATGTTCCCCCTTTTAGAGGAAAATTAGATTAATTGTTAATTAAACAAGGTTTAATCATACAATTATGGGTTTTAGAAGAATAAAGTGTTTTTTTCATTAAATTAAATGATTTAATGAAAGGGGGAAAGATGAAATGATATTTAATTAAATAACTTAAGGTTATTTAATTAAATAAGATGACTTAGGGAATTAAATTAAATAGTTTGATTTATTTTATTTAATGAGATGAAATGTTAGCATGAAAAGGGGGGAATTAACCTGATTAAGTGTGTTAGATTAATTGATGAAAATGAAGAAATTAATTAAATAGCTAGAATAATTCAATTAATTAAGCGAAAAGAGGATGGGTTTTAAGAAGAAATGATGTTAGTATACGTGATTAAAGTGTATGATATTATTTAGGAAATTTTCAAGTGTCTACACTAATAACTAGTGAATATGCAACCCTTCTCGGGATTACAAATTCCCAGAAAGTCCTTCATCAATTGTCACTCACTCAAGTGCAACAACATTTATAATTTCTCCTTCAAAAAACTTGATATAAGGTGAAAATGTCTTGTTTCTAGAATCTATCATCAATAAGGAAAACATCAAAATTCAAACATTAGTTGAAATAACTAAGGTAACACCTAATTAAGAAAATTTCTAATTATATTTAGTTTGGACTCCATTTTTTGATCACCAATATCCCAAAATGGCAAGGTGAGAGCATACGATGAAAGTCTAGTCCCAATGATAATAACAATGATATGCATATATATAAAACAAAATAATGAAATGTATTCTTCCACTTATCAAATGGTGAGCGATAAAATGTATATATTCATTAATTAAGAAAACCATGTATATATATATTCTATCATACCTGAACAAAAGACATGCATCTCCATGTCATTTATTAGCACGAGCTCATGGCCAACACATATCAACAATTGACCTAATATTGTTGAGACGTTAAGAAGGATTGGAAAAGAAATAGAGAGAATAAGGTTTAAATGATACATGAATGTAAATGAACTAATTTATTTAGATATTGTATCTACTAGAAGAGAATGTAATCTATGCTTTAAAATAAATGCCTCATTATCATGGTATAGATGATTGTGCATCTACAAATACCTTACAATACCAACTTATTTGACCTTCAAAATTGAATTATCTTTTGAACTGAATGTATATAATGATAATCATAACTTTATCATATGCCACTCATATCAAATATAGTATTTTATTTCATGAAGTATTGTACGAGGAAATTAAACAACCAGAGTTATAATAGTGTGACCACAAGTTCAAGTACATAATTCATAACCTATTTATTTATTCCTCCATTAGATGTATGTTTGATTATATTAATTATTAAATTAATTTTGTTCACAACCATCAATAAAACACTTGGAAATAGCCACAACATATATCCAAAAATTTACTACACTATTGATAAATTTCAATTCAATGATAGAAAAATAAATAATCTTAGTTTCCAACATGTTTATGTTTGATCACAAGTCTTAATATTAATGAATATTAAGAGTTCTCTGTCTAGAAATAATCAGTCCATGCTAATCCATATAGTTAATTGAAATGTTTCTTTTAAATAAATAAAGTCTTGGATAAATCTCCATCTACCTTGAAAAAAAAATCATTTTAGTTGACATTCATTCCAAACTCCTTCATAATGAAACTTTGACCAGACTGAATCCCTACAAGTGATATGCAATAATCTAATTCCTCTGTCCTTAAGTGGACGTTTAGCATAAATATGTAACATAAAACCACACAAAGTCCCAGAAAGTAGAAAGATGACTCATAATTACAATCAAATCCTATGAAACCCTTCCTTGCTCACATATTAAAGACTACAATAATCATATTATAGGTAAGAATAAAGTTAAATTCTTCTTTTTTTTAAAATACTTCCAAAATAAAACTGTAGCTTCTAGTCGGTATTAATTAGCTATATCTAAATACTGCTAGATAAAAAAAAGGTAGGAACATGAGAACTTATAAGTTACCAAAAATGGGTCGAAACCCTTCAACATGTAACCAATCTACCAAGATATTCTAAATCAACAAGGCTATGTAACACACTAATGAATATGGGAAAAATCCTCTACAAAAGGGAATAAAAAAAATAGAATGCAACTATGACCAGATAGTTCTATCATTTTATATTTTTATCTACAATTAATAGGGTATGTGAATTCCATAAGGAAGATTCTCATGAAATGAGAAGATTCCAGTTGCACAACGAACATGCATGCAAGCTAAAATAGCATAGACAAGGCTGATGATATGTTTTAAGGAAATAAATGATTCAAAATATGCTCACAATGAAATTAAAAAAGGGATTTCAAAGTTTTTTAAGAAAATCATTAGAGTGAGACACATCATATCCAAAGCTTAAACCCATTCTCAGATGGGAGTTCTAGAATGTTGTAATGATATTGCATGCATTTAGTGGAGACATGGAAAGAATATGATTAAATATTTGGAAAATCCTTCACCACATCAACAAATTGTTACAAAAGATATGATTATGGCTCAGTTTTTAACCTTTTCCAAATACTTGCTTGAAAGGAATACCAAGGCTCCCACTATAAACTTGTAATAACATCAAAACACACTTTCAATGACCAACTAATATTGAAACTACCATCCAATTATCAGATTACTTGATGAGCATGCTAAGCATTCTACTAATTGGTATTTAACAAGTAAACATCAAGGTGATAAAGATGTCTCATCATATGAGCATCGGATTTTAACCATTATCAAAATCTATTGGATCAAAATTTGATTTTGTCTTTACAAACAACTTAGTTTAATATTCTAAATATTGGTGAAATTCGATGATGGAGATTATCATTCTTGTAATTAAAATATTACCCTTGAAAAAATTGTGAATAAAATGCCAAGAAGGTGCACACTATTGGAAAATTAATCCTAACTGCCACATTTATTTCCTCCACTATAGACTTTTCATTTTGGTCCCTAGCATATCTCTCAAATTTGCCCAAATGTGTGAAGTTTCTTTTCTCCAACCGAGCTTATTTTTTCCTTATTATCATTCAATGTATTAGGATAGTTTTTAAATGTTAATTTAATAACATAATCTTCCTAGCATATTTCCCATATATCATAATTAAATGTAATTATTATTTTTTTCATTTCCCTCTCTTTGTTGGGTTATACATAGCTTCTAGTTAGTTCTTTTTTGTTGATTGATGAAGGAAATGAAAAGCCAGAGCTCTGTTGTAGCAATAGTCAAATGAGAGAGCAACTAGTATGTTGTAGTAATTGCTTGAGGAAGTAGACAGTTTTATTATTATAGCAAAACAAGGATACAACTAGAAAATAAGGGATTAATTCTGCTACATTTTCTCAGTGTAAAAGAAAGAGCAACAACTCTGTATTTTTTTTTATGGAGATAAATTTTGTAAGCTTTCAATATATATGAAATATAAACAAATATTCAGATCATTTTTGTTTAATTTTTTGCATTAAATATTTTTTTCCTATCTTCTATGTTTCTATTCTATTTTTTACATTTTGTCCTCTGCCTCTTCCTTCACATGGTATTAGAGCTGAAGGTTTTGAAAAAGGGTTTTCAAAGATTTAAGGTTTGTTGAGCACAAATATTTGCAATCATCAATCACGACTCCAAGCATAAGTTTAACAAACCCACAAATTTCTCAATTCAATGGAAATAATTATGACTATTGGTTAATCATAATTAAGGAATTATTATGCTTTCAGGATATTTGGAAGCTAGTTGAAACTGGTTACCTACAACCAACAAATGCAGCAACATATAATTCTCTAACACAAGATGAAAAGGATTTACTAAGAGACAATAAGAAGAAGAATTCTAAAGCTCTCTTCTATATTTTCCAAGCACATGAGAGCATATTTTCATGAGTTGTAGTAGCATACAAATATAAACAAGCCTGGGATATTATACAAACAACATACCAGGGAATGGCCAAGGTGAAGATGACAAAATTGAAAATGCTGAGAAGAGACTTTGAGACAATATTCATGAAGGAGACTGAATTAGTAGATTGGTTTTTCACACAAATAATTGCACTAGTTAATCAAATCAGGTTTCATGGTGATATACTTGAATAAAGAATATTCATTAAGAATATTTTGAGAAGCCTACCTACAAGGTTTGAGTCCATTGTTATTGCCATAGAAGAGACAAAGAATTTATCTCAATTTTTAGTTGATGAATTACATGTATCTCTTATTTCACATGAGCACAGGCTGAGTAGTACATCAAATTCATCATTGGAGCATGCTTTCAAAACACAAGCTTCAATTAGCTATGGTAGAGGTAGAGAAAGATCAAATTCAAGAGGAAGAGGAAGAAATTGAAATAGAGGTGGAAGAAGTAGCCCATCAAACTTAGGTGGAAGAGGTAGCAACCCAAGTTCCAATCAAAATTTTCCCCAAGGACAAAGGTATGAGAAAGAAAACAGATAGGTTTACCTCCTTGCATGAGTACTTCTCCCATGGAAAATCTACTAGCATCTATTTCAATTTCAAACGACTGTTCTAGATCAGCTAGAGCCAAAAATGGTGTAGTTCTTAACTTTTCCTTGAAATTATCGAAGGCCTTTTGTTGTGAACCTCCCCATTGGAAATATTTCTTTACACTTGTTGGTTCCTTAAATGGAGATTCTATGTAGGAGAAGTTAGCTATGAACTTTCTCCAATATTGTATCGCACCTAGAAAAATTATGACTTTTGTAAATCTACTTGGATCTGGCCATTTTACAATGACTTCAACCTTTGCAGGATCCACTTTCAAGTGATCTCCTCCTATAATATATCCTAAGTATAGTAGTTATGTCTTAGAAAATTCACACTTTGACATCTTTACATATAATTTTTCCTTTCTCAATGCATCCAGTACTTTCTTCACATGCTCTACATGCTCTTCTGAAGTTCAACTAAATACAAGTATATCATCCAAATAAACTATTATAATATAATCTATGAATGGCCAAAAGACATCATTCATGACTCTCATAAAGGCAGTTGGTGCATTACAAAGCCCAAAGGACATGAAAAACCACTCATATAGTCTAGTTTTTGTCTTAAACACAATTTTCCATATATTACTATTTACAATTCTTATTTGACAATATCCACTATGGAAGTCAAAATTAGTAAAATAAATTGCATGTTTCAATTAATCAAGTAAATCATCTATTCAGGGAAGAGGATACATGTTCTTTACCATTATCTTGTTCAAGGATATGTAGTCGATCCACATTCTCCATGACTCATCCTTCCTTGGCACCAACACAATTGGAGAACCATAAGGAGAGGTACTGGGATGAATAACTCCTTTCTCAACCAACTCCTAAACCTTCTTCTTGATTTACTCATTCTGCATAACTAATAAATAGTACATGCCAATGTTTGGAAGAGGAACATCTTATTGTAACTAGATTTCATGTTGTATCTCTCTTTTGTGGAAATCCACTGGGCTCCTTAAATAAATCATCATAGGCAGAAACTACTTTGACTAATTCAGCTTTGTGCTTTGGATCACTCCCTTTGAATTCCTTATATTTATCATCCTCTTTGGATTTAACAATCATCAATACAAATTTTTTACTAGCATTGACTAACATCTTCATTTGTCCAGTATTCACTAATACTAGATTAGTCTTAATCTTATGTGTGCATATTATGAATTCTTTACCATCCATAAAAAGGTGATATTTATTTTCTCCCTTATAAAAGATTATTTTCCGGTCATAAAGATAAGGGCTCCCTAGTATAAGGCCACAAATATCTAAAGGAACCAAATAAAATTCTACCTCATCTATGGAAAATCTTAACTTACATTACTTTGTTACTTGTAATTGTGCATCATTGCAAATCTATCCAAGTAAATATGGCTTTGGATGAGGTGTTGTAGCCAAGTTGAGTTTCTTTACAATTTATTTAGATATTAAACTTACTTCAGATCCTATATAGAACAAAGTATCAACCTTAGTATGCTTTGTTACATCCCAAATATGAAATAACTCATTTCTATACTTATCAATCTTAGGTGGAGAAGATTCTTTACTTGCACTTTCACTTGCATTTGAAAAAATTACATTAGCAGAAAGAGATATACCTTTTCCTTTACTTTGGATCCCAGTAGAAATGATCTTTGTCTCATCCCTAGAGTCAGATTCAAGATCTTGTTGTGCTACAACAATAGTCTTTTTTTTCATTTGTTTCCTCCATACTTCTTCGGCCTTAGTTCCAGATGCAGCTTCCAACACTTTGAATCATCATGACCCTCTTTCTTGCAATGGGAGCATGTGGGCTTATCACCCTTCTTCTTGACGGTAGATATCTCTTTCCCCTTTCCTCTTCCCTTGGGTCTACCTTTAGGCTTAGATGGCTTCTTGATAGAATTTTCATTGAAATTACTCTTACCTCTCAACTCTAAATGTGTGGCTTGTACACATACTTCATCTAGATTACTAGGATTCAAAAATAAAATGGCATTCCTTAAGTAAGAGTGAATACCACCTATATACTTGAGAAATGTTTCCTAGGTGTATAATGGGACATTAAGTACAATAGCCCGCTTCCTAAATTCATGAGTATAGTCTTGGATAGTTTGACCTTTACCCTGCATAAAATTTTTCCAATTCATAGTTAACTATTGCATATGGTCTAAGGGATAAAATTTCCTTTTGAGGGAAACTTTAAATTCCATCCAAGTTAAATTGACACTACCATCTCAAGCAATTTTTGCTTGAGTTTTACTCCCACTAGGTGAGAGTGGTTCCTCCTAACCGAAGAGTATGTAATTGTATTTTAGAAGCATCATCTAAGAGACCTTGAATCCTAAAATATACTTCTACTTGTTGAAACCAATCATCTAGTTTCTCAACATTTAACTCTCCACAATATTTATGTAGTTCAAATTGTACATCCAAATTGATTACAGGCTTATGTGCACTCTTTAAAGGACTAGTAGAAGAAATAGAATTAGAAAGAGAATATGGAGGAGTTTTTGGAGGCTCATCATCACCTCCTTCTCTTTTCACTTTTTCCTATGAATATGCATGGTCCTCATGCTTTTCTTGCTTCGAAAAAAATTCTTTTGCATGCTTCTTCTATTTTTGCCCTTCCTGAAAGAGAACTTCCACTATAGCCTTCATGTTGAGAAAGGCTCATTGAAATTTATTTTCATCAAGCTCAAATTTTTTTCCATCTTCTATCTCTTCCATCTTTGGAGGTGGAGAATTTCTCCATTTATCTATCTCAAGATTAACCTCGGCAAGCATTCCTTAACCTCACCGGCTCCTAGATCACATTAGCATCCACTTTTGTAATCACTAGTCAAAAAAAGCTTTGATACCAACTTGATCTAGTAGGATCTATGGAAAAAGTTTCTTAGTGAATGTTAATTTATGTAAACAAAATTTAATGTCTTAAACTTAATTTTAAGTTCTTAAAAAAGAAATTAAATAAATTAGAACTATAGGAATAATAACATAGAAGAGAAGACAAAGAAAAAAAATTGATAACAGAGTTCACCAAACCGGCTATGTCTCTAGGTCCCTCTCCAATGAGTGACTGATCCTTGATTGTGCTCCAAATGTTTGATTACAAGGCACCTTCAATCAACTACAAAGTCTTTACAAAGTCTCCTCGAATGATAATGAAATGAAAAAAATTTCCCTCCTTCAAGTACAAATTTACTTGGCCTAAAGCCTCTTATAGCTATTTTCACAGAGTTGAAATTATCTCACTATCAAATTCACCAATTCCTAATTCCTCCTCCCCTCCAATTCCATCTGCACCCCTTTAAATACATTTTCAAATGTTATTTATGGTTTATAATATAATAATAGTGATTTTCACATATTTAATAAACACCAACTACATGGAAGAATGGTTATTTTGAGGTTTTGCTATATTGGGGGTTGATGGTTCAAATTTTTGGCCCCCCATGTTATATTAGAATCGATTTATATTTCTAATTTAAATATAACCTTTGCCACTTTATCCTCAAAGACACATGTTTGGAATGTTGGTAGGAAATGGAAATTGGAGTGGGGGAGTTGGTGGTTCAAACCACCACCCCATCAAAGTAGGTTTTGCCTGCATATTAAATAGAAACCACTATAGTGTATATCTCAAGAATATCACTTGGTCTAATGGTTGCATGTGAGTGCAGTGAGAGGGAGGTCTCAATTTTGATCCTCGCCAACAAAATTTTGAACTAACGAACACCCAATCCAGAGTCACATGCCCTAGAGATGTCACATGACACCATTTCATTGGTCCATGTGGTACTATTTGATTCATCAATAGTTGCCACATGTTAGAGCACAATTGGTCCAAGTCATCACCTCATTACCTACTAGGTCACCTACCATGTGTCATCAATTAACACTATGCCTGCCACATTAGTATGCTGACATGATGCTAATTTTAGCATCTATACTGTCTTGGTCAACCCTTTTTTTTTCAAACTTTGATTGGCCATAACTTTTATGTACGAACTTTATTTGACATTATTCATGCAGCATTGGAATTGTCTCGATGATCACTTTGACATTACAATTTTCTTGAGCATTTGGAACAATCAATTTTTTAGTGAATAACATATCCACTTGGAACAAATAGTGATGAAGGTAAAAAGGAAGAATTTGAAATGTCCAAGGCAGCAAAATATAATGATGATGTTGTCTTTGTAAAAGGTAATCAAGGAACTAAAATAGGACATGTAAATTAGCCAGAAGTGGACATAGTTGTTGATCAAATTCCTTCTATAAGTAATGCTACAGATTTACTATTGGTGGGATATGATGAATTTTTCACAATCCTTATGTAAGACTGGTCAGGTTTACAATATAGAGTACATTTGGAGGAGTTTTTACTACCAATTTTGTGTAGAATACATAAGTTGGCACACTTAGAATTTACATGCTCAATCTACTAAGAAGCAATTAGGAAAATTAAAGAACTAGATGATCATCCCAATGTAAATTCCTTGAAATTTGCTTCAAAAAGTGTATCAGAAGTAAAAGAACATGAATTAGGTGATGTCTCAACTGAGTGTAGTTCACAAGAATATTTTGGGACATCAACAAAAATGGAACAATATAGTCCAAATAATAACACAATAGATCTAAGTGTTGAGCCATCAATTGGAAATCAAGAACCCTCTCCTTCTCACAATGACTTGCATATGCTTGAGGATCAACATCATGATATATACCCTGAAGGATATCTAAGATTAGCAATAAAAGAGTTTAGACCTCTATACATAGAGGAGTCATTTTTTTATTTCTTTGCATTCAATGGTAAGTTGTAGAGTTACAAGGACACTAGACAAGGGGATGTTTCAGTAAATAGTAACAATGAAGATGCATCACCTAAACTTCTGGGAGATGATGTTGTTGGAGCACTATATGAGAAAGAGGATACCCTTTTAGTATACACCAACAATGAGACAATATCATGATTGGAACTAGAGATTCTGGGTTCATGATTATTGTTTGTCATAAAAATGATTTGGAACATTTTCCCAAAAAAGTTTCCCTTTTTTATGCATTTTCACACACCCCTATAAAAGAAGGGACCTCCTCCTTTTTCTTTGCTTTCTCTAGCTACTCACTTCTACTTTAGGGTCTTGTCATATTTGGTGTTTTTTGGGTCTACATGAGTTTTCCCTTTGGATATTCATTATGCTTTGTATTTTGGGTTTTTGGGTCATTTTCCTCATTTGTGTGATGATTCACAAGTGAATTCAACTTATAATCCTTTAGCCTTGGTCTTTTCTTGAGGGTTTCTCTGCATGCTAAGTCAATTTTCACTAAAAGTATATGTTTTTATCTTTTGCAGAAAATCTATGCAAGAATGTCATTGTGGAACATGATTTTTAGAATTCCACTCCACCGACACTATTCCCTTTGGCTTTCATGTTGATGTTTCCTGTAAGCCTCTAGCTTCTACAGTCACATTTTTTGCAATTCTTAAAATGGACAAAATCATCAAGTATTAGGCCTAGGAACCCTTCATATCTATTGATGAATGTTTTAGCACTACACAACATACATAAAATAGGAATGTTCTATCTCTCTCAAAAGGTGACTCTTCTCAGAAAACTTTAGGAGATAAACCTAAGGTTTATAATGTTAGGTCTTGAAAATGTAGAAAAAAACTTAGTGATAATGTGATTTGATATTAATCATCAGGGGTCTTATAATTCAACAAGGCAGGAAATGTTAAGCTCAAATGAGGGTGGTGTGAGGGTTCCAAGGCTTGCTAGCACAACTAGCTAGGAAGACTTTTCCCTATCTTCTTCCAGGAACCTGATATCCTCTAGGTTCTTATCAGGCTTAGATCATTAACTAAGTCCTGTTCTAACTCCTCTCCAAGAGTTTCTCACTTGTGCTTCACCTTGAAAGATTGACACCTCTTTGAACTAGCAAACTCTCTCCTACACTTAGAAGAATCTAAGTGCCAACTTCGCTCAAAACCTTGAACTACTTGTAGGGGTATCAAAGATACTGAAAACATTCCAAACACATCCAATTGGATTCATCTTGGATGGTCTTCAATCTCCCTTCTTACTAATTTCAAGATTTGGTCTTGAGAAGGCCTATTGCCTTGTAGCCCTTGATAGTGACCTTTTTGTCATTCTTGATCAAACTTTCCAAACAACCTAGAAAAAAAACTTCACATTTTGATACCCTTTTTGATTCTCTAAAAGATTTACAAGTTTTTAGACCCCTAACTCATCAGTACACTGGTCTCCTATAATCTAGGTCAAATTGGCTAATAGGCCTAATTACTAGGAATTTTATGATCTCTTGCTCCTCTCTCACACAAATGGATTGACTGGACCTCAATCCTTCTAACATGTGGAGATTTGATCATACCCTACCTGGAACTATACCTGATCTGTATGGTACCTCTTTCCCCTGCCTAAGTTCTTTAATTCTTCACTATCAAACCTCTAACCGGGTACTTTGAACTTGCCTAGGGTTTGATTTTAAAAATATTTGCTTGACCCTTCATGACTCCTAACCATAAATATGTATAGACTAGTGGCTCCCCTAACATTTCCATCTATTCTCAAGAAGATCATGTGGTTAGATTTCATGGGGGAGCCATAAAAAGACTGACTGATCAAAATAGGACTAGAAAACCCTCTAAACCTTAAATTGTGAATTGAAAACACTAAACTAATTCAAATCGACTTTCCTACAAAAGGAAGAACACTTAAATCTACCCTGTAAACAAAAATCCAACATTAAATCAATACATACAACTCATCTAATATCACTATCACTCAAGATATTCGGGAAAACACAGAAATTGTAGACTTTCCTTCTATTCCAAAAACCAATTTTTTTTTTTTACAACTCTCTCATCTTCCATTCGAGCCACACCTTTCATAGATGCCATTTTCCAAGTTTTTAGGGATTTTGTTCGATCCCACACTCCTATCTTTTAGGGGATCCAAGATAATCAAGTTGCATGAAACATGACAAATGGTGTCATGACAACTTAATAACAACTTTTTGCAACTTCCCATTATGCCCTCTTCCAAACTCCTAGGACCTCTACCTCCTTGATTTTGAGCATCCAACTCCCTTAATTGCCTCATGGCATCCTCCTAACAACATTGATGTGTTTGGAACACATTTAAGATTCAAAATTCCAAATTAAGCTAAACAAAGCAAACTAGCAATAATGACTAAACTTTGGTGAATCTTAGTCCTAATGACTAATTCACCTAACCACAACAATGACCTTCTAAGGTCCAAAACAAACACACTATTACCCTGACTTGGCTAAGGTTAGATACAAGCCAAAAATGACAATTAACAAAATGGAGGTTAGCCTAGGTGCTCCTGCACCATCCTCCCCAAAACAAAAGAGTTCAATCCACCCTTGGATTGAGTAAGTTGAGATCAATGCCCAAATTCTTGAACTTTGATTCTTTGATCAACACTGCATCAACATCAGATTGACCATGCCTTTTAATCAAATGTTCCTTATATTCCTTGGTTCTAGTCTTCTTATAGACCCTGGTATCCAATCTACTGTCAGCTTTTTTGACTATAGCAGAAGGCAGTTTGAGCTCCTCCACATCTTGGATGACTTCATTGAGGTTCTGATCGATGTCTGGTGGTGGTCCTTTGTAATGGACTAGGTCTGCAATGTTAAAAATAGGGGACAGTCCAGTGTCTTCTGGTAGTTGCACTCTAAAAGCATTGTTTCCATACTCTGCCAAGATAGGACAGGGACCTATCCTCTTCATCTGCAACTTGTGAGGAACTCCTTTTTGTAACCTCGACTTGTTTAGATGCACCATCACCAAGTCTCCAACATTGAACTGAACTTCTCTTCTATGCTCATCCACCTTGGTCTTATGCTTCATGGTGTTTTCTGCCAGTGTCTTCCTGACTATATCATGAATCTCCTACATTGCATAAGCAAAATCATCAGCATATCCACTTCCCTTGAATCCATCCTTTAAGTCTCTTAGCTCATAGACTCCTCTAGGAGGTAATCCATAGACAATTTCAAAGGGACTCTTCCCTATTGATCTGTTCACAGTGTCATTATAGGCATATTCAGCTTGTCCAATCAACTAATCCCATTGTTGACCATACTCCTTGGTCAAGCACCTTAATAGATTTCCAATACTTCTATTAACAACTTTGGTCTGACCATTAGTTTGGGGATGGTATGCAGATCCAAAGATAAATTAGTTCCCAATCTCTACCAAAGAGTCTTCCAAAAATGACTCATAAACTTGGTGTCTCTATCCGACACAATGCTTATAGGTAACCCATGTATCCTTAATATCTCCTTGAAGAAAAGAGAGGCTATTTGACTGGCATCATTAGTTGTTTTACATGGCACAAAGTGAGCCATTTTGCTGAATTTGTCCACAACTACATAAACATTGTCCATGCCTTGTCTTGTCTTGGGTAACCCAACTACAAAATCCATACTCAAGCATTCCCATGGCCTAGTAGGAATAGGTAGTGGTTGGTATAGGCCTGTATTTGAAGAAGTACCTTTGGCCTTTTGACACACTATACAAATCTCCACATACCTCCTAACATCTAGGTTCATTCTTGGCCAATAATAGAACCTTTGAACAAGTTCTTGAGTCTTTGTGATCCCAAAGTGACCACTCAATGCACCATTATTCTTTTCTTGTATCAAATTCTCTCTAATAGAGCCTCTAGGGACACATAACTAATTTCCTTTAAACAAGAGATCACTTTGCAAAGTATATTCAACATATTTACTATGAAAATGATTCTTGTATTCAACACATACCTTATAAATGTCTGCAAAATCTTCATCATCTGCATATAGATCCTTGAAATGATCTATTCCCATGCTCTTCAACTGAATTTTTTGTATGGTGAGGACTCTTCTACTCAAGGCATCTGCCACCTTGTTGAGTACTCCTTTCTTGTGCTTGATATTGAAGGTATAAGCTTGCAGGTATTCAACCCACTTCATGTGTCTGTGACTCAATTTCTCTTGTGAATTCAAGAAACTAAGTGTTTGGTTGTCTGAATACACTATGAATTCCTTGGGAAGCAAATAGTGCCTCCATTTCCTTAAAGCCTAGACCAATGCATACATCTCAAGGTCATAAGAAGAATACTTCTTCTTGGCTTCACTTAATTTCTCAGAATGAAAAGCCACCGGTCTACCCTCTTGACTGAGAACAGCTCCAATAGCCACATTGCTTGCATCACACTCAATGGTGAATAGCTTCTCAAAGCTTGGTAACACCAAAACAGGTTGGGTAGCTATCTTTTCTTTCAACAACTCAAAACTTTTGTTAGCTTGCTTATTCCATACAAACTTAGTCTTCATCCCTCCTTTAATGGTATCCAACATAGGAGCACAAATAGCACTAAATTATCTTATGAACTTCCTATAGTATTGAGCAAGGCCATGAAAACTTCTTACCTCTGTTGCTGTCTTTGGAGTAGGCCAATTGAGGATGGCTTCTACTTTGTTTCTGTCCATTTTTAAGTTGCCATGTGATAGCACAAATCCAAGGTACACCAGCTCTATCTTGATGAGTTCACATTTTTCTAAATTGATCATCAATTTCTCCTCCTACAGCTTCTTGAAAATCAACTCTATTTGTTGGAGGTGTTCTTCTCTTGTTCTGCTATAAATCAGTATATCATCAAGATTAACCACTACAAATTTACCAATGTAGTCTTTAAGGATTTCATTCATGAGTCTCATGAATGTGGAGGGGGCATTAGATAATCCAAATGGCATAACTAGCCACTCATATAAACCCTCATTAGTTTTGAAAGCTTTTTTCCACTCATCTCCCTCATGTATTCTAATTTGGTGATAACCACTCTTTAAGTCTATCTTTGTATAGTACCTAGCTTCACCTAGAAAATCCATGAGGTCTTCAATCCTAGGGATAGGGAACCTATACCGAATGGTTATCTTATTTATGACCCTTGAATCAGTACAAAGCATCCATTCTCCTCCCTTTTTAGGTGCTAAGATAGTGGGTATTGTACATGGACTGATACTCTTCCTAATGATACCTTGGTTTAGGAGTTCTTGTATTTGCCTAGCTATTTCCTCATTTTGTTGAGGAGTCATCTTGTAGGCTACCTTATTTGGCAGGGTAGCCCCTGGTATCAAGTCTATCCTATGACTTATGGCTCTTTTAGGGGGTAATGTTGCTGGTTGTCCACTGCTTACAATGCCTTCATAGGTCTACAACATTTTCTGTATTTCTCTAGGTAACTCTGGCTTCTCAGCTGCTTTGTCATTACTTACCTCTCTTGGCCTCAACATTACTGCATAGCCAACTTCTTCCCCTTCTTCCAAGGCTTCTAAGAACTCTTTCTCACCAACCATGAGCAATTTAGGACCTGTTGTTTGCACCTTTGCATCTTCTAATAGTGATTGAATTCTAAATGTTACCTTATCCTTCTTGAAAGTATAAGAGTTCTTTCCTCCATCATGCATAGCTTGGTGATCAAATTTCCATGGTCTACCTAGGAGCAAGTGACATGCATCCATAGGTAACACATCACACAAAACTTTGTCTTTGTACCTTCCAATTGAGAACTCCACCCATGCTTGTTCATTTACCAAGATATGTTGGCCTTTATTGAACCATGTGACCTTGTAAGGATTGGTGTGGGGTATCCTTGTCAACTTCAACTTGCTGACTGTCTCCTCTGACACAATATTGTAGACCCTGAGTCAATGATGACTCTACATACTTTCCCCATCATTTTACACTTTATCCTAAACAGAGACCTCCTTTGGCTTGGTTCTTCTTTAACCGGCTCCTTGATCAAAGTTCTCCTCATCATGAGGTTCTCACCTTCCTTAGAATTCAATGGTACCTCCGAATGTTTCTCTGCAGCATTTGTCTCATCATGAACTAGATTAGTTCTCTTATCACCTCCATGAGAGGTACTACCCTTCTCTGGACACCTATAGGCCGGGTGTCCCATTTGATTGCAGTGGTAACACTTCATGTTGGTAAAGTAATTACCTCTTCCTTGTCCACCACTTCTTCCTCTAGAGTTAGAGCCTCTTCCTCTACCACCTCTACTAGAGCTTCCTTCTTGCTGCTCAGAGTACCTGACTTCTCCTTGAGCCCTTGATTATGAACTTCTTCCACCATAGCCACCTCTTTGTCCTCTACTATCTTTTCCTTTACCTCTACCTTTGGAGGTTTGCTCTTACTTCTTTTTGCCTTTCTCTTCTATCTTTAAGGCCATTTTATAACATTGGTGAATGGTTTTGAAGTTCACTAGGCTCATGTCTTCTTGAATAGACCACTTCAGTCCATTCAAATACCTTGCTAGCTTGATGCTTTCATCTTCAACCACCTTGGATCTAAGGCACAACTTTTGGAACTCCTCAGTGTATGTTTGGACATCCATATCTTTTTGTCTAATATTATGTCTCCTCCTATGCAACTGGACTTCATAGTCATCAGGTAAATAGGTTTTCTTGATCTTGGTTACCATGCCTCTCCATGTAACTATAGGACCCTTTCCTTCTTTCTATCTTTCACCTTGCACAAACTTCCACCATGTGAGAGCTGAACCTCTCAACCTTGACTTGGCCACCTTAAATTTTCGGGCTTCTGTTATACCATCACATTCAAAGTGATTCTCTATGCTTTCAATCCAGTCCATGACTAAATCAGGATCCATTTGCCCACTAAATAGTGGCACTCCTTCCAAAGCTTTTCCACTTAAGGCCTACAGTGCCTTCAAGAAGGGTTCTTCAGCAAGGACAGGGTCAGGTTTTGGAGCTTCCTCCTCCAAGTCCAATTCCTTTTCCTTTGCTTCCTGCTCTTCCTTCAGTTCTATTTTCTCCTTTACTTTGTCTACCTTTTCTTGGACTTCAGCCAAGAGCTTCTCCATTCGGGACAACCTTTCTCTCAGTAGCTGGTTATCCTCTTCTTGCTCTTCTACCTTCTTGGCTAACTCAGCATTAGTCACCATGGTTCTTTCTTCCTCTGGTGTATTCTCTCCTACTGATTTAGTGGGTTGCAACATCAATCACAAGCCTAATCAAATGAGGCTCTGATACCAATATGGTGTGAGGGTTCCAAAGCTTGCTAGCACAACTAGCTAGGAAGACTTTTCCCTGTCTTCATTCAGGAACCTAATATCCTCTAGGTTCTTATCAGGCTTAGATCATTAACTAAGTTCTGTTCTAACTCCTCTCCAAGAGTTTCTCACTTGTGCTTCACCTTGAAAGACTGACACCTCTTTGAACTAGCAAACTCTCTCCTACATTTAGAAGAATCTAAGTGCCAACTTCGCTCAAAACCTTGAACTGCTTGCAAGGGTATCAAAGATACTAAAAACATGCCAAACACATCCAATTGGATTCATCTTGGATGGTCTTCAATCTCCCTTCTTACTAATTTCAAGATTTGGTCTTGAGAAGGCCTATTGCCTTGTAGCCCTTGATAGTGACCTTTTTGTCATTCTTGATCAAACTTTCCAAACAACTTAGAAAAAAAACTTCACGTTTTGATACCCTTTTTGATTCTCTAAAAGATTTACAAGTTTTTAGACCCCTGACTCATCTGTACACTAGTCTCCTATAATCTAGGTGAAATTGGCTAATAGGCCTAATTACTAGGAATTTTCTGATCTCTTGCTCCTCTCTCACACAAATGGATTGACTGGACCTCAATCCTTCTAACATGTGGAGATTTGATCATACCCTACCTGGAACTATACCTGATCTGTATGGTACCTCTTTCCCCTACCTAAGTTCTTTAATTCTTCACTATCAAACCTCTAACCAGGTACTTTGACTTTTCCTAGGGTTTGATTTTAAAAATATTTGCTTGACCCTTCATGACTCCTGACCATAAATATGTATAGACTAGTAGCTCCCCTAACATTTCCATCTATTCTCAGGAAGATCATGTGGTTAGATTTCATGGGGGAGCCATAAAAAGACTGACTGATTAGAATAGGACTAGAAAACCCTCTAAACCTTAACTTGTGAATTCAAAACACTAAACTAATTCAAATCAACTTGCCTACAAAAGGAAGAACACTTAAATCTACCCTATAAACACAAATCCAACATTAAATCAATACATACAACTCATCTAATATCACTGTCACTCAAGATATTTCGGAAAACACAGAAATTGCAGACTTTCCTTTTATTCAAAAAACCAAAAACTTTTTTTTACAACTCTCTCATCTTCCATTCGAGCCACACCTTTCATAGATGCCATTTTCCAAGATTTTAGGGATGTTGGTCAATCCCACACTCCTATCTTTTAGGGGATCCAAGATAACCGATTTGCATGCAACATGACAAATGTTGTCATGACAACTTAATAACAACTTTTTGTAACTTCCCATTATGCCCTCTTCCAAACTCCTAGGACCTCTACCTCCTTGATTTCGAGCATCCAACTCCCTTACATGCTTCACGGCATCCTCTTAACAACATTGATGTGTTTAGAACACATTTAAGATTCAAAATTCCAAATTAAGCTAAACAAAGCAAACTAGCAATAATGACTAAACTTTGGTGAATCTTAGTCCTAATGACTAATTCACCTAACCACAACAATGACCTTCTAAGGTCCAAAACAAACACACTATTACCTTAACTTGGCTAAGGTCAGATACAAGCCAAAAATGACAATTAACAAAATGGAGGTTAGCCTAGGTGTTCCTGCACCAGAGGGCTTCATGAAATCTAAAAAAATTGAGCAGATCTCAACTATAAGTTCTCAACTAGAGATTAGGAAATAACTAATCATCAAATCTAGCAATGTGGTGATGCTAGTTAAACTAAAAACTAATTCAAATAAAGATCAAAAGGTAAAGGGTTGAGAGAGAGAGATCTTAATTTAACACCTAAGGTCAATTGTAGTAATGGATGATGTTGATGATAGACAAATCCCCATGAAACCAATTCCTCCTTGATCAAGGATAAGCCTACAACTAAATAGAAATGATGCAATCTTCAAAGGTAACTAGAAGATTTTTAGAACATGAACATTCATACATATACCCAATTACTGGTGTGACATGAAAAAACATTCAGAGTTAACCTAATCTAATATTCAGCTTAGACTAACCTTACAAAGTAACTTACAATCAACAAATTACAAAAGGTATGAGAAGAAGATTCATCAAATGTCATTAATATTTCACCATTGTTAGAGTAATTGGTTATTTAATTGATTAATTAAACAATATTTGGTTAATTAATTAAGTTACCTTTTATCTCTTTTTCACTTAAGCTAACTTTAGGTGCATAATAATTAATTATTTTATTAATTATTAATGTGCAAGCCTAGGGTTTTCCTTTTTAGGTTTTTTACCTATATAAGGTTGTAATCTTTTCTTTTGTAAATTAATTCTTTTACATTGGAAATATTGAACTCCATATTTTTGAGCATTTTTTGTTGTGTTGTTTCTCTTTGCATCTCCATGTAACAGGTGTTTTAGCTTGTAGAGATCTTTGTGCTCCTTCAACCATTATTATGAAAAAACTGAAACTAACATTTGAGAATCAAGAACAAGAAACCATAATACTTCCATTCTCAACATAGAAGTTCACCAAATTAGTGACCCAACTATATTAATTTCTCCAACATTTACATAACAATCTCTAGTTCTCTCCTCTCCTAGCTAACTCCTATAGATTAAATAACTTTACAACTCCTAAAAAAAATCTCCCTTACAAGTGAGCATGCATATAGGCCTTTTATAAATATCACATTTTAGATCAAGGGTCAAGATTGAATTTCTTTCAAGGGCCTAGATTACATATGCATTTAATATTCGCATCACATTAGGTCTTGGAAATTCATGCCCTTTTTATATCCAATAAAGTGACTTGGTTACAATTTAATCCAAGGAAAAAAAAAGCATTCCCTCCTCAATTTTTGTGAGCAACCTTTTATTGGAGGATTAAAGCAACATCCTTCATTATCCCTTAGAAGTACTTGCATAGTTGACTGGCATAGATTCTTAGGTGGGTCCACATGAAATACTTAGGTTGAATCCTAATTACACTTTTAAAATCTTCCTAGCAGAAGCATCTTGGGCCCAAATATGTAGGTGATCAAATGAAATCTCCTCAAAACAGATCCATATGTAGGTCTTTCCTTTGAATTTTTAATTTACATCCTCTTACCAAATCATTCCCTTTAACTTATGTTGAATTCCTTTATTCGATTCCACTTTTCTCGATGGGCCTATACATAACATTAAATCCATTATAATTAATTGGTATTCAAATACCACTTTATCATAAGAAAATTAATAATTGATAATGACACCAATACTTATAATAAACTTTTAAATTTCTTTGGATTGATATCTCGAATCATCATAATGCCACCCAATGGAAGATTTAAACAAAGAAAAGGTTTAAAGGATTAAATATCACCCCTATACTACAATCTCATTTACACAAGAATCTATTAAAATATATCCCCACCAAATATCAATTAATATTCAAAACATGTAGATTCAAATATTAACTAAATGAGAATGTTATTATACACAATGATGAAATTATAGATGTAAATTTTTAAAATTCCCCATGATCAACATAAAATATAAAATCCAAAAGGATGAAACTTTTAATGATTCCTATGCATCATATTAAATAGCTAAAAGGGGGAATTATATCTAATCCTTGTCTCATCATTTCACTTAATTAATACAATTACAATTTAAGTAATCCTCATGCCCATCCATTCATGGACCCTCCTTTATGTAATAGCATTTAAATTTTGAGTCCACATAAAGATTTTGAAATAGCATCCACATGCCTCAATTAATCAACCACAATCAGGTCCGTGCATCCCATTAAATATTCCATGATTTAAAGGTTTCATACTTTGCAAAAAAATAGTGTGGATATTCCACATGTAAATGCCATTTGGGCGGTGCTAAGGACCATGGCACCCACCATGAAAAATTATGCAAAAGGAGTGTGGAAAGCCACTACGGGAATGCCAAAAAATGGCACCATCAACTCGACTTCCCAAAAAAGATTGAATTCCACAAAAATAAAGGAAAGAGAAATCATCCATTTTCTTCAAACTCAAACCGTTGTTGCCAAAAGACAAAGGAAACCTACTCAAGTTACCTCCTAAGTGTATTCCTATTAAGATCTAGATCCTGTTCCATTTCATGTGGAAATCAATCATTGAGCTCACTTATGAGAATTGCATGATTGAGCCACAAGCCATATTATAAAAGTTTCTATTGGAGGTTGATGGTTACATGCCTTATGACCCAAGTCATGGTGAAAAGATTAAATTACACTGCCTACCATGAGACTCACCCTAATGACTTCATCTTAGGATACAAAAAAATGTGGTAAAAAGGATGATTCATGTGTACAAAATCCTTTTATTTTCTTCATCAATTTGAGCCCATCCATGTGTTCACTCTGCCTCACTAGAGAATGCCTACTTGTAGTGCACAAACCTAATCATATCTTTTCATGTGAAAGAATTCCAATGACTTTGCAAATCAAGCAATGCATGCTATGCCAAGTCAATTCTATGTGTTCTTGTGATAGTGAGGATTTTTTGTAGATATCGCTTAGATATTTATTGAGCACCTCAACAAACACTCAAGTTGATAACTCTCTAATTGCTAATTCAAAGTCATCTTGTCATTACATTGTTATGACACTATTGATAACCAATTAATTTCATAAGAGTAATATATTCATCTACAATATAATCTAATATCACCAGACATCCTCATTTAAATGCTTGCTCATGGTGCTCACCCAGACACCCTTGAAGATTATTGTTCAAAATTTGGCAAGATTTTACAAGAATCTCATGCAAAATAGACTGTTATGCTATATGTATGAATTAGTCACAGAATTATCATCCTGTAGACCTCATCAAATGCTCTATAATCATGAATAGATGGAATTATTAATCATTATACCATATGCACTAGTGAAATCCCATCCATGTTTAATTTTTCATGCTTCAGAAATGAAACTTGTGGGGATCTTAGTGGATGGCATCAAGAGATGCAATTATTAGAATATTAAATAATCTCTAGTTAGCACCCCATGTCAGTTTGAATTTTCTCCAATTGCCCCCAACGTAAACATGCAACATTTAATTTGGTAGGTAAATCTCAATTCAAATTATAAGCGCTCATTTTTTATCTTGAAACAATTGTTGTTACCTACCAACAATTAATGAGGTTGGTAAATTTGAATTTTGAATTAAGCGCTCATTTTCATGAGAATTTTCAAGAAAGATAAAAGAATGTTGCAATCGTTAGTTTGTAGAGTTAGTAAGTTTTCACATTGAGAAGAAAAAGCCTGCAACAACAATAAGAAGAATGTTCAACAAAAAGTAAGGCAATGATAATAGCATAAAAATGAATGTTAGTAGACGTAGTGCAGGGACAACTGTAGTTACATAATAGTTGTGAGTGTAGCACCAGTATTGGACATCAATCCATAATTGTTTATGTTTATTTTCTATGTAAAACAGAGAATATACTCTATGCTTTTTGTAATTTTGAGAAGAAGAAGGAATATATGCAAATATAAGTTTTTGTGTGTCATAATTTATTCTATCTTGTCTTTGTGCATTTCCTGTGTGTTACTTTCTACTCTGTCTATCCTATCACAATAGTGTATTTGTTTTATTGCACCCCTACCTACCAACAAGTGGTATCAGAGCCCTATTTTCTGGGTAGTTAGTTTATTGTGGGTGTGTTTGGTTAAGCCCTAACTTATCTAGGCATTAGTAAATCTTCTTAAGTTTGAAGAAACATGGAAGGAGGTGAGAGCAAAGGTTGGAAACAACCACCAATTTTTGATGGATAGAATTATGACATATGGGCTAAGAAAATGAGAACCATTTTGGTTTCTAATGACCTATGGGATTTGGTCATCAATGGTTTCAAAGATATTATAGACCAAGCAACCTATGCAACCCTTTCTAATGCACAAAATAATCACTTGAAGGAGACTTGTATGAAGGATGCAAAATCCCTCAATTTGATTGAGTCAGCCTTGAGTGAGGCTATTTTCCCATTTATTGTAGCACCAAATTACTCTAAACAAGCTTGGGAAATATTGCAAAATAGTTACAAGGGGACTAATAAAGTGAGGTTAGTGAAGTTGCATCTCTGGAGAAGAGATTTTGAGACCTTACAATTGAAAGATGGTGAGTCTATTTCAAACTTTCACACCAAGGCCTCCACTTCGATAAATTAGTTAAGAATCAATGGAGAAAAAATGGAAGAACAAAGGATTATTGAGAAAGTCCTAAGAAGTCTGCCTACTAGGTTTGATCCTATAGTCCTTCCATTGAAGAGGAAAAATACATGTCAAAAATGACTATAGATGAGTTGATGGGTTCACTACAAACCCATGAGTAGTAGTTGAACATATATGATCCTTCCCTAGAGCAATCCTTCAAGGATCATACCAATGCAAGAGGTTGGGGAAGAGGAAGAAATAGTAGAGGTAGAGGTCAAAGAGGTAGATGAAGAAGTAATTATGGAAGAGGAGGTTCTGACAGCACAAAGGAGCCGAGCAACTCACAATCAGCAAACCAGAACCAAAAGAAGAAAAGTAGTTCAAATAAAAGGTATGACAAGAGCAATGTCCAATGTTGTTGCTGCCACAAGTATGGAAATTATGCTAGCAAGTGTAGAATGAATCAGTGTGACCATGGAGGCCAAAATGCCAATGTAGAAAATGAGAAAAAAGTTGAAAATGAGAAACAGTCCAATGTATTCATTGTTTGCAACCTTGCTAAACACAAAAATGATGAAGTTTGGTACTTGGACAGCAAATGCAGCAACCACATGAGTGGTAACAAGAATTTCTTTGCCTCCATAGACAACAGTATAAAAATTAAAATCAAAATGGGAAATGATGAGAAAGGTCCTTGTGATTGGAAGAGGTGAAGTCAACATCCAAACCAAGAATGGTGAGAGGTAGAATATTCAGTATGTCTATTATGCTCCCAACATGAAACATAACCTATTGAGCATTGGACAAATGGTCCAAAATAGCTACAAAATTTTGATTCAAAATGGAGAGTGCAAGATATTTGACAAGGGAGGAAGCAAGAAAGTGATGGTTGTAGCATAGATGATGAGAAACAAAATGTTTCCTCTCAGTATGCACATAGTATCTACGATAGACACAATAGATAGATAAAAACAACATTGTTCATTAACACTCACAATAATCAAATAATAGTTGATAGTGGAACATCAGTCTGCATTCAAGATAGTCATCAAAGACCCATCCAAACTTTGGGATTTAAACTATGGGCACTTAAGCTTTGCTAGTTTAAGTTTATTGTCTAGGAAAGGAATTGTTATGGGTTTACCATCCTCTGTAGAAAATAATGGCAAGTGTGAGGCTACATCTTAGGAAAACAACATAGGAAGCCATTTCAATCTAGGTATTATAGGAGAGCAAGAGCACCTCTTGAGTTTGTGCACTCAGACCTATGTGGACCCATGAAAACCCCCACCTTAGCTAGAAATACATACTTCATGAAATTCATAGATGATTACAACAGAAATATTTGGGTCTATTTCTTGAAAAATAAATTGGAATCCTTTGAGAAATTTAAATGGTTTAAGGAAATAGTTGAAAAGGAGAGTGGTCACTTTATCAAATCCCTTAGAATAGATAGAGGGGGAGATTACATCTCCAAAGGATTCCTAATTCTTTTGTAGGAATGACGGCATTCACAAACAATTCACAACTAGGTATACTACACATCAAAATAGAGTGGAAGAGAGGAAAAATAGGACCATTCAAGATATGGCAGCAAGTATGTTGAAAGCAAAAGGGTTGTCACACATATTTTGGGGAGAAGTTGTAGCAACACTAGTCTATATATTGAATAGGTGCCCCAAAAAAAGTTGTCCATGATACGATTCCAGAAGAGATGTGGACAAACAACAAATGGAGTGTTGAGAAATTAAGGATATTTGGGTGTGTTTCATATGCACTCGTGCCAAAGGAGAAGAGGCAAAAATTTGATGATAAAGGAGAAAAATGCATTTTCATAGGCTATATTGAAGAGTCAAAATCCTACAAATTGTACAATTCCATCACCAAGAATGTTGTGATCAACAGAGATGTTGTGTTTATTGAAAATGAAGCATGGGATGGAACAGTGGATGACAACACGAGTATTTCAGTCATAATACCCATTGATGATGAAGAAGTTGCAAAAGATAGTAACATAGGGGGAGCTCAAGAGAGTAGTAGGTAAGGAAGAAAATAATGTAGAGCATTAGAAAACAATAGTTCTAGTGATGTGTAGCAGAATAGTAACTTTGCAAGTGTTTAGAAAAATACCAGCTCTAAATAGAGACAACATAGTAGTAGCTCTAGGATACAACATAGCAGTAGCTCTAACAGTCAATGGTTCAGTAGCTCTAGAGGTCAGAGTAGCAGCAACTCGGAAGCTAATTCAAACCCTACACTTGCATCATTGATTCCCAAGGAAAACAAAGAGTGTGAGGGAGATTTATGAAAGCACACAACATATTGATTTTGATGAAAATTTAGATTTTTCTTTATTCTCTTATAGTGATCCAACACACTTTGATGAAGCAGTGAAAAAAGAGAAGTGGTGTAAGGCCATGGATGAAGAGTTGGAGGCTATAGAAAGGAACCAAACATGGGATTTGTCTAATTTACCCAAGGGTGAACAAGTGATTGGAGTGAAGTGGGTCTATAAGACCAAGTGTACAGATAAGGAAAAATTGAAAGACACAAGGCAAGGCTAATTGTGAAAGGGTGCAAACAACAACCTGGTATAGACTATGATGATACATATGCACCAGTTGCTAGGATGGAAACAATGTGAAAATTCATAGAAGTTGCAACACAAAATCAATGGAAGGTGTTTTAGATGGATGTAAAGTCAACCTTCTTGAACAGAGTGCTGAAGGAGGAAGTGTATGTGGAGTAGCCACCTAGATATATAGTCTTAGGACAAGAGGACAAAGTGTATAGGTTCTAGAAAGTTCTTTATGGGTTGAAACAAGCACCTTGAGTGTGGTACAATAGAATAGAGTCTTATTTATTAAGAAATGGCTTTAGCAAGAGCAACAGTGAGCCCACACTCTACATCAAAGCAACTAAAGGTGAAAATTTAATTGTTGTTTTGTATGTAGATGATCTAATTTTTACTGGTAATAGTGAAAACAGAATTGTTGATTTTAAAGAGGTGATGAAAATTGAGTTTGAAATGATTGATATGGGTTTGTTGAAGTATTTTCTTGGTATTGAAGTTCAACAAACACAACATGGAATTTTTATTTCATAATCTAATTATGCCAAAAAAATTCTAAGGATGTTTAAAATGCATAACAACAAACCTTCCCCCACACTAGCAGCAACAGGTCTAAAACTGTGTAATGATGACAACAAAAGGAAGTGAACCCAACCCTCTACAAAAGCATGGTTGGAAGTTTGACATATTTGACATCAACTAGGCCTCATTTGGTGTATGCAGTAAGCATAATTTCTAGGTTCATGGAGAAACCTAAGGACACACATTGGCAAGTAGGAAAGAGGATTTTGAGGTATTTCAATGGAACAATAGGTTATGGCATCATGTATGGTGCATCTAATTAATTTAAGTTGAATGGTTTCACAAATAGTGATTGGGCAAGAAATGTGGATGATAGAAAGAGCACATCAAGGTATGTCTTCAACATGGGATCAAGTGCAATCTCATGGGAATCCAAGAAGTAGCCCATTGTCTCTCTTAGCATAGTAGAGGCAAAGTACATAGTAGCAAATGCAGTAGCATATTAGGCTATTTGGTTGAGGAGGATCCTTGCAAATTTATAGCAATAGCAAGAAGACAACATAGTCATTCATTGTGACAATGTGTCCTCAATAGCTTTGAGAAAGAATCCAGTCTAACATGGAGGAAGCAAACATATTGAGATTTGATATCACTTTATAAGGGAATTGGTAGTACAAGGTGAGATAGAATTACAGTATTGTAGATCTGAGCACTAGCTAGCCAACATCTTCACCAAAGCATTATCGAAAGATAGTTTTGAACACCTAAGGGATAGATTTCACTTTTTGGATAGCTTTGGAAATCAACTCTAAAAGGAAGTTGTAGATTAGTAGCTAACTTGTAGATTAAGGGGGGGTGTTATAATTTTAAATAATCTCTAGTTAGTACCCCACATCAATTTGAATTTTCTCGAGTTGCCCCCGATGTAAACCTACAACATTTAATTTGGTAAGTTTGAATTGAAATTATAAGCGCTCATTAAATTGAGCTTGAAACAATCGTTGTTACTTGCTAGCAATTCATGAGGTTGGTGAATTTGAATTTTGAATTGAGCACTCATTTTAATGAGAATTTTCAAGCAAGAAAAAAAGAATGTTGCAATCGTTAGTTTGTAGAGTTTGTAAGTTTTTGCATTGAGAAGAAAAATCCTGCAACAATAGCAAGAAGAATGTTCAACATAAATTAAGTTAACAACAACAACACAAAAAGGAATGTTAGCAAACATAGTGCAATGACAATTGCAGTTACAGAATAGGTGTGAGTGTAGCACCAGTATTGGACATCAGTCTAGATTTGTTTATATTTTATTTTTCCACATAAAATGGAGAATATACTCTGTGTTTTTTGTAATTTTGAGAAGAAGAAGGAATATATAAAAATATAATTTTTTTTGTGTCCTATTTTATTCTGTGTTGTCTCTATGCATTTCCTATGTGTTAACTTTTTACTTTTTCCATCCTGCCACAATAGTTTCTTTGTTTTATCGTACCCCTGCCTACCAACAACAATCTCTACAATTGCAAAAACATAGTCCTTGTGGGAAAATGTATGTGGGGTTCCCATGCACCAATGCCATTTGCAAGAATATAGTGTGAAGGTGCCATGTAAATATGTGCTATTATTAGAAACAGAGCATGCAACATCCACAAGTTGAAGTTTCACATAAATGATTACCAATCACATACTTCATATAAAATCTGGCCTCTATCTTAAATTCCCAAAATAGTGATACTCATGTGAAGACTGATACATTTAAAAAAGTTGACATACTCTTTCCTTAAGCTTCAAGGACCCAAAATGGTAATGAATGGAACCTATCAAACTAGCCCAAGCCATTGAGAAACATTCATTAAATGGAATGTCATTTTACATAGTATTCCCACATCAAACCTATGATCCTATCCATTGTCAAGAAGTCCGCCATCCATTAAGGTTTTCTTTTTTTGGAAATGTCAACTATGTAGAGATGAACCAAGCCTATGTTGTCATGAAGAGATATGGCTCCCGCAAACTTGCAAAATTTAGGATCTTGTGTGAAGGCATCACAAAAATGATGCTTTCATGGCCAACATATAAAATTGCAACTCCCCATGAAACAATATTATAGTTCACATTACTCAATATGTGGGATTAATCTAGTTGCGGGAATGGGACATATTCATGCCGAAATGAGGGTTGACGAAACCAACAATATAATTTTCTGCAAACCCTAAAGCATATTAGACTTTCTTTAATCACATGAATTTAGCCCTAAAAAAATCAAATTTACAAAGTTCCAAAAATGTAGAAAAGTTGACTACAAAAGCTGAAGGTTTGTGGGCTGGCACAATATGAAAGCCACAGGCTTTAGTACCACTACCAAAAAACTCGGACATAGTTTTTTCATAGCTCAAACACTTAGTGAATTTTATGTTTATCCATTTTGGCATATGGGAAAATGCATGTTAAGAGTGCCCAAGCCTAAAACTTAATGATTTTAGCCATTTTGAGAAATGTGGAAAACACAACTATAGAAGCTAGATCTTTGTGGCCTAGAGCAATGTGGAAGATGCAAGGACTGATGTTGGTCGATTGGAATTTTGTATATGGCTTCTTGTAGAGGGATTTTCTTATTGAAATTTCTGCAAAGGCAAAAAATTAGGCATTTCAATGCAAATCAACTTGGCATGAGGAGAAACTATCATGCAAACACCAGGGTTAAGGATTATAAGTGAAATTCACTAGAGAATCATTACATAAGCAAGGAAAATGATCCCAAAACCAAAAATGTAAAGCATAAACACAATACAAATGGAAAACTCATACAGACCCAATAGGCACCAAAACATGAAGCAAAAGCGAGCAGCTAGAGAGTGCAAAGTGAAAAGAGGGGGTCCCTGCTTTTAGTGGAGTATGTGTGCAAAAATGCACAACAATATCCATTTTCCCATGTGCTTAAATAGATAAATAAAAAAAAATTAAGTGTTGGGGCCTTGAGGAAAACCATTTGTGGGTTTCTAGTGCACCAATGCCAGAGCCTCCAACTTCCACATTGCTTCGGCCTACAAACCTTTGGCTTCCATAGTTGCATTTTCCGCATTTCTTGAAATGGAAAAAATAATCAAGTATTAGACCTAAACACTCTTCCTATGCATTTTACCACTTGCCAAAATGGATAAACCTAAAAAAAATTAAGTGTTTGGGCTTTGCAGAAAACTTCATGCGAGTTTCTAGTGCACCCAAGTTGAAGCCTCTAACTTTCGCATTGCTCTAGCCCACAAACCTCTAAATTTCACAGTTAGGTTTTTTTCAACTTAAGAAATGAGTGAAAAATTTAAGTATCGAATATTTAGTGACTTTAATATCCAAGTCTCCACATGCTTAAATAATTTAGATCCAAAATAACTAAGTTTTGAAACATTGCAAAAAGTTGGTTGTGGAAGGTTGACTATAGGATGTCATTCCATCTATATTGTTTTATGGTGTAGAATTGTCTAGATTTTGACCTAGTAGCTTCCACATTCACTTTTCCCACATTGACCATTTCTTGAAAATATAAATTCTATTATACTTCATACCTCAGAGGCATCATTTCTCCACATGCTCAAATACATAAATCCAAAAAATAACTAAGTGTTGGTCCTTTGTAGGTTTTCACTTGTGGGTTTTTAGTGCAACAACAGAAAAGCCTCTAGCTTTCATATTGCTCCGATCTACAAGCCTCTGGCTTCTCTATTTCTCTAGCCCACAAACCTCCAACTTCTGCATTGCTTCAACCCATAATGGTCCAATTCCCTCAAAAATGGAAAATTCCCTCACCAGTGTCAAACCCTTTGACTTCTGCATTACTTTGGCCAACAAACATCCAGCTTCCCCATTGCTCTAGCCCTCAAAATTGAAATCCACCCAAAGTCAATTTCCTAAAATGGAAATTTTCCTAAAATGAAATTTTTTCCTAAAATATATATTTTTTCCTAAAAAGAAAATTTTCCTGAAATGGAAATTTTTTTGAAATGAAAAATTTATCGAAATGGAAAATCTCTTAAAATGGAAAGCTTTTTTGAAAAATGAAAATTTTCTTGATGGGGTATAAATTGATAAATTTTAATATTTTAAATATGGGAAATTTATCATTTCTGGAGTTTTAAATTATGATATTGTAATGATAGAAAAAGGTCCCCTTAACTTGCCCTTGATTTACTATTGTAATATGTCTAACATAATCACATTAGGTCCTTGGCCCTTGTGAACTAAATGAACATCAATGGTACCTTGCATAAGTGTTTTAAAGTGTTGTAACACATTTTTACACTTTTCTAAGGCCCTATTAATGGAATATACCTAATAAACCTCTTTTGTGCATCAATTTTTCCTTATTTTAATTTTTTGTAAAGTGTTGTAACACACTTTCACAATTTTCTAGGCTTTTCATTAATAATTTGGCTTTATTATGCTTTAATTAGCCCTATTTTACATCCACAAGCCTCATTTATATGTATTTTCGAGGCTAATCCCGATAAAACCTTTTAAAACATCAAAATCTTGAAAACCCACCTCAAAAAGTTAAGGTGGGACTCATTCACCATTTTGGGTGAGTGAGTCCCATTAGGTGGGAACCATTCACCTAGAGTGGTGAATGAGTCCCATTTAACTCAAAATAAAAATTAATTTAATTTTTTGGTGGGATTTTATTCTCCTGGATCCAATGCAGGCTTGTAGTGTTGTGATTTTGGGAATTCTTGCATAATTGAGTATAAATACAAGGTGATGGAACCCTTGAAATTTTTTGGTTCCATTTCTAAAACTTCATAAAATTTAGCCAGTTTCAGGTATCTAGACTTAGGGTTTGTCCACTATTATTGCCTTGGGATTTTGTTTTCAAGGTCTTTCATAAAAATTCTTGAGTCTTAGCCCTTGTCAATGTTATGATTTGTTGGTGTTTTTTCTAGTACACTTAGAACTCTCTAAAGAGTAGCCAACTCTTATAATCAATAATCCTTGAGATGAACGACCAAATTGACAAGTAAAGGACCCTAAGTTCTTTACTCCTTCACTTCAAGCTCTTTGGGACCTACAAGGGTATTCCTCATTGTGTTCATTATGATCTATTCGGTGGAGAACACCTTTATGCATAAATTGGTTCCTATAATTTGCAAATAAAAATAATCCACTAAAGATCTAGTTGATCTTTAAGTAAATAATCATTTATTTACCAAGAACAAGGAAGAATTTCAAACACATGCTTAACGAGTGAAAAATTTTAAATAAATTTTGTTCTCATTCTAAATCAATGGTCGGGTAAATCATCACCATATTTAATTGTAAATATTTATAACCAACACACCATTGTTTCATCAATTGAGCAATAGAGTCGAATATGCAATAACCAGTAATACACAAATTCTTTAATTCTAATAATAATGGACTATTTTCACAATGAATTGAAATTTGAAAACTCACAATTCTTAAAACATTACTTCTTATCATATCCTTTGCAAATACCCACAAATTTATAACCCTATTCAAGCATTTAATTAACCCTTTGAGTTAAACCAAAAATAAGGACACACATTCAAATGACAATTGAAGATAAACAATAATACCCTTGATATTTTCATTTATGACTTGTAGAAACTTACAATAGGAGAGTAAATGTTTCAGAGATAAGATTTGTTTTGATATCAGTAATTTGCATAAAACTAATTTAAGACCATTACTATAAGATTCAATCCCAAGATGTTTCTACTGCTCAATTCATTAACATTCTTTTACATGCCTAATTTCTATCTAGATCATATACTAGACTCAAAATTTTAGAACCCCCTGTAATGAGCCTTGAAATCCTTTTTATAATCCAAGGGTGCAACAAGCATCAGACTCATTACAATTAAATTTCAAGAATATTTCATTTATCCAAAAACTCCTTGAACAATTGTATGGAATCATTTATTGAGCATGGGGATACAAAATTTTGTAACCACCACCAAAAGAAAATGTCGATGCCACCAAACATTTCCTTTAACCACCAACTAGGCACTACATTCCACATCCATGTTGGAAAAAAAGTCTTTGTAATTTTAACCTTGGGAATTCACAGTCAACATGAAGAAAAAAACTAGCAACATATGCAAAGAGCAGAAGAAAAGAACCACAACAATTTTTTCATCACCACAAAAATTGAGACCCAAAAACCATCTCTCTTAACTAGAAGAAGAACCAACACCGAAACTAAACCCATGGTACACACGCCCACAACGAGTCCTTGTAGGAGGTGGGGAAGATACTTCCACTCCTTCCTCATTTTTATCATTACTAGGCACAAAGTTATCATGCCTGCTTAGAGTCTTCATCAATATCGGTGGGATTGATATTACTTCAACCCTTGGGGCAACTAGTTGATTCAGTATCATAAGATACCTCTGATAACCCAAGTCCGTTTTAGTTGCGTTGTCTGAAGGGCTATCAGTGATGGCAATTGGGGAGTTCTATCTTCCATAGGAAGCTCAACCATACCTTACTTTTCTTCGCACTCCTTGTACAAACCCTACAGACTCCTTATCTTTGGCCTCCGTCATTTTTGTAGTCACACCTTGGCTTCTCAACCTACGGTTGAATCTAGTAGGAACAAATGTGGATTTTTCACCATGGGCCTCCTCCTTGCCCTTTTCCTTCTGAGTTGGAATTTTTTCAGGTACATTTTGCTCATGTTCTAGGATAGTTCCATGAGGTTTTTGCACATTAAACCTAGGGGACTTTCTCACTGGAAATACAGAAATAGTTGACTTGCTCATCTTTCCTGGTAGGAAACTTTGTAGACTCACACCAAGACACTCTTCAGTCTCTGCACAAACTAATAAAATTGTAGCACCTGATTGTAATGGTGAAAATGACAACCATTCAATCCATATTTATCAAGAAACTTTGATGATTTTCTATCATCAATTTTGATATTACACATGTGAGCAAGCAATTAATCACTAGCATCCATTTCATTGCCATTAATTACCCAAGTACTTAGAAATCTGCATATCATTCCCAATGATGGCAAGGAATTAATTCTACTTATGCATATTGTACCGAGAATTAGATATGTGTATGGATGTTTATGATCTAAAAACATTTGAGTGTTTCTTTGAAGATTACACTATTTATGTAAATATTGAGGATTTAATATTGGTTAAGTATGAATTGGTTAATTTGGGGATCTATCTATCTAAAGTATTAGCCATTGATATGAGTGTCCTTAGGTGTTAGATCAGGATCTCTCTCAACCCTTTATCTTTTGATCTTTCTTTGAGTTAGCATTAGGAATTGAGAAAGCATCACCATATTAACACATTTGATGATAAGTCATTTTTAGGTCTCTGATATGAAATTATAGTTGAGGTTTGTACACATTTTCAAAATTCATGAAACCTTCATTTGAGTCTAAATGATTCCAACATTGTTGAATTGTAAGACCCCTCATGATTACTAGAAAATCACATCACTACTGAGCTATTTTTCATATTGTCAAGACCTAACTTTATAAACCTTGGGGTTCCTTTCTAATGTTTTTCTAAAGAAAGTCACCTTTCAAGAGAGATAGAACATTCTTGTTTTGTCTATGTTATGTAGTGCAAAACCACTCATCAACACATTGTTGTTGCTACCATTGGTATCTTCAGTTGTATGTTGTTGATACTCTATGTTGTTGAAGTTCATGGTTGGATGGCATGCCTTGTCTGATAATAATGAAATAAGTATTGAGTATGGTTGTTAACAATAGAGTTGATATCATGATGATATATTAAGATGATGATGCAGAGTGGTAGGGGAAGCAACTCCTTTTTAATAGCTTCTCTCAAATAATCTATGTGGACACACACAATTCATTATTTACTCACAAGGAACCTAATAACCCCAACTTAACATCTTACATATAGAAGCAACCAGAAAGCTTGGAAAGGGCCTGAACACTAGTAACATGATCAAACAAGACCATCAAACAAGATTTCACACCTAGAACCCTCCATTCATCCATTGCTACAACACTAACCCATGCATTCCTTGTAGCCCTATCCAAACGGGATAGTTAAGATAAAAAGTTTGCAAAAGGAAAAGATCAAGCAAAGAAACTTGGATTTATACATCTAACAACACTCCCCACAAGATCTCAAAACCACAAGACTTGACACCAATAATAAGCGTTACAATTGACTAATCTCTTAAGGCTACAAGGAAGCCTAATTTGAATGCATCATGAAGGAACCTGAGTACCTTGGCACACCCCAACACCCCTAAGCCACAAATAAGGTTTCTAAAGACTTACCAAACCCAATTCAACATCTCCCATTTCACCAACACAAAAACATTCACAACTTGCAAAATTCTGACTTTTTGCAACAATACTAGCCCTGTCACATAGATATGCCAGGCCTAGGGCATCAAACAATTCCTTACAAACTCCATGCCATTTCCTAAAATCTTTTTCCTCTTGAATTATGTTACAAAATCTACCATTCCATCAAGATTTATCAAGTTCCCACATTGGAATGGAGAGTTTAGAACATTTTTGTGATCAAACCCTGGTTTTCAATGGTTTCATACCACTTTTGGGAAAATAGGTATCACTTCTCCAATATTCAATGAAAATGATCTAGATCACCACAAAATTAAAGAAGAATCCTTCCTCTATCTTCCCATATGAATTATTTGTCTCTACTATGCATAATTTTTTTGTACAAGTTCAGAAAGCAAGGAAAAACATAGGAAATCAAGAAAAAAATATGTTTTTATTGCATCAATCTTCATGTACAGTATTAAAAAACCTTACCTCAACCCAAGAGTAGGATATTTAACTATTATCCATCATTCCCAATAGTTATCAACTATTTTTTTAAGGTTATAGCTGTTGGAACATCCATTTACAACTTTTAATGAAAATTTGTGAAAGTTGTTCAACAACTTTTGACAATTTTTGATAGTTTTGCCAACACATGGCATCAAGACTCCTATTGATTCCAAAAGACCCTAAAAATGCCTAAGGATGCTTAAAAATCCAAAATACATCAATTACATCCCTTATTACATCCTTTTTTCATACTTGGCTACACCATGGCAATTTTGCCATTTCAGGACCTAGGTGCACCAAGTTTACAAATTGACACATCTTGACTCTTCACCCTATTACAACCTACTTAAAATGGTCCATTGGACCTTATTACAACAATATTACAAAGAAAAACCAAGCCACAAAAAAAAAAACTTCATTGACCCCTGTTGACCCCTAGGTGCCCTTGCACCATACACCTGAGGTGGAAAAGATCTCAAGTACCACCTAAGATCAATTTTTGTAGATAAGTGTCATTATGTTTGATGTCTTTTTCACTCATCCAAGTTGCATATTCAAGTGGAAGACCCTTCCATTTAACTAGATATTCATTATATACCTTGTTTCTTGTCCTTTTTACCTCCTTAGTGTCTAGGATTGCTTCAAGTTTCAAAGGTTCAGATGGTGGAAGGTCCTGCACCCAATCTTCATTAGCTTCCACACCTATACCTGCATCGAAATATACCTTAAAGGGGTACAAGTTGGCAAAATTAAATATGGGAGAGATAGCCACTCTAGGGGGGAGTGCCATCTCATAGGTATTTTTCCCAAATTTATGAATTATTTTGCAAGGTGGGAGATCTGCCCTCTCTTTGTATTTGTCGACACTCTTCTTGAGACTCTCCTTCACTTGATCATGGATAGACTTCATTGCAATGGAAAAATCCTCTCCTTCTACACTCTTCTTCTCCATTCCCTTCAAATCTCTCAACTCAAAGATTCCCCTTGGGTTCATTCCATACACCACCTCAAAGGGACTTTTTCCTGTGCTCCTATTTATGGAATCATCATAAGCATTTTCTTCTTGGGACAACACCAATTCTCTTTGAAGACCATGCTCTTTTGTTAATCACCTTAGCAAGTTACCAAGTTATCTATTGACCACCTTTGTTTTTACATCCATTTGAGGATGGTAGGTAGAACTATATTGCAAATTAGTCCCCAACTTTTGCCATAAGGTCCTCCAAAAATGACCTCTGAACTTGGAGTCCCTATCTAATACTTGATTCTCATAGGAATGCCATGCATTCTCACAACCTCTTTGAAAAATAGACCTACAATGTTAGAAGCATCACTAGTGCACTTGCAAGGAATAAAATGGGTCATTTTTGTTGAATCTATCAACCACTAAAAAAACACTATCATCTCCCCTTTGTGTCTTAGGTAGTCCTAAGACAAAATCCATCCTTATGCTTTCCCAAGGCCTATTTGGGATTGGTAGAGGTTGGTAAAGACCAACATTTGAAGTAGTTCCTTTTTCTCTTTGACATATGGTGCAAGTTTCCACAAACTTCCTTACATCCACCTACATTTTAGGCCAAAAGTAAAACCTCCTAACCTGCTCCAAGATTTTGTCAAGTCCAAAGTGCCCTCCAAGACTCCCACTGTGCTTTTCTTTTATCAAATTCTCCCTCATAGAGCACTTGGGTATGAACAATTGATTCCCCTTAAACAATAAACCATCTTGCAAGACATAATCAACATATTCACTATGAAAAGTGTGTGAAAATTAAGAGCAAACATCAAAATCATCCTTGAAATCCTTATCCTCCTTATACATACCTTTAAGAGCTTCTATTCCCATACTTTTCAATTAAACTTCTTGAACCATCATAACCTTTCTACTAAGGGCATCTGCAACTTTATTTTCTTGTCCCTTCTTATGCTTTATCAAGAAAGTGTATGCTTGTAGATATTCAACCCACTTCATGTGCCTTTGGTTCAATTTTTCCTTGTCCATTCAAGAAACTAAGTGCATGTTTGTAAGTGAATACTATAAATTATTTTGGTAACAAGTAATTTCTCCATTTCTTTAAGGCTTGGACCATAGCATACAACTCTAGATCATATGAAGAATATTCTCTTAGCCTCATTTAGTTTTTCACTAAGGAATGCAACCAACCTTCCTTCTCGACTTAGGATAACACCTATTGCTTGAACACTTGCATCACATTCAATAGTAAAAAAATTATTAAAATCAGGAAGAGAAAGGATAGGCTATTGTGATACCTTTCTTTTCAAGTATTCAAACCTTTCATTTGCTTCATTGGTCCATAGGAACTTACTCTTCTTGTCTCCTTTGATTGTATCTATGATAGGTGCACAAATGTGGCTAAAATTCTTGATGAATTTTCTGTAGAAGCTTGTAAGGCCATGGAAGCTCCTCACATCACCCACTGACTTAGGTGGTGGCCAATTGAGTATGGCCTCAACCTTTGATGGATCCATTTTTAAACTACCCTTTGCTATGACAAACCCAAGATAGACCAATTCTTCTTTCATAAACTCACATTTCTGCATTTTAATCAACAATCCCTCTTCATGCAACCTCCTTAGAACCATATCAAGATGATTCAAATGCTCCTCCTTGGACCTGCTAAATACAAGAATTTCATCCAAATAAACCAGAACAAATTTTCATATAAATGGTTTCAATACCTCATTCATTAGTCTCATGAAGGTACTAGGGGCATTGGACAAGCCAAAGGGAATCGCCATCCACTCATAAAGACCTTCATTAGTCTTGAATGTTGTTTTCCATTCACCTCCCTCATGGATCCTTATCTAATGATACCCACTTTTCCAATCATTTTTTTAAAAATAGCAAGCCCCTTCTAGACAATCCATAAGATCCTCCATCCTTGGCATAGGAAACCTATATCTAATGGTTTTCATATTTATGGCTCTTGAATCAGTTCATAACCTCCATTTTCCATCTTTCCTAGGATTGAACACGATAGGGACTACATAAGGGCTCAAACTCTTCCTCACTAGGCCTTTATCTAATAACTCTTGAACTTGTTTTTCTATTTCTTCATTTTTGGCTAGTGTCATCTTGTAGGAAGCCTTATTAGGCAATGTTAGTCCTGGTATTAGCTCAATATGGTGACTAATATCTATGATTGGAGGTAGGGAACTAGGAAATTCATCCACCACAATGTCCTTATACTTCTCCAACAAGGTTTGGACTTCACTAGGAATAGGTTCTCCTTTGTTTGTAGACAGAATAGACCTGCACTTTGGCTTAACAATCAAGGAAAACCCTAGACCTCCCTCTTCCTTTAAGGTCTTCAAAAACTCTTTCTCTCCTACCACTATGATACTAGACCCAAGTTGCTTATCTATACCCTCATCCATTAAGCAACTCATGGTGAAAGATTCCCCATCTTTTGTTATCTTGTAAGTGTTTTTCTTCCCATCATGTTGGGATTTCCTATCATATTGCTAGGGGCGATCTAGAAGTATGTGACAGGAATCCATGGGAATAACATCACATAGGATTTTATCCTTATACTCTCCAATTTGAAATTCTATCCAACATTGCTCATTGACAAGCACTTGTTGACCTTTGTTCAACCAAGACACCCTATATGGTGTGGGATGAGGAGTATTTTTCAATTTTAGTTTCTCAACCATATCTAAAGCACTAAGTTATCAGTAGAGCCTAAGTCTACAAGTACCTTGCATACCTTTCCATGGGATTTACATGTGGTCTTGAATAAGGACTTCCTCTGTGGTGGCTCTTAGCACTTGGTACCTTAAGAAGTGTCCTCATCATCAAACTTTCTCCAAATTCAAGGTTAGTAGGTCTAGAAGGTGAAGTCACACTTTGAGCATCCTCCTCTTGCACCAACTGGTTTCTCCTATCCCTACCATGAGATCTTGAAGCTTTTTTCTCAAGGCACTTGAAGGTTGGGTGTCCAAATTGGTTACAAGAGTAGCATCTTCCAGAGAATGAGTTAGAGCCTCCCCCATTAGATCTCCTACCTCTGAATCCACCTCTTGACTCTTGACCTTGTTCTTCTTTTCTACTTGTCTCCCCTTGTTGTCTTTGTGACTAATTTCTACCACCAAAATTGCCTCTTCCTTTGAATTTTTTTCCTCTACCCCTTCATTGTTGATCTTTCTTCCTCTTCAACTTCATCTTTTCCTTAGATGCCACTTGGAAACACTCTTCCACTATCTTAGGGGTCACTAGGCTCATCTCATCTTGAATTGAAAACCTCAGGCCATTCAAATACCTAGCCACTTTCTCCTTCTCATTCTCTACATGGAGACACCTCATATTAAGTTTGTGAAACTCCTCAGTATATGTTTCCACGTCCATGTCCTTTTGTTTTAGGTTATGTAGTTTCCTAAACACTTTCACTTCATGATCTACAAGGAGAAATTGTGCCTTCAATCTTATCACCATTCTTTCCCATGAAGTAATCATGATATTACCCCTTTCACTCTTTCTCCTTGGTGATAATTCCACCAAGTCAAAGTATCCCCATTCAATTTAGTCTTGGAAAACTTAACCTTCCTATTTTTTTCCATTTCCTTGTATGCAAAATAATTATTCAAGGCATCCACCCACTCTAGTAGTGCCTCAACATTCATCTTTCCCCCATACATTGGTATGTCCATCTTCACTTCAGAAGCATTCAACAACCAGAAATCTTGGAAAGAGCCTGAATACCATTAACATGATCAAACAAGACCATCAAACAAGATTTCACACCTAGAACCCTCCATTATTCCATCACTACAACACTGACCCATGCATTCCTTATAGCCCTATCCAACCGGGACAATCAAGATAAAAGTTTTTCAAAAGGAAAAGATAAGGAAAAGAAACTTGGATTTAGACACTTGACAACACTCCCCAAAAGGCCTCAAAACCACAAGACTTGACACCAATAATGAAGGTCACAATTGATTGATCTCTCAAGGATACAAGGAAGCCTAATTTGAATGCATCATGAAGGAACCTTAGTAACTTGGCACACCCCAACACCCCTAAGCCAAAAATAAGGTTCCTAAAGCCTTACCAGACTTAATTCAACATCTCCCATTTCACCAACACAAAAACATTCACAAACTTACAAAATTATGACTTTTTGCAACAATACTAGGCCTATCACATAGAGATGCCATGACTAGGGCATCAAATAATTCCTTACAAATTCCATGTCATTTCTTGAAACCTTTTTCCTCTTCAATTATGTTACAAAACCTACCATTCCACCAAGATTTAGCAAGTTCCCATGGTGGAATGGAAAGTTTTGACCATTTTTGTTATTGAACCCTAGTTTTCAATGGTTTTAGACCACTTTTGGGAAAACGGGTATAACTTCTTCAATATTCAGTGGAAATGCTCTATATCACCACAGAATTGAAGAATAATCCTTCCTCTATCTTCCCATATTAATTATTTATCTGTAGTATGAATACAAATTTAGTACAAGTTCAGAAAGGAAGGAAAAATGCAAGAAATTAGGGAAAAACTATGTTTTTATTGCATGAATCTTCATGTACAATATTAACCAACCTTTAATCAACCCCAAAGGAGTATATTTAACTATTATCCATCATTCCCAATGGTTATCAGCTATTTTTTAAAGGTTATAGCTGTTGGAACATCCATTTACAACTTTTAATGAAAAATTGTCAAAGTTGCTCAACAACTTTTGACAATTTTTGACACTTTTTCCAACACATGGCATCAAGACTCCTATTGAATCCAAAATACCCTAAGCATGCCTAAGGAGGATTACAAAGCCAAAATAAATCAATTACATCCCTTATTGCATCCTTTTTTTATACTTGGCTACACCATGGCAATTTTTCCATTTCAGGAACTAGGTGCACCAAGTTTACAAATTGACAAATCTTGAATCTTCACTCTATTACAACCTACTTGAAATGGTCCATTGGAACTTATTACAACAATATCACAAAGAAAAAAATCCACAAAAACCAAAACTTCATTGACCCCTTTTGACCCCTAGGTGCCCCTGCACTAGATGAGGATTATAATTTCTAAGTTGGGAAAATAGACATTATTCTTAATGGAGATAAAGAATTAAAGTAGTAACCAAAAATATACAATTGAATACCTAAATGCAATCCAAATAAATCAATAAAAAACAAGAAATAAAATTGAAATTAAAATTATTTATATAATACATTTACCTTCATCGTGTTAACATGAATTACTTTCATTGTCCTCCTTCGCTTTTCTTTTCTCTCAAATTTTAATAAGCTATTCTTTGCTTCAAGCTTAAAAGTGTGTGAATGATAGTAATGATGCAAAACTCCAAAGTTCATGGTTATCCATAAATGATATTTGAGGGTTTCTTTTATAGAAATGATTGATTTGAATGAGCAATCTAGATTAAGAGGTGGAAGAAAAAGATCAAGGGTTGAGGATTGTTGAGAGGAATTGATTGCCTAGTTAACTAACTGCAACTAGATGTAGGATTCCAATTAACTAGTTGCATGGAGAATTGATTGAAATGTTAACTAATACTGAGAAATAGTAAACTAAATTGATTGATTCAAAGACTCAAAGTGAGTGGGAGTTGTTGCAAGTATGAAGGTGTTGTCATTGATTTCAATAGGATGTCTACTAGTTGTTGTTATTGATTTCAACTATGTTGTTACATGAGGAAAATGTCTAGGATAATGAGAAAATTGAGAAGAAATGGGAAAAAAATTATTGAAGGTTGTGCATGTGTAGTTGAGATATTGAGGAAGTGTTGTGAGTACATGGAGCTATCCTTTTGTTATAGTATCTAGAGATGATTTGGAATGAAGTAATGAAATGAGATGATGTATTTGGTACATGATTTCCAAGTGCTCCTGATAAATTTTGATAAACAAAGAAAATAGTGTTGTCCAAGTGCTTAAAATGTGTTTTGGATCATGCTCTATGTTTCTTTTGTATTGATGCTATGCCTATGCAGATTTAGTATGTTGTTTGAGGTTTTTAGAGGCTTCGATATTCAAAATTTTGGGTTCTAGATCATTGGTAAGAGGAAATTGTGTTTACTAGTATGAGAATTAGTTTTTTAGAGTTGTACAAAGGTGTTAGAGAGAAATGTATTTTCTCCACATTTCTCCATAGTTGCTTTTTAGGAATTGCAGTTTTGAAGGATAGTTAATAATGCAACCATGGTCGGAGGGTCCTCAAAGAGAATAATTCATACCATGCAGCAAGAGTCACACAATGGAAGCAACACAAAAAATAGTGGGAAATAAAAATTTAAACATTCTTATTACTAGAAAATTCAATTACAACTGGCCGAAAACATTTGGGCTTATAGATTTAGCTTGCAGACCTAATTACAATATCCTCAAAATACCATCTTCCTACATGCTCCTCAATGTGAGCAAAAATCCTATAGAACAAATCTTATCTTTCTCTAATCTCTGACTCTACTTCCCATTTTCTAATGATCAATTACAATGTATTATATACATTCACAAATCTAGAAACATCTGCATCGGCCCAAAGATTATTACAATCTCCAATTAAAGAAAATGTAATGTGTGCATGCATATGTCAACCTCAAATTTGAATTACTCCTTGGTACATGTATTGGATGAAGTGTGGACCTAAATTAAGGTTAGGGAAACTCCATAGAACAATTCAAATCTCACTGACAAGATCCACAAGATACAGAAATGATCCACAAGTGATCGAACTAGCCATCAGATAAGAAAATTATTCTAGTGTTGGTTTAAGAAACTACCACATAATCTAGAAGTGATAACTTGACAGAAAATGAACCAATCGCACTCAAATATTGGAATAAGGTAAATGAATAGGTCTGTGATGTAAACATAGATCTGATAGGTCTAGCGAGAAAACATGAAGAATTACCAAATCTTCCAACTTGAACTGAACAAAAACTAAACAAAGACAAACTAGAATGAAAATATTTTTGGGTGATACAAGATTGCCACGACCCAAGGATGCTCCTACATTAGACACCCCTAGTGAGAAAATATGTTCCATGAGAGGAACTCATGAACATTGGACTGGGTTTAGGATGTATATCCCATGCTCATTCTTGATCCAAATGTCTTCTTTGTCTGTACTTATCTTCCTCCTAACCTCTTTTCTTTCCTCTATCAGATCCTTCAACTCCTCTTTCACGTCACCTTCTTTTCCCTACCTCATAATTACACAAGGTAGTAAGGGACCTTTAACACCACTCACTTTCATCCATCCATCTAATCTACCTCCTTTTCAAGACTTCACTTTATCTTTATCTACAACCAAAGTCTTTTGATACACAATTCTTCCTTTGCATTATTTTGGTTCCATCTCACTTCTAGATTTAGCCACAAGGTTCTTCTTCAAATCCATACCATCCTCTAGTACAACCTCTACATCTCACTTCTCAACACTGCAACTCTTTATAAGACTCAAGTTCCCCACTTCCTCCTACTTATTCTTCAAGGAAGCCAAAGTAAACTTTTGTCCATCCTTCTCTATAGTAATCAGATTCCTTCTACAATCATATATAGCTCCTCTATCAAACTGGCAGGGCCTACCCAACAAAACATGACAAACACTCATAGACAAAATGTCACACAAAACTTCATCTCTAAAGGGGCCAATGTTAATGTTCAGCCAATACTGCTCTTTCACCTCCTTTACATGATCATCTTGTAAGAAAATTATCCTATAAGGACAAGGATGTAGAAACCTCTTCAAACCAAGTTTATCCACCATCTCTTTAGATACCAAGTTATTAGTACTTCCAGTATCCACAATAACCTTACAACACTTACCTCTTGATTTACACGTAGTTTAGAAAAGATTCTTCTTCTGTAAAGTCTCAGTATCTTCCCTGGTCTACCTCATCAAGAATCTCCTAAGCATAAGAGATTCTCCTTGCTCTGGTTCTATCCCATCATCAATTACCTACTCTTCATGTTCCAAACAGTTTTTTTTACCAATTCCTTTACTTGATCCCTCAAGACACTCAAAAGATCGATGTCCAAATTCTCCACACTTGAAACATTTTCCCAAGAATTCCTTTCTGCAATTCCCTCTCCTTTGTACCCTCTGATCCAATTCTTTACTCCACTTAGATCTTGATTCTTCTTCACTTGTCTACTTCTCCATGTTGCTGCTCATTTGCTTTTCTTTCCCTCTAGGGTTACTCTATTGCCTTTTTTTCACTTTATTTTCCACCTTAAGAGCATATTGGTAGGAATCTTCAACTATGGAAATCCTCAGCATACTCATCTCATCTTGAATGTTAAATCTAAGGCCATTTATATACCTTTCCAACTTCTCCCTAGTCATCTCTCAGTGCCCAGATCTGATTATCATCTTGTAAAATTCCTCAGTGTACTCTTTCACACTCATGTCCTTCTACTTCAGGTTCTGCAACTTCTTGAACAATTCCAACTCATAGTCTTCCAAAATGAATTCATCCTCCATCCTTGCAACCATCTGCCTCCACCGAGTGATTCTTATTTCACCATTTTCTACTTTTTCCTACTTCAACTCTTTCCACCATAAAGAATCATGTCCTTTCAACTTAGTTTATGCCAACCTAACCCTCAACAGGTCTCTAATATCCTCAAGCTCAAACTAGTCTTCTAACTCTCCTATCTAGTCTATCAAGTCTTTCGTATTCAATGTACCAGAGAAGTTGGAAACCTCCACCCTATGAATTTTACTTACTTATGCCACTACTCTCAAAAATCTCTCTTCTCTCTCATATGTCGGTCCTTTAGCCTCTTCAACCTCAAGTTCTTCTATAGCTTCTTCATATTCATGCTCTAGTTCAGGGTTTCTCCTCAAGCCACCCAAGAGGTTCTAGATCTCATTCCTCATCTCATTTCTAAAGTCCTTGATCATCTGATCTATTCTTCTAGGGTTCATTCTTCTTGGTGGCATCTCTTCCTTTGTTCAGGTGCAACTGCTTCAACTCGATGATCTGACTATAATGTTTCAATTGCCTTTCTCTCTTGGCTATCTATTGAACACACATATAGCCTACCTCAAATCAGCAATCTGTTCACTCAAGGAATGCCACAAGGATCTCAAGCCAATCAAGGTTTACAACTGTAGACACTGAAAATATACTAATTGACATTGTGCATTCAATCCTGACTTACTAACATCGTTTCTTCCTAAATCATTCCTCGGTCTAACCATTTAATCAAATTCCCTTATCTGATTAAATTCATCAATATTCATCTCTTAATTAAATAAATCATTTTGTCTAATTAAGTCACTTTCTCTTGTTAATTAAATCAATCTATCTAATCTAATTATCCCTATTTAATTAAATAATCAATTTATTTGATTAAATCTCTAAAGTCTATCTATTAAATTAAATAAATTAAAACCTTATTTTATTTAATCTAACACCATCCCTTTTAATTAAATAAATCAAAATCTTTATTTAATTACCCTCTTATCATATTCCTCTCTTATCTAATTTAAATAAATCCATAAATCTAAGTCAAATAAGTCACATCATCTAATCTCCTGTTAAATTAATTAACCCTTGATTAATTTAATCTAATCTCATGTCACATCCTCTAGATAATGCAAGTTGCACATGAAAATAAATTTAATTCATTTATTAAATCCCTATTTTCCTCACAAGGCATCTCTTTGGAATATTCTCTCAATTTGAATCCAAAAATTCCAAGTCAACATGTACATCCAACAAGGCATTTAAAAACTCTTACATGTCCTTTGCCTTGAGCCAAGTGGCATTTATTGCATTTTCCCTTCCCGCTTACATGTCATTTCAACAAATTTGAATTTCAAATATTTATTGGCACAAACCCCAAATCTTGCACAACCATCATCCATTCATAGCTTGACAAGTGGCACCATATCATTGGATGAATGTTAGTCCCATATTGCTCAAATTTGGGCATTCATCCATCTTGAAATCCTATAAATGAAGATCTCCTCTCCTCATTTGATCATCCACAATCCAAGCAAAGTTACCATGCTCAAATATCTCTTGAGTTTCATCCATTATCATTGAGTCATAGTTAGGTTTTGCATATTTTGGCTTGAAGTCTTCATATTTCATCAACAAAGTGGATCAATCTCTTCAACATTCGAATCTTGCATCATAGGAATTGGGAAAGGGCCAATTTTCACATCAAATTGGTACCAATTCCCCCATGGGATCAAGTGTTTGCTATTTAAATTAGGATTTAATCTAATTTTTATCATTTCATTGTGTTCTTTCTTATTTTCTTTCCTATTTTGAGTTTGCAAATGAATTTTATGGGGAATCCTTCTTTTAGCTTGCAAATCCTTGTCTAACTCGTTTATTCATGTTGTTTTGCAGGTACTAGGAAAAGGGTTCGCACAACAACTAGCTCTCATCTCAAGATTTCCTGGTTTGCAACCCACTCTAATACCATCTAATGCAGCCACGGTCAGAGGGTCCTCAAAGAGAACAATCCAAACCATGCAGCAGGAGTCACACAATAGAAGCAACACAAAAAATAGTGGGAAATATAAATTCAAATATTCTTATTAGTAGAAAATTCTATTACAACAGGTCGGCAACATTTGGGCTTACAGATTCAGCTCACAGGCCTAATTATAACATGCTCAAAATACCATCTTCCTACATGCTCCTCAATGCAAGAAAAATCCTATAGAGAAAATCTTATCTTTCTCTAATCTTTGACTCGACTTCCCTTTTTCTAATGATCCATTACAATGCTCTATATACATTCACAAATCTAGAAACATCCATGTCATCCCAAAGATTATTACAATCTCCAATTAAAGAAAATGTAATGTGTGCATGCATATGTCAGCCTCAAATTTGAATTACTCCTTGGTCAATGCATAGGATGAAGTGTGGACTAAATTAAGGTCGAGGACACTCCATAGAACAATTTGAATCACACTAACAAGATCTACAAGATGCATAAATGATCCATAAGTGATTGAACTAGCTATCAGATAAGAAAATTATTTTGATGTCAGTTCAAGAAACTACCACATAATCCAGAAGTGACAACTTTTCAGAAAATGAACCAATCACGCTCAAATCTTGGAATAAGGTAAATGAACAGGTCCATGATGTAAACATAGATCTGCAAGGTCTGGTGAGCAAACATGAAGAATTACCAAATCTGCCAACTTGAACTCAACAAAAACTGAACAAACACAAACTAGAATGAAAATATTTTTTGGTGATGCAAGATTGCCATGACCCAAGGATGCTCCTACACCAGTCAATGGTATTGTTCTCTTTTTTTTTTCAAGATAATTTATGGTTAGGAGTATTGAAAGTTTCATAAGCATGTACTTAATGTTTAAATGTGTTTTCATGGGTATTCACCCACCTAGTGTTTACACTACATTCAGATACATTCAAGTATTAATCAACATGCTGGATATTTTTAATCAACGAAGCTTATCTCACCAATTATCTATGAATGTGCCAAATTCAATTTTCAATAACTTTTAGGGATTGGCCAAAGAATAGGTGAAAGTTTGCTAGGATTTCCCTTTGCACTTTGAGCTCTACAAGACCTAAGAGGGTGATCCCTACAATGTATATTTAGATACTCTTGTGCCAATTATCATATATGTTGTAAATTTAACAAATAAATTCTCCTTTAATTGCTTAAAAAATGAAAACCTTAAGGATATGGCTAATGCTTATGATAATATCACATTAAGCTATGAGAAGATGTTATAATTTTAGCCTAACATACATTCACATAGAAAATGGAGATTAAAGTTAATTTTGAATGTAGTTGATAAGAAAGATCTAGGAGATTGTAATATAACATGACCTATTATGACCAATGCCTTATCCTAGGGTGGAGAATCCTAAACCATGTAATTGAAAATATCTTACATCATCAAACTTGTTGTAACAAATCATATCAATGGCACTTTACACAGTTGATACAAGAAACTAAACCAATAATGCTTAATTATACATGCATACATTCACACAAACATTTATCCATGTTAATACATACTAAACTCATTCATTGAATAAGTGTAATAGCAATGAATAAACATTTAGAGGAAAGACAATGAAGATGAATAAAAATAAATCTTTGATTCATTTATATTCATAATCTATGCAAGGTATACAATGGATAATGCTACCTTTGAATATTTTCCATCTATATTTCAAAGTGTGATAGCACTGTTATCAAAATTCAACATTACAAGACTCAAAACACTTTAAAACCTAGAACAAACATTTATTATTATCTAGACCTAGTTAAAAAACTTCTCTGAGATTGATTAGCTAACAACCCCATACATTTGGCCCTGAATTCCCTTTTATAAAAACAAGGGAATAGAAAAAGCCTTTGGCCAATGTACACATGTCAATTTTTTATTTGACAATTACATCATACACTTCACAGACCATTATATTTGAAAAATTTGAGCAGAAAACTCGTTTAAGATAAAAGTGATTTTCATTTGTCAATGCAGATACTTCCCACTCTCTATAAAGCTCCTTAGTCAATGAAGACACTTTTCCCATGAGAAAAAATAATTTCCACATGCTCTCCAAGATTATAGGACTTAAAGAATAAAAACATTAAAAGGAAAAATGAGAACACTTCCACATCATCATCTTTTGTCATGAACCTTATGACCGAGAGGAGATAACTTTTATCCATAGTTTATCTAAGGCTTAATCTGTGAAGTTTCCAAGCCACGTATTCTACTCCTCCTTGGTTGGCCATTGAGTATCTAAGAAATTTTTCACCTTAGAATTGTGCTAATTATATCTATCATCAATCAACACCCTAACCTCTTTAACAAATGTGTCCATAGTAACCTCAATCCCATTCATGTCATCAATAGCATTATTTAGCATGGTATAGTCACAGAAACTGATTTCTTCCTTGAAATGTAGGAGTAGGCCTCCTAACTCATTATTTCATGTATTGAAATCCTTCAACTCCCCTTCATCATTTAATATTTTTGGCATTCCATGCCCCTCCATATCTCTAAATATTTTCAATTTATTTTGGAGCTCCATAACCAATTTTCCATGAAATAAAAATATGTCACCCAATAAATCAACTACCTTTATCAAATCAGGGATAGGAGTGGGTGTATTAGGGTCTTCCTTCATGTTCGGTATCATCTCTTTTAAAGTACCAACCATGGTACTCAATTTACTCTAATCATTTTCGAAATAATTTTGTACCTAAGTATACCTTAGGTGGGCTTCATGAATGTTCTTGTAAAAATTCCAAACATTATCAAACTTGTGCACCAATCTAGAAACCATGTACCTTAAAATATCATAAAATATATTTTTTGCCACCTTTGAAGTCTCTTCTTTTGCTATCTTCACATTGTCCTTCTCCATCCACAATTCTTCTTTCAAACTTTTGATCCTCAAAGATAAAGTATCCCTATCCTATGAAGATAATTCAGAAAAGGAGGAAGTTTGGGAAGGAAAGGTCTTTTGTATTGAGCTAGCTACAATAGCTACCATCTTATTTTATTCATCTAGGAGCCTATTATATTTCTACAACAAATTTTCATCTCTTTCCTAAGAGATTTGGATCATGTCCACGCTTAGCATTGTTGTGTGCATTGTCAATTGTGCAGTGTCAATTGTGTAGGAGTAATTTTAGTGGCTCTTTTTACCACCACAACACCAATGATTTCCTCCACTCACTTCACAACCTTGGGCTTTCCATTATTAGGTCCCATGGACCATATTGCGAGAGTATTCAACTTCTGATTAAACCTTGGGTGATCACACAATACTGGTTTACAATTTTTGGCCAAACTCAACACTAAACTGATTTTTTCTAACTAAATATTCACTTTCAGGCACCTATAGCGGCTAAACCGTGAGGAATTTGAAGATGATGCAAACTAATGATTTGTTTAATTTTTTATGTAGATTCTAAATATATTTTTTTCAAAATATTTGGAATCATATTGCACTTCTTTTTCCATCTCCTTCGAAATCTAGTTTTTTCTAGTAAACACCATTTTTAAGGAGTGACACTCACCATATAACACAACATTTTTTCCATGAAGGATAAAATTATAATTTTTTTGAATTTATATTTGTAACTACTATATCTAGTGCTTCCAATTGGTTTCATAGTGTTTTATTGAATATTTTTTCCTTAATCAAGTTTCGAAGTCAAACCAATTACAATTTAGACATAGGCGGACTATATAACACAACTTTTTTTGTATGTATCATTTTTTTATTTTTTTTGTTGGAACAAGGACTTCAATATCTAGTGCACTCATATTTTAAAAAAAATTATTTTGATAATCTTCTATTTTTCCACGTGCAGAACAAAGAGGTTGATTTTTGGTCAAAAACTTACATTCACAAGAAATTAAAAAATAAATATAATAATAAGATTAAAGGGTGTGTGCAAGAAGTTGAGTCCACTTTTTGGCCAAAAAGTGGAAGTGGTTTCCCTGATTTTCAGAATTGACACATTTGACCTTAAAATTTGAAGCACTTAGAGATGGAATCTTCAAAAAAGTCTCTAATCATAAAATGTAGTACTCGGAGTCTAGTTTCCAAATATGTAATTTATTTCAATACCCAGATTGTAAAAATTGAGTTTCAATAGGAATTTCTAAAAACCACTGTTTAAAAGTCACTTTTTTATACCATACCATGCACGTGTACAACATCCATATTTTGACCTAAATTATCATATATTTATAAATCCTTTTGGGAAAAGATTTGTGACTCACTAAAGCTTGCTTTTAATATTTTTTTATAATTTTTTATTGAATATTTTTTTTTTATTAAATATTTATTAGGCATATTTGTCATTTTGAAAAATCGTCGTGTACGACACGCATAAGATGACCTAAACTTATCATTTTTTGATTTTTTTTTAAATGAAAAGAATTGTCTGAAGTTTTCTCGTGCAATCCGTTTGTCAAAATGTTATGTTGATCAAAATTTATTAAAATACTAAAAACGATAATTCAAGTTTATGGACTAGTTTCATTAGAAATTAATTGAAAATAGAAAAAATAATCAAATTATTAAAAAAAATTACATATTTGGAATTTGCACTGTCTCATCTATAATGGGTTTTAATTTCGTAAAAAAATTCTGCAAAATAGGTCTTCAAACATATGTCCAAAGTCATTATTTTCCTGTGACATTAACAGGACCTTCAAGTTGCAGGTCAAACTAGGTCCAAACCTTAGGTTCGGTCCCCAAGCCATTTCCCGAACCAAAAAACAAGCCAAAAAACCCACTCAAAAATTCATAATTTAAAAAACGGGATCCCGTTTCATAAAAAAGCCATTTTTTATGGTTCTATGAAATGGGATCCCATTTTGTAAAACGGATCCCGTTTTGAAATTCTTCCAAAAACGAAAATTTCCAAAAATGGAAAGTTTTCAAAACGGGATCCCATTTTGAAAACTTTCCAAAATGGAAATTTTTCAAAAATTGAAGTTTACATTTTCAAAATTTTTCAAAACAGAATCCCGTTTAAAAAACTTTCCGTTTTTGGAAATTTCTGTTTTGGAAAATTTTCAAAACGGGATCCCGTTTTGAAAATTTTCCAAAATGGAAATTTCTAAAACGGGATCCCATTTCCAAAAACGGGATCCCGTTTTTTAAACTTAGGCTCGGGATCCCAAAGCTAAACCGGATCCTATTTTCTAAAAACGGGATCCCGCTTTTTAAAAACGGGATCCCGTTTATTAAAAAGCGAGATCCCGTTTTTTGCAAGCCGAATTCATTTTTTTGCCTAAGGCAAAAACTTCCACGTTTTGTGGACTCAACTTTGTGCACTTACCCTAAATTTATTTAAAATTACACTTTTTGGGAAGCTTATAATAAGGAATACATACTTACAAAAAAAATTAAAAAATTAATTCATTTGGTCCCCCAAAAGATAAATCAAAAGTGGTTTTTTATGGATATTTTGATAGGTGTAAAGGAGACTGTTATATGTATGGTTTAAAACTAGCGGGGTATCCAAGGGGGTTTTATCTAAGTTAGTTTGATAAAACCCTCTTCAATTGGAATGCTTTAAATGAAAATTTCTAAGGCTTAAATCATTATATTTTCTAAAAATATGCGATTTCAACAAAAATTAAAATCTTGCAAAAATTGTAAACTAGCTTTGTGGGATCACCCCCTGAATCAAACACCTTATTATCAAAGTTTTCCTCAGAAATGGAAGCACTTGGATCATTATTGATTGCATCCAATGAAATGGTTGATGTGAGGTCTCACCTAGACAACACCAAAATGCCACTTCCCTTTACCAATTTCCTTGCCTCTTCAAGGGTAATGGCTGCAATCTCATTCATTATTTTTTCTTTCTCTACTTTCTCAACCTCCTCTTGCAATGAGGGGTCTATTTCTAATTTTGCATCCTAATTTCATTTATTGATGTCTTAGATTCTGAGTTGGATGAAAAAATCCTTAAATTCCTTGTTTTACATGAAAGTGTCATCACTCATAAATATTTGCAAGCCCTTACCCTGACATCATCATCTGCATCTTCATCATACTCCTATTTAACAATTTTGCTAGTAGGGACAACAATATCAAGAACATCATCCCTTTCAGGGGAGGGGAATCTTTGATCAACTTTCTATTGGAAGAATGAAGAATAAAATCTCCTTATGAAACTTTTGTGTTTTTGTTGATGTCACCATGTTATATGAGTTATAAGTTCAAGCTTGATCTAGTATTCTGAACTGGTATGTAGAAACAGTTATTATCCTCTGGTATTTTGGTCCGCAATCCTCCAATGATGAATATCATAACTTGTAGTTTTCATAAATGGTCTTTGGATGTTAGAAGTTTTTATATTCATAATTTCATGTACATAGGTGCTCATATGGCAAGTTGGCATCACTCAGTTGTTGTATTTTTTTATTAGGTCTATCCCTGGCCAACCTAATCAATAGTTGATTTTACAATGAATTAATTTTGTGTTGTGGATGTATTTGTGACTTCTCTTAGGTCCATGCTGACATGTCACAACATACTACATGCTTGCATTGTTTTTGGAAATGTTTTGTACAAGCTTGAAGCCGACAATTAATATTTTTGGTGAATAATGGTTGCATCTAATTGCATATGTGTAGGATCATCATGGAAAAAATAGGCCTTTAAGTGGCAAAAAATTTAGAAAAATCGGAGTTAGGAAATTTGACATAAAAATTTGAATAAGTTATCTATATTATTTCAAAAATATGTAAGAATAGAATCTATAGGAAATTGAATATAGTTTCTAAACTACTAGGTTTAATTAAAAAAAATCTATTTGGTGAAAATTTGAAATTTCAATGTAGTAATACTTAAATTTCAAGGAAAAATAAGTAGTGTCTATCTGACCACCCTAACCACAATAAAATGATAATATTTGTTTTAAATTTAGAGATATAAGTAGAGGACTCATGTCCCGATGTGATGCATTATTTTTTGTAATTTTTTTCCAAGTAAATATTTAATTATGAATTTTTTATTATAACTTTTTAAAAATATAAAAATTCATATGTCTGACCACCTTAACTTGGTCAAAACTTCATGAAATTCAATTTTATTCTTTTTAATCTTATATTATGTGAAGCATAGAATGCGATGCATGTTTTAGATTCAAAAGATGTGATGCTGTTTGGAAGCTATAGATGTTTTTCAATCAACCTATCAATCATGACTTTAGTCATAATTCAAATAGAAAATGAATAATTATTATTTATTAAATTCGAAGTAAAGCATAAATTATATTGGAAAAAAGCTTAAAATCTCCTATAAAAACCCTTTCTGTTTCATCAATTTTGGGTTTAAAAAAGTCATTAGCCACATACCCTACACATACGCATCATAATGCCACTTTTTGGCCCATCATGATCCTACACATATGAAATTAGGCCAACCTAATTGATTCTTACATATCTGCTGGTATGCAAGTTTATCAAAAGAAGTTTTGAGCATCAAAGGAACTGAATCAACACTTGTTAGGTGTAACTTTATCCATTCATACTCTAGCTATAAACTATTTCTACATTGTATCTGTGTAGGCAGTGAGCCTCCTATTTCTAGATAGTGAGTCCTAGCAGTGAACCACCCTTTGTAATATCTTATAATTGGTTATATTATATTGTGAGCTAATCCTCATCGTAGTTTTTCCCATTTTGGGTTTTCCACATAAAATTCCTAGTGTTCTTTTGTTGTGTGTTTTTATGTTCTACTAAAGCTCTTGCTCATTCATACTATTATCTACATTGGAGTATTTGGATGGTGTATGTTCAATAAGTTTAAGAAGATACCGATTCACCCCCCTCTTAGTATCTTGGGTGTTCAACAATTGGTATCAGAGCCTGGTTCCTCTAAAGAAGTCTAACAACTTGAGGAATTTCTTGAAGATGGGACAAATGGATGATAAAGAAGAACTTTGGACAACCCTTGAAGATCTTGATAAGTCTGAAAATGAAAACATGTATTTGAAAGAAAATCTTCATGAGGAAAATGAATGTATCAAGAAATTGAAAGATCTATTGAATAAATTCAAAGAAATACATAGAGAAGTAAGTGAGTAGTTAAAACAAGCAAATGAAGAGATCACTAGATTGAAGGTACAAGTGGAGGAAAAGAAGAGAATTGAAGATTGTATAAATACACTAGTGCAAAGAAAGACTGATGAATTCTCAAGGCTTGAACAAGAAGTGGTAAACTTGAGAGAAGATCTGGAAAAATCAATATTCTATGAAGATAAGTTCAAAACAATCTCCACAAAGCTTGATGATTTGATTGCAGTACATAAACCAACTAAAGACAAAGGTGGTTTGGGACAAGAAGTAGGTGAAAGCTCAAAGGCTATGTAAACCCCAAACACAATGGAAAATCATAAGACTCAAGATGAAGGAAAACAAACAAGAAATTCAAGAAGCTTTACTAGAAAACCACCTATTAGACAACCAAATGCTCAAAGGTACCCATCTTCAATGGTGTTTATTGCTCATGCAATAAATTTGGTCACAAGGCAATAGAGTGTAAAATTACAATAAACCAGTATGCTATATCATTCACTGGATAATGTTTTGCATGCAAGAAAGTTTGACATAGAGCTAGTGAATGTAGAACTTAGACGATGAATTGGTTTAAAGGAGGTAGAACAAATCAATCTTTTGTTTGCTACTGCTATGCATGTAATAAGTTTGGAAATAAAGAAAATTAGTGAAGATCAAGGATTAATGGAGGACAAACATATCAGAAAAATGTTGTTTGCTACAATTGCAACAAGCCTAGACACATTTCAAGAGTATGTAGAAGTAAAGGGGGAAAATGATATGATCCAGTAAAGCAGAATGAACCAATAAAGACAATTGACAAGAATGATGTTAAGCAAGAAATGAAAAAGATATGGAAGAAGAAAGAAGAGCTAGTAACATCAAGTGATTATGTGCTCTCATCTAGTGCAGACAATTCCTCTAGCAATTAGACCCAACATGGTCTTATAGGGAGCATTAATAGAAAATTATTCAACCTCCTAGATATCCGGTGTGTCAGATATTGACACAAAGATATGTTGTAAAGAATGAATAAATAGAGCTTATGCAAAAGGAACTACAAGAAAATTTGTAGGCATGATCATTTTAACAGAAAATTAGGGTTTTTCAGTGCAATAAAAAAGGTTTGTATCAGCTTTGTGAATTCTACCACATTTAATGTGAATTAAGGCAACTCATTGATCTATAAAATAGATCTGTAAGATGTTTTTATCACTTGTGCATTTGAAGAAAGTGGAGAGTGATTTGGAGCAATCTTGAGGCGATTTGGAGAGTGGGTTGAGAAAACCATAGTTTTGGTTCTTGCAAAAGAAAAATGTATTTTACTCTTTTGTGCTATTGTGGGTTTGTGTGAATATTTTTTCTGAAATCATTAGAGCTTAGTGTGTGAAAAAATGGAAACCATTGTAGTTGTAAACATGTCAAAAATACCTACACCTTCCTATAAGAAGCATTCCATGAAGGTAATCAAAGATGACCCTCTAGGCACCTTTTCATTGATTCCTCATGTTGTCAATGTACATTCGTGTTAAAAATGAGGAATATAATCACAACAAATTGATACATATGTGGTACAATGAGCTCACCAAGGATTATTTCTTGGTAAAACCCGAGTATGTAAATATTGTTGCAAAGAAGTTGGATCAGTGGAATCGATTTCCTAACTTTCATTCCACTATTGATGACAAGTATGTTAAACCTTCTCTTAACATAATTCATGATATTTTTTTGTGGACAGATAGACCTCACCTAATAACTAAAGAAATGATTATGGTAGTTACTAAACTATGTGATACCATACCTGTACTGGTGCTAAAGTTTGTGAAAAATGAAGTGGTGATGGAACTCACTCGAGCAACATTTGATAGAAGAGTCTTTGTAACAAAACCTATTACTAATCTTATTGTGAAAATAGGGAAAATTTTGTGTCTAATATAGCTATACACATCAGATATGACATGGTATAAAATGGTATAGAATATGATCTTTGTGAACTTCTTCAGCAACAATGGTTTGAAAATATGAAGATGACAAGGGAGAAGAAATATGCATTTAAGTTTGGTTCTCTAATTTTTTGTCTATTCTACTTTCTTAGACAACTTCCTAGAAGAGATGATGTGGTAATTTGGGATACATCAAGACCTATTGCACATCAAATTTTTTATTATATGCACTACTTGGGTGACCTGAAGAATCAAGACAATGCTCTAACAAATTTCTTTGTTTTATTGGAAAGCAACATGAATGAATGAGAAAGGATCCCAAGGAAAATTGTTGAAAAGTACAAGGATGACATCATATTTCATGTCTCCTTAGATGAGTACATGAATGAAGTAGTTGAACTCTAGACTTTCTGGATCCAACCATTGGGTTATGAAGTTACAGAGGATGAAGCGGAAGGCTATGTACAAGTTTTATTGAAAATTCCAAAAGATTCTAGTGAACCAAGAGTGGGAAAATATGAAGAAAAATCTATGGAAGTTCACATGGAGCATAAGATGCCTGTGATAAGAAATAATGTAGATTAAATTCTTATAAAGGCTGGCTTCACTGATGAACATTGTGAATGGGTGAAAATATGTGTTAGAAAACAAGTAGCAAATGAAAGAGTGCAAGAAAATAAAGATTAACACCCTACACCTCAAGATTGGGAAAATGATTAGCTTAACAAAACAAAATGGAAAATTTCACCTTGTTGAGTTGTTCTTTGGTTGGCCCTTGATTTACGATGTTGTATGCTCCTTTGATGGAAAATAGATGAGGATGCAAGATGGTTGGAATTGTATGACAATGGATGAAAATGCTAAGTGTGGACTCAAATAACAAAAATGCAAGAGTTTGGCTATGGCATTCAAAAATCTCCTAAATGAGAGAAAAGAGGGGGTATTTATAGAGAATTTTCAATTCTCTAGAAAAATGGATGGTTGAGATTAAACCAACAAGGCCAAGATGTAGGGCTATGGTGAGTTGAGGACTCACAAGCCCTTACATCTTGACATGTGGAATGTGAAGTGGCTTAAAAATGATGATGTGTAAATGAGGTGGAAGGAGGGTACATGAGGTGGAAGAATGAAAAGTACTTTGCAAGTACCTTGTGAGATGAGAAGATTCCTTGGAGGAATAAAAAGTGAATTTAAAATTCACATGATTGAAGAATCTTGTGGATAAGACAACGTTCCAAAGGGAGAGGTAGAAAGTACCTTGGATAAGAAAAGGTGCCTAAAAAGGTAAGCACTTGTCACATGTGACTTGATGTGACAAGTCAAAGATTCTAGAAGATGCATGGGAAAAGGGGAAGAGTTCACATGTGACTTGATGTGACAAGTCAAAGATTCTAGAAGATGCATGGGAAAAGGGGAAGAGTTCACATGTGACTTGATGTGACAAGTCAAAGATCCCATGGGGAAGAGAAAAAATATTTTAATATTCCTTGGAAGGATAAAAGGAATTAAAGATTCTTTGGGAGATTGATTAGTCTATTTAATGAAGGATTACAGGAGGGTTATGTGGCTAAGAGAGATTAGGGGCCAATTTGCAAAAGTTGGAGGATGTGACACATCCTAATTAAGGATTAGGCATGTGCACATTCCTAATGATGAAATTAAGAGGATACTAAGAAAAAGGATGTGACATGTGAGGAATTAAATAAATGTCATATTTTTTTAATTCATTTGATGAAAGGGAAATTAACGAGGTAAGGTATTTAATTATTTAACTAGATACCTTAGGGATTAGAAGAACTTTAGAAGTATTAATTAAATAATAGTGATATTACTTAATTAATGCGGATAAAGGGATATTTAGATGAAAAGGGTTAATTTTGGATAAATCATGAAGTGTCCAAATTTAGGTGTCTACATTTTGCCCCTCTTTGAGATGGTGTTATGAAGTAGCATCATTTCAAAGAATATTAAAATGTAGAACCTAAAATAATATGGTTAGATTGGAAAAAATGCCCCAATCATTAAAGGATCGACTATAAAGGAAGATGATGGTGGTGAAGATGAAGGTTAGGGATGAATGATGCCCCCTCGAGAGGACATACATGTTCAATAGAACACGGGCATGCTCTTGAAATGGATGAGGTGATGTGAGAGGAGATGAGGAAGATGATGTAAAGTGATGGATGAAAGGGTGGGTAAAATTATCTATTAAAGGCAATGGGGAAAAAGGGGAGTTTGCTAGATTAATGGGAAAATGGTTAGGTGGGAGGGGGAGGGCATGCCCCACTATAGGGTGAATTCGCCCATGGAAAAGGACAAGGAAAAGGGTAAGTGGGTCTCGTAGAGGGGCATACCCACTCCAAAAAGGGCGATCTCACCAGCATGGGTCCAACCACTCAAGGGCGGGTCTTCCCATCGGTGGGGCAGGTCCACACATAGCTAGGGGTGGGTTCACCCTAGGCTGGGTGGGTACGCCCACAACTTGGGGTGGGTCCGCCCCAGGCTGGGCGAGTCCACCCACAACTAGGGGCTAGTTTTCTTATAGCTGGGGGCACATACGCCCCAGGCTAGGTGGGTCCACCCACTACAAAGAGTAGGTCCACCCGAGGCTAGGTGGGTCTACCCACAGCCAGGGGTGGGTCTACCCCAGGCTAGGTGGGTCTACCCACATTTGGGGGCGGGTGCGCCCGCCGTCAGGGTGGGTCTCCCCAAGTGGGGCGAGACCAACAAGGGTAGGGGAAAAGAAGATTGAATGGAGGAGGATTGGATTAGGATGAGAGATGGATAAAAGGAATAAAAATGATGGGGGACAAGATGCTTAGAATAACTAATCGATATTATTCTAAAAAGTTTGAAGAGATGACGATAAGAGATGGGAGGGATGGGGGAAAATTTTTGATGAAGGATGAATGGATGGGGGATACATGCATGACAATGGAATAAAAAATGAAATGCAATTCTAATGCAAGTTTCCATCTTGGAGCACTGATTTCTTCTATAGCAGAAGACATGATATTCCAAGGTATAGAGGACCAAGGCAGATTAGTGTCTAATGCATGAAACAAAAACAACAAACAAGAAGGCTATGCCAATAACCCAAAGTCATGATAACCTTGGTCGGGCCAGGTATTGGGACAACCACAAGCACAAAAGGATTCTCTAACATAACACAAGACTGCACGAGTCTTGGTGGGTACTACATGGGACAACTGAGAAGACAACAACTAAGTAAAAAGATCAATATACACCCCTATGTTGACTAGTCAAAGCACACCATGAGATGATGGATCAAGGTGACCATCACAAGTGATGATAGGGAGCTCAAATGATAAACAAAAGCCAAAAGCATCAAAATATTGCAATCGATGTTAAACATCCTTTGCCATAGGATCAAGGGGATGTGTTGATGATGTTTTCTGCACAACAACAACTCAGACATAATATAATATCCTATCTCTCTTGAAAGGTAAATCTCTATCAACAAGCCTCAAAAGATAACCCTAAGGTCTCTAATGTCAGGTCTTGAGAATACATAAACAACTTAGTGATAAATGTGAAAATGTTGGTAATCACAAAGGGACCTTACTACAAGAAAATATTGAATCTTTAACTTATCAGATCTGGCAATGTAATGATACTTCAATCCTAAATATAACCTAGATAATAAAGAAATAACAAAAGATTAGGGTTTCAGAGAGATTCCCAAATTTAACTACTCCTAAGATTAACAATGTAAATGATGAAATACTTGAAATGGACCAATCCCTCATAAACTAATTCCTTCTTAACCAAGATAAATCTACAATATTACAGAAATAGTGCAATCTTCTAAGGCATTAAAGATTTTCAGATCATGAACATTCATCCAAGATAACCCAATTGCAATTTAAATGAATAAATCCCCACAATTGAACTAAGCACAATGATATAAAGTCTAGGCTAACTTTGCAAAGCAACTAACAATTAGCTAGTTGCAAAAAGTATGGACCAAGGATTGCTACAACACTTCAAACATTAAATCATGAACATCATTGAATCAAATCTAAATCTAAATATAATAACATTGAGAAATTTGAAAGATAGAATCACAAGAACCATGCAAGATAAGTCAACACAAAAGAGATCACAAGAAAATCACAATGTCTTCAATTGCATTGAATCACCAAATTTTAGCAACAATTCCAATGTTTTGTTACAAAACTTGCTCAAAAATTGATTAACTTCTACTTCTGCTCTACTGCTAAATTCGCTTGTATCTATATATGTATTCTATTCTATCTTCTTCTATTTTTTTATCTATTACAAATGAGGAAAAATACCTAATTTATAGAGAACCCCAAAGCATGTCGGCCAAGCAAGGGTTTTACAAATAATAAAATAGCCAAAACAAGTTGGCCCAAGGAGAATTCAAAAAATAAATTGACATTAAATACATGAACTCAATCCAAGCTCGGCCTAGGATTCTCAACACAATTCAAACCAAAGCACAAGTTTCAATGTAGCCCCAAATTAACTACCTTCTCCAAGTCAGCCAAGGGGTGGAGTAACAGTATTTGAATTTCTTCATTAAATTTCATCTCCACAATTTCCTTGACGACTCAGCAAAATTCAGCCTGCACTCAACAAAAACCACCATTAATATCCATTATAACACTATCAAATTATGAAGATCAATATTAATATACCATCAAAAATGTATTCATAATCCAAATAATCTCAAACACAAATCAAAATCAACCCAGAAATGCCACGCAATTGTGAACAACATGATCTAGGATTTTGAGCCAGTCGCAGAATCCGTGCCAAGAAGGAAATTCCAGAAAAATATTGCCTAGGTGGATTCTAGCAAAGAAGGCACAAAATCCACCATTAAATCATCAAAATGTAGAACAGTTAAAAATAACCATGTAATTTATCAATTAACAGCATGGAAAGACAAAAATTTATCATTAAGATCATTCATTTTACCCAATTTTCAAGTTTCAATAGGCTTCCCAAAAAATTCAAGAAAATCCGAATGGATCGGAAAATCCTGAAGCTGGGAGAAAACCTGAACAATGACAATCCAACATGAATTCACACTCAAATTGACCAAAGGTGACAAATTTGAGAAACTAGGCACAAAACTAGTTAACTCAGAACCTTCAACAGATCTTCCTTGAACAAACTAGGTTCAATCAAAAACAAATCAAGATGAAATGGCAACACTCTAAACATAAAACCCTAGATTTTAACCATGAATGCATAGGGAAAGCCATGAAATTCCTAAACACATAGGAATTCAAACTCCAAGCAACATTATAATGTTTAAAGCACAACAAGATAAAACATCAAAGCTCAAGAGAATGCCAAGGATAAAGCAAAATGGCATAAATCTCAAAAGATCAATCAAACCCCGAAACTCGATGGCCAGAAAAAAATCTAGAAAAATCTAGCCTAAGCATAATTTCGCAAAGGCCCCAAAATCCTGAACAACAGCATTGAAACTAACTTGCCAGATTTTGAATGCAGTCCAAGAAAATCTAGAGGGACTGGAAAATCCTGAACTGGCTCAAAAATATGAACTGTAGCATAAAACCAGAGTTAGAATGAAATCTGGGAAAATATGGACGGACTAGAAAATCCCAAACCTGGGTGAAAACCTAGATTCAGCCAGAAACATAAGATTTTCAAAATGCAACTTGGGGAAAACACTTGGGCAAGCAAGATAAACTTATTAAGCACATGCCAAGGCAATTTTCAACATGCAACTCCTCAAAATCAAAGGGCCAAAAGCACAAAATCAAAAGCAAAAGAGGGTCCCTGCTCTCAGCGGGGTGTGTGTGCAAAAAACTACACAACAAATGGTGACTCTATTAGGGAAATGCTCTAGAGCATTTGATGAGGAACAAGAATCATGAACCTAGAATCTCTGGTTTCGATCTCACTATCATACAAAAAAATCAAAATGCAAGACCAAAGGTAGACTGAACCTTCCATAGACTGAAATTCCAAGTGTGTGCACATGAGTTCATTTCCTTCCTTGAGCTATTACAGAGACCAAGTTTAGTTAGGACAAGCTACTTAAAGATTCTAACTTCAAAAGCAACCTAGATAAAACCTCGCTGCCAGTCAGGCATCCATAGCCCTGACGAGGTTATCATTATGACACTGCCAAACATAGCTCTACTACCAGCTAGGTGTCCATAGCCCTGATAGAGATATTTAGATAGCCCTAATAAGTTGAAGTCATTATTTTGATTTTCAATATTTTCTCTTTTCTTCTTTTGATATTCTTTTCTTTTCATTTTTTCATTTCAACCTATGAACAATGAAGTTCACACTTAGGGCTGAGAACCACAGTGGTACTGAAGTAGAAATAAGATTTTTCACCTGATCAGACCTCACGAGGATCCTACAACAACCTTAGGATTTTTAAGATGTATAAAAGATATAAGATTTTAGAATACTTCAAATTCAAATCAAACTAGTGACCCATCCTCTTCAAATCAGACATTTAGACTACATGATGATAACAAAGACCTCAACCATCCTTTCAAGACATAGGATTAAAGTTCATCAAGGAAATACTCAAAATAATCCTAGACAAAAGAGCATTTGCTATGTAGGTGCAACACATCCAGAAGAAAACAAGAGGACCTCCAAAGCAAAAGCAGAGCAAAAAAGACCAAACCGAAAGCAAACCTAAACTAACCAAAACAAACAAAAGCAAAGCAAAAAAGGAAAACCTACTCTAACCAAAGCAAAGAAAAGCAAACAAAATAGAAAGGAAACCTACTCTAACTATATACAAGAAAAGAGCTTAAAACAACTCAAGACTAGAAATAATGCTTCAAATACTACCCATTGACAAGCAGTGGGATATCCTCCCTAGTGAGAGTTTTCAAACAAAAAACATTATCTCCCAAGATTTCTAAAATATGGTAAGGGCCTAGCCAAATTTTGTCAAATTTTCCATGCTCCCCCTTACGGTCATGGGCTTTATCCTAGTATAGAACCAAGTCAAAAATCCAAAAGGCTTTTACCTTGGCTCTTTTATCAAACCATCTTTTGACTACACCCTAATGTTTAGCAAAGTTCTCTAAGGCTTCATCTCTTCTTTCTTCAAGGTGTAACAACTCTTGTAGGCGGGCCTCATGCCTATTTGCTTCATCATAGTACTCATTAATGAACTGTAGAGTAGGGATCCTCAATTGGATTGAAAATATAGGTTCCTAACCATATACAAGGTGATAGTGGGAGGCCCCTATGGAAGTCTTTTGTCTTGTGCGATCTTCCCACAGAAAAAACCTAAGTTGAGTGTGCCAATCCTTGGGATTGTTCTCTAGTAACTTATGGATGACTGTTAAAAGGTTTTTATTGGAAGACTCAGCCAACCCATTACCCTATGGATAGTAATTGGATGCAAACTTTATTATAATCCCATGATCAAAAGCCCAATTGGAAAATTTCAATGATGCAAATGCAAGACCATTACCACAAACTAAAAATAAAGGACATCCAAAGCAATTGATAATACCTGATTCAATGAAATCAATTACTATCTCAGAAGTACACTGTTTGCATGCAAGAGCTTCAATCCATCATGTAAAATAATTAGTAATAGTGAGAATATACTTGTGACTAGCAGAAGAGGGTGGATTGATGGGACCTATTAATTCCATCTACCACTATGCAAAAGGTTTTACCTCAAAGACTAGTTGAAGAGGAAGAGCTGCATACTTTTCTCTAGTTGTTGCAGTCTAGCATATGTGGCAAGTTCTGACATGACTGTGTGTATCCTTGAACAATGTAGGCCAATAATAACTAGCCCTTAGAATCTGGTTAGTAGTAGAATGTGCAGATCCATGGCCAGTACCATATCTATCGTGAAATTCAGCCATGACCTTCTCAACTTCTTATCTTCCTAAACACCTCAGGTATATGCCTTCATAATTTTTCTTATATAAAACAACTCCCTTCAGCATGAAACTGTCACTCTTCAAATGTAATCCCCTTCTCTATATTGCATTCAGATGGTTAGGACACCTCTGAGTCAGGAGATAATGAACAATATCATCATACCATTCTCCAGGAGAAACATCCTCAAGATTATAATGATGAGCTGCAAGATCAGGAAATATTTCTACCATTGTCTTTGTAAGTCCTTGCCCTCTTATCAACTTCATGGGTTGAATCTCAATGTCGTATTCTTGTAACATAGTTACCCACTAGCTCTGCATTCTCCTGGCTCATTCTGCATCAACAATAGCTTGACTGTAGGATTAGGAACAATAGTAAACACTTTGTTTCTAAGAATATAATGTCTAGCCCTGACTAAGGCATAAGCCTTCTTTTCCACACTTGGGTACCTTAGTTCAACATCTTTCAATGGTGCACTCATGAATGCTATGGGATGTTCATTTCCCTAATCAGACTTTTGAGTTAACATAGAAGTACATGAGTGATCAGAAGCAAATGAATATATGTAGAATGGCTTAGCATAATCTGGACTCACCAAAACTAGAGCTTCAGGAATAGCCTTCTTTATCTCTGCAAATGCTTCCTTAGCTTCTACATTGCATTCAATTTTGGCCTCCTACTTCAACATTGCATTAATTGGCTTGACTATTTCAGCAAATCCAATGATGAACTTCCATACAAAGTTAATCTTACCAAATAACCACTTCATTTCCTTCTTGCTAGCAGGTGGTGGGATCTTGAGTATAGCTTCCACTCGCTTTGGATCAATAGAAATTCCTTTCTCTGAAATGACATGTCCCAATAACTTTTCCTCTGTCACTCCAAATATGCATTTATTTGGATCGAGGCATATACCAAATTCCCTGCACTTTTGAAACACCATACAAAAATTTGCTATATGGTCACCCCTCTTCTTTGAAAAGACTGTCAGATCATCCATATAAATGATTATGCACTTACCAATTATGTCCTTAAATGCAATGTCCATGGCCCTTAATCAAACCCAAGGGCATTCTTCTGTAGGCCAAAGTGCCTCACTTGGTAGTGAAAGCAGTCTTATGCCTATCTTCATACTGTACCATGACCTAATTGTACCCTGAATAACCATCCAAGAAAGACATCATCCGATAACCATTGACAATCTGAAGTACTTCATCCAGTGAGGGTACTAGATAATTATCCTTTTCTGATGCCTTGTTGAAGTCCCTAAAATCTACACACAATCTAATTTCACCATTCTTCTTTTGCACTGAAACCAAGTTTGCAACCCAAGTTGAGTGTCTGACTGGAAATATGATTCTTGTAGATAGTAGTTTATGCACTTCCTTTTGCATTATGGGTTCTAGTAAGGCATTAATTGGCCTTTGCCTCTATCTGAAAGGTTTTTCTCCTAGATTGAGAGGGATAGTATGATTTATGATTGATGTGTCATAGGTCTTTAAGTCTTCATAACTCTAGGCTATCACATCTGGATATCTATGTAATGCATCAATTATTCCTTTTCTTTCTTCTGGACTACATACTTTTCCAATGAAGACATTCTTGGCATCATCATGAGTTCCCATGTTATACTTTTCATATTTTCCACTGATGGACTCCTTCCTGGCATCTTGCTCTTGATCTCTAACTTTATCCAAATAAAAAATTCTTTCTAACTGCACCATTCCTCTAGAAATAGTATTGGTTTTCAAATTGATTACCACTTCTAAATCCATTTATGCTTCTTGGAGTTTAGTTTCATCAATAATTTGAGAAGCAAAAACATATGTAATTGTGATAAAATCTAAAATATGCTTATCATACTCAAATACATGGAAGTTGGTGACATTGTCAGGCACTGAAGGTACTGGAGTTAATTCCACTAAAAACTTCTTCAATCCAAATAGAGACAGGAGTTGCAATGTACTAGTTTCCTGAGCAAGGGAATCAACTATTTGATTTTTACTTCATGGTATCAGTTGAATGTTGAAGGCATCAAATATTTCAATAAGGTCCCATACTTTGTGTCTATAATTGGTCATTCTTCTATCATGACAAGAATATTGTCTCCTAACTAGCTTGACCACTAACTCTGAATCCCCAAAAACTTGTAAGATCTTAATTTTTTTCTTTAATGCCATTAACAACCCATGTACCAAAGCCTCATATTCTGCTACATTATTCATACAATGAAATTGAAGTCTATGAGAAGCAAAGAATGTCTTACCTTTTGGACTAATTAGCTCAAATCCTACCCCAGCTCCTCACTTTGATTTGGATCCATCAAATCTTAAGGTCCAACAGCCATAAACTATAGACTTCCTAGCTGTATCTCTTGCACTATTGTTGTTTGAAGGATCCTCAGAAAGCATCATTCTCTTCTCCTTAGGGCCTTCTTGAATATTCTAGATATCAACTTTGACTACTGGAGTGGGATTGATACACTTTTGCACTTGTTCCACTGCAGTCTGGCACAAGCAACAATCCAATTCAGAATGGGAGGCATTATGAACCCTACACCAATTTGGTAGAGAAAATCTTTGAAATTCATCTTCCTACCCAACTGAATCTGATCCTTAATGCATTTATGAATGAATTCCTAGAAATTATCTAGTAAACTGAGCTGATTGTCTTCAAGATCATCATCATTTTCAACTAGTTCTACCAAGGCTTCAGTACCACTGGATTTTGTTGTGAGATCAATGGGCGCTGTGTGGAACATAAATACTTCCTCTACATCTAATTCCTCAAAAGGGGCTTCAAGCACATAATTACCCATACTTACCATAGATATCAAAATTTCATTGGAGGTGTTTTGATATTTTGTGCTCATATATTTCATTCTAGGTTCTCTTTCAATTATAATCTAGTTTGGAACTCCCTTCCAAGGAAGCCACATATGAGAGTTATCAGTTGATACATATCCATTGAAGTCCCTAGTAAAGTCTCTTCCTAGAATCAAACCATAAGCATCAGGTATGTTAGCCACTTGTATATTAATGACCTATTGAATCCTAGGGTCAAAAGCAACTTACATATGAGTCATATTTAATTCCTCGAGAACATTAACTTCAATTCTATCCAATTGAGTAACTTTCTTTTGGGAATCAATAGGAGTAATACCCAAAGCTCGACAAACACCAAAGGCCATTACATTGGTAGAGACACTAGAGTCTAACAAGCAATTATGCAAGTGCTTACCAAATATGCAGACAGATATCAGGAATGGAGGAGTCTCTATTTTTCCTTGAAACAAAGTTAAGGGAGTATCTACTTGAGCAACTTGAGTCTTATATTTCTTTTTTCCTTTATTTCCAGGAGGAAAATGAACTTGATTATGAGTCTGATTTTTCCTTCCTACTATTTGAGAGCCAAATACTTTATTGATACCTTCACTAACTGATCTATCTTGTGATATGGAATTTGCATTATAAGTTTCTAGAGCTACATTCCTAATGGTTGGAACTCTCAATAACTCAAATGCAAATAGACTTACCTTTAGCTTCTTGAGTTCTTCTACAACATATATAGCCAATGGTTCGTCACTCAAATCAACAGGAACCTCTTTTGGATAATCCACCATCGTATCTTTGTTTCCTTCAACATCTCTTCCTTTTGACATGTCCACCTATACCTACCCTTCCTTTGATAGATATTGCTTTGATACATGAGGATACGATGGATTATTACTTGCATTGGGATCTAAAGGTGTGGTGAAGTTGTTTAGTGGAATATAGGTGGTGAAGGAACCTCCAGCCAGTGGATGTCTATGTGGCATGTCTCTCAAATCATACTTCTTAATAGGCCTCTAGAAAGTCTACACATCCTCAACATAAGCTTCTTCTTCATCCAGGGGGCCATTGTCATTTATTGGATTTTCATCAAATAATTGTGAAATTTCATCTCCATTACATACCTAGTCTGCCTCTTCCTTGAGCTGGTTTGATTCTTCTTCAGGCACATTGTCTTTCCTCTGTGGAAAAGGAGCATGATTCAGAACCAACACTAGTGAATCATAGGGAGTGGATGGCACCATCTCCTGACTACTCAAATTGTTCTCCACTTCATATTGGAAGATTGAAGCTACTGTCTGGAATTCTTGACAATCTAACTCAAAATGTTGAATTTTTTTGTGAAGCCTACACCATCCTGAAAAAGTAGCTTCAGCTAAATATACACCACTAGGAGGCTTCTCTTGATTGACTGGTTGATTGACTGGTTGATCAAATGGGGTAGTGACTCCTCCATTGTTAGGCCTCGTATTCCAAGTCTTGTTTTGTCCTGGTGGTTGTCTCCTATCAAAACCTTGTCCACCAGCTTGACCTCTATCAAATTTTTGGCTTGAAGATTGTCCCTTATCATAATTTTGTCCTCTATCACTATATCCTCTGTCATTATTATATCCTCTATCGTTGTTGTATCCTCTTTAATGGTTATATCCTCTTTCATGATGTTTCCCTCTATCAAAGTGTTTTCCTTGTTGATTTTCTCAATTTTCTCTATTTTGATTGGACTGCATATTTCTCTGAGCAGCTTGCAACTGACCGTTTTGGTTCCTCAGGTAAGTCACTTCCATATTCAACTTCTTCACTTGTTTAGACAATTCATACAGTCTCTCCTGGTCATGACTCCTATATGGGGATGGTTCACATTATTTTGGGAATATCCTATTGCAGTACTAGTACTTAATGACTGGTTCAAAACTTCAAAATTCTGTAGATATGGAGGATAGCTAGAATGAGATTGTGGATGAAGAGGCTGATTTGCATTTTGTTAGGGATAACTAACTGTAGGTGGCATCTGACTCATAGGAGGCCCTAGGTGAGGGATAAGAGGCAAATGAGGAACCAAATTCATGATGGGAGTATTATTAGTGAGAGCCTAATTCAGGGCTGGGACTTGTCTAGGGTGAGCAGTGGGTCCTAATGATGGTAAAGGTCCAAAAAAATGTTGTCTTAAGGCAGTGCTAACCTTTATAGCCTCTGCATATGGATCAAGAAAAGTATTAGGAGGATTGTTTCTCCATTTCATGAAGGTAGTTTTCAAACTATCAAGTCCCTCATAATAGACTTCCAAAGTAGTGGCATCATCAATAGCATAAAGGGCCTACAGTTGGGTATAGGCACGATGAAAACAATTGTTAAAGGACCCTATAGGCTTATTAACTTCTCTCTTAACATTAGTGAACTGACGATAGAGCTCATTGGAACTAATGGGAATCTTAAACTTCTACAAAAATGCAGTCTCTAGCTCAGTCCAATGTTGGATAGATCCAACAGGTAAGTGATTATACCAGTAGAATGCATCTTCTCCTAAGGAATAAGGAAAGAGCCTACATGCTACATCCTCATGGTTGATTCCCCTATCCTTAAGGATAGTATGAAAGATCCTTATGTGCTCTTTAGTAGTTCTATTGGGATCATTAACATGGAATTTTGAACAAAAGTGCTCAGGATTCTTGGGCATGACATTGTAATTGGTGAAAATCAATGGAGATGGGTTATTAGCTAGGAAATCCATTGGTCGAGGTGGGGGTGGTAATGGCTAATTTATGACTGGCTGAGGTTGTGGAATGGGAATTTCCTTAGACTTAGGTGAAGGAAAACTTGGGAATGATGGAGTTGATGGAGGTGGTTGGGTGGACGATGATTCTCCCTTTGTACTGGTCCTTCTTGACCTGGTAGGGTCTGGAAATTCTTGAAATTCCTCTTCTCCTGGAGTAGATCTGGTTCTTCTTCTGAATCTTTCAGGAGAGATAGCGTACAAAAACTGATCCAACTTAACTTATTTAGGCCCTCCTTCTAGCGCCAATCTATTGATGATGTTTTCTGCACAACTTAGACATAATATAATAGCCTATCTCTCTTAAAAGGTAAATCTCTATCAGTAAGCCTCAAGAGATAACCCCGAGGTCTCTAATGTCATGTCTTGAAAATGCATAAACAACTCAGTGATAAATGTGAAAATGTTGGTAATCACAAAGGGACATTACTACAAGCAAATACTAAATCTTTAACTTATTGGATCTAGCAATGTAGTGATACTTCAATCCTAAATCTAACCTAGATAATAAAGAAATAACAAAAGATTAGGGTTTCAGAGAGATTCCTAAACTTAACTACTCCTAAGATTAACAATGTAAATGATGAAATACTTGAAATGGACCAATCCCTCATAAACTAATTCTTTCTTAACCAAGATAAATCTACAATCTTACATAAATAGTGCAATCTTCTAAGGCATTAAATATTTTTAGATCATGAACATTCATCCAAGACAACCCAATTGCCATTTAAATGAATAAATCTCCACAATTGAACTAAGCACAATGAATATAAAGTCTAGGATAACTTTACAAAGCAACTAACAATCAGCTAGCTGTAAAAAGTATGGACTAGGGATTGCTGTAACACTTCAAACATTAAATCATGAACATCATTCAATCAGATCTAAATCTAAATCTAATAACTTTGAGCAATTTGAAAGATAGAATAATAAGAACCATGCAAAATAATTCAACACAAAAGAGATCACCAGAAATTCACAATGTCTTCATTTGCATTGAATCACCAAATTTTAGGAACAATTCCAATGTTTTGTTACAACACTTGCACATAAATTGACTAACTTCTACTTTTGCTCTACTGCTAATTTCGCTTGTATCTATCTATGTATTCTATTCTATCTTCTTCTATTTTTCTATTTATTACAAATGATGAAAAATGCCCAATTTATAGAGAACCCCAAAGCATGTCAGCCAAGCAAGGGTTTTACAAATAATAAAATAGCCAAAACAAGTCAGCCCAAGGAGAATTCAAAAAATAAATTAAAATTAAATACATGAACTCAATCCAAGGTTGGCCTAGGATCCTCAACACAATTCGAACAGAGGCACAAGTTTCAATGTAGCCCCAAATTAATTTCCTTCTCCAAGTCAGCCAAGGGGTGGAGTAACAGTATTTGAATTTCTTTATTAAATTTCATCTCCAAAATTTCCTTGATGACTAAGAAAAATTCAGCTTGCACTTAGCAAAAACCACCATTAATATCCATTATAACACTATCAAAACATGAAGATCAAGATTAATATACCATCAACAATGTATTCATAATCCAAATAAGCTCAAACACAAATTGAAATCAACCCAAAAATGCCACGCAATCTTGAACAACATGATCTGGGATTTTGAGCCAGCCGTGGAATCTGGGCCAGGAAAGAAATTTTAGAAAAATCCAGCCCAAGTGGATTCTAGTGAAGAAGGCACAAAATCCACCATTAAATCATCAGAATGTGGAACAACTAAAAATAACCATGTAATTTATCAATCAACAAGATGGAAAGATAAGAATTTATCATTAAGATCATTCATTTTACCAATTTTCAAGTTTCAACAAGCTTCCTAGAAAATCTAGGAAAATCCAATATGAATTCACACTCAAATTGACTGAAGGTCACAAATTTGAGGAACTAGGCATGGAACCAGTTAACTCAGAACCCTCAATAGATATTCCTTGAACAAACTAGGTTCAATTGTAAGCAAATCAAGATGAAATGGCAACACTCTAAGAATGAAACCCTATATTTTAACCATGAACGCATAGGGCAAGCCATGAAATGCCCAAACACATAGGAATTTGAACTCCAAGAAAGATTATAACGTTTAAAGCACAACAAGATTGGACATCAAAGCTCAGTAGAATGCTAATGATAAAGCGAAATGGCATAAAGCTCAAAAGATTGACCAAAACTGGAAACCTGACGGCTAGACGAAAATCCAAAAAATTTTGGCCCAGGCAAAATTACTCGAAGGCCCCAAAATCTCGAATAGCAACGTTGAAACTAACTTGCCAGATTTTGAACGTAGTCCAGGGAAATTTGGAGGGACTGGAAAATCCTGAACTGGCTCAAAAATCTGAACTACAGCATAAAACTGGAGTTAGAATGAAATTCGGGAAAATCCAGATAGACCAGAAAATCTCGAACCTAGGTGAAAACTCAGATTCGGCCAGAAACATAAGATTTTCAAAATGCAACTTGGAGAAAACACTTGGGCAAGCAAGATAAACATATTACGCACATGCCAAGGCAATTTTCAACATGCAACTCCTCAAAATCAAAGGGGCAAAAGCACAAAAGTGAAAGAAAAAGAGGGTCCCTACTTTCAATGAGGCGTGTGTGCAAAAAACTGCACAATAGGATGGATGGGATTGATGAGGTTTGTTAGGAAGGATGCATCCTATTGAGACAGATGATGGATACTAAACTAAAAGATCAATATGACACAGGGTATTCAAAACTAATTGGATCTACTGATACAAGTGGATCTCATTTGTTAAGAACTAGCTAGATAAGGGCATAGCTCGATGACATGACACAAGAGTGATCAGACACAAGACAAAAGCAAGACTAACACAAGACTAACACACCCTAAAGACCTAGGGGCTCGAGGGCTAATCAAATATTAGCCTTGCCTATGTGAAAGCATAGATCCCTCATAGTTTGATAAAAGGTTGATGATGGACAATGCATAAAAGTAGAAAGAGGACAATGAAGACCAATGATAGACAATAAAGGATCAGATGGATAGAGCAGAAAGACCGATGATAGACAATAAAGGAGCAGATGGAAAGAGCATAAAAAATAATGATAGATGATAAAGGAGTGGACAAACAGAGTAGAAAGACTGATGATAGATGATAAAGGAGTCCCGGGGGCGGATCAAATGATCGACCTTGCCTACGTGAAAGCATAGGGGCAACATATTTCGACAAAATACCAAAGAAAAGTAGATAAAGCCGATAGGATGAGACAAGATAGACCTCGTGGATCAGATAGGACGATGATGACTACATTAAGCTCAAGGATGGGATAGTTATCCAAATTATCAAAATGAACTGGGAGGATGGTATGATGGATAGATGAATGATGAGAAATGAGAGGACATTGAAAAGATGTGCAAAATAAGCAAAAGTGACAATGATAAGATAGATGGCATTGGGTTGCATGGGGGGTAGCCTATAGCTAGATACTAATGACAAGGGATAAGGATAAAGGGAAATGGATAATGAGATAACGATGGGGGGAGGAAAATGATTGTTTGGATGAATTGGATACATGAATAAGGGGTTGGATGAGGAAAAGGTTATTGGCTAGATAAATCGATAGATAATAATTTGGGTGACAGAAATGATTTCTATGATGGATGGATAGAGGGATAAGGATGAGGATATGGAAGGGATTGTTTTCCAGATGAAGGATGTCTCCAAGTACTATGTCACAAAGGAAGATATATTCCCCTACTCTAAATATGTCATGTATAATGAGGCATGAGGGATGGGAGGTAGAAGGATAGGTTAATAAAGGAGTGAGATGGATATGCATAGGATGCATGGATAAGGAAGGGAGATTGTGCGAATGAGGGGAATGCATGCCAAGACGTGTCCAAGACATGTTTATATGTTTTCCCCTATCTATATCAAGATCACAAGGGGGATGGGGGGATTGGGATAAATGGGATATGATGGTAGGATGTAGAAATGAAGAAGATGTATAACAGGAAGATGGGTGCATAGTTGGAAGCATAGCAAATGGAGGGAATGCATATCAGGAAGCTTCCCCCAAGTGTGGAAAAGGATGGATGAGGATTTACGCATGATGCCTATTTTCTAGGTTTCCATCATGGTACTTATCCAAGGTGCTTGTTTACCAAGTTTTCACCATTGGATGAATTATTGCTTTTTTTTATTTTCTAATTTTTTTGACTTTTTGGATTTTTTGACTTTTTTAGATTTTTTGACTTTTTGGATAGAATGCAAAAGGAAATGGATAAGGATAGGGAGGAAGATAATAAGATTTAGAAGACATGCAATAATGATATGGATGAAGGAATCAAGCATCAAGTTCCATACAAGGTGTTAAGAGTCCATATTCAAAGTGACTATTGGACATTGGTACAACCTTATTAAGATAAATAGATTATGCAAGAGGATGAATTAGATGGATTTGATGGGGGAGATATGTGGGATAATGGATGGGATGTTGGAAAGGGTATGGGGTAGGTGTGTGATGGGGTGGTGAGTTCAGGACCAACATTGGAGGAAGGCCCTGCAACCAAATTGATATGAAAGAAGAAAGGGAACATGCCCTATAGTGAAGGTGATTCACAGGAAATGAGTGTTGGGACTAAGAGATATCTATATGTGTCATCCTTTGAAGAGGATGAAAAACATGATTTTGGTATTCATGTGCAGACCAAACCAGACTTGAAGAAGAAAAAGATGTCAGAAGAGGCATCTCTGGACCAGGAAGAACAAAAGGCCTCACCAATAAGACTTGGTCCCCCTCTTAGATTAGAGGAATTGGTAAATAGTCTAGTACATTTTGAAGATATGTCGTAGCCTACTGCATAAATTTATACTTAAGTAGGTAGAGAGGACATGAAAGCATTGATTTTAGCCATTATTCAATATGCAATTACATTGGAAGTTAGTTGGGACTATGTTAAGTCCAATGTACCTAAGAAATTGTAGGAAGTCCTAATGAAAAGAAGATCAGAGTTTGTTGAGTTGGAATAAAAAATAAGAATTGAGGAATTTGAGAAAATTAGTTCCTCTTTGACCACAAATGATATGGAAACCTTGAAGAAGGAAGCTCAAACATGTTTCAGGTGAAGAAAAGGGTAAATACTTTGATGACGAAAGATAAAAGGAAAATAAAGAAAATAAAGAAAGAAATTGTTGGCCTTGTTGCACCAAAAGTTTGACCTATCAATGCCCGATACAAGTGTCAGTTAAGATCCATAGGAGGCAGTTAGACCATGTCACAAACCCAAGCATTGTGTTGCAAGGAAAACCAAGGGACACACTATCTTGCAACAATCCCCCCAACACAAGTGAGGTATTTGAACCTGTGACCAGCTCTGATACCAATTGTTGACCTTGTCATTGCACCAAAAGGTCGACATGTCAATTCCCTATACAAGTGTCAATTAAGATCCATAGGAGGTGGTTAGACCAACCCAAGAACTGTGCTACAAGGAATACCAATGGAAACACCATCTTGCAACATAAACTGTTGAAGCCATCATAGGTATGGATCAAAAACATGGCATGCTTGGTGCACTCCTATTCGGTTCTACACCAAAATTAGGAGAAAAGGATTCCACATAGGTAAAGGAAGACATTCCTCCAGAAACAAGTGATACATATATCCTTCCAGAAATAGGTGTTACAAACGATCGTCTAGAGACAGAGAAATAAAATGAGGAAGAATCTGAAGTAGAGAAGTTTGATGTTGTCCTTTTGGAGCAAGCTAAAGGAAAAAAAAGATAAAGATGAAGGTGAAAGGAATGAAGAAGGAACAAAGATGAAAAATAAGAAGAAGAAAAAGTAGAGGAAGAAGAAAGATTAGAGGAAGAAGAAAGAGATGGGGAAATTTCCGACAAGAATGAAGAAGAAAAAAGGAAAGTTGTGGAATCACAAAGGTCCTTCGGAGAATCCTCTGGCGATGATGTATTAAAAGGCTTGTTATCCAAGAAAATAAGGTTCTAGAACTTCTATAGCCCCCCATGGTTCAAGGCAGTGTGTATTTGGACAAGATATCTCCCATTCACAAATTGGTGTTAGGGGATGCATTGCATGCATCCACAAGAAGAGAAATTATGGAAAAACACCAAAAGGGGATAGAGCTTATTGATGATTCCCTCAAAGATTTGCAAGAGGCCACCTCCAGTACATGAATAGATACATCTCTCACTCCAATAGAAAATATAAAACTTCTATTAGAATCCTTTAAGGTGTAAGCTTCCAGACTAGGTGAGAAGACCAAGAAAGATATTGAAGAGAAAATGGTAGAGAAAAGGCTTTCAAAACTTCATGATAAGTGTGGTCTGGAACACACTAATGTGGAAAAGAGTCTAGAAGTTTTGTAAGCTTATGAGTCTAAAGTAAATAATGTATTTTCTTACTAGATAAAGTGGCCAAATGCCACACATAGTATCAGAGATCTCATGGAATCCATTGAGTCCCAGTTGACAGTTGTTTCCAGTACATACAGTGTATCTAAAGATAGAGATAGGTCAACTTGGAATGATATCACTACTCACATAGAGAAATTTTGTATTTTAAAGAAGTAGGAGGAAGAAGTCATCAAAAGATTCAATCAGTTAGGTGACCTTGTGATAATGGAGTACACTCTAGTGGCCAATGCTTTGGAAAATGTAGAAAAACTAGAAAAGATCAATCTGACTCCATGCACTCTGGATAATGTTGAAGAAATCCTGATGGAATTAGAATCTCTTAATAGAGTGTTGGTATCTGCTAAGAACTTTTGGGAGAATGGCAAGTCATCATGTAAAGGTATTCTCAAGGAGCTTCAAGGTTCACCTTCCTCTGGGTAATGCTTTTTTAGTTTATATATATTCATATTTTTGGACAACCCTTCATCCTTGATGTCAAAGGGGGAGAGAATGTCATCAAGAGAAAAGGGGAAAGTGTGTTTCACATAGGAGGTTTTTGCATTCATTTGGAACATGTTTCCATCAAAGAAAAGGGGGGAAATTGTTGGAATAATGAAGAACATCTCATTATAAAACTTTTGTGTTGGCATTGATGTCACCATGTTATATGAGTTATAAGTTCAAGCTTGATCTAGTATTCTGAACTTGTATGCAGAAATAGTTATTATCCTCCAATATTTTGGTCCGTAATCCTCCACTGATGAATATCATAACTTTTGGTTTTGGTAAATGGTCTTTGGATGTTAGAATTTTGTATATTCAAAATTTCATGTTCACAGGTGCTCATATGGCGAGTTGGAATCACTCAGTTGTTGTATTTTGTTATTAGGTCTATCCCTGGTCTACCTCATCAATAGTTGATGTTACAATGAATTAATTTGTATTGTGGATGTATTTGTGACCTATATTAGGTCAATGCCAACATGTTGTAGCATAATACATGCTTGAATTTATTTTGGAAAAGTTTTGTACAAGCTTTAAGCTGATAGTTAATCTTTTTGGTGAATAAGGGTTGCATCTAATTAGGCTAACACAATTGATGGTTGTGGATGAGTCATATATATATATATTGGACAGTTTTTAGATTGATGATGAAAGGGGTGTGGATAGATAAGCAGGTGAAGATGAATCAAGGTGAATACATATATGTTGGTATGTGATTTTATCAGAAGAAGTACTAAGCATCAAAGGAACTAAATCATCACTTGTTAGGTGTAACTTTATCAGTTCATATTCTTGTTGTAAGTCATTTATACATTGTATCTTTGTAGGTAGTGAGCCTCCCATTTATAGATAGTGAGTCCTAGCAGTGATTCACCCTTTGTAATATCTTATAACCAATTATATTATATTGTGAGCTAATCCTCACTATGGTTTTTCCCATTTTGGGTTTTCCACATAAAAATCCTAGTGTTCTTGTGTTGTGTACTTTTATGTTTTGCTAATTCTCATGCCAATTCTTACTATTATATGCATGGGAGTATTTGGATGGTTTACATTCAATAATTTTAAGAAGATACTGTTTCATCCCCCCTCTCAGTATCTTGGGTGTTCAATACTTCCTACTCCATAGGAGTGTGTTCAACATATTCTTCTTGCATTTGGTCCATACCACCTTGCTCTGTTTCAAAATATGTGACCATAGGGGCAACTGCTAGTTCGTCTCCCATCTCCATTGATTGAACTTGTGTGCCATGAGTTGCAAGTTGAGCCCGTTGGCTCCTTACCTTTACATCATGTTGCTCCGCAACAAATTTGGTTTTCACTTTAGCTTGTTTCACCTTTTCAAAGAAACTCTTATCCTTGAAATCACCTAATAATACCTTGACTTGAACATATCAGTCCTTTATCTCAGCATAAGGACTTACATAAAATGGGATTTCCTTCAATATATTCTCCTCAATGGCACCTATGGTTTTCCATTCATTCTTTCTCTCAACAACTACTTCATCTGAAGGGAAATTTCTGGTCACATCTTCAGTATAGAGGAAATGATTGATGCAATTAGGGGAGGTCCTGCAAACACACAAAACACAATTCCAACCAACAACCACAACTATTAGATCACAATCTCATCAAAATCTCATCATTTCACCAAAAACCACTCTTTCCCTTGTAGCACTGGGAAACCACTCAATCGGGTATGTTTTCACAATCACTTCCTTTTAGTTCAAGACCTAACCTATTTCAGGGACCCATTATAGTGCTAAAAAACATATCAACCAATCACCTATGGCTACGTTGTAACAACTTGCTAAAAATAAGGGTTTTTCACCCTTTAGGCCTCCAATTAGGTGGCTTTTCCAAAGAGACTACCCTCAAAACTTATCCAAAATCTATAAGCTCTTTTGGGAAGAACTCCACACCTATCAAAACCTAAGATTCCACCTTTATTTTTTAGAAACTTATTCAACAAAATACCTAATTCCAAAACCCTCCTTTTTACCCAAAAAACCTAGGGCTTATTGTAAATCACCCATCTAGTGCTCACACAAACTTATCAATGCTTCAAATAGGTCCAACATGGCCTATAAAAACTCAAAACAATAAGAAATCCTACTACCTCAACTCAAAACTCAATTCGACACATCAAAATTACTTCTTTTCATATGGAAAACACAAAATTCCATCTTAAGGCTTCATGCCCAACACCTTTCTAGACCTCCCCTACTCTCACCCACCCTTTCCACACCTACAAATAATAAATTATACCCATTCCACTAAGTAACAGTTCAGACATATGGTGGAATGGGTTAAAAACATATTTGAAACTCACAAACCCTCAAATACCCTATTTTTTGGCCGGTCTGAGAAATGTAGAGATTAGATGCACAAAATTTAATGTGAAACCTCCAAAATAGGATCAAATGAAAGAAGAAACAATCTATTTTACAAACCACCACTAATTAGAATCAATGGAGCACTATACAGGCCGTACAGTTATAGCAAGTTCTAGAAAATATAGTAAATTTTAGGAAAATCTAAGTTTTATTGCTTAAATCTTCTTCCCAATTACAAAATCAACCTTCTCAATGAGGTTTTCATATTCTTTATACCTTTTACACCTAAACCAACTCCTTCAATTTCCTAAAACATAATTTTCAAATACTTGATCATTGGTCTTCTAAAAAGAGACAAAATTTACAACTTTTTAACAACTTGACAACATTTAAATTTTGATAACTTTTCAGTTTTTTCATTTTTGCAACTCTAATCACGTAATCCCCTAAAATGACTCAAAAATGATAGCTTACATAATAAAATGGTCTCATAGACCTTATTTTAGACAAAATTCTCTCAAAATCTATAACCTAGACCTAATAACCTTGAATGGACAAAATCCTTTAAATGGTGCCCCTGCACCATACACCCCACTTTTAAAAATTTCCAAGTCTCTTGGAAAGGTTGCCATAATTTTTCCACCCTTGTACTCTTTAGATCTTTGTACTTCTTGGTTGTCTTCAACAGGTGCTTGGTGATCTTGTTTCTCACTACCTTTAACATCATTGATCTTGCCTTCACTTGTTCTTCGCTTCAACTGTGTGTATTGTTTTGTGGGGTGCTTTTCCATTCTTCTATCATCAAATACTAATGTCATATATTCCTTTTCAACTATGATCATACCTTCAATAGTTGTATTCACTTGTTTCTAAACTTTTTTCATACTCCACTGTCCAATACTCATGTCTTCTACTTCTTTCTCATTGTCAAACTTGTCAACATTTGTACCATTACTTTTTCCTTCCTCTGTCAGACCTGCACTTACTTTGTTCACTATTCTAACATCATCACCAACCTTTATCTTCCAATCTTTTGTCCTTTCAACCTTGTAATCCTCTATACCAAAAACCTTACAATATATTGTCCCATCACAAACTTCTATCTTCTTGTCTTATATCTTACCAATCTATGTACTATCATATTTTAACTATCTCTTTACTCTTTTCACTACTACAGGACATATGGCAGTCCCTGCCAATATGCCATCACTATTTTCTTTCATTTTCACAAGCTCTCCAATATTACTCTACACTTTATGATTCTGAAACTCATTCCCATCAACTTTCTTTTTCCACACAATTTTTTTTTTCCTCATAGTTAATTGCAAACCACCTTCACTTCTTGCATCTACTATCCTATCTTTGTCAAGCCTTGCATTGGCTGTCAAAATTTTTATTCTTCCCTTCTTCAACATTCACCTATTCCTTTCTCCCTAACATGATAATCTCACCTTTTTCTTTTTTCTCCTCAACCAATGGAGTTAGAATGAACTCTCTCCCATCCTTCTCAATGATGTATGTGTTTTGCCTTCCATTGTCCAAGATTGACCTGTCAAACTGTCAAGGCCTTCCTAACAACATATGGCAACAATTCATGGGTAGTATATCACAAAGAACTTCATCTCTATATTGTCCAATCTAAAACTCAACTCTTTCTTGTTCACTCACCATCAAAGATTGACTATCACTAACCCATGACACCTTGTATGGCCTATCCCTAGGTACTTTTTGTAAATGCAATTTTTCCACCATCTCACTAGACACTATGTTATTTGTACAACCTAAATCAATAATCACTTTGCATACCTTGTTTGTACATCTGCAGTATGTCCTAAGCAATTCCCTTCTTTGAAGCAACTCTTCCTCCTTTGTGGTCTTCAAAACTTGTTTCTTCATCATTAGCATCTCTCCAAGTTCAATAGTAGCAACCAATATATTTGAGTTTGAACTACTTTTAGCTTCATCTTCATGAGAAATTTGTGCTCTCCTATCTAGTTTCCTTTCCCCCCCACTTGAAGTTGAACCAATATTCTCAGGGAACTTCCAAGAAGGATGACCATAGTCTTGACAATGATAACATCTACCTGAAAAAATGTTAGAATTTATTCCACCTCCAAATCTACCCCTTGTGCCTCTATATCCACCTCTAAAATCTGCAACTTGTTCATCTCTTTTGCTTGGTTCTTCTTGATTTTTAGTTTCTTTTCTTGGAGTAGAGAAAGATCCTCTTCCTCTCATGGTGCTTCCTCTTATTCTTACTATTTTCCCTTTTCTTCTCTTCACTTTATCTTCATCCTTCAACACCATTTGATAACATCCCTCCACGCTCCTAGGATTAGTCAAAGCCAACTCATCCTGTATGTTCATTCTCAAACCATCGAGGTACCTAACTATCTTCTCATCTTCATTTTTTGTATGGTTAGATCTCATACTCAACTTATAAAATTCTTCAGTGTATGCCTTTACATCCATTGCCTTTTTCCTTAAACCTTGCAATCTTTTAAACATTTGAATTGAATAATCTAAAGGGAGAAACTTACCTTTTAACTTAGCTACCATCTTGTCTCATGCCACAATTTTGAACTTTCCTTGCTTCCTTCTTTCTGATTGTAGATAATCCCACCATACAATTTCATGACCTTTCAACTTTGTTTTTACAATCTTGACTCTCTGCTCCTCTGGAATCTCTTCACATTCAAAATAATTGTCCAAAGATGATATCCAATCTAACAATTCCTCTTCATTCAAATTTCCACCAAACTTTTGCACATCAATTTTCACCTTGTACTTGTGACCTTTAACTTCCTTCAACAACTTGGCCATTCTTTGATCTTCTGGATCAAGTTCCTCTTCAACATCTTCAAACTCTTCATCATCATCATCCTTTGATTCACTGCTTTCAACTGCTTCTCTTCTCTTATTTTTTTCTAAGGTTTTCAATCTCTCTTTCAATTCTCTAATATCTCTTATGTACCAACTCTTCAATTTATTCATCTCCTTTGTTGTATTCTTTCCTTTTGGAGGAATCTTTGCAATCTTTCATCTTCACCTTACAAGTGTTCTCTCACAAACTTCAACTTTCTTCTACAAATATCTAGTATCTTTGCTTTGATACCACCTGATGCAATCAAGGGAGGTCCTAAAAACACAAAAAACACAATTCCAACTTGCAACCACAACTATCAGATCACAATCTCATCATTTCACCAAAAACCACTCTTTCACTTGTAGCACTGGGAAAACACTCAATCGGGTAGGTTTTCACAATCACTTCCTTTTAGTTCAAGAAATAGCCTATTTTAGAGACCCATTATAGTTATCAACAACATATCAACCAATCACCTATGGCTACTTTGTAACAACTTGCTCAAAACAGGGTTTTTTTGCCTTTTAGGCCTCCAATTAGGTATCTTTTCCAAAGAGACTTACCTCAAAACTTATCCAAACTCTGAAAACTCTTTTGGAAAGCACTCCACACCTATAAAAACCTAAGATTCCACCTTTATTTGTTAGAAAATTATTCAACAAAACACCTAATTCCAAAACCATCCTTTTTACCCACAAAACCTAGGGCTTATTGGAAATCACCCATCCAATGCTCACAAAAAAATAGCAATGCTTCAAAAAGGTCCAGTATTTCTTGTAAAATCTTAAAACAACAAGAAATCCTACTTCCCCAACTCAAAACTCAATTTGACACATCAAAACCACTTCTTTTCATATGGAAAACCCAAAATTCCATCCTAGGGCTTCATGCACAACACCTTTCTACACCTCCCCTAATCTCACTCACCCTTTCCACACCTAGAAATAAAAAATTATACCCATTCCACTAAGTAATAGTTAAGACAGAAGGTGGAATGGGTTCAAAACATATTTGAAACTCACAAACCCTCAAATACCCTATTTCTTGGCTAGTCTGAGAAATGTAGAGATTAAATACACAAAATTTAATGTGAAACCTCTAAAATAGGATAAAATGAAATAAGAAACAATATATTTTACAAAACACCACAAATTAGAATCAATGGAGCGCTATACGGGCTATACATTTACAACAAGTTCTAGAAAATATAGTAAATTTTAGGAAAATCTAAGTTTTATTACTTAAATCTTCTTCCCAATTACAAAATCAGCCTTCTCAACAATGTTTTGATCTCCTTTATACCTTTTCCACCTAAACCAACTCCTTCAACCACCTAAAATAGACTTTTCAAATACTTGACCGTTGGTCTTCTGAAAAAATACAAAATCTACAACTTTTTAACAACTTGACAACATTTAAATTTTGATAACTTTTTAGTTTTTGCACTTTTGCAACTCTAATCACCTAATCCCCTAAAATTACTCAAAAATTATAGCTTACATCATAAAATGGTCCCATAGACCTTATTTTAAACAAAATTTTCTCAAAATCTATAACCTAGACCTAATCACCTTGAATGGACAAAAACCTTTAAATGGTGCCCCTACACCAATGATGATGAAAACCATACCTTCCTCTTTCCTTCCTCTCCTTGTAAAATAATTCCTCTAGGTCACAATTCCTTATTACATCCCATTTCATTCTATAATTGTTGATTAGGGTACCAAATTTCTCAATACCCTCTTTTGAGGTGACCATAAAACATGAAAAAGCACATTTAAGATTAATGATAGATGTTTTCCTAGAACTCCTGAAATGTTCCTTATCCATGGAATCTAACTGCCAAAATATCTCTATGAAGGACACTTTGTCAGATACATACACTAGTAGGCAATGGGGTGGCACCAAATCCCCATAAACTTTGATATTAGTATAGAAGGTATGTAAATACGACTCACCCTAGTTATGCTTTTGTGTTTTATTCTCCTAAAATTCCAATGGCCTAAAAATCTTATTCACACCCTTAGAAAATTTGTAAACAAGATTGAAACCCAACTATTCCAAAACTACAAACTTGAATCCATTGCAAAAAGCAGCATAATTAGAATCAGGGTAGTGCATGTCCCAAATGTGGGTCCACGTCTACATAGGAAACTCATTATCTTGATTGTCCCTTTCTCTTATTAACCACATAAAATTTCTCCACACCTTCCTACCTTTCCATAGCAACATATGCATTAAAAGTGAATAGTGTCTAAAACATAGAGGGGGTCTTGCATCTTTCAAGTTTACCAAGTAATTATGAATCTCCTATACCAGATAAGAAGAATAATCAAACACTCTATTATGATATTTGTTTTGAATGTCGATAGCCATGTCCATCAAAGGGAAAATCATCTTAATGTCATATTTTCTAGCAAGGACCTAGCTGAACCCATAGTTAGTATTCATCTACTAATACTCGAACTCATCACAATTGAAGGGTTCAACACCCCTAGGCTCAAAAGCCACACCCTTCTTGTTCTAATCATGTCTTTTGTGCCTTGGTAGCATGTTCTTCCTATATCCTTACTTTTTTTTCTCATATTATTTATACAAGGGACCAAAATTTATTGAAAGAGTTGTAGAGGGATTCAAATTGAAAAATTATACTATATGACTTTTGGTTATGTGACATAGGAGTGTCCATTGGTGTAGGGAAATCTTGCATCACTCAAAAAAATGTTTTTCCTTATTTTCTTTAGTTGTTTTGAGTCCCATGATGGAACATAAGTAGTATAAGACAGTCAAAAGTCAAAAATAGCAAAAAAAAGTCACTTACTATTTTTAGTAAGTTGGCCTAAACAAGCTTGTATAGATCTGGAAATTTACCGCAAGGAGTAGAACTGAAAAAAAATTATGGTCACAAAAGAACCATGTCAATACCCTACATAGTTTTGGAGATATTAAATTTTTTCGTATCGAGAAATTTCTCCAATGCAGCTTCAATTTTGGATATGAATACTTTAGAGGCCCCAAAACAAATTGAAAAGTTGATGAACCAATCTTTGATCAATTCAACATTGTAGATCTCTTTGAGAACTTTCCAATGACATGAAATAATAGCAAACTAGACACCTAGATCAAAAGTTTTGGCCCCATGAAGTTTCCCCACTAAAAAGTGAATTTCATTAAAATTTCTTGCTTGGAAAGAAATCAAATAGTGAGACTTTTGGTACCAAAAAAAGGAAAGTTAAAATTTCTAGAAAATTCTAGGGTCGTTAATGGGTTGAAATAAAATAGTTAAGTTGATGGTTATAGAGGGTGGCTCCATTAGTGCAAATTGTGGTTTTGAATAATATATTTTGTTTTTAGAGTTGATTTTGTTGCAATAAATCAAGCCCATGAGGCTATAGCATTGTAAGTTTTGACTCTGTAATTTCATTTTCTAAAAATAATTGAAGGAGAGTTGTTTTCTTTCTCACATCTTCTGTGTTGGTTTTAGGTAGTGTAGCCCTCATTGAGTGGTATTAGAGTAGGTTTTCTTGAGTGTGTAAGTAGATTTTTGAATGTGACATAGTTTGCACCAAGACTTGTGGTTGTGTGTTTCTGAGAAAGGTGATCAAAATACCTCTACGAAGAAATTGTGGTAGTGGAAGGAATGTTATTGTACTAGAAGATGGTTTTAGAGCATTGTATAAACAAGTTCAAGCACTGTAAGAGGAGCTTCATCGAGGGTTTGAGCCAAGAAGAGGAGATGAAAATGAAGATGAAGCTAAAAATGAGGAATAGTTTGAAGAACACGATGCAGTAGATCCATAGCAAGTCAAATTATTTAAGGCCATCTCTAAGATTGGGAAAAGGCCAAAGATTGACATTTCTAAATTTTGTGGAGATATTAACCCAGAAGAGTTTATTGATTGGATCAATGATACAGAGGAGTGCTTTGAGTATGAGGAGGTGGAAGATCCTAAAAGGGTCAAATTTGCAAAGACCAACTTAAAGGGTAATGCGGCTCTTTGGTGGAAAGAGGTACAACTAGAAATAAATCAAAGAGGAAAAGATAAAATAACAAGATGGGATTGTATGGTGGACAAATTAAAAATATAGTTCATTCCTATGGATTATGATCTAGATTTATTAAAGAAGATACAAGGGTTGAAACAAGTGGGAAAATCCATCAAGGAGTGTATAGAATAATTCTACCATCTATTGATTAGGATAGGCCATTCTGAGGCCAATAAGGAGAAAGTTTCACATTACATAAATGGGTTGAAGCCGTGTATTCAAGAAGAGTTGGGTTTGGTAAGAATGTCTACCATTGAAGATGCATATCAGTTTGCTTTGAAGGTAGAAGAAGAGTCGAATAGATTATTTTAAAGTAAACAAAGAGGTGGGGGTCATCATGTAAATACTAGTGGATGATCATATGGAAGTCAAAATAAAGATAAAAAAAGGGTGAAGGATCCAATAGCAGCTAGAACCCAAAAGGAGATAACACCTATCGTCCTCATGATCAGAATAACAAAGACAAAAGAGGAAGAGGAAGATTTGGATGAGGACCATGAAGAGGAGGCTTTTGTGGAGCCTATTTCCAATGAGGAGAAGAAGGAAATAGATCCTACAAGTGTCCTCAACATCAAGGAAGGACAAATAGAAGACCTGAAGGTAATGCACAAATTGCACATGCAGATAAAGATGTTGACTCTTTACATTCTGAGGATGTAGAAAGAGGAGAGGTTCTTGTTACTAGAAGAGCTTTGCTGAATGAGGAGAAAGAACTAACCCAAAGGAAGAATTTGTTTCACACCAGATGTACGTGTGAAGGTAAATTTTGCAATGCTATTATTGATGGAGGTAATACTGATAATCCCTTTTTAGAAGAGATGGTTAGTAAGTTGTTGTTGGAGAGAAGAAGGCATCTTAATCCATACTAGATTGCTTGATTATAGAAGGATCATAAAACTTTGGTAAATGAACAATTTCTAGTAAAGTTCAAGATTGGAAATTACCATGATGATGGTTTGATTTTTCCTATGGATTTTTTTCATATGTTGTTAGGAAGACTGTGGTAGTTTGATTGGAAATTAGTACATGATTAACATGCCAACACCTATTCTTTCAAAAAGGATGGAGTTCATCATAAGCTAAAGCCCTTGAAAGAGGTAGAGGAAAAGGTATGTAGTAATGCAAGAATTTGTTTGGTTGATGGAAGAAAGTTCGTAGAAGGTATGAGGCATGAGCATATGTGTTTTGCATTGATTCCTAGAGTTGATAAGGAAGATACTAATGAGGTACTTGTAGAGGTTTCAGATATATTGAATGAGTTTTGAGCTATTTTTTATGATAATTCACATGAAGGTTTGTCCCCAATAAAAAAGATTAGTCATCAGATGAACCTAATTCCTGGAACTAGTTTACCAAATAAGGCAACCCATCAAATGACTCTAGTTGAGAATGAAGAGTTGAATAAAAAAGTGTAAGAGTTGTTCTAGAAGGGATTGATTCAAAAGAGTTTAATTCCATGTGCAGTACCTACAGTACTAGAACCAAAGAAGGATGGAGAATGGAGGAGGGTATGTGCAGGATCATGATGGGCCAAAAAGTGGCGATATGAAGGGTAGGTGTAGGGTATGTGGCTGATGACTTTTTTTTACCAAAAATTGATGAAACAAAAAATGTTTTTAAAGGAGATTCTCATCTTTCCAACAATATAAATTATACTTTACTTTGAATTTAATAAACAATTGTTATTCATTTTCTATTTGAATTACGACTAAAGTCCTGATTGATAGGCTAATTGAAAAAAATCTATAACTTTCAAACAATATCACATTTTTTGAATCTGAAACATGTGTCACATTCTATGCTTCACATACTATAGGATTTTAAAAAATTGAATTTCATGAAGTTTTGACCAAGTTAAGGTGGTCAGACATACAAGTTTTTATATTTTTTAAAAGTTGTAATAAAAAATTCATAATTAATAATTTACTTGGTAAAAAATTACAAAAAAATATGCATCACATCAGGACATGAGTCCTCTACTTATATCTAAAATCTTATAAAAAAATATTATCATTTTATTGTGGTTAGGGTGGTCAGAAAGACACCTACTTGTTATTTTTTCCTTGAAATTTAAGTATTACTGCATTGAAATTTCAAATTTTCACCAAATAGAATTTTTTAAAAATAAACCTAGTAGTTTAGAAACTACATTCAATTTGCTACAGATTCTATTCTTACATATTTTTGAAATAATATAGATAACTTATTCAAATTTTTATGTCAAGTTTCCTAACTCTAATTTTTTTTTTTAATTTTTCACCACTTAAGGGCTTATTTTTTCCATGACGATCCCCCACATACCTAGGATGTGTACAAAATCCCAAGCTATAAACAAGATTACTATCAAGTATAGATTTCCCTTGCTGAGGATGGATGATATTATGGATTTTTTTAGTAGAGTTGAGTACTTCACAAAGATAGATTTGAAGAGTGGATATCACCAGATCCATATTAGAGAAAGAAATGAATGGAAGATAGCCATCAAAATCAAGGAAGGCTTGTACAAGTGGTTATTCATGCCTTTTGGACTAAAAAATGCACTGAGAACATTTATGTAGCTTATGATTGAGGTATTGAAATATTTTTTTAGGAAAATTTGTTATTGTTTATTTGGATGATATTCTAATTTTCAGTAAGACATTGGAGGAGCACTTGATACATATGCGAAGATTTTTTGAGAAGCTAAGGGAGGAGAAGTTGATTAATTTGAATAAATGTAGTTTTGTGAAGAGAGAGTCAGTGTATCTAGGATTTGTTTCATCGGTAAAGGGTCTTAAAATGAATCTAGAGAAGGTGAGAGCTATCATTAAATGGCCTACCCTGAGGACTTTTATAGAGGTAAGATCATTTAATGGTCTAGCAAGTTTTTATAGAAATTTTATTAATAATTTCAGTAGTATTTGTGCACCACTAATTGATTCAATGAGAGCAAATAGAAAGGATTTTAGATGGATTGTAGGAGCATAAAAAAGTTTTGATCTATTGAAAAAAGAAAGTCATAGAGAAACCTGTTTTGGTATTTCCAAATTTTAATAAAGTCTTTCAGGTAGATTGTGATGCTAGTGGCACTACCATAGGAGGTGTTTTAAGTAAAGAAGGTAATCCTGTTGCCTATTTTAGTGAGAAGTTGAATGATGCTAAGAAGAAATATTTTTTCTATGATTAGGAGTTTTATCCTATAGTTCAAGCTTCGAAGAAATGGAGACAATATTTGTTGCAAAAATATTTTTTTTATATATTGATCACCAGGCTTTGCAGTATCTCAATAGTCAAGGAAAGTTAAATCAAAGGCACTTAAAATGGGTTGAGCTTTTGCAGAGCTATACCTTTTTTTTGAAGCACAGGAGTGGAAGGTCAAATAGAGTAGCAGATGCCTTAAATAGAAGGAAAAACTTATTGATAGAGATGAATATAGAGGTTGTTGTGTTCAATGAACTCAAAATTTTGTATCCTAAAGATCCCAACTTTGAAAAAGCTTGGAAGGCTTTTTTGGAACCTATTACATTGCATAGGACAAGATGGATGGATTTTTTAATCCAAGATGGGATGTTGTTTAGAAGAATCTAATTGTGCATTCCAAGGAGTTCTATGAGAGAGAATCTAATCAAGGAGAAGCATAGTGGAGAATTAGCTAGACATTTTGATTGAGATAAGACCATTGCTCTTGTTAGTGAGAATTATTACTTGCCATGGTTACAATAAGATGTGAAGAAGTTTGTACAAAGTTGTAGAGTATTTCAAATGGAAAAAGGAACATGTTATAATACTAGATTGTATTAGCCATTACCTATACCTGATAGGCCATGAGACGATATTAGCATGGATTTTGTTCTTGGCTTGCCAAGGGCATAGAGAGGGCATGAATCCATATTTGTGGTGGTGGATAGATTTTCAAAAATGGAAAATTTCATTCCATATCATAAGACTGGTGATGTTCATATTATAGAGTTGTTTATTCAGAGAGTTTATGAGACTACATGGACTACCGAAGAGTATAGTTTCAAAGAGATACCAAATTTGTTGGTTATTTCTGGACGACATTATGGAAGAAGTTGAAGAAAGATTTGAAGTTTAGTTCTACAGACCATCCACAAAATGATGAAAAAATGGAGGTGGTGAATGGGAGTTTGGGTAACCTGCTAAGATGCTTAGTAGGAGATAAGACCAATGGATGGGATTTGATTATACCATAGGAAAAATTTGCTTACAAAAATTCGATCAAGAGGATCACTGGTAAATCACTATTCCAAATTGTGTATGGGAGCAGTCCAAGAATTTCTTCTTAACTATGAAAGATGGATAAGGGGGAGAAGAGTAGTACTGAGGCTAAAAATTTTGTTGAGCACCTGAAGAATTTGCATGAAGAAGTGAATAAACATACCAATAAGATGAACTCACAATATAAGGCCAAGGTAGATTAGAAAAGGAGGTATAAGGAGTTCCAGGTAGGAGATGAAGTCATGATTCATTTGTGAAAGGAGAAGTTTCTAGTTGGTAGATACAACAAGTTAAAGATAAAGAAGTTTGGACCATACAAGATCCTAAAGAAGCATGATTCAAGAAATGCATATGAGGTAGAGTTGCTTGATGGAATTCATATTTCACCTGTGTTTAACATTTTAGATTTAATAGAATATCATGAAGGGGGAATTGAAGAAGAAATAATACAAGCACAGTGGAATATTTCAGTACCTACTTTAGAAAAGGAGGAGATAGAAGAAATTCTGAATAGTCATGTGGGTAGAAGCACAATAAACAAGCAATATGTAGAGTACTTGGTGAAATGGAGAGGAAATCTTGTTGAAGATTCATCGTGGTTGTTTGAGGCTAAGGTTAACTATCTTGGTTTCCCTCTAACTCATGAGAAGTGATAGGGTCACTTTTCAAATTACCCTTGGTTTCTGATAGAGGAGCATCCAATGGTGTATGGAGATATTGCATCACCCAAAAATATATTTTCCCTTATTTTCGTTAGTTTATTTGAGTCCCATGATGGCACTTACAGGGTATAAGATAGACAAAAGTCAAACATAGTGAACAATGGTCACTTACTATTTTTTAGTAAGTTAGCCTAAACGGGCTTGTATCAACCTAAAAATTTACCCCAAGGAGTAGAACTGTAAAACATTTCTAGTCACAAAAGACTTGTCTCAATGCCTGCATGGTTTGGGAGATATTAAAGTTTTCATCCTAAGAAATTTCTCCAGTGCAACTTCAAATTTGGATATGAAGACTTCAGAGGCCCCAAAATAGATCAAAAATTCAATGAACCTATCTTTGATGGATTGGGAATTGTAGATCTCTTCGAGAGATTTCCAACAATATGCAATAATAGAAAATCAGACACTCGGATCAAAATTTATGGCCTCGCTAAGTTGACCCACTAAAAAGTGAATTTTATTAGAATTTCTTCCTAGGCAAGAAATCAAACAGTGAGACTTTTGGTGCCAAAACAAAAGGGAAAGTTGAACTTTCTAGAACATTTTATGTCAGATATTGGGGTAAAATAAAAGTTTTAAGTGGGGGATTGTAGAGGGTGGCTCCATCAGTGTAGATTGTTTCTTTGAATAATATATTTCATTTTTTCAGAGTTGATTTTGTTGTAATAAATCAAGCCATGAGGCTATAGCATTATGAGTTCTAAGCCTGTAATTTCATTTTTGAAAATAATTACAAGTGATTTGTTTTTTGTCTCATATCTTCTATGTTCATATTTATTGTTGTGTATTGTGTTGGTTTTAGGTGGTGTAGCCCTCATAATTATGCCTTGCATAGGGGATCTATCTATAAATCTCTTAATCACCCAGTCCTTGGGGTCATAACACCTAGCCAACTCCAAAATTAAATTTACCTCCACAAAAACATTCATAACAATAAGCTTGCTAATGTCACATGTCCACAAATGACATGTTGGATGATTGGAAAACCTTTTGTTAAAATCATAGAGCAATAATTCCCATCCACTCTAAGGTAAAACAATATCACCAACTCCAAATACCAAATCCTAAAAGTGACTTGTTAAAACACCTTCACCAGTTGCTCTTTTCCCAATAGGTTTCACATATATAGATGAACCTTTAGTTGCATCCTCCATTAACCTAGTGAAATCCCTCTTCACTGACTTCTTCTCAAACACCTCTGATACTTCTGGTTTTGGTACATCATCTTTAGGTTTTTCCTTTCTAGTTCTTTTATTTTGGATTTCACTTTTGGTTTGGAGGATTTACTAGGTTGACTCATTTTGTAGGATTTAAGGGGACTAGGGTTTCAAATTAAACAAGAACTAAGGCTTTGTTCTCAAAATTACAATGTTCACACCTAAATTCTATAATTATCCATTTCACTCTTTGAACAAATTATAAAACTATGAAACTCTTTTCAAAACTAAGAAATTGACAATCCCAAAGCTGTAAAACCCTATACTTCAATCTGAATTTTTAAATAAACCCTATTCTCTAAAATTTTACATAGGAATGTATAGGACTAACTTACCCTGTAAAATAAGCTCTTTGTTCTTCAAATTTCCTTCACCTAAAGATCTATTTTCCCTTCTACTCTATAATTCTTATGGAAATGGTGGAAAAATGATCAATTCACTCCTTTAATGGACTTAGAAGTGAAAAAAAATTCAATTAATGGTGAAAGATATATCATGCAAGGAAACATGAGCATTTTGAAATTTGGTCATTTAAGTTTAAATTTAAGCTATTGATCCATTAGATTTAAATTTTTATCAATGGCTCTCCATCACCTTTTCCCATCACTTTTCTTTTTGGAACCTTGCTTTAAAATAATAATGATTCTTTGATATATTGCCACATGGTTGTTCCACATTCTCCACTACTTCCTTCTATATAGCCATCATGCATCACTATAACACCCATCACTTGACAAAGTGAAAAGATGATGTAAAGAGTTCCTCTGATGGAGATAATATTTATAGGAATATCCTCCCATCAACCATTTCTTATCATTCATGTGTTTCAAAGGCTGAACAATGTTCTAGTGTTGTATTAACATCAAGTGATGCAAGGGAAATCAAAATTTCATCATTTCTCATTGTTGAAGTTCCCTTGAAATAAAAATGTTTTGAGCGATATGAGAAATAGGAGTGATCGTGTGAGATCTTGACAAGTGACACAATCATGATCCTTCATTGTTTATTTCCCATCACATATTGCTAAAAGGAGTTAAGTGGTAAAATGATTCTAGTGATGCAAAAAGCCAACATGATGCAAATGGTATACAATAGCCCATTATGCATCGTAGAAAGAGTCGAGCGAGTATTATTACTTCCGTGATGCAAAGAGGGTTAGCAATGTGAAGGGAAATAAAATCCATAGCATATAACATAAATGAAAAGATAGGAAACAAGCTTCAAGTGATGTGAAGAAAGTGCACAATGCAAGAAAAAATAGTTCATCACTCATCACGGAAATGAAACCAATGATAAAAAGGAAAAGTGTGATGAGTAATGCAACACTTAAGTGATAGTAATTAACACATGCCCAAAAAATTTTCATAAAGATGGGTCACCTAGGCACAATGAAGAATGGGAAATTAAAATAAACCCAAGTCATAGATTCAACCTAGGACAAAAAGAAAATAAATTCATGACTCTGACTTATAAATCAATAACTCTCAAACCAAAATGAAGGGAAATTTCATGCGATGGGATGAATGGTAACCCTAGACACAAGGGGATGGTTATCACACGAAATAAATAGATCAACATGTAACTTAAACAACCAAAAACCTAAGCTAGTAAGTCAATGGGAAAATAGACCAAAAGAACAAGGATTAAAACAAAAGGAAAATATGCTAACTAAATCCCAATATCACAACATAAAACCCTAAACCATTGACAATATTTTAAAACCTAGGACCACCGAAGAACAAGTAATATTTTTTTTGTAGGGTTCCAATAGTGGCTCATGCTTGTGGATGCATGCCTCTTGTAGGCATGACAAGATTCTAGATCTCATGGTTGACGAAGACCAAACTCAAAGAACAAAAACTAGGGACAACCAAGGCAAGGAAAACCAGACAAACCAAAGAGAAAGCACACCAAACCTATATACAAAATATACATAATATTACAATGTACATGGAAAAGAAACATACCTCAAGAGAAGTCTGTTTTGAAGAATTTTCCATGTACTGGTGGTTCAAGAAACTCTCTAGTTAAACTTTACAGATAGTAGGAGTCTTCACCATGAGTATTTGATATCAGATAAGGACCCAACCACAATGCATCAAATTTTCCATGTTTTCCCTTATCTTGTGCTCTATAATTCCACATCATCACCATGTTTCCTACATCAAAATTCCTTTGAGAAGCTCTGTTGTCATACAAATGTTTGACTTGCATCTACATTTTAGCATTTTTATTTTGAGCTTCCCTTCTTGTCTCATCCAACTCTATCAAAACATCAAACCTATGCTACATTTCATCACATATATCTTCATTATATTCTTGAAAAAAATTGTACATATTTAGCAAGTTTTTCTAAGGAAATATTACATCCAAACCATATAACAAACCAAATGGAGAAGTCCAGTAGCTTTTTTGATAGTAACCCTATCTGCCCAAAGTGCAAGCTTTAGTTATAAATCCCATGCTTTCTTATTTTTCTCAATCACCATTTTTGTAATATTCATCAATCTCCTATTACTTTATTATTCCTAAACATTTCCTTGTGGTTGATAAGGAGAAGAATAAGATATCTATATTTCATGCTTATCACAAAACTATCTAAACTCATCTAATTTGAATCACATGGATTGTTAGAAATAATATTTTATGGGACTCCAAACCTAATCAAAATATTGTTCATTAGAAAATAAACCATCACTTTTCTTGTTGATTTCTTTGTGGGAATCTATTCTATCCAATTTGTAAAATAATCAGTGGCAACAAGAATCCAAGAGTGTCCCCCACTGGATTTCTTAGAGATCTCAACAATGAAATCATTACCCCACTGTTGAAAAGGGGCTTGGACTAAAATTGGTCTAAGTGAAAAATTTCTAAAAATTTCAGCTTTCCTAAAAACCTTTGGTAAGCATCATAAGGTTTTATAAACTTTTGGGTAGTTGTCTTTTCCATGTAATGGCCTCCACAAAATCTACAATGTATATCTGCGAGGAGTTTCAATACTTGCTTACCATTAACACACTTAAGTAATACACCTTTTGAACTCCTCCACCAAAGCTCATTTCCAATGATTACATATTTAATAGCTTGCAATTTGAAGGTTCTTCTTTCATTATGTTCCATTCCTTCAGGACATTGCATAATCTATAGATATTGGACAATACAATTGTACCAACCACATGTTTGCATATCACATATAGGTGCAACATATACTCATTCTATTTGATTTATTTGGATGGATTCCAAGTTGGTTTCAACCATCAACTTAGCTAAACCCTATCCTCTCACTAACTAGGTGATTCAGACATCTATATTAAACTCTTGGATTCTATTGATCCACCTACACCTTCTCTCTATAACTTTTTACTGAGTGAAAATAGCCTTTACTGTAGCATTTGGGACATAAGAAATGATTGTAGCTTCCATTAAATAGTTTTTTATATTCTTCACTACTTTGAAAAAAGCATAAGCTTGATTCTCTATCATGTCATATTTGTGTTTTATGGCCTGCAAGGATTTACTAAAAAATACAATGGGTTGCTCAAATCTCTCCTCATTTTTTTTGCAATAGTACAACAACAATTGTATGAAAGGATGCAAATGAAAAAAATTCATAGACTTGGAGAAATTTGGGGACTTCAACATTGGGGCCTCCTTTATAGCTTATTTGATACTCTTGAATGCCTTACTAGGATCTTCATTCCAAGTTACGTTTTCTCCTTTCTTTAACATCTTGGAGATTGGATGAGTAATCTCTACAAATCTTGTCACAAACCTCCTTAAGAAATTGATCTATCTAAACAATGACTAGATTCCTTTTACATTCTTTGGCTATGGTATCTTATCTATTGCAGCCACACTTTCAGGATCAATTCTTATTCCTTCTTTTGACACAATATGGCCAAGCAACTTTCCTTCTTTCACCCCAAACAAACATTTTTGTGATTCAAGGATATGCCATATTCAATTTCCTTGGAAAATACCTTATCTAGTACATACAATGGTCTTCTTCTTTCTTGTTATATGTTGTTAAGTCATCTTGATAAACCACTAAGAAGATATCAATAAAGTAAGAAAGGATACATCCATAGCCCTTTGAAAGGTATCACCTACATTTGTTAGGGTAAAAGGAATCCTAACATAAACATAAGTACCCCAAGGAGTAGTGAATGTAGTCTTACACTACTTTGACTCCTTGACCACCACTTGATTGTACCTAGAAAAACCATCCATCATAGACAAAAGCTCATAGCCAGTCACCTTTTGTTATTGAACAAGACAAATAAGAGGGGGATGAATCAATTGTAGCAATTTTAAACTTCAAAAACTATCAATAGAAGTTATATTTAAATGCATTAACAAAACCTTTACACTACTTATATGTTTGATCGTTAAGTGCAAAAATAGAAGCTGAAAGAAGTAAAACCATGCACACAATAATACCATATTTACGTGGAAAACCCACTAAGGGAAAAACCCTAGTAAGGATTAGCTCACAATATAAAGAAATCCAAAACTGAATACAAAAGCTCACTGCGAAAAATGCTCACTACCAAGATAGGACACACTGTCCAATGAGAGCTTACAACACGGAGGGCTCACTACCGTAGAATTACAAAGAAGATAGAAGAGAATTGTTAGAGAGAGAAAAATATCTCAATGCAATAGGAATTCCACCTCAATTTTTTCACACACTTCCAAACACGCTTGAAAGATAGAGTACACCTTTAGCTCACTACCTTGAGAAACTCAACACTTGAATTTCTCACTAATCTTCTCAAATTTGCATCACACACACTAGATTGCATCTATCTTTCCTTTCACAAACATCTCAACTTGTATTTATATCATCTTCAACCTTGAAACCCTTCCAAGGTTGGCCATACACAATTTGCATTAATTCAAATTAGGTCATCACTAAAGCATTCCCATGGTGGAAGAGAATGAGGGTGACCCAAACACATTCTTGATGAGGACCTAAATGAGTCCCAACATGCCTCAACACTCTTCTATGATCTTTGTAAGTAGTTTTTAACACAAGGTCAGACAACACTAGTGCAAAAAACATAAAAAATTAAGCGCACACATCCTTAACTTGGTCCAATCTTTTCGGACAAAAAAATTCACTTGAACACGATCTAAAGTAAGTAATGAACACTTGAAAATTCATCCAGAATCTTTGCAACAAACTTCTCTTGAAGAGTATGAATATTTTGTACATTTGAATAACCTTGTTAATCAATGAAATACACTGTAACAAAGAAACTCATTAACAACACCAAATCTCAAATCCTCTTGAACCAAGCAAGAGTGAAGCCTTATCAACATATGCTCAAAACCACAAGATCTGAAACCAAAATGTAAAGAAATGTAGAGAAAATACATTTCTACCAAACCACAAACAAACACACAAAAAAGCATAGTTCACATACTGGTAAAAATATCTCACATTGTATGATGATCTAGAAGCTCAAATTTTGGATATAGCAACTACCAATAATCATGAAGAATACCTTAGATCTACACAAGTATAGCATCAACATAGAAGAAACGTGGAGCACTTCCTAGAGCATACATTGAATATATACATAACACTATTTTCTCTATTTATCAGATTTTCTCAAAAGCACTTGGAACCCAAGTACCAGAGACATCATTGTAGCACATACTTCACTCTAACACACCTCTAGACATAGCAACATAAGGATAACTCCATGTACTCATAGCACTTCTTCAACATCTCAACTATACATGCACAAGTTGTAAACCTTTTTTATTACAATTTTCTCAATATCCTCAACATATACAACCAATAATAAATTTCCATACACATAGTTGACATCAATGACAAAAAAAAACCAATTGACATCAATCATAACACCTTAAAACTTGCAAAATTTGTAACATAGCTTCCATGTTGGGTAATGGATAGTTTTCTTTCAATGATGATATATTAAGATTTCTAAAATCCACACAAATCCTTATATCACCATTCTTTTTTCTCACTGGCACCAAGTTTGACACCCATGTGGAGTACCTAATTGGTTTAATAATACCTACATCTCTTAACTTGACCAATTCTTCTTTTATACTAGGTGCCAATGTAGGATTTATTAGCCTTTGCTTATGCCTAAAAGGATTAACATCAGATTTTAATGGAATTTTATGTTGAAATGGTTCTTCCATGTAGGCCTTTAGATCATCCTAAGATGAGGAAAACACATGCTTGTATCTTCTCAACAAACCAATTAACATTGCTTTGACTTGAGGTTTCATTTTCTTTCCAATGTAGAATTTCTTTAGAGAATTTTTAGTGCCAAGGTTGACCTCTTCCAAATCCTCCTTATGAGTAGACGTTGGTTTGGAATTGTTCCTTTCGAGGCCATCAAAGACCCTCTCTAGAGGAACTAACCCATTTGGTATTTTGTTATTTTTCAACTAAATGTCTTCATTGCCAAATATTGTTTCTTTTCCATCCACTTCTTCCACAAAAGCTCCAAAGTCAATTTCTTGACCTTCATACTCATATACACACTAAAAGAATCTTAAAATGTCATCATTGTTAGAAATCTTCTAGTTTTGAATATTATATGGAACTGAAGATCTGATCTACACTTCAACTTTTAAAATTCCTACAAAGGTAATGCCATTTGGTCAGAGTGTAATATTGGAAAGTAAATTTTCCACCTGATTCTTACTCTTATCCAACCAATCAACACCAAAAGCATCAAACTATTCTATTGAGTCCCAAACAACATTCCTATACTATTTCAACCTATTATTCTTTGATGCATATCTTGATCTAACTTTAGAAACAACAAGCTCAAAATCTCCAATAACCCTAAACTTATTGATTCCATGTTTCTCAACTAGTCTTAATCCTAGTAGCAAAGCTTCATATTCAACTACATTATTTGTACATACAAATAACAATGAAAATGAAAAACTAAAAGTTTTTCCAATAGGGGAAACAAATATCACCTATGGACCTACTCCTTCTTTTGAGCAAGCTCCATCAAAATGCATGCTCCATAGTTCATCATTGTTTGTTTGCTAGAACACTTCATTTTCAAGTGGTGCAGGTTGTCTATCCTCTTCTTCCTGCAACTCTTCAACTCTAAAGTTGTGAATACCAATATCCACAAAGTGAATTTTATCCTATTGATTCAGAAAGTGAATCATGTGTGGGGCTCTTGATTCTCTCACAAGCTTAATATATTTTCCCTCATTGGAAATGTGGAAAAAGAAATGTCACATTACATGCTACCTCCCATGGAAACACTCCATTTTCTTGATAATAACATACCTTAATTGGGTGCGATATCCACCACAACTATGCTCATAACAAACTACTTGTCTGGAAAACTAGTCAATCTATATGGGATATCCTTGATCACTTGTATGACTGGGATTTCTCTTGAATCCATGGAATATCATTTTTCATAGGCACAATTTATCTTCAAACCCATATCTTTCATAATCTCTAATGACATGATGTTAGATGAAGCTCCTCAATCAGTCATAAAATTTTAGATGAACCTCCTCAATCAATCATACAATTTTTAAGAAGCTTACCATCAACAATCAGTCACATAGAAAGGATCAATATTACTTGGGGAAGCTATAATAGTGTTTCCCAAGTAAATCTAAGGGATTTCACTAATGGCTTCCTTCACTTCCTCAATCACTTTACTTCCACTCACTTTAGGGTAAGTAGACACCCTTTTATCACCATGGGATGTAGTAGCACCATTAATAAGGTTCACTAACCTTTTATTTATGCTCTTCAATTCTCACCATCTCCATTAATGGGACTTTCACCTTGACTTGGGAAAGTAACTGAAACATGTCAATAGGATTATACTTACGTAATTCATAAGGCACTACACTCTGTTCCTCAATATTTTCCTTCTATTTCTCACATTTCTTATCAACCTCTTTCCTTTTTTATTTCTTTTCTTGACCTACATTTGAATTTTGAGTCCTTTCTTTAACAATTGGAGAAACAATCTCAGCATTTTTCTTGGTTGTGTTATCTTTTTTAGCCCAAATATTAGGTCCTTTATTTTCCTTGGCTTTGATTTCTCCTTCTTTACCATCTGCCTTAACTCCTTGCTTCTCTACATTATTCTCTTTCATGAATAAGTTTCTTGGATTGACTTGGTCACAATTCACAATTCTATTTCTTAAATTGTGGGTGTTTCTAGCCTGTCCAATGAAAGCTACCATCATCCTTTGATATTCCTCATAATAGGGTCTTCTTAGAGATACATTCATTTCATCTCTTTCCAAAGAACAAACATCACACTCAATATTATCATCTTCATCAAGAAAAATATACTAATTATAAGAATTTTATTTCTGCCTCTAATTGTCAACATCATCCTCATATGACTCTTCTTTTGAAGAACACTCTTCCTCAACAAAATATGATCTATGAATAAGCACATGTATCTCCTCACTATTTTCTTGAAGTGACTCATAATCATTATGCTCAATTTTTCCTTATTCAAAGTATTTTTCCACTAAACATGTTTGGGAAGCATGTGGTAGTTGGAAAACAACACACCAAGGTGTTTCATCAGCAAAATTAGCAAAGTTCTTTTGTAATGGATCAGGGGGAACTTTTCTTTGTGCATTATTTTGATTATTTTGAATTGGCTTTCCATTATGCCAATTGGTATTGTAATGATGATCTTGTATCATAGGAGGTCTTTCATTTCTTTAGAAATTAGGATTGTCATTTGTTAGTCCCTTTTCTTTTCTAGCAAGTCTATAACTTATGTCTTTCATGGAACTTGCAACTTTATCCAATTTTTCTTCAAGTGATAATCCTTTCTTTGTAATTTTTTCATCTTCCTTCTTTGGGTTCTTTAAGATATTAACGTCATCTCTCCACCCTACCTTTCTTGATGCTCTTCCATTACTTTCAATGTGTAATTCAACTTTGAAAGCATCTCTCAAGGTTTGAGGATTCTTGTCTCATAAAAGATAATTCACTTTTGAATCAAAGGAATTAAAATAATTGACTAAACATACTTTATCATTTAGCCTCAAGTCGACAAGAAATTTTTTCATAGATTTCTAAAACCTATTGTTGAAATCAACAACCATTTCATTTGAACCTTTAGAAAAATTATTTAATTCATTCAGCAAGAACCTTGCATTAGTCTTATCACCATATTTTTCTCTAAATATCCTTTTAAATTTCTCCCATAACCCAATTCTTTCCACTGGAAAGAATCTATACCATTCCCTTGCATCTTTAGTGAGTGAATACATAAAGAGCTTCATCATAACATCTTGAACCTCTACCTCAAAATCATCCATCATGTTAAGAAATGATCTTAAGTGATCCTCACCACTTATAGCATTGTTTTAAGAGAATCTAACCAATGCATTCCTAATATCATCAAGGAATTGGTTTGGGTAGCCAAGTATCCTAGCTAAGCACAATTGTTTGTACCTATCCACCTACATAGGTCTTCTAGTGAACTAATCTCTTTGATTATTGTGAGGCTCATTTTCATCTTGATCACTAGAGTGTTTATTTTCTATTCCATTTCCACCTCCACCACCACCACCACTTCCATTTCCACCTCCAGATTGGGTATTCTTATCTTTGTTTCCACCTCCACCTCCACCACCTTGACCTCCACCACCACTAAACCTAGGGATATTTCCACTTGATTGAGTGTTTTTTGGCTAGGGATCAGGAATGGAATGACCATAACTTCAAGACATTGGGTCCAAAATGGAGGTTTTTGTGAAATGCAATCTTCTTTTCTCTTTCTACATATATATCAATAATTTGCATCTTATCTAGCTCCTTTTGTAATTTATCATTAGCTAATTGCAACCTCAAAAATTTAGGAGTAGGAGGTGCATTTATGGAATGGACTTAGTTTGTGCATTTGTGGTAGATGTAATAGTAGATGGGACACTTTTTATTTATTTATGGTTGCTTTCTTATCCTGACCCATGGGTCTTTTTCCTGCATCTATAGGTTGAGACCTTTTCACAATGGTAGAGGGGCCTAAAACTTTGGTGGCTACAATAGAACTGGTATATGTACTTGTAGCACTAGTTCCAATAGGAATATTTACCTGAAGATAATCAAAGGTTTCCCTAACAATAGGTTCAGAGGGATCTTTAGGAAGTGGTTCTTCTTTCACCATTTCTCTCATCTTTTTGACCCTTCTCCTTAACTAATCTCTCTTTATCATGGCATCCTTTATCTTTTCCTCTCTCTTTTTCTTGTTTTAACCTAAAATTCTTATGTATCAACTCCTCTTCTTGTAGACCTTGCATATCCTTATTTATATATTCTTCATCCTCAAGAGTAACCTTAGATTCACTAGGTTTTAGGATATAATAAGTAAGATTCAATGGTTCTCTTTCAAAAGAATGGTGTGAGGTTCTACTACATGATCTTCCTCTTGGATTAAAATTATCATCATTGAAAATAGAGGTAACCCTAGGATTTTTCTTTCTAGCTATGGATTCAAATTCCTTATCCTAGAATATCCACAATTTAGATTCCTATGATAATAGAGGATTAGGATTAGGTTGACTAGTGGTAACAAGGTGTTCATTTGTAGCAATATTTCCCTCATTACTAGGGTTCATACCATATTCAAACGTTTCTTCATGATTATTTTCAATTAAAATTGTAGATGCATGATCAATATTATTAGCAAAATTACTTGCTTCAACATTCTTTACTATCCATGAAGACTTCTCAGTTCATGGTAGTTTAGACTCCAACTTCTACTTAGGATTCTTCTTCACATTGCTCCTAGTTCCTCTCATGGCTTCAAATAATTCATCACAAATATCCCTTGTTTTCCTTCTTTGAACTTTTAAATTTGCACTAGCACAAGAGACTTCATTATCGCCATCCACTAGATGGGGAAATGAAAATATATCGTAATTTTGAGGAGCCTTTATAAATTTAGAGAAAATTTTGAACATAACCCAATAGGAAATAGAAAAGAGAGATAAAACTTGACTCACAAGATATAGACATGATCTATGATGAGAATTTTGTATAAAATGTTCTTCAGACAACAAAGAAGAAGGAACTTCATTGACTTTGACTATACCCAATCTGATCTAGAGATATTAGACTAGCTTTGTCCCTAGTAGAGTCACCAAACTATTGGATATTTTTAATGAACCAAGATTATCTCACCAGTTATCTATGAATGTTCCAAATTCAATTGTCAATAACTTTGACGTATTGGCCAATGAACATGTGAAATCTTTCTAATCTATCGCTCTGCACTTTGGGGTCTACAAAAACTAGGAGGGTGATCCCTAAAACGTATGTTTAGATACTCTTGTGCCAATTATCATATACATTGTAAATTTAATAAATAAATTCTCCTTTAATTGCTTGAAAAATGAAAACCTTAAGGATATGGCTAACCCTTATGATAATATCACATTAAAGCATGAGAAGATGTTTTAATTTTAGCCCGACATACATTCACATAGAAAATGGAGATTAAAGTTGATATTGAATGTAGTTTCTAAGAAATATCTAGGAGATTGTAATATAACATGACCTATTATGACTGGTTCCTTATCCTAGGGTGGAGAATCCTAAACCATGTAATTGAAAACATATAGCAACATCAAACCTATCACAACAAAGCCTATCAATGGTTCCTTACATAGTTGATACAATAAAATAAACCAACAATGCTTAATTATTCATGCATATACATTCACACAAACCTTTATCCATGTTAATACAAATTTAACTCATTTATTGAACAAGTATAATAAAAATGAATAAAAATTCAAAGGAAAGACAATGAAGAAGAAAAGAAATAATCTTTGATTCATTTATATTCATAATATATGCAAGGTATACAATGGAGAATGTTGGCCTTGAATATTTTCCATCTATATTTCAAAGTGTGACAACACTGTTATCAAAATTCACCATTACAAGACTCAAAAAAAAATTAAAACCTAGAATAGACTCATATTCTTATTATCTATACCTAATTATAAAACTTCTATGAGATTGATCAGCTAACAACCCCATACATTTGGCCTTGAATTCTATTTTATAAAAACTGGTGCAGTCACAGTGGAGGGTTCCAGAAGGAACGGTCTGGACCATGCAACAATGAGTAAACATAGAAGAAACAACATCTAAAATAGATCTATGAACATGAATATTTATTAATATATAATGCTTACATGCAACATTGGCTAGAAGGGTGAACATCCAGGGCTCACAGGCCTTACCACAAAGGCTTCAAGAATACAACTGGCCAAGAGGCCTTATTACATGCCCATAAGGGTTTATGTGAAAATTATATTGAATTTGACTAATGATGAATTGTTAATTGATGACTAACTATCTACACTGAATTACAATGCTTATAAATATTCTTTTCAAGCTTGAATATAGTTCCATGTCAACCATAAGGGCTAGTAACTAGATGAATGCTCAAATATGAAAGTCGACCTCAAGATATGAAGAATTAGCTCTACACAAAAATGAATTGACTTTTGAATCTTCAAGATAGATCCCAACAAACCCAACATTCTTGTATGATTCCTCATTAAGCTCCACACAATTTGGAATAGGTTTGTACTAAGCAAATGGACCAGGTTAGCCCCCAATGCTCTGATTGGTAATACAATGAAATTATGATAGTGATAAATTTTGGTAGGAAAATGAAAATAATCTTAAATTTGGATATGTAGTAGATGTCAATGTGTAGATGCTATATCCTAGTTTGTGAGCTAAGAAATAAAGATGTCAAAAAATGCAGAATGATCTATTGAAACTACTAATGAGTGTAATGCAAGAAAAGAACTATTTTTGGTTGATACAAGACTGCCTTATAACCAGGGATTCTCCTACATTAGATACCTGGGGTTGGAAGAAAAGTGACTCCCTCACTTTCCAAGGCTAAGAGGAAAACAAAGATGGTCGACCTTAGCCTGAGAAATCCATGATGAATCCTCTATTGGCCATTTTGCAATATATTCTTTGTACTACTTGTTCCCAACTTTATTCTTCTAGTTCTAGTATCCAAAATCTATTCAATCTCCTTCAGTTTCTGATGTGGCAACTTCTCCTTCAAATCAAATTCATCACTAATACCACTTGATTCTCCTTTATGAAACTCATGTATGTCTACAAGGTTTAAAATAGGTGAGATACCCAATGTCTCTAGTAGCTCCACTTCATAGGCATTTCTTAAATCAAACTTTCTTAGAATCTTACATGGTCCAACCTTCCTCATCTTTAGCTTGTTGTATGTGCCATATTTAAATCTCTCCTTCCTCAAATATGCCATCACTTCATCTCCAATAAAAAATTCCTTATGTATTTGGTTTTCATCTTCCTTCTCCTTATACTTATTGTTCATGTCTTCCAAATGCTTTCAGACTTGATTATACAATGTATCCATGGAATTTGCAAAATATTCTTCCTTTGCACTCCTTTTATTATCCATACTAATGTCTCTTAACTTTGTGACTCCTCTAGGATTTACTCTAGTAACAATCTAAAATGGTGTCTTCCCTATACTCTGGTTCTCTGAATTATTGTATGTAAAATATGTTTGGGGTAAAACTATATACCATCTTCTTACCATATCTCCAACCAAACATCTCAACAAGTCACCCAAATTTCTATTCATTGCCTCTATTTGTCCATTTGTGTGTGGGTGATATGCTAAACTGAACTTCAAATCTATCTTTAGCTTCTTCCACAATGTCCTCCAAAAGTATCTAATGAATTTGGTGTCTCTATCTGAAACTAAACTCTTAGGTAGTCCATGCAATCTCACAATATCCTTGAAAAATAATTCAAAAACATGCACAACATCATTAGTATTCTTATAAGGAATAAAATGTTCCATTTTAGAAAATATGTCCACTACTACGATTTCTAAATCATAAACTCTATGTGTTCTAGGTAATCCCAGTATGAAATCCATGCTTATATCTTCCCAAGGTCTCTCTGATACTTGTCAATGGTTTATATAATCTAGTATTCTGACTACTCCCTTTTGCAACTTGATAAATTCTACAACTTTGAACATATTTCCTCACATCCTTATATATCTACAGCCAAAAATAATGTTCAATTACCAAAGCTACTATCTTATCCACTCCAAAATGACTTGATAAACCTCCACTATGCTTCTCCTTGATCAAATTATTCCTCATTGAAATCTTTAGTATACACAACTAATTTCCTTTGAATAAAATACCTTCTTGAATGAAATAATCCAACCATTGGCTCTGGTCTATCACTATTGGATCTTTACATGCTTTCCATGCTTCACCAAAATTTGCATCCTCTTCATACATATGCTTCAATTCATCAATTCCCAATACTTCCACTCTCATCTTTTTTGGGAAAATCCTCCTTCAACTCAATGCATCTACAAATTTTTTTGACTTTCCACTCCTATGCTTCAACACAAATGTGTAACTCTACAAGAAATCAACCCATCTTATATGTCTCGAATTCAACCTCCCTTGATTGTTCAAATACTACAATGCTTGATGATATGTATAGAACAAAAACTCCTTAGGTAATAAGTAATGTCTCCACTTCTTGAAGGCTTGAATTATGGCATAAAATTATTGATCATAAATTGAGTATCTTCTTTTGGCATCATTCAATTTTTCACTAAAATAAGATATAGGTATTCCTTCTTAACTCAACACTGCCCCAATTGCATTTCCACTTGAAATAGTTTGTCAAAATTCAGTAATGCTAATACTGGTTGTTTTGTCACCTTTTGCTTTAATAATTTAAAAATATGTTTTGCTTTGGATGTCCACTTGAAATTCATCTTGTCTCCTCTCATTGTCTCTATCATAGGGTTACAAACACTACTAAAATTTTTGATAAAATTTTGGTAGAAACTAGTTAATCCATGAAATGGTCTTACTTCTCCAATGTTTACTAATGTAGGCCAACCTAAAATTGCTCTCACTTTCTCTAGATCCATCTTCAATCCTTTAGTAGAAATAACAAATCCCAAATATACCAGCTCTATCTTCATGAAACTACACTTCTTGAAATTAATCAACAAATTCTCTTCTATTAACCTCTATAATACTTTCCGAATGTGCCCCAAATGTTCATCTCTAGTCTTACTGAAAATAAGAATATCATCCAAGTAAACAATAAAAAAATTTCCCAAGAACTTCTTCAATACCACATTCATTAGTCTCATGAAAGTACTTGATGCATTGGTCAATCCAATAGGCATCACTAACCACTTTTCCATTCATTGTATTAAATGCAATCTTTCATTCATCTCCTTCTCTAGTTTTGACCTAATGATATCCACTCTTGATATCAATCTTTGTAAAATACTTTGCTCCACTCAAATAGCACATGATATCATCCATCCTTGGCAATGGAAATCTACACTTGACAATGATCTTATTGATTTCTCTTGAATCCGTACACATTCTCTACACTCCATCCTTCTTTGGTTCAAGTATAGTTGCTACCGCACATGGACTCAAACTTTCTCTGATCAATCCTTTCCTCCATATCTCTTGTATCTACTGGTTCAATTTTTCCATTTTCTTCCAGTGCCATTCTATGTACTAAATTATTTGGAAAACTTACTCTCAGTATTATATCTATCTAGTGACTGATACACCAAATAGGTAGTAATCCCTTTGGTACATTCTTTGACATGATATATTCATATTTTGTCAGTAGTTTTGGAACTTCTTCACTTCCACCAGTGGAATTCTCAATCTTCATGTTGCAAGTATGAGAAAGCTTGGTGGTTTTGTCATTAATGTTGTCATTGATGTCAACACAATTCAAAATGTTGTAGATTGTGCATGTATAGTTGATATATTGTCGAGATGTTGTGAGTACATGGAGATATCCTTATGATGTTGTAGATGTGCTAAAATGATGAGTTACCAAATACTTTTGAGAAAATTAATAAAAAGTGAATTCAGAAGTATGTATGTGTTTAGAATGTGCTCTGGTATGTTCTCCACATTTATTTATTTTTGATCCTATACTTGTGGGGATCTGTTGGTGTCATCTCCTAATTTGTAGCTTCTGGTTTGATGGAGTGTGAAAGTTGTGTTCACTGGTGCGTGAACTAGTTTGACATAGTTGCTTGTCTATGGACTAGGAGAAATATTTATGCTTTGCAGTCATCCACTAATTTATTTCAAGACTTACAGACTTGTATTATGTCTTCTGATGGTTTCCTCTAGGTTTTGGCAGAGATGTTCATGGTTTGGTGCTCTAGAAGTTGAGTTTCAGAATTGTTTTATATGTTTGCACAGTCAGGATGGACTGATGGAAGGTGTTTTGTGTTCAAAGGTTGTTACACTTGTTACATATGTATCTAAAGGTATCTGAGATGTGTTCTTGTGCATGATAAAGTTTGTTATGTCATCCACATGTTATCTTCTTCCTGGGAAGAGTGTACTTCAATGTTCATTTGTGTTTTCATTAAGTTTGGAAGACTTGGTATTTACACTTCATATGAAGAATTAAAAATTTAATTTAAGGAAGCATGTGGTTGATCCAAGATGTTGCTTTTGGTCTTGGTTAAGTGTTTAATTGGTCCACTCTCATTCCTTTTCACCATGGGAATGTTGATTTGTTGAACTAATTTGAATTTATAAAATGAAGCATATGTGGCTTACCTTGGAGAAAGTTTCTAAGGTTGAAGATGGTATAAATGCAAGTCGAGTTGTGAAGAACTAAAAATATACAAAGTAACAAAGTAAGCCACAAGTGAAGAGAAAAGTTGTCTGAAAGTGAGTTGAAGCAACAATACTTCATTGTGCTAGATTCCTGAAAGCAATGAGGTGAAGGTTTGTGCAATCTTCTAAACAAGGCTACGAATGTGTGTAAATTTTTGTGGTGGATCTTTCTATTATCTTTTGTATCTGTAGGTAACGAGCCTCCCTATTAGATAGTGAGTCCTTTCTGTAGGTAGTGATCCTTTGTATTTGAGTAGTGAGTCTCTTGTATTTAGTTTTTCTATTATTTTATATTGTGAGTTAACCCTCACCGTGGTTTTCCACTTAAAATCTAGTGTTCATTGTGTTTATTTTTCTTTCCATCATCTGCATTTCATGTTCATACTTAATAATAGAATAGTGAGTTTGTTATGTTGATAAGTATTTGAATTTGGTGACAACTGATTCACTCCCCTCTTAGTTGTTTTTTTCCTTTTAACAATTGGTATTAGAGCTTTGGTTCCTTGGTGTAGATCTTAATCGCTTAATGAAGATATGATGGCGAATAAGTTGGAGATCCCTATGTTTGATGGATCTGATTACATTGACTAGAAAGTGAAAATGAGATGATATATTATCTCCCTTAGTTACAAGAATTGGAAGGTTTTTGAGATGAAATATGTTGCACCGATGAGTCGTCCTACTACTACAAATGAGGTTTCTGTTTATGAAGATAATGAAAAAGTGAGGTATGGTAATTATAGAGCTTTATCCAAGATTGAGCGAACAAAAGTTATTTCTTTGGGAACTACATATAAAGTTTGGAAGAAGTTGGAAGGTCTTTATGAAGGAAATGAGAGAGAAATTTACAAAGAAGTTGATGAAAAAATGTAGATATGAGAATATGAAAATGGAAGAAGGAGAAGATATTGCAAGCTATTTTTCAGAGGATTGATCTGGCAAGAAATGAAGTTTGAAATCAAGGGGGTACTCTAGCTGATGAAGATATAATTGAGAAGGTTCTAATGACCCTACCAGAGTGTTATAGTGACAAGGTTTTAGTTATTGAGGAAACATATGATCCTAAGAAATATACTAAAGAAGAGCTATTTGGCACCTTGATGGCATTTGAGATGAGAAAGTTTGGAAAGAAAGAGGAAAAAATAGAGACAACATTTAAAGCAAAACAAAATTGTAGATGATTTGATTAGTGATGGTTCAAATGAGTTGGAAGCAAACTTTACAAGGAAGTTGCAGAAAGGTACCAGTAAGTATAAAGATACGTTTCCCTTTAAATGTTTCAATTGTGGTAATATTGGTCATTATGCTTCAAGATGTCCAAATAGAGTTGTACATAAGAAGAACATAGATCATGAAGATAGAAAAGATAAGAAATACAAAAAGTTATACTATGTTAGAGAAGAAGTTAGAATCTCTATTGATAAATCTGATTATGAGGGTGATGATAGTGAATGCTTGTTCTTAGCTTTGGAAAGTAAATTTGTGTCTGCTAACTCTAGAAAATGTGCAAGAAAAAGTGATTCGGAGAACAAAAAGGATGATATGGATGGTACTTTGGTCAATTCCTTTCATGCTAGATAGGATGAAGACTATTGGGTGATTGATAGTGGATGTTCTAATCATAGTCAACTGGAGATAAAAGTAGGTTCACTAAACTTGAAAAGTATGATGGTGGTTTGGTCATGTTTGTTGATGATTCTAGAGCAAAGATTGTTGGGAAAGGTATAATTAGTTTTGATGGAATTCATAGCACTGATGATGTATATTATGTAAAGGGGCTAAAGCATAACCTTTTGAGTGTTGGAAAGATGTGTATCAAAGGTTTCAAACTTGTGTTTCAAGATAGTACCTGTGAGATTAGAAAAGGATCCGGAGCTATGGTTGTTGTAGGAAGGAGAAATCATGGAAACATCTATTAGCTTAATGGTGTTGATGGTCAGTTTTGTGTATCTCAAATTAATGAAATTTGACTATGGAACAAGAGAATGGGACATGTAATCTTTGATAATCTAGTCAGGATCAATTCAAGAGATGTTGTTTGAGGTCTTCCTAAAATCATGAAGCTAGCTAATAATGTTTGTAGAAGTTGTTAGTTAGGGAAATAGACAAGATGTAGTTTCAAAGGAAAAGAGAAAACCACTACCAGAATGCTAGAATTAATTCATGTAGACCTTTTGGTTCCTACTGGAATAGGAAGCCTAAATGGTGACATGTATTTCATGCTCCTTATTGATGATTATTCTCAAATGACATGGGTTGCTTTTCTTAGAGAGAAAACTCAGGCTCTAGATAGGTTTAAAGTGTCCAAAGCAAGAGAAGAAAATGAAGTGAACCTAAGAATAATTTTTTTTGGATCTAACAGAGGTGGAGAATTCATTTCTAGTGAGTTTAAAGCATTTTGTGAAGATCATGGCATAAAGAGACATTTTTCTACTCTTAGAACCCCTCGACAGAATGGAGTGGTTGAGAGAAAGAACCAAACTATATAGGAAGCTGCAAGAACCATGATGAAAGAAGAAAATATACTCGATGTATACTAGAGAGAGCAAATTCACACTAGTATTTATTTTCTTAAAACAGAGTTCAAATCAGAGGCAACAACACAAATACTCCATATGAGTTATGGACTGGTAAGGCTCCTACTGTGAAATATTTTAAGGTGTTTAGAAGTAGATGTTATATTAAAAGAGATTATGAGAATCTTTGGAAGTTTGATGCTAGATGTGATCAAGGGATTTTCCTTGGATATCCAAATACCAACAAAGAATATAGATGCTTTAGTAAAATATTAAGGAGGAATTTTGAAAGTGCTAATGTGAAGTTTGATGAGGATATGCACAGGCCTATTGAGATAAGTGAAGTTGAACCAAATGACCCTACTTTCACACCAGTACCTAAAGAGAATAAGGAAGAGGAGGAAGAAGAATAGATTGAAGAAGAAGAAGAAGAAAATGAACAGGAACTTGTTTCTAAGACTCCTAAGAATGTCCAAAAGAATCATCCAAAGGAACAAATAATTAGAGATAAGAGTGAAGGTGTGAAAACAAGAAGTAAAGTTGCAGTTGAGGTAAATATTTGTTTACTTTCTAAAATAGAACCTAAATCTGTGTGTGAAGCATGTGAAGATGAAAGTTGGGTTAGAGCTATGAAAGAAGAGTTGCATCAAATAGAGAAGAATTAGACATGGGAAATAGTTCCTAGGCTTGTGAATAAAATTGTAATTGGTTCAAAATGGGTGTTTAGGAATAAGTTGAATGAAAATGGTGAAGTTATAAGAAACAAAGCAAGACTTGTATGCAAGAGATACTCACAAGTTGAAGGAATAGATTTTGAAGAGACATTTTTCCCGATGGAAAGAATGGAAGCTATTAGGATGTTTTTGGCATTTTCTTCCCACAAGGAATTCAAAGTATATTAGATGGATGTCAATTTTGCATTCTTGAATGGTGAACTAGAAGAAGTATACATGGAACAACCTAAAGGATTTCAATTATTAGACAAACTGGATATGGTTTATAAATTGAAGAAGGCATTGTATGGACTGAAACAAGATCCTAGAGCATGGTATGCAAGATTGGATGGATACCTGACATAGCAAGGATTCAACAAAGGCTCTGTTGATGACAATGTCTATTTCAAAGTGCAAGGTAACAAAATGTTGATAGTGGTAGTTTATGTTGATGATGTCGTATTTGGAGGAAATGAAAGTATGTGTAAGAGATTACCAGAGGAAATGAGAAAAGAATTTGAAATGTCCATGATTGGTGAGTTGAATTTCTTTCTTGGTCTTCAAGTAAATCAAACTAATAAGGGGATATTCATTTCACAATCAAAATATGTGAAAGAGCTATTAAAGAAGTTTGGAATAGATGACTCCAAACCGGTTAGTACTCCTATGGTGAATGGAGCTTAGTAAAGATGATGAATCTACTAAAGTTGATCAAAGAAAATACAAATCTATGATTGGTGGACTATTGTATCTTACTACTACTAGACTAGATATATTGCATGCAGAATGTTTAGTAGCCAGATTTAAAGAAGATCCTAAAGAAGCACATATTACAGTTGTAAAGAGGATATTCAGATATCTTAAAGCCACACCATATTATGGCTTATGGTATCCTAAGGATACTAATTTTACTCTATGTGCTTATATAGATGCAGATTGGGTTGGTTGTGTGGATGAATAAAAGAGTACCAGTGGAGGTGCTTTCTTTCTTGGTGGAATATTCATCTCATGGTTAAGTAAGAAATAGGATTTTGTTTCTTTATCCACTGCAAAAGCATAGTATATTGATGTAGCATCTTACTACACACAGGTTTTGTAGATGAAGCAAACTTTGAAGGATATTGGAGTGACATGTGATGGGCCTATTCCTATCTTGTATGAAAATACAAGTGCTATAAACATTTCAAAGAATTTGGTAATGCATTCAAGAACAAAACATATATCTATCAGATATCATTTGTTGAGAGAGAAGGTATTGGAGAATAAAGTCAAGTTAGAGTATGTGTCTACAAAGGAACAAATTGTAGATATATTTATTAAGGCTCTTATGAAGGATACTTTTGAGTATCTTAGGGAGAATTTGGGGGTCATTGGCCCTTTGAATTAGGTGCGCATGAAGGTGCATTAGTCAAGTGGAAAAATTCTTCATTTATATGGACTAATGAATGGGTCTACTGTGTAGGGGGAGTAGAAAATTTTCATTGTTGTAGTATGAGTTGAATGAGTGAACTCCTAAGGGGGAATGATCATAGCTTTTGATCTTTTCCATTGATTTCAAAGGGGGAGAGAGATTCATGTGAAAAATAGTAGAAGAGGAAGAGAAGGAGATAGTTTTCTTTGATGGTTTTTCACATAATGTGTTGCCATCAATGACAAAGGGGGAGATTGTTGGAAGTATGAGAAAGTTTGGTGGATTTGTCATTAATGTTTTCATTGATGTCAACATAGTTTAGAATGTTTTAGATTGTGCATGTATAGTTGAGATGTTGTGAGTACATGGGGCTATCCTTATGATGTTGCAGATGTGCTGAAATGATGAGTTACCAAGTGCTTTTGAGAAAATTAATAAAGAGTGAAGTCAAAAGTATCTATGTGTTTAGAATGTGCTCTATTATGTGATTTGTGTTTCTTCTACGTTGATCCTATGCTTGTGTGGATCTGAAGGGTTGTTAGCAATTTTTTGGTGTCATCTCCTGATTTGTAGCTTCTGGTTTGATGGAGTGTGAAAGTTGTGTTCATCGGTGTGTGAATTGGTTTGATAGAGTTGCTTGTTTGTGTACTGGAAAAATGTTTCTACTCCACAGTCCTCTGCTGATTTGTTTTAGGACTTGTGAATTTGGAGTATGTCTTGTGATGGTGTTCTCTGGGTTTTGGCAGAGATGTTCATGGTTTGGTGCTCCAAAAATTGAGTTTCAAAATTGTTGTATGTGTTTGCATAGTCCGGATGGACTGATAGAATGTGTTTTGTGTTTGATAAAGTGTGTTACGTCATTCACATGTTATGTTCTTTCTGGGAAGAGTGTACTTCAATGTTCATTTGTGTTTTCATTAGGTTTGGCCGACCTAGTTTTTACACTTCATATGAAAAATTAAAAATTTAATTAAGGAAGTGTGTGGTTGATCTAAGACATTTCTTTTCGTCTTGGTTAAGTTTTTAATTGGTCCACTCGCATTCCTTTCCACTGCAAGAATGTTGGGTTGCTGACTTAAATTGAATTTATAAAATGAAGCATATGTGGTTGACCATGGAGAAAGTTTCTAAGGTTAAAGATGTTATAAATGCATGTTAGGTTGTGAAGAATTAAAAATATACAAAGTAATGAAGTAAGCCACAAGTGAAGAGAAGAGTTGTGTGAAAGTGAGTTGAGGCAGCAGTACTTCATTATGTTAGATTCCTGAAAGTAGTGAGCTGAAGGTTTCTACAATCTTCTAACCAAGGCTACAAATGTGTGTAAATTGTTGCAATGGATCTTTTAGTTATCTTTTGTATCTGTAGGTAGTGATCCTCCTTGTTGGATAGTGTTCCCTTTCTGTAGGCAATGATCCTTTGTATTTGGGCAGTTAGCCCTTAGTAGTGAGCCTCGTCTATTCAGTTTTTCTATTACTTTATATTATGAGTCAACCCTCATTGTGGTTTTTCCCTTATTGGTTTTTCCACATAAAATATGGTGTTCATTGTGTTGATTCTTCTTTTTTTCATCTACCTTTCATGTTCATACTTAATGAAAAAATAATGAGGTTGTGAAGTTGATAAGTATTTGAAGTTTTGCATTTGACTTTGGTGACAACTGATTCAGCCTCCCTCTCAGTTGTCCCACATCTTTTAACACTTTGGACCATTGATTTTATTTGGAATTAATGCAAAAAACATGTTCTCATGTCTCAAACCTTCAATAAATTCCCTTCCATCTACCAAACATAGTCTAGAAAAACCACAAAATTTTGTCTTCTCCTCTTCCTCTGGAGGTATCAACTTGATTCTCTTTCCATTTGATGCCATAGTATAAGTATTCCTTCTTCCATCATGAATATACTTCCTATCATATTTCCATCATATTCCTAAAAGTAAATTTCATGCATCCATAGGCATAAAATCACACAATACTTCATCCCTATATGATCCAATATGAAATTTCACCAAAAATTATTCATTCACCAATATCTTATGATCATCTCGAATCCATGCTATCCTATAAGGTTTTGGATGGTTCAATCTCTTCAAATTCAACTCTGTTACCATCTCCTCTCAAACTACATTATCAATACTACCACTATCAATGATAAATTTGCATACCTTACCTCCAAACTTACATCTAGTTCTAAAAAGACTTTTTCTCTGTGGTGGTTCTTTAGTCACTTATTCATGCATCAAGGCTCTTCTCATCACCAATGATTCTCCTTTCTTTTGGTTTTCAAATTGAATTATGGGATCCAACGTACTCTTCCTCCACATATTCTTTCCTTTTGGTATGCTCAGGTTTCTTTCGGTACTTCCTTGGTGACACTCAAATTCTCTATATCCTTCACCTCCACACTTGAAACAAGTTCCTCTAAGTGGTGTTCTTTTAGATATTCCTTCATCTCTCTGGCATCCATCATTGTAGTAAGAATTATAACCTCCTCTTTTACTAGGGTATAAATTTCTATCTTCTTTTCCTCTCTAGTGTGTGTTAGAACCATTTTCTTTGCTCTGATAGGATTTTAAATCTTTGTTTTGCTCCACATAGGTTCTTCATTCTCTGGACTAGGATCCACAATTTTAAAATCTTCCTCTTTCACTTCTCTATATTTGTTCAAACTTCTTGTTCAACTTCTCTTCAACCTTTAATACAAATTGGTATGCTTCCTCAACAAATCTCATCTTCACAGGCTTAACTCTTCTTGAATATTGGTTCTCATTCCATTGATATATCTAGAAACCCTCTCTTTTCTTACTTCACTATGACTAGTTCTGATTACCATCTTGTAGAATTCTTCAGTATACTCCACAAATCTTTCTTTTTGTCTCAAGTTCTACAATATTTTCAACAATTCTACTTCATAATCTACTGGAATGAACTGATTCTTCAATTTGGTCACCATTCTATCCTATTTGATGATTCTTTCTTTTCCTCTTCTATTTTGGTTGAATTGAACTTCATTCCACCATAATGCAACATGACCTTTCAACTTTGTTTTTTCAAATCTAATTTTTTTTGGATTTTTAATTTCTTTATATTCAAATTATTCTTCCATTTCATTGATCCAATCAATCAATTCTTCAAGATTCAAATTTCCCACATAATTTTGAATTTCAACTCTAAGTTGCTTTCCAATCTTTGAAATCACCTTTAATATCTTTACCTAATATGATTCTTCTTCTTCTTCATTTGGGGTTTCGACAATTTGATTTGCATGTTTTGCTTCATCATCACTTTCATCATTCTGCCTAGGGTTTAGGCCTCACTTTCGATCTTCTTCAACAATATCTAATTAAACTCACATCTCCAACATTTCATCCATTCTTCTAGCAAAATTTTCCATAGAAAGTGTTCCCCTTGGTGGCATTTCTCCCCTCGAATTGGTCCAACTACCTTAGTTCAATAATCTAGCTTCAAGGGTTTCAACTATCTCACAATTGGTGATCAAATGAAACAAATGCAGTTTTCCTCAGATCAATGATCTATTCACCTCAAGGATTTCCTCCAAGAATTAAAAACTCACTTTGATACTATTGTCTCTCAAATTTGTGCCCTTGCTAAGTTGTAGATGTTAGCACTTTAGAGAAACATTAGAACATTCCTAGGCTCTAGGTCACCTAAACCTAGAATGGACCTCTAGAGAAGGATGGCTCCTAAGGTACTCACCTAAACTACTCTAAAATCTTGCAAAGGAAAAGGGTAAGAAAGAAACATAAACTGAAAAGATTAACTCCTAAGGTGATGCACCAAAACACTAACTAGGGCATGTAAAACAACTTACATACACAATTCAATCAATTAGAAGCTTTCACATATGCAACTCACTTTAGTATGTTTCTTGCATAAGTGTTTAATAAGAAGGTTTTAATTCCAAAACTCCTAGAAGGAAAGAAATTTTACAACTAGAAGCATTTCAATTCTTAACACAACTTCATTGATATTCAAGGTACCCATTGGTATACATGCCAAAAGAGTTACAAAATGTGCAGTATATCTCCCAAGGACTCCAAAAAGTCACTAAGTAAAATTAGAGCATAATCAAAACTTAGTACAAAATGAGTCAACAAGTGACTATAACCATCCTCCTCCAAAATCCACCAAAATAGGACCTAGAACCTTCTTGGTCGTATGCAACAATAAAGCCAAAAATATTGCTATTATATCTCCTCCAAAAAGGCTCCAAAATGATGAAAAGGTCAACCTTGACGATGTCCATCATGAAGGCATGAGAAACTAACTCCTAGATACCCTCCAATTGCTTCAAAATGGTCAAAATAGCCTCCTATATTCTTGGCATATTTTTTCCAACCTCCTTCACCCTCCCATATATGCTCTCCACAACTCATTAATCTTCAAAATACCTCCTTTTGACTAAAAGTTGAAAACCAATTCCTCTTATCTTGCAATTATATAACATTAATAAAGTGATTTATAATGATATCACTTAAATAATTTTTTACATCATGGTTTATTGAAAAATATTTTACAAACATATACTTTTCAAAATCAAAGAAAATATACATAATATGGGGACTTCCCTAGTCATTAGACATGTACACATGGTGGGGTATTAATTTATATTGCAAAATCTTAAATAAAAGGAAAAAATGCCTTAAGTTTATTGGCATATGCTAAGGCAAAGAAAGCCTAACAATAAAAACCCATGGCCAACACTTCACATTTCATTTTTCATTTTATCATTCTGAAAACACTACAACCCTGGGAGACACCACCATGGATGAATAAAGACCAAGGGTTTGATGTTGCTGGAAATGAGAGTTTTCTAGAATCATCATCTATGAGTAAGCTTTCCTTGCATGAAATCTCAAATCTTTTCTCATTACCCAAGAATGAATAAGCTATTTCAAGCTCCATTTTTTGAAAAAATAATGAGGATGTTGTCTATTGTTTTCTGTACAAATCCATATATTTGCTTCAAATATCTAAAAAATGATACTTACTTGTGTTCACTTGTTTGCTTTCCTAAAAATCCTAGTGATATTTATGAGATGAATGCAAAATAATAACATGGGTTCATAAAACCATAGCTTCTTTGCTTAAACTCAGTGTTGAGGGTCATCCTACTTTAGGCCATGGCTATAAATCCTATGGGCTCCCTATAGAACACCATTTTCAAGAAAAATTCCTTTGTTTTTGTTGTACAACAATGGACAGTAGTGTTATAATCACCTTTGTTATGAAAATATCGTGCATGATTATAACATGAATGAGACTCCATGAGAGGGTGGACAGTTGAAACAAGTGCTATCTCAATCAACTGTTCCACAAGAAAATGTTGCCCCATGAAGGAAAAATGGTTATTAAAATGATCTAATGCCATTACATAGTATGGGCATGAATCAAAGAATCTACATATATTTCCATTCCTTCATGAATACTACCCTTATTTACAAAAAATTTCATAGAACAAACCTTTTCTAATAGAAATAGATAGTAGTTGGATTTGTAGTAGAATCAACCACTAATATAGAGAAATATATTCATTTATATGGATTCATTCCTAAAACCTTAGCTCCACATTGTTTCTCATTGAGATGAATAAGAAACTCACATGTCCAAAACTTGTTGAGGTTCAGTAGGGTTTTCAGTGCTTTGACTTGTCCATCATTGAACTTGTCCTTTATAAAACCCCTTCAGAACATCTATATGCCATCTTTTCATTATTTCATGTTGATAGGGTAATAATGAGGTAAAAGCTACCATTCTATCTCTTATGTCTTGACTATTCTGAGTGTTCTCATCTATGCTCTTTGATAGGATATTGTCTTTGTTATTTGGTATCATTGTGACTAACTTCATTTGATGACCTCTATACCTTGAAATTTTTTTAATGTATTGTTATGATGATTTGGTCATGTATGCTATCTTTTGTCTCCATTTAACAGTGATAGTTTATTGGCATATTGCTGTCCCTTTACAATAATAAATCAATTTTCTAATTGAAAAAGCATTAACAAGTTGGCATATTAGTTTTCTTCCCATTCTCTACTTGTCATCATAGTGTCTTTTGAATGCAACAGTGCATGATTGTCCTAAACCAAATTTGACAATCCATCTCAAAATTGTTGCTTGGTAACCACTTTATTGTGATACTCAACTTGTCATTTGATTGGACTATCTCAAAACATTTACAAGACTCTATAATGCCATTTTTTATGCATAAAAATGCTCCTTGCATTGCAAACATGTCTGAATTGCACTTAAAAATGACAAACAATATGATGTGATTGCTATAGTGAATACAAACTTCATATACCTCTCAAACATCGAGAGGGAAGCATGTTGGGGTCAACCCTTGTGGGAACCCATTTTAATCCACATGTTGTGATGTTTAACAAATAGATCTTGCAATCATATTCAACCTATACCTACACAGTGAACAAATATGTTAGATAAAACAAATCATATGATGGATGTTTTTGATAAAAAAATTGTTATCTTGGATATTTGTGATATACATACTATTTCAATGCTTTATGAGGATTAGGCTATATGTTTGCAAATGTTGCATATGTAAATATTGGTGATCCTAAGATCTAAAAAACTCTCTCATTCATGCAGGAAATCTTGGAGCAATTGGAAAGCAACTTCTGGAGCCTGGAAAAGCAAGAGGGAGGCTGAAATAGATGCAATAGTTCAACTCAACTAGGATTCATCATTCAGGAAATGACGGATCCCCTTTCTTTCCATATGCATTTTTACTTTTATGTATATATAAATGTATAGGTTATCCTTTTATTGTATTGAAACTTAGTTAGTCCCATGGCTTGTGTGGGACACCATACATTTATGATTATCAATAAAGACTACTTTTATGCAACAATCGTTAACTCTCTTCTCTATTATATGCATCTTCATAATGTAATAATGCAATCTAGTTGATAATTTCTTTTATGCAAATGGATATATCATAATAGAGTATAATATATACCTTTTATCTTTTAATTGCAAACATAATATTATCTCTACTCGATTGAGCTGGAAGCAAAATCAAGTAACATTTTTGGCGACATCTGCTAAATGTTCTCCTACTAAACATTGTGACCAGTTGCTTGAGTTTATCCATTGGGCACAAAGTCACTTAGAAAACTAACAAGATTTGAAAAATAATCTTGAATATTGTTGTAATTCATCATAACATTGCATGACACCTTGAAAAATTATTCCAACCACCAAAAATTTAGGATAAACTCACTAAATTGTGTAGAAAAGAACTTGGAGGGAAAAGACTAATAAAACAACCTTACTCTAACCTACTGTAACTAGTAAAGAAGATGGTCAAACAAACACATTAACTGGATTGGTAAAATAACACCCCCTTCTAACCAACAACAGATGCATTACATGATAATGCATGTTTGAAAGGATATGAAACACAAGAAGATATTCAATAGACTATTGCAGTTCTTCATAAAAATTATGAATAAAATCACTTATGCTTTGATTTTGATCATTCCTACTACCATCCTAGACTAGACAAGTGAGCTGAAAGCAATCACTTTTAGTTGTAACTCTAAACTTGACTTCCTCTTCAATTGTATCCTCATACTTGGGTGCAAGCATGACCTGTAGTACTCTAGTGACCACCATACTAGCTAAAAATCTAATTTGAGAACCCCTTGAATGAACAAACTTTGAACTCCTATTGTTGGTTTCTTGCTCATCCACTACTATTTCATCCATTTTCTAATTTGGGTGCTAAATTTTTGAAATCCTATTGTTGGTTTCTTCCACTTGTTGCTTCAAAGGTATTGGTTCATGAACTAATTGTGGACAAGATAGCTCAATTATATCTCCAACAGGTCCTTTTCATGGCATCATTCCTAAGGAATTAGAACATGAATATTTTCATGTTGCTTTAGTATTTGTTCAAGCTTGTGAGCCTACTATTTTGGTTTACCATGATTGTCAACTTATTCTAATAGGTCTAATTCTTTGTCATCCAAATTTAAACAAAAAATTTCAATTATGTCTATGCACATCTCTTCATCAAGCACATCATTATCTTTGTCATTCATAACGTGCTCTAAGATATCAAGGTTCATACCTTGGAAGATGGTTTTAGGTTTAGTTTTATACTCTTTATCATGATCCAAGGCTCCATTGTCATACTGATTGTCATCAATCAACATATCAAGGCCTATAAATTCTTCATCATGTTGAATGAAAGAAGGTAATTCATCAGTCCAAACTATGAAATACTCTTCTTCATCATCCTCTCTCACCTTTTCACTTTGTTGTCCTATTGAAACATTTTTACCATCTTCATCAAAACAAGGGAGATCATAAGTTAGAGCATTCAAAGATACATCTTGAAAGGTCTTTCCTATCCAATTTTCTCCTATTCTAATTAGTATTCCTTTATAGCCATTTGCAATAGGTTTGTATCTCTATCATCCTCCATGGTGAGTGAGTTTCCATGATGAAGGATCTGCTCTGCTTCTTCTTTCTAGATGTTAGATCATGGTTCCATTTGTATGGTTGGTGGAGGAACTTCATAGGGTGGAAAAGATGGACCTTTCTAACTTGGAATCTTGAGGGTAGAAAACTACCTAAAACTTGGAATTTCAAATATTGGAGAAGGCTCAATCGTAGGCTCATTATGCGGCATTATGGACTGCTCTTGATTATGAATTGGCTATTGGATTGAAAAGGTGCTCCTAAGACTTGGAATTTTGACACAAGGAGGCTAACTTGAGGACACAAAAAGTTTCTCTTATTTAAAACTAGGGATTTCGGACTTGGAAACCTCTTCATTCAAAGGATGATTCATCATAATAGGAAGAGATGAATTGAAACTAGTAATGCAAGGGGTTGATTGGGTTTCATACCTTTGTACTTGTGCAAGAAAGTTCCTTATTTGTTCTTATTTGGCTATAAATTTTCTAACAAGAAAATCTTTTTCATACCTTTGTGCATCAACCTCCCTTTGATGAATATGAGTTTGATTAGAAAACTCCTCTTGCTACATATTATACCCTTGATCTTTTGTGACATCCTCTAATTTCCCTTGCAAGTCTAATGATATCTCCCTGATACTCGTGTTGTTGGCATCTTTAGGAACATTTAGAGAGTAGTCATGTTGGTTACGAACAAAATGATCTTCTTGAAAATGATTATAGGCATGGATAGGATGCCAAGAATGTAGATTAGGGGTGGAAGGGTGGAAAACTTGATAAGTTTGTTGGTAGCTTGATGTGACACGGTCATTTGGAATAAAACCAACAAGTTGTTCTATGTGATAAGAGGGAATATATGTAAGATTTTCATGGAATGGAGGTGAAAAAACATATTGACCATGAAAATTTGACATATTAAAGCATTGGAAAACTAGAAAATTTCCTGGAAATATTTATGAAATGAAAGCAAACATATTTTCCTTTTTTATGAATTGAATGTACCAACACCTAGTCTACTTCAACCAGTATGTTTTGATCTTAGGGTCACCATATATGTAGATTTCAACCTCTTAAAGGTCTTAAAATTGTTGGTTGCATATCAAAACCAGCAATAAACATATATTTCTTAAACTATCCTGATTTGAATAGTCCCACCAAGTGTGCTAAAAATTGTTGTCTCTCAAAGTTTCACCCTTTCTAAGTTGCAAAACTTAGCAGTTTGGAGAAACATTGGAAAATTATTAGGTTGTGGGTCACTTAAACTTAGATTGTAACTCCAAACAAGGTTGGCTCCTAAGGTACTCACCTAAATTACTCAAAAAATCTTGTAGAGGAAAAGGGTAAGAAAGAAACATAAACTGAAAAGATTAACTAAGTATAAGGTGATGTACCAAAAAACTAACTAGGACCTATAAAACAACTTACAAACATAGTTCAATCAATGATAAGATTTCACATATGCAACTCACTTTTGTATGGTTCTTGCATAAGTATTTCATAAGAAGGTTTTAATGCAAAAAATCTTAGAAGGAAAGAAATTTTACAACTAGAAGCACATGCATTCTTAACACAACTTATAACCTACAAAATACATACTCTTCTATAAAAGGTGCTAACATGAGACAAAATTACAAGGAAATAGACAAACTTCACAAGTAATCTCATCAATCAACTAAAATGCACACAATAAAGTAGAAAATGAGAAGGTAAAGGAAATCAACTTCATTCATATTTAAGGTACTCACTAGTATACATTCCAAAAGAGTTACAAAATATGTAGTATATCTCCCAAAGACTCCAAAATGTCACTAAGTAAAATTAGAGCATAATCAAAACTCAATACAAAATGAGTCATCAAGTGATTATAACCATCTTCCTCCAAGATCAACCAAAATAGTCTGACCTATAACCTTCTTGGTCATATACAACAATAAAGCCAAAAATATTGCTACTATATCTCTTCCAAAAAGGCTCCAAAATGGTGAAAAGATCAACCTTGACCATGTCCATCATGAAGGCATGAGAAACTAACTCCTAGATACCCTCCAAGTGCTTCAAAATGGTAAAAACAACCTCTTATATTATTGTCATATGTTTTCCAACCCCCTTCAACCTCCCCTATATTCTCTCCACAACTCATTAATCTTCAAACTTCCTCCTTTTTAATTAAACTTGAAAATCAATGCCTCTTATCTTGCAATTATATAACATTTATAAAGTGATTTATAATGATATCACTTAAATAATTTTTTACATCATGGTTTGATGTAAAATATTTAACAAACATATACTTTAAAAAATCAAAGAAAACATACATTATATGGGGACTTCCCTAGTCATTAGACATGAACACACTATGGGGTATTAATTTATATTGCAAAAGCTCAAACAAAAGGAAAAAATGCCTTAAGTTTGTTGGCATATGCTAAGGAAAAGAAAACCTAACAATCAAAACCCACAACCAACACTTCACATTTCATTTTGTTTTTTATCATTTTGAAAACCTACAATCATGGGAGGCATCACCATGGATGAATACAGACCAAGGGTTTTATGTTGCTAGAAATGAGGGTTTTCTAGAATCATCCTCCATGGGTAAGCTTTCCTTGCATGAAATATCACATCTTTTATCATTACCTATGAAATAAAAGCTATTTCGAGCTTCATTTTTTGCAAAAATAATGAGGATGATGTCTATTGTTTTCTATACAAATCCATGTATTTGCTTCAAATGTCTGGAAAATGATAGTTACTTGTGTTCACTTGTTGGCTTTCCTAGAAATCCTAGTGATATTTATGAGATGAATGAAAAATAATAACATGGGTTCATAAAACCCTAACTTCTTTACTTAAAATTGGTTTTGAGGGTCATCCTGCTTCAAGCCATGATTGTAAATCCTATGGGATCCCTATAGAACACCATTTTCTACAAAACTTCTGTTGACAATGATTTTACTCACAACAATAAGGCAAATAAATTCTTCACAGATAAATCACAAAGAGCTTACCCTTCTTGAGAGATATGGAATAAAGACAATCTAAAAAGTGATTCTACTTTACCAGGAAAATATTGGCTTCAATTCAATCCCAAGTCTCTAGTAATCAAGTCTTCATTGTACTAGGTTCACTCTCAGGTATAATGTGATATTGCTGTTATTCTCAAAGGGAATATGGTTACCCTTGATTTTGTTAAGAATCATAAGCGTTTTACACAAGATTTTGAATTCATTCATAAAAATATCATCATGAAATCAAAATATTTGAAATAATATTTCATGAATATCAACAATTTCTTTGCTATCAATTAAGTAGATTTAACATTAAGCATTCAACAATTTCATTAGAAATGAATGATTTTCAACAAATTTCCATCCATTCACTTATTTTTTGGAACATTTTCAAAGAACTTAAACATCTATTCTAAAATAAAGCATGAAAATACTAAAACTTATAAAATGATGCAAGCTTTTAAAGAGAGGGATTTTAGTTTCAACACCAAGTAGGTTTTGTAGGCACCCTTAAATGGTGCAACATACAGTCTTGGTCAGCTGAACTAACAAAACTAGCTACAAAATATTCATGAGATAGGTAGCTATCTAATTGGCTCTAATATTAATCAATGTCTATGTGCATACAAAGTTTTATGTCGGAAAGATTCAAAAAATAGGAAAAAAGAACAAAACTCAAAGAAGGTTTATCTCTTTCAACATCCACAAATTCTGAACTTAACTTAAAAAGAAAGATCCTCTAGCCTTTTATAGAACAAAAGGCAGAGAAAGGATAAGAAAAATATATGAGAGGACATCCAAGGGACCAATCACATCAAGGCACATGGAATGTAGTGACTTATAGGACAATTGCAATCAAATTCAATGAAGGTCAACTCCAATTACACATTGAAGCTCTTTCAGTTTTAATCTTTAATCTTCACCAGGATGATACTTCGAATCAGACTATTGTGTAGGAACTTTCCATACATTCAAAATCAATAGGTGGAATTTTCAGCCCTACTCTTTGTTTTGTTCTAGGTATGCTACTCTTAGGAATGGGCTCTCCCAGAGATTGGCATTTGTCTTCACGCATGTATCATACCCAGATCTCCAACATTTTGGTGGATTCAAAGCCCTCTGCCTTATAACTTCCCAGAGTACGCAACCTGACTTGGATATAAATCTATCTTTGATTCAAGTTTTCCTAACCATCCATACCCCAACTTTGCATCACAATTTGCATCTCTTACAATAAAAAATTCCACACATTATATCCCTTTTAAAGAAAAAAACATTTATAAACATCTCACGTAAATAATACCATTATTCAAATGTTAGTACATAAATCTCATAAACAACACACTTTATAGCATATCATAAATCCTTGTATGATTATTCTCTACATATACCAGATTACCAGAGTATCGGAATCATTTGATATCTATGAGATTTCAAAAAAATAATTATTCAATTCACATCATTTCCCGATACTAGATACTGAGTATCCAACTTTACCCTTGAAATTTCCCTGGACATTGGTTTTACCAAAACTTCTCTTTTACCAAACTCCTAATATCAGACTGGAACACTCTACTTAGTATTAGCACCATCTTTTCCTTTCAAACATTTTTGATTCCCGGTATCCGGTACCGAAAAAATAGTTACATTACGAAGTATTCTTTGATTAAAAATTTCTCTTTACTTTTTTTACTTTTGGTGATCATTTCAACTTGCTATCTTGTGCCATAAGAGTTACTATTTTTCAATTGGGTCCCCAAGTCTTAAAGTCTTGGGGCATGTTGTGAGAACACACAAAAACTTGCAACCAATAAAACAAAATTTAAACCAAAGTTGAAATTAAATCACCAGTTACAAATTATAATTTATACATATTTTAAAATAATAACTTTCACCTTTACCTAGATTCTAGCATAAAATGTAAAATTCCGTCGGAAATATCCATGTGTGCTCTGATTAATTCTAGTTTTTTGGAACTTAGTGAAACAAATCAATTCATTAACATTGAACTACATAATATGATAATCCTCTAAAGCCAACTAGGGATAGAGCCTTGTTGGGAGTCCATAGCCCTAACAAGGTTATCTTCGTAATTCCCCCCAAACATATCTTTACTGCTAGTAAGGCATCTATAGCCCTGATAGAGTTATTTGGATAGCCTAAAGAGTTGATTTTTTTTTTATATATTGCAATAATAACTTACTTTTCTCTTTTGATATTTCAATGATAGCTCATTTTTCAACTTGTAGGTTTTGAAGCCCACAATGAGGCTGGGAATTATAGTGGTAGCGAAGGCTACCTTTTGATTTTTCATTCAATGTAATTTCCTTCATCAATTCACCATTTCCCAAAAATTCATTTAATAATTCTCTGTTGATGTGTATTTCTAGCTAAATTTTACTACTTTATGCCAAATCCTAGCTAACTGCGACTTGCTATATGTTAAAAAATATGCATAAATTAAAATTTAGCAACAAACAATTTAATCACCAAATGTAAATCTAAATTTAGAAACATTAGTTACCACCCTTTCAATTAAATTTTATGGAAACTTCTAAATATTTGACTAGCACTCCCAATTGGATGACGTTGCACCTCATTAATGGATCAAAAATGTCATGATTACATTGAAGCATGATCACATTATTCTATATTAAATTTGTACACCTTATCTCACACGTATTATTCCTTTTCCAACTTACCTAGGTGATGACATGTGTTTCCTTACTAGCTTCATTTTCCTTTCTACTCCACACACATAATCACCTCCATTATTAATACAACTCAAAAAATATATTTGAAATGACCATCCTTTACTTCAAAATCTTCGACTTGTTTGATTCACAATCTTTGTACTACTCAAATTTGAAGCATTTTATCACCAACTATGTGCAATGAATTAATTTTTTTTAACATTCTACGTTGAAGGTAATTGTCCAATTGCCACCTTGCTTACGATTTCCAAGACTTCACTCTAAGAAACTATGTACCACAACTTCCTCATGACTTTCCATAAATTTTGCATTTCTTCTCGAATTCTGCACACTTTTTCTTAGCTTTCTTCTTGTGTTCTACATTTTTTCTTTGTTTGTTCTGTCTTGCTTCTAGGTCATGGATACTCCAATTTTCTTAAGCTTCTCTCACTGCCAGAATGTTTTCCTAGGAAGAATCACATTGCAAAGGCTTGGAAAGGTTTTCTTCATTCAAAATTCTAGTTTCACTTACCAAATTTGTGCTTAATTCTTCAGGAAAAGTATGTTTAATCCAACCACTAATTTTTCTTTTACTCTGACGTGGTTTCTCATTTTGTAGCAGATATTGGGCTACCTGTTGATGATATTTGCTTGGCTGCCAATTTGATAGTAAGGCCTAAATATTTGGAGAATCTGCATACTATTTTGTTTGTTACACACTTGACCATTAGAATCCCTTCCATGGATGATATTCCTCAGTTCCTAGAACACGAGGAAGTGGTTCCACTCCAGCCTTTCCTCACTAACCTCCATATTCATGACTTTGAAATTCACCATGAACTCGCCTATATAGGGTATTTAGCCTTGATAGATGAGGCATCTCATATCAACCGAATGGCTACTACTACCTACAGCTTAGCTCACTCTTTTTGGATTGTTAATGATATTTTGAAGTAAAAATTTTGATACTTCATGTATATACATGATATACACATATCTATATAGATTTTAGTACCTGTTAAAGCATGTTTTATTGTATATGGTTTTATCATTTTTCATTTCATAGTTCAATTTTATAAATGTTTGAATTAACTCTCATGTGTAAAATAAGTTAAACAAAATTTTCTATTGCAGAGACCAAATGAAAAAGAAAAGAAATAGAAAGAAAGAAAACAAAACAAAACAAAACAAAACAAAACCATTCAAAAAGTAAACAAATCCCAACTAACCAAATTTATAATCTAACAAGCAATTAATCTTAACAAAACAACCTATTTTACTTTCTATGACTATTTTTTGTTGTTGATTTGGTATGAATTATAGTAGGTTTATCCTTAAATTCTTTTAGGAAAATTTCAACCATGCTATTGTAACAATGAATTATTTTAAATTTTCTGTGTTTAATAATCATAAATTCAAAGGTGTACTTACCAATGACTTGGCTCATATGTATGAAAATGACCTCAATAAAGGTCGATTGCACACACTTCGTCTGATGCGACCATACTCTACCTTTTTCTAGCCCTATTTCCATGAATGGCTTTGTCCATTTCTTGACTTTCTTCTTCCAAAATATTCATGTCTTCAGTCTTTCCTTCACTTTTCACTTTGTTAGACCAAGATGTATCACAATTTATATTGTTATCAAAGAGAGAAAAAGTAAAGGTTTGACACTCTGTATCTTGCATAAAATTAGGGAAATTTCCTTTTTCAACTTGGAGCAAATTACACGCATCTCCCACTCAATTTTCCTGCTCCCTTTCCTCATTTTCATTTTCCATGTATAAGGAGAATGATGACTCATCAATATCATTTCCTCGTTTCTGCTATGATGTCTCTGAATCTCGACATTCTCTCCTATTTTCCTAAAAAATGTTAGGATTTTCTTTATAATAATTTTAGTTTTCACACTGTCTTGATGTATTAGTTAATTTGTTAATGTTTCCAATTCCACTAGACTTAACGTTTTTCTCACTAATGGTTCTTTTCTTATAGTAGTTAGGACTTCTTATGTTAACAAAACTACTTTACACATGGCCAAGCTTACCCTAGTTAAAAAAAATTCACACTCTAGTTCACCGCGATCAGTTGTATCATGAATCCTACACTCGGTAACTCTACCAAAGGTGAATAAACTCAAAGGATGTAGTTTCTTGTTAAATTTTTTCCAAATTTTACTAACTTCCATACTAAAAAACCAACTTGTGCTCAATTTCACTTTACAAGCTCCCTTCCAAAATTTAGAACTAATATAAAATTCAAATATATGCCCTCGAATTCAAAGATAAGGGGTCCCTTCCCTCTAGTACCAATTATTATTGATGACAATTTTACTCGCAACAACAGGGTGAATAAATTCTTCATAGATAAACCACAAAGACCATATCCTTCTTGAAAGATATGAAACAAAGATAATCTAAAAAGGAATTCTTCTTTTACAAGAAAATATTGGCTTCAATTCAATCCCAAGTCTCTAGTAATTAGGTCTTGATTGTACTACGTTCACTCTTGGGTATAATGTGATATTGTTGCTAATCTTAAAGGGAATATGGTTACCTTCAATTTTGTTAAGAATCATAAGCATTTTACATAATATTTCCAATTCATTCACAAAAATATCATCATAAAATCAAAATATTTGAAATAATATTTCATGAACATCAACAATTTTTTTGAGCTATCACTTAAGTGGATTTAGCATTAAGCATTCAACAATTTCATAAGAAATGAAATATTTTCAAAAAAATTTGCATTCATTCATATTTTTTGGAACATTTTCAAATAATTTAAACATCTATTTTAAAATAAAGCATGAAAATACTAAAAAATAAAATTTTCTCCTAGTTATTCTCCATGCATGCCCCAAAGAATCAACTAAAATAGATAAAACCAATTTATAGTTCACCAGATTGCTTCACAACTACATATAAAATAGTGCAAGCTTTTAAAGAGAGCGGTTTTAGTTTGGACACCAAGTAGGTTTTGTATGCACCCTTAAATAATGCAACATATAGTCTTGTTCAGATAAACTAACAAAACTAGCTACAAAAGATTCATGAGATAGGTAGCTATCTAATTGGCTCTAATATTAACCAATGTCTATGTGCATACAAATTTTTCTGCTGGAACGATTCAGAAAATAGGAAAAAAGAACAAAACTCAAAGAAGTTTTAGCTCTTTCGACATCCACAAATTTTGAACTTAACTTTAAAAGAAAGATCCTCTGGGATGTTATAGAACACAAGGCACATAAAGGATAAGACAAATACATGAGAGGAAATCCAAGGGACCAATCACATCAAGGCACATGGAATGTAGTGACTTATAGGAGAATTGCAATCAAAGTCAACAAAGGTCAACTCCAATTACGCATTGAAGCTCTTTAGGTTTTAATCTTTAGTTATCAGCAGGATGATACTTCGAATTAGAATAGTGTGTAGGAGCTTTCCATACATTTAAAATAAACAAGTGGACTTTTTGTCATTACACTTTGTTTTTTCCTGGGTCTACTACTCTCAGGAATTGGCTCTCCTGAAGATTGGTATTTTTCTCCACCGCATGTACCATATTGAGATCTCCAACATTCTAGTGGATTCAAATCCCTCTACCTTATAAACTCCCAGAGTACACAACCCGACTTCGATATAATTCTATCAGTGATTGAAGTTTGTCTAACCATCCATACCCAAACTTTGCATCACAATCTGCATCTCCTGCAATCACAAATTCCACACATTAAATCCCTTTTAAATATTTTTTTTTTATAAACATCTCATGTAAATGAAACCATTTTTCAAATGTTAGTACATAAATCTCATAAATAACATGCTTTCTAACATATCATAAATCCTTGTATGATTATTCTCTACATATACCAGATTACCAAACTATCAAAATCATTGGATATCCTTGAGATTTCAAAAAAAAAAATTCAATTCACATTATTTCTTGGTACCCGGTACCCAGTATCTAGCTTTACCCATGAACTTTCCTGGGACTTCAGTTTTACCGAAGTTTCCTTTTTACCAGACTCCAATTATCAGACTAGAACACTCTGCTTAGTATTTGCACCACCTTTTTCCTTTCGAAAGTTTCTGATTTTCAGTACCCTATACCCGAAAACACTTACATTATGAAGTATTCTTTGATTAAAAATTTCTTGATTGTTTCAACTTGCTAGTGCATGCCATAGGAGTTACTATTTTTCACTTGGGTCCCCAAGTCTTATAGTCTTGGGGCATATTGTGAGAACACAAAATAACTTCCTTTGTTGATGTCGTACAGTAATGGCTAGCAGTGTTATAATAACCTTTGCTATGAAAAGATCATGCATGATTATAATATGAATGAGACTTCATGTGAGGGTGGATAGCTAAAACAAGAGCTATCTCAATCAACTATTCCACAAGAAAAATGTTTCCCTGCAAAGGAAAAATGGTTTGTAAAATGATTCAATTTCATTACACAATATGCGTATAATTCAAAGACTACACATCTCTCCATTCCTTCACGAATACTACCCTTATGTACACGAAACCCTTGCTTGCATATCACTTTTCTTCAAGTAGATGAAATCAATATATACAAATTTTTCATAGAATGGCCATGTTGTAATAACAATAGATAGTACGTGGATTTGTAATAAAATCAACCACTAATTAAAGAAATATATTCATTTATATACATTCATCTGAAAACCTTAGCTCCACATTGTTTCTCATTGAAATGAATAAGAAACTCACATGTCCAAATTTTTTTGAGGTTTAGTAAGGTTTTCAATGCTTTGACCTATCCATCATTGAACTATTCCTTTATAAAATAGCTTCATAACCTCTATATGCCATATTTTCATGATTTCATGCTAATAGGGTAATAATAAGGTAAAATCTACCATTCTATCTCTTATGTCTTGGTTGTTCTGAGTGCTCTCATCTATGCTCTTTGATAGGATACCATCTCTGTTATTTGACATCACTGTGACTAACCTCATTTGATGAAATCTATACCTCGAATGTTTCATAATGTATTTTTATGATGATTTGGTCATGTATGTTATATTTTGTCTCCATATAACTGTCACTTGATTTATTGGCATATTGTTGTCCCTTTACAATAATAAATCAGTGTTCTCATTGAATAAGCATTAACAAGTTGGCATATTAGTTATCTTCCCATGCTGTACTTGTCATGACAGTTTCTTTTAAATGCAATAGTGCATGACTTTCCTAAACCAAATTTGATAGTCCATCTCAAAACCCTTGCTTGGTAACCACTTTATTGTGATTTTCATCTTGTCATTGATTGGACTGTCTCAAAACATTTAAAATCCTCTATAATTTCATTTTTTATGCATAAAAATGCTCCTTGCATTGCAAATATGTTTGAATTGCACTTAAAAATGATGAGAAATATCATGTGATTTCTATGGTGAATACACATTTCATATCCCTCTCAAACATCGAGAGAGTAGCATGCTAGGCTCAACCCTTGTGGGAGCCCATTTTGCTCCACATGATATGATGTTTAACAAATAGATCTTGCAATGATATTCAACTTGTACCTAGACAATGAACAAACATGTTAGATAAAACAAAGCATATGATGGATGTTTATGATAACCTTTATGTTTTCTTGGATATCTATGATATGTCATACTATTTCAATGCTTTATGAGGATTAGGATATATGTTTGTAGATGTTGCGTATGTAAAGATTGGTGATACCGAGTTCTAACAAACTCTCTCTCACTCATGTAGGAAATCTTGGAGCAACTGGAAAGAAAATTTTGGAGTCTGGACAAGTAGGAGGGAGGCTAAAAAAAATTTAGCAATTCAACTCAACTAGGATTCATCATTCAGTAAATGATGGATCCCCGTTCTTTCCATATACATTTACTTTTATGTATCTATACATGTATAGCTTATTCTTTTACTGTGTTGAAGTTGTTAGTTGCATGGCTTGCGTGGAACACCATGCATTTATGATTATCAATAAATAATTCTTTTATGCACTAATTATTCACTCTCTTCTCTTTCGTATGCATCCGCATAATGTAATAATACAATCTAGTTGATAATTTATTTTATGCATATGTATATAACATAGTAGAGTAGAATATATACCTTTTATCTTTTAATTGTAAACACAATCTTAGGTCTACCTAATTGAGTTGGATGCAAAATCAGGTTACAGATACCACTTGGTGTAGTCATGGTAGAAGGGTTCCAAAAGGAACAGTCTAGACTATGTAGCAAATAGTCAACACAATGGAAATAACATAGAAAATAGATCTATGAAAATGAATCTTCATTAATATAGAATGCTTCCATACAACATTGGCCACAAGCCTGAATATCTAGGGCTCACAGGCCTTTCCACAAAGGCTCCAACAATAGAACTAGACAACAGACCCTATTACATGCCCTAAAGGGTTTATGCAAAAACTATATTGAATTTGACTAATGATGAGCTATTAGTTGATGATTAACTATCTACATTGAATTACAATACTTATAAATATGCTTCTCAATATGGAATATAGGTTTGTGTTAGCTACAAGGGCTAATAACTTGATGAATGCTCAAACATGAATGCTGACCTCAAGATATGAAGAATCAACTCTACACAAAAATGAATTAACTTGTGAATCTTCAAGATAGGGCCCAACAAACCCAATACACTTGTATGATGTCTCATTAAGCTCCGCATGTCTACAATAGGTATACACGAAGCAAATGGAATAGGTCATCCCCCAATGCTCTGACTAGTAACATAGTGAAATTTTGAGAGTGATAACTTTTGGTAGGAAAATTCAAATGATTTGAAATTTAGATATGTAGTAGATGTCAATGTGTATAGGCTATATCTTCCTCTACGAGCTAAGAAACAACAATGTGGCCAAAAAAGTAGAATGAGCTACCAAAATTGCTACTGAGTGCAATGCAAGAAAATATTTTTTTTGGTTGATACAAGATTGCTCTACAACCAAGGATGTTCTTGCATCAAAAACAAGGTAGCAAAAAAAGCCTCAAGCTAATGTACACTTGTCACTTTTTCATTTGAAAATTACATCATACACTTCAAAGACCGTTATAATTGTAAAACATGAGGGGGAAAATTCATATAAGATAAAATGCATTTTCATTTGTTGATGCAAATACTTCTTTCTATCCAAAAATCTCATTAGTTGATGAAGAAGCTTCTCCCATGAGAAAAAATACTTTCCATGTGCTCTCCAAGATTGTAGGACTTAAAACATAAAAGCATTAAAAGCAAAAAGTATATCACCTCCACATCACCATCTTTTTTCATCAACCTTATAACTGAGATGAAATCATTTTTATCCATACTTTATCTAAGGCTTAATCTATGAACTTTCCAAGCCATGTTTTATACTCCTCCTTGGTGGGCCATTGAGTATCTAAGAATTTTTGCACCTTAGAATTGTGTTGATTATATCTAGCATTGATCAACACCTTGTCCTCTTTAACAAATGTGTCCATAGTCACCTCAATCCCACTCATGTCGTCAATAGCATTATTTAACATGGTATAGACAATGAGAATAATTGCTTCCTTGAAATGTGGGAGCAAGCCTCCCAACTCATCCTTCCATGTATTGAAAACCTTCAACTCCACTTCATCATTTAATATTTTAGGCATTCCATTCCCCTCCATATCTCTAAAAAAAATTTATTTTTGAGTTGCATACCCAATTTTCAATGAAATGCATATATCTCACCCAATAAATCAACTTCCTTTATCAAATCAAAGATATGTGTGAGTGCCTCAGAGTCTTCCTTCATGTTTGGTACCATCTCTTTTAAAGTACCAACCCTAGCACTCTATTTACTCCAATCATTTTGGAAAGAATTTTGTACCTAGATATAGGGTATGTGCAGGATCATGATGGGCCAAAAAGTGGAAATACGATGGGTATTTGTAGGGTATGTGGCTAATGACTTTTTTTTTACCCAAAATTGATGAAATGAAAAGGATTTTTAAAGGATATTATTAGCTTTCCACCAATATAAATTATGCTTTACTTTGATTTTAATAAATAATTATTATTCATTTTCTATTTGAATTATGACTAAAGCCCTGATTGATAGGCTGATTGAAAAACATCTATAGCTTTCAAATAGTATCACATTTTTAAAATCTAAAATATGTGTCAGATTCTATGCTTTGCATACTATAGGATTAAAAAAAGGAAAATTGAATTTCATGAATTTTTGACCAAGTTAAGGTGGTTAGACATATGATTTTTTATATTTTTTAAAAGTTGTAATAAAAAATTCATAATTAATTATTTACTTAGAAAAAAAATACAAAATAATATACATCACATCTGGACATGAGTCCTCTACTTATATCTAAAATCTTATAAAAAAATGCTATCATTTTATTGTGGTTAGGGTGGTCAGACAGACACCTACTTCTTATTTTTTCCTTGAAATTTAAGTACTATAGCATTGAAATTTCAAAATTTCACCAAATAGATTTTTTTCTTTTTAAAATAAACCCATTAGTTTAGAAACTTCATTCAATTTGCTACAAATTCTATTCTTACATATTTTTGAAATAATATAGATAATTTATTCAAAATTTTACATCAAGTTTCCTAACTCTGACTTTTCTAAAAATTTTGCCACTTAAGGGCTTGTTTTTTCCATGATGATCCTGCACATACCCTATACCTTAGATGGGCTTCAAGAATGTTCTTGTAAACATTCCAAAAATTGTCAAACCTCTGCACCAATCTAGAAACCATGTACCTTAAAATATCATCAAATATATATGTTGTCACTTTTGAAGTCTCTTCTTTGGCTCTCTTCATATTGACCTCCATCCACAAATCTTCTTTCAAACTTTTGATCCTATAGGAAAAAGTCTCCCTATCTTGTGAAGATAAATGAGAAAAGGAGGAAGTTGAGGAAGATAAGGTCTTTTGTGTTGAGCTAGCTATAGTGGCTACCATCCTATTGTATTCATCCCAGGAGCCTATAATATTTCTACAGCAACCTGTCATATCTTTCCTAAGAGATTTAGGTTGTGTCGACACTTAGCATTGATGCAAGCATTGTCAATTGTGCATCATGTGTAGGAGTAATTTCAGTGGCTCTTTCTACTACCAAAACACCAATGACTTCTTCCACTAACTTCACAACCTTGAGCTTTCCAATATTAGGTATCATGGACTATATTGCGAGTGTATGCATCTTTGGATTAAACCTTGAACCAAACACCTTACTATAAAAGTGTTCCTTATAAATGGAAGTACTTGGATCATTCCTGATTACATCCAAAGCAATGAATGATGTGAGGTTCCACCCAGGAAACAACATAATACCACTTCCCTTTACAAATTTCCTTTCCCCTTCAAGGGTAATGGTAACAATTTCATTCATTATTTTTCTTCATATGCTTTCTCAACCTCCTCCTACAATGAGGGGTCTACTTCTACTTCTGCATCCTTAATTCTTTTCTTTATGTCTTGGCTTTTGATTTGGTTGAAAAAATCCTTAAATTCCATGGTTTGAAGGAAAGTGTCATCACTCATTAAATATTTGTAAGTCCTTACCATGACATCATCATCTACATCTTCATCACACTCCCACTTAACAATATTGCTATTAGGGATAACAATATCAAGAACATCGCCCCTTTCAGGGGAGGGGAATCTTTGATCAATTTTTTACTCCATAGGAGTGTGTTCAATAGATTCTTCTTGCATTTTCTCCCCACCACCTTGCTTTATTTCATAATATGAGACTAGAGGGGCAATTGTTGGTTCATCTCCCATCTCCATTTCTACAACATGTGTGCCATGAGCTATAGATTGAGTCAGCTCGCTCCTTACCTTTGCATCAATTTTCTCCTTGGAAATTTTTTCTTTCACTTCAGCCTCTCTCACCTTTTCAAAGAAACTCCTATCCTTGAAATCAACCAATAATACCTTTACTTGAACTTATCAATCCTTTATCTTAGCATAAGGAATTACATAAAATGGATTTTCCTTCAATATCTTCTCCTCAATGGAACCTATGGTTTTCCATTCATTCTTTCTCTCAACAACTGCTTCATCTGAAGGGAAATTTTTGGTCACATCTTCAGTATATAGGAAATGACGATGAAACCTAGACTTCCTCTTGCCTTCCTCTCCTTGTTGACTACTTCCTTGGGGTCACAATTCCTTATTACATCTTGTTTCATTCTGTAATTGATTAGGGTACCAAATTTCTTGATACCCTCTTTTGAGGTGACCAAAAAACATGAAAAAGCACATTCAGGATTAATGAGAGATGCTTTCCTAGCACTCCTAAAATGTTCCTTATCCATGGAATCTAACTACCACATTATCTCCATGAAGGATAATTTGTTAGATACATACATTAGTAGATGATGGGGTGGCACCAAAGCTCCATAAAGTTTTATAGTAGTATAGCCGGTATGTAAATACCAGTCACCCAAACTATGCTTTTTTGTTCTATTCTCCTGAAATTCCACTAGCCTCAAAATCTCCTTCACACTCTTAGTGTTGGAATATGTGCCTCAATTCTTATTGACATGTAACTCTTGCAGGGCAAAGTCGTGACATTATTTATGTCTGGCTGACTAACTATTCTGAATCTAGTTGAAATGTCCATGTCACCAAGACAGAGGTGATGTCTTGCTGAATGAAGTCCATTGATATAACATAGAGCATTCGATGTGACCTTTTCTCAATTGGAGACCTTTGGCCGACAGTATTTTCCTATCAAGTCATAATACAGATGTCAGAGTAGCTTAATCACTCGAGGAGAAGTCCCAACAATTAGATGTCTCACCAATAGTATATGGCTATCGGGGTAACTCAAGGGCATCGGGAAGATCTCCCAGCGACAATGAAAGGTCATGCCGACAAGAGTTTTCACTTGGCGCCTTCGTGTTGAAAAAAGACTTCGATATGAAGTCTTGTCTAAGGGTTCCTGGTCTCGCCGATGGGGATGCAACTCAAGTCATCAGTGTAGCTCTCGGCACATGGTGAAATGTCTTGGTGAAGTCAAATGTCTTGCTGACTTGGCAAGACATGGGTGCTCAGTATGTGGTCTCGGTGAAAGACAAGTCTTTCTGACTGGTGAATGCAGCACTCAGGGTGACTTAAGACCTCGGTGTAAGGTCTTAGCGAAAGACTTAAGTCTTGCCAACTCAGTAAGACTTGGATGAACTTGGTAAGACTTGGTGGTGCTCGATGTAAGGTCTCAGTGAAGAATAAAGGTCTTGCCAACTCAATGAGACTTGTTTGTGCATGGAGTAACCTCTTGGTGAAAACAATAAGTCTTTCCGATGGCAAAGTAGGAAACGATACGACTTGTGAACATCGGTGAAACATCTTGCCAATGGAGGAATCTTTTGCCAATAGAAATGTATTGGATGTCGATGGACTTGGTATGACTCATGGTGTTCATTGAAACCTCTTACCGACTATTGGGGACTTAAGCTGATATCAATATCAAATACTTTGTGGCATTGGGGAGACACTGTTAGTGTCTCACCGATATGCCAACAAAGTTGAATGCCCTTGATCAGTTTAACCATCCTATGTGGAGCCTCGTGGACCAATCAGAGGAAGCGATTTCAAATGGGTGGCAGTTATATTTTTGTAACTGTTGTGATGATGGAGCTGAACAACATGCAGGGAAAAATAAATTGCTTGAGAGGAAAATTTCTACAATGGGGCAATGGCAGATAAGGATGAACAGAAGGAAAAAATTAGAATGTGATAAGATTTAAAGGATCGATTCTAATTTGAAATCATAGGGAGTGAGATCAGATTGAGGAGAGCATTTATGTAACTGGATGAATAGTGAATGAAGCTATTGTGAACTAATACCAGAGATTTGTATCTCTAATTGTATGTAATTGTTGTTACTATAATACAAAGAGATTCAGCTTGGTGTGGTGGGTTTTTTCCCGAAAGGGTTTCCCACGTAAATATGTTGTTCATTGTCTTTGAGTATCTTCTTTGTTTCTAAAAATATTTCATGTGTGTCTTAATTGGATTGTAATCAGAAAAATTAAAAGTACTGTCTGCTTACTTCCCTGTGGATTTGACGTTAGGGAAGTTGTTTCCGTATCGGTTCTTTCCTTACAAGTGGTATCAAAGCCTAGCCAGTTGTGTTGTCCTTGTGAGTGGGTTGGATTTTTTATGTCAATCCTTTTCCAGTGGGAATTTTGTAGAGTTCTATTAATTTAATTAGAAATTAAGATGGCTAGCACATCTGGGAAGATGGAAATAGAGAGATTCAATGGTAGCAACTTTGAGTTGTGGAAACTCAAAATGGAAGATCTGTTAGTAGAATGAGATCTTTGGATTGTTGTGTCTAGAACAATGCCTCAAGGCATGAACCAAGAGGATTGGGATCTTTCAGATAGAAATTCTAAGGGGATGATAAGGCTTTGTTTGGAAGACTCTGTTCTTCTGAACATTCATGAAGAAAAGACTGCCTCTTCCTTGTGGAAAAGACTAGCATCCATTTATCAGGGAAAGTCCCTAGTGAACAAGTTGTTCTTAAGGAAGAAGTTGTACTCTTTGAGAATGCAAGAGGGAGGATCTATTGTTGATCACTTAAATGCTTTCAACATGTTGATTGCTCAATTAATATCTATTGGTGTGAAGATTGAAGATGAAGATCGTTGCATGCTACTACTATGTTCTTTTCCAGATTCTTGGGATCATCTGGTGATGGCTATTAGGAGTACGACATCCACTTTCAAAATGGAAGATGTTGTTGCTTCTTTGTTGTTGGAACAGATGAGAAGAAAATATTCTGAGATGACAAAGGAGGCTTTGGCTGTCAGAGGTAGATCAAAGGAGAAAGGCAAGAAGAAGGACAAGAAATCTAGATCGAAATAAGAAGGGAGATCAAAGTCTCCTGGCAAGAAGTCCAAGGTGAAGTGCTGGAATTGTGGGAAACCTGGTCATGTCCAAAGGATTGCAAGGAGGAGAAAAAGAAGAAGAATAACTCTTTTGGAAATGATTCTTCTCAGAGTGATGCAGACGCCTTCATTGTAGCTTTGGCTACATGGGCATTAGATGATGTCTGTTTAATTGATTTTGGAGCATCTTTCCACATGAAATCTCATAGAGATTGGTTCACAAAGTATGAAGAATACAATGGTGGAAAGGTGTACTTAGCAATTGATTCATCTTTGGAAATTATTGGTCGTGGAAGAGTCAGAATTCAATTCCCTGATGGAAGAGTGAAGGGAATCAATGATGTGATGCATATACTAGGTCTAGCTCAAAATTTACTCTCTGTAAGTAAGTTGAATGATATCAGAGTGCATGTCACATTCTCTGGAAATGGCTGCAAGATGACTAGAGGCTCTATGGTGTTGGATAGGGGTACTCGAATTGGTACCTTGTACAAGCTAGATGCACATGTTGTTCAATGCAATAGTGTCTCTGCAAAGTCACTAAAAGTTGCTCATGGAGAAAAGAAGGAAAATGTTCTTGATGGAGTAAACACCATGGAGTTTAAACTTCCAGTAGAAAAAACTATGCTCTAGCATCATAGGCTAGGCCACATTGGTGAGAAAGGTTTATAAACCTTGAAAAATAAAAAATTGGTAGAAGGGCTTGAAGATTGTAACCTTGAGTTTGAATTTTGTGAACATTGCATATTTGGTAAACAACACTGTGTTTCATTTTATTCTAGTCCTCACAAATCTTCTGGTTTGCTTGATTATATTCATTCTGATCTGCTTGGTCCAGTGAATGTTCCTTCTTTGTCTAAAGCAAGATACTATGTGTTGTTTATTAATGATTATTCAAGAAGAACAATTTTATATTTTCTAAAAAGTAAATAAGAAGTGTTTAGTCAGTTTAAGGAAGTTTAAAACCTTGTTGAAAATCAGACTAGTAGGAAAATAAAATGATTGAGGACTGACAATGGCAGTGAGTTTTGTTTAGATGAATTTGAAAGGTACTATATAGATCATGGGATTAAAAGACATAAGACTACACCTTACACTCCACAACAAAATGGAGTTGCTGAAAGGTTCAACATGACAGTAATGGAAAGAGCACGAAGTATACTGAGTAGTGCTAGCTTGGAAGAGAAGTTTTGGGCTGAAGCAGTCTCTACAACATGTTACTTGGTAAATCGTTCTCCTAACTCTGCTCTTGTTGAGAAGACGCCTTTGGAAGCATGGTCTAGAAAGAAGCCCTCTCTGAGACATATTCGTGTCTTTGGTTGTGAGGCATATGCATATGTGCCATTTGAAATAAGATCTATGTTGGAAAACAAAGCTGTGAAGTGTATTTTTATTAGCTATAGTGTTGGCATAAAAGGATACAAGCTTTGGAATCTTGAGAATGAGAAGGTTTTGTACAGCAAAAGTGTTATCTTTTGTGAGCTGAAATCTTCTACATTGGATCTATAGTCAGAGAAGAAATAAGAAATTGAAAAGGTTGTAGCAAGAATTCCTCCGACACTAGATAAAGAGGAATTGAAAAATAAAAATGTTCTTGATACTAAGGAGAGCTCAAGCAGTTCTAAAAGTTCTAAAGAAGATGAAGAACCACCTTAGCCTCAACCTGTGATGAGGTCAACTCGTGAAAGAAAGAAACCTGATAGGTATGGGTTTTCTTTAATAGAGTCTACTTGTGCCTATGGTTTAATATCTAGCACTGATGAACCTAGGACTATGAAAGAGGCATTTAAAATGTCTAATTCAAATTCTTGGTTGGAAGCCATGAATGAAGAAATGGCATCACTTGAAAAGAATGATACCTAGAGTTTGGTTCCATTACCTAAAGGAAAAAAAGCTGTGGGCTACAAATGGATATTCAAAAAGAAAATTGGTCTGGATGGTAGTGTAGAAAAATACAAAGCAAGGCTAGTTGCAAAAGGTTATTCCCAAGTAGAGGGAATTGATTATGGAGAATTTTTTTCTCCTTTAGCTAAGCTAATATCTATTATATTTCTTTTGTCACTTGCAGTAGTGTATGACTTAGAAATTGAACAGATGGATGTGAAGACAACGTTTCTTCATGGTGACCTTGAAGAAGAAATTTATATGTCCCAACCAGAGCACTTTGTGGAAAAAGGTAAGGAAAGACTGGTTTGCAAGTTAAAGAAATCTTTGTATGTGTTAAAACAATCTCCTAGAATGTGGTACCAAAAATTTGACACTTTTATTTTATCATTGGGATTTGTAAGATCAAAATGTGATCATTGTGTATATTACAAATTTGAAAGTGATCAAGTCCTTATTATTGCTCTCTATGTTGATGGTATGTTGTTCATAGGCAATAGTAAGCTAATGATTTCTAATCTTAAATCTCAATTGTCTGCAAAGTCTGAAATGAAAGATCTTGGTGCAACAAGGTACATTTTGGGAATGGAAATAACCAAGAACAGGAAAAATAGAAAACTTTGGCTCAGTCAGAGTAAGTATATCATGACTGTTCTAGAGAGATTTTGTATGACTGAGTGCAAGCAGCTAGTTTTTCTAGTTACACAGGGAACAAAGCTATCTATTGAGGATTGTCCAAAAACTCCTATTGAGATGGAGGACATTACCAGTGTACCTTATGCTAGTGTAGTTGGAAGCCTTATGTATGAAATGGTCTGTACAAGGCCAGACATGGACCAAGCAGTGGGAGTTCTTAGTCGGTTTATGGCTAATCCTGGCAGGACACATTGGGATGTTGTGAAGAGAGTGTTTAGATATATGAAGGGTAATTTAGAATATGCTCTATGTTACCATGGGAACTTGTTTGAATTATAGAAGACTCTCAGTATTCTAGGTTATGTGGACTCTGATTGGGTAGGGGACATTGACAGTAGAAGATCCACCAATGGATATGTTTTCATGATGAATGGTGGTGCAGTGAGTTGGATGAGCAAGCGGTAGGCTGTAGTCACTTTGTCCACTACAGAGGAAAAATACATGGTAACTACACATGCCTGTAAAGAAGCAATTTGGTTAAAATTTTTGTGTTCTAACATTAGTTTTGATGCAGGAAAAATTACTATTTACTGTGACAGCCAGAGTGCTATATGTTTGGCAAAGAATCCTACTTTCCATGCCAGGACGAAACATATAGATGTATAGTACCACTTTGTATGAGATATGGTGGAGGATGGGAAGGTCTCTTTGGAGAAAGTGGATACTCTGGAGAATGTTGTAGATGCATTGATGAAGCCTGTAAGCACAAACAAATACAGGTGGTGTGCCAGTTTGATGGGCCTCTTGACCATGCTTTTCAGTAGTTTGATTATGCTCTGGAGGTGTCAGTAAGATCTTCGTCAAGTGGGAGCTTCTTGGAATATATGCCTCAATTCTTACTAACATGTAACTCCTATAGGGAAAATTCATTGTGACATTATTCATGTCTGGCCTACTAACTATTTTTAATCTTGTTGAAATGTCCATGTCACCAAGACAGAGGTGATGTCTTTCCGAATGAAGTCCATCACTATAACATAAAGCATTCATTGTGACCTTTTGTTGATTGGAGACCTCTAGCTGATAGTATGTTCCTATTGGGTGTTAATGCAGATGTCGGAGTAGCTCAAGCACTCGGGGAGAAGTCCCAGTGATTGGAGAATGTCTCACTGATAGCATATGGCTATCAGGGTAACTCAAGGGCATCGAGAAAATCTCCCAGTGACAATGAAAGGTCACGTTGATGAGAGCTCTCACTCGGTGCCTTCGCAGTGACAAAAGACTTCGATATGAAGTCTTGGTGAAGGGTGCCTAGTCTCGCCATTGGGGATGCAACTCAAGTCATCAGTGTAGCTCTCAGTGCACGGTGAAATGTCTTGGCGAATTCAAATGTCTTTCCAACTTGGCAAGAAATGGGCACTCGGTATGTGGTCTCAGTGAAAGACATAAGTCTTTCCGACTGGTGAATGCAGCGCTCAGGGTGACTTAAGACCTCGGTGTAAGGTCTTAGTGAAAGAATTAAGTCTTGCCAACTCAGTAAGACTTGTATGAACTTGGTAAGACTTGGTGGTGCTCGATGTAAGGTCTCAGCAAAGAATAAAGGTCTTGCCGACTCGGTGAGACTTGTTATTGCATGGAGTAACCTCTTGGTGAAAACAATAAGTCTTGCCGATGGCAAAGTAGGAAATGATATGACTTGTGAACATCAGTAAAATGTCTTGCCGATGGAAGAATCTTTTGCTGATAGAAACGTATTGGATATTGATGGACTCAGTATGACTCATGGCATTCATTGAAACCTCTTACCAACTGTTGGGGACTTAAGCTGATATCGATCGCTAATACTTTGTGGCATTGGGGAGAAATTTTTAGTGTCTCACTGATATGCCAACAAAGTTGAACGCCCTTGACTAGTTTGACCATCCTATGTGGAGCCTCATGGACCAATGAGAGGAAGTAATTTCAAATGGGTGGCAGTTAGATTTTTGCAACTGTTGCAACGCTGGAGCTGAACAGCATGCAAGGAAAAATCAATTGCTTGAGAGGAAACTTTCTACGATGGGGCAATGGTAGATAAGGATGAATAGAAGGCAAAAATTAGAGTGTGATAATATTTAAAGGATCAATTCTGATTTGAAATCACGGGGAGTGAGATCGGATTGAGGAGAGCATTTTTGTAACTGGATGAATAGTGAATGAAGCTACTATGAACTAATACCAGAGAGTTGTATCTCTGATTGTATGTAACTATTGTTACTGTAATACAAAGAGATTCAGCTTGGTGTGGTGGGTTTTTTCCTGAAAGGGTTTCCCACGTAAATTGATTGTTCATTGTCTTTGAGTATCTTCTTTGTTTCTGAAAATATTTCATGTGTGTCTTAATTGGATTGAAATTAGAAAAATTAAAAGTACTATCTTCTTACTTCCCTGTGGATTTGACATTAGGAAAGTTGTTTCTGTATCATTGCTTTCCTTACACTTATAAAGTATATAAACAAGCTTCAAACCCAACTATTCCAAAACTCCAAACTTGATTCCATTGCAAAAAGCAACATAATTAGAATCAGGGTAGTGCATGTCCCAAATGTGGGTCAACATCTACATAGGAAACTCATTATGTTGATTGTCCCTTTCTCCTAACCTCATAAAATTTCTCCACACTTTCCTACCTTTCCATATCAACATATGCATTAAAATTGAAAAGTTTCTGAAACATAGAGGGGGTGTTGCATCTTTAAAGTTTACCAAGTCATTATGAATCTCCTCTGCCAGATAAGAATCATAATCAAACACTATGTTTTGATATTTAGTTTGAATGTCAATGGACATGACCATCAAAGGTACATTCATCTTAATGTTATATTTTTGGGCAAGGACCTGGCACAACCCATAGTTCCTATTCCTGAAGTAATCCTCGCACTCATAACAATCGAAGGGTTCAACATCCCTAGGCCAAAAAGCCACACCCTTATTGTTTTGATCATGCCTTTTGTTCCTTGGTAGCATGTTCTTCCTATAGACATACTTGTTCTGCTCATATTCTTGATACAAGGAACCAAAATTGATTGAAATAGTTGCAAAGGGATTCAAGTTGAAAACTTCTATAATATAGCTTTTGGTTATGTCTAGCATAGGGGCTCCATCTGTAAACCTCTTAATCACCTTGTTCTTTGGGTCATAACACCTATCCAACTCCAAAATTAAATCTACCTCCACAAAAACATTTGAAAAAATAAGCTTCATAATGTCACATGTCTACGCATGACATGTTGGATGATTGGAAAACCTTCTATTAAAGCATATAGGAATAATTCCCATCCACTCTAAGGAACAACAATATCACTAACTCCAAATGAAAAATATTGAAAGTGACTTGTTAGAATACCTTTAACAATTTCTCTTTCCCCTACTGGTTTCATGTCTGTAGATGAACCTTTAGTTGCCTCCATAAACCTAGTGAAATCCCTCTTCACTAACCTCTTCTTCTTAGATGCCTCTAATACTTTTTGTTTTGGGACATCATCTTTATGTTTTACCTTTCAAGGTCTTTTTTTTGTTTCATTTTTTTTTTGTAGGATTCAGCAAGTTGACTCATTTTTCAATATTTAAGGGGTCTAGGGTTTCAAACTAAATAATAACTAAGTTTCTATTCTCAAAATTATAGGGTTTGCGCTTAAATTCTACAATTATCCACTCCACTCTTTGAAGCCAATATAAAACTATGAAACTCTTTTTGCAGAATAGAGAAATTGATAATCCCAAAGTTGTAAAACCCTATACTTCAACCCCAATTTTCAAACCAACCCTATTCTTTGAAATTTTTTACATAGGAATGTATAGAACTGACTTACCTAGGAAAACAAGCTCTTCGTTCTTCAAATTTCCTCCACCTGAAGCTCTTTTTTGTCTTTCAGCTCCTAAATTCTTGTAGAAATGCTAGAAAAATGATCAATTCACTTATTTAATGGCCTTAGAAGCCTACAAATTTTCCATTAATAGTGAAATATGGCTCACCCAAGTGAACAAGAGAATTCTAACACTTAGCTATTTAAGTTTAAATTTCAGCTCTTGATCCATTAGATTTAAAATTTGATCAATGGCTCTCCATCAGCTTTTTCTCTTTGGCACCTTTCTCTAAAATAGTGATGATTCCCTGTGAGATTTCCATGTGGCTATTCCAAATTCTCCACTACTCCTTTTATATAGCCATCACTCATCGTTGTAACACCCATCGCTTGACAAAGTGAAATTGTGATGTAAAAAGTTCCTCCCATGGAGAGAACATTCATAGGAATATCCTTCCAATGGCCATCACTTATCACTAAAGTGTTTCAAAGGCTAAAGAATATTTTAGTGATGAATTGATATCAAGTGATGCAAGGGGAATCGAAAGTTCACCATTGCTCGTCACTAAAGCTCCCTTAAAATGAAAATGTTTTTAGTGATATGAGAAAGAGGAGCAATAGCATGAGATCTTGACATGTGGCACAATCACAACCCTTCATTTTTTATTTCCCGTTGCATATCATTGAAAATATTTAAGGGGTAAAAGGCTTCTAGTGATGCAAAGAGCTAGCACAATGCAAATGGTATACAATAGGCCATTGTACACCATAGAAAGAGTCAAGTGAGTGTTATTACTTCAATGATTCAAAGAGGGTTAGCAATGTGAAGGGAAATTAAATCGATCTCTTATCATGCAAATGAAAAGATAGGAAACAAGCTTTAAGTGATGTGGAGAAAGTGCACGATGCAAGCAAAAAGAGTCCATCTCTCATTGTGGAAATAAAACTGATGATACAAAGGAAAAGTGAAATGAGTGATGCAACACTTAAATGATAGTAATTAGCACATTCCCAAAATTTATTCATAAAGAGGGGAAACCTAGGAATAATGAAGAATGGGGACTTAAAATAAACCTAGGGCATAGATTCAACCAAGGAAAAAAGGAAAATAAATTCATGACTCTAACTTATAAATCAACAACTCTCAAACCAAAATGAAGGGAAATTTAATGTGATGGGAAGAATGGTATCCCGAGAGACAAGGGGTTGATTATCACACAAATCTAATAGCTCAATATGTAACTTAAACAACCGGAAACCTAAGCTAGTAAGTGAATGGGAAAATATACCAAAAGAAAAAGTATTAAAAGAAAGGGAAATTTTGCTAACTAAAACCCAATATCACAACATAAAACCCTAAACCCTTGACAATATTTCAAAACCTAGGACCACCAAAGACCAAATCAAAAGTTTATTTGTAGGGTCACACTAGGATGCATAGCATGGCATGGAGGATTTAATTTTTGTTCTATGTTAAGTGTTTTTTTGGTCCCCTTTCATTCCTATCCACTGTGGGAATGTTTAGGTGCCGACCTAATTTAGATTTTTAAATACAATGGATAAAATTCTATCCTTGGAGAAGATGTTTAAGGTTTAGGTTGGTATAAATAATATTGGAGTTGTTATGAGTTGAGAGACAAAGAAGTGTGAAGCAAGATAGTTGTGAGATCAATGCAAGTGTTGTGTGATGCAAATTTGAGAAAAGTAGTGCGAGTTTCAAGTGTTCAGGTTCTTGAAGGTAGTGAGTTGAAGGAATCCAAAATAATTCAAGCAATACTGTGAATGTGTTGGAGTATTGTGGTGGATTCCTTGTTGCATTGAGAAAGTGTTCTTTGTGTAACATTTCTATTCTATCTTCTTGTATTTATTTATGTGCCAATGAGCCTTTTTGGATAGTGTGTCCTTTTCTTTTAGTGAGCCCCTTTGTATCAATTTTACAATTACTTATATTATAAGCTAATCCTCAATGTGGTTTGTGCCTCATTAGGTTTTCCATGTAAATTTGGAGTTCTCTCATGTTTGGTGTTGCTATTTTAGTTTATGTTATCTATATTTCATGATTAATCATTATAACAAATTATGACTTTAAAGAATGCATGTGGATCTATTTAATATTGAGGGTTTTGATTAGATACAATTGATTCACCCCCCCCCCTCTTAGTTGTCTTGTTCATTCAAAAATTGGTATCAGAGTAGGGATCCTTGGAGAAGAGCTCAAATGCTTGAGGTGGATCTGGGATGGTGAACAAGGTTACTTTGGAATGCCCTAGATTTGATGGCACTGATTATGCATTTTGGAAGAGAAAGATGGAAGGATATATGTCTGATCAGGGATTTGAGGTTGTGAAGGATTATAAGACTACATATACTCCACCTACAAATGGTCCAAGTACAAGTGCAAAGATTAAGATGCATGAGATTAATGTGAAGGAAAGATTTATTATTGTAAACAGTCTTTCAAATATTGAATTGGTAAAAGTTATGAGTTTGAAGACTACTAAAGAAGTTTAGGATAAGCTTGAAATCATTTATGAAGTATATGAGAAATTCAAGCAAGCAAAGTTGCAAAATTTGAAGCCACAATTTGAGACCCTTCATATGTCTGAAGATAAAAAAATCAAAATCTACATGTAGAGAGTTGCTGAGATGGTGAGCCCAATGAGAGGTCTTGGTAAAGTATTCAAAGAGTCTAAAGTGTGAAAGAAGTTCTTAGATATCTTCCTGATTTTTATAGTGAAAAGGTGTTTTCTATTGAGGAAATTGCAAATGTTGATACTTACTCTAAAAATCAAATGATTTGTACATTAACTTCTTTTGAAATGAGAAAAAAAGGTTTGAAAAATGGTATAGTTGTAGAGACTACTTTCAAAGATGGAATATTAGAAAAGGTTGAAGATTTAGATAAGGAATATCTTGACGATATGGAAGCTAACTTTGTAAGAAGAATGAAGAAGCACACCGGTAAGTACCAAGGTAAACTACCTTTCAATTTTTTTAGTCTTGGTGGTATAGCTCATTAAGCTTTTAGATGTCCAAGGAGAGATGTAAATAACAAGAGCAAGGAGAATAAAGGAAAGATGATTAAGAAAGATTATTATGTTAGAGAAGATGTTGGTATTTCTAATGATGAATCTAATTATGGAGACTTTGATGATAATGAATTCTTGTTTTTGGCTATTAAAGAAGGATCTAGTTCTGCTAACTCTAAAAGTTGTGTGAAGGAAAGTATTCTAGAGAAGAAGGATAAGGTTGAAGGTACTCTGGTATCTTCTTTTAATGCTAAGAGGATAAGAATTACTGGGTTGTTGATAGTGGCTACTGTAATCACATGACCAAAGACAAGAGTAATTTTGTTAAACTTGAGAAATATGATGGAGGATTAGTTAAATTTGGAGATGATTCAGGAGCTAGGATTTGTGGACTAGGATCAATCAATTTTGATGGTGAGCATAACACCAATAGTGTTTACTATGTTAAGGGTTTAAGGCATAACATTTTGAGTGTTGGAAAAATGTGTAGCAAGGGTTATAATCTTGTGTTTCAAGATGAAACATGTGAGATAAAAAAAGTGTCTAGAACATTGATTATTGTTGGTAAGATAATAGATGGACACATTTATCAGCTTAAGGGTGTTGATAGATATTGCTTTATGTAGCAAATTAGTGACAGTTGACTATGGCATTGAAGGATGTGTCATATAAATTTTGGTAATTTGGTGAGAATCATTTCCATTCATGCAGTGAGATACCTACCTAGAATCATGAAGCCTATTAATGTTGTCTATAGAGATTCTCAGTTTGGAAAGCAAGGAGTAGTTTCAAGGGAAAGGAAAAATCTGCTACCATAGTACTGGAATTAGTTCATACAAATATGTGTGGTCCTACAAGGTAAAAGGTACTTTATGATTTTAATTGATGATTACTCTTGAATGACATGGGTTACATTTCTTAGAGAAAAATCTGATGCACTAGATAAATTCAAGGCATAGAAGATTATGGTTGAGAATGAAATGGATCTGAAAACCAAATATTTAAGGTTTGAAAAAGGTGGAAAATTCACCTCCAATGAGTTTAACATGTTTTGTGAAGTTCATGGAATAAAGAAGCATTTGTTTGCACCTAGGACTCCTTAGTAGAATGGAGTTGTTGAAAGGAAAAACTAGACAATTCAAGAAGTTACTAGAACTATGATGAAAGAGGAAAATCTACTAGAAGTATACTTGAGAGAAGCTATTCATACTATTGTTTAGATACTTAATAGAGTTCAAGCTAAAGCTAACATCACAAAGAATCCCCGTGAGTTATGGCTTGGAAGGATTCCTACTATGAAATAATTTAGAGTATTTGGAAGCAAATGTTATACCAAAAGAGAAGAACAAAACTTACAAAAGTTTGATGCAAGGTCTGATGAAGGTATCTTCCTTGGATATTCTACAAAAATAAAAGCTTACAGATGTTATAACAAAAGACTAAGGAAAAGTAGAATTCAATTATAGTGGATGGATATGTTTTAGATGAACTTGATTGCAAAATAGAAGAAGAAAAAGTTGATGACGAAGAAGTGCAAAATGAAGAGAAAGAAGCTCCAGAGAAGATACATAAGACCCCTAAGTATGTGTAGAAGAATAATTCTGAAAAATAGATCATTGGGTACAAAAGGAAAGGTGTATTGATAAGAATTAAAGCTACCAAAGATGAGGTAAATATGTGTTTAATTTCTAAATTTGAACCTAAAATAGTGGGTGAAGCACGTAAGGATGAACATTGGATGAAAGCAATGAAAGAACTTATGAAAATATCAAAGAATCAGACTTGGGAATTGATCCCTAAACCAACAAAGAAAAATATAATTGGAAATAAATGGGTTTTCATAAACAAGTTGAAAGACAATGGAGAATTGGTAAGGAATAAGGAAAGACTTATGTGTAAGGGTTACTCACAAGTGAAAGGGATAGACTTTGAGAAGACCTTTGATCTCATGGCTAGAATGGAAGTTATCAGAATGCTTTTGGAATTTTTAGCACACAAGGACATTAAAGTTTATCAAATGGATGTGAAGTCCACTCTTTTGAGGGGTGAATGGGAAGAAGTTTACATGGAACAATCAAAATGATTTCAGTTATCAAATCTACTAGATATGGTATGTAAATTGAAGAAATAACTATATGGATTGAAGCAATCTCCCAGAGCTTTGTATGCAATATTAGAAGAGTACTTGATACATAAAGGGTTACTTAAGGGGACCATAGACAGTAATCTCTATTTCAAAATTAAGGAAGAAAAAATCTTGATAGTGGTTGTATATGAGGATGATATTATCTTTGGAGGAAATGAAGAAATGTGTAAGAAATTTGTTGAAGAGATGAAAAAATATTTTTGAAATGTCAATGTTTGGGGATATAAATTTCTTCCTTCAACTAGAAATCAATCAAACAGATAAATGTATTTTCATTTCACAAATTTTTTTCAAAGAGATGTTGAAGAAATTTGGAATAGACTGGTTGTAAATTGAGAAAAGATGATGATTCACCTAAGGTTGATTAGAGAAAATATAGATCCATGATTGGTGGATTGCTATATCTAACCATTACTAGATTAGATATCATGCATGTAGTTTGTCTCGTGGCTAGATTTCAAGAAGATCCAAGAGAAACACATGTTTTAGTAGTAAAGAGGATATTTAGATATTTAAGAGGCACTCTAGATTATGGCTTATGGTATCCTAAGGATACTGATTTCACATTAAGTTCTTATATAGATGCAGATTGGGTTGGTTGTGTTGATGATAGGAAAAGTACAAGTGGTGGTGCATTCTATCTTGTATTGGTGTCATGGTTGAGAAAGAAAACATATTTAGTTTCTTTATCTAATATAGAGGCTAAGTATATTACAACAACATCATGATGTACACAGGTGTTGTGGATGAGACAGAAATTGAAGGACATCATAGTTTTATATGAGGATCCTATATCTATATTATGTGACAATACACATATGATTAATATTTCAAAGAATGTAGTGATGTGTTCAAGGATAGAGCACATATATATTAGGTATCACTTTCTAAGAGAGAAGGTTATGGAGAATGAGGTGAAACTTGAGTATATACCTACAAAGGATTAGATCACTCAAATATTTACTAAGGCTCTTCCTAAGTATACTTTTGAGTATCTTTAGGTGAGATAGGGGGTTGTTATCCCTCCTTCGCTGAATTAGATGCATATGGAGATGCACTAGTCTAGTGAATCTATGGATCTATCCCTTGTTTGGATTGATGTTGGTGGATACCTCTTAGGGAGAGTAGGTAGTTTTATGTGTTGTCATTGTTGTTGAGATGTTGATTTATTTGGGTGTACTCCTAAGGGGGGAGTATTTAGAGCAGGTGTTTTGGTTCAGTGTCAAAGGGGGAGAATAATGTAAAACATTCTATCCTTTTCCATTGATGTCAAAGGGGAAGAAATTATCATGTGAAAAAAGTATAAGGTATCAATGGAAAGAGTTGTACAAACTGTCAAATCATTCAAGGAGAAAAGAAAGTGTGTTTAGAGTTGTTGTGTTGTATTTGATGGTTTTTCACATCATGTGTTGCCATCAATGATAAAAGGGAAGATTGTTGCAAGTATGAAGCTGTTGTCATTGATGTCAATAGGATTTTATTGACCGATGTTATCATTGATGTCAACTATGATAGTACATGAGGAAAATATCAAGGATGCTAAGAAAATTAAAAAGAGAAGGAAAATAGATTGTTGAAGTTTGTGCATGTGTAGTTGAGATAATGAGGAAGTGTTGTGAGTACATGGAGCTATCTTTTTGTTGTAGTATCTGGAGATGAGTTGGAATAAAGTAATAAGTTGAGATGATGTATTTGGTGATGAGACAAAAAATGTCAAAAAAATCTCATATATTAGCTAAATTAGTGTTTTATTTAGTCAAAGAGAAGCGATGAGCCTAAAATTCTAGAGCACCCACTCTGGTTATAAGTCTAGTAATGATGAGGAAAGTGATGTATTTTTTATAGTCGATATTTCATTATATCTTGATAATTACAATATGGGTTCTTAATATTTTTGGAAAAAAAAATAGGAAACAAGAAGGAAAAAAAACCCATTAAATTTCATGAAAACCTAGTTTGTGGTTTGAGAAGAAAATTCACCATTCCATGCACTAGAAACTTCACTAATCAATGTGCTAGAATTTTCGAAGGTAAGTAGGATCTAAGTGAAGGATAAGTATGATAGCATTTATGAAGAGGTTTAAAAGTTTGGGCTTCTATGAGTAGTTGAAGGAAAAAAATTGAAAGCATCTAGGGGGTAGTTCCAAGCATCTAAGGAAGGTTGTTGGGTTGTGCAAACAAATGGACCATATCTAGGAAGTAGTTTTGGGTAGTTTAAACCTTCTTGCAAGCATCTAGGGGTTGTTTTATGAGCTTTAATGATACACAAGGTAAATGTTGATGATGATTCTACCCACAACAAACAAGGCAAATATATTCTTCACAGACAATAATGCAAAGAGCGCATCCTTCTTGAAAGATATGGAATGAAGACAACCTAAAGGGTAATTTTGCTTTAATAGGAAAAGATTGGCTTTAGTTCAATCCCAAGTCTCTGATAACTAGGTCATGAGTGTAGTAGGGTAGCTCTCAAATTTGATGTGATATTGTTGTTAATCTCAAAGGGACTATGGTTATTTCTAGTTTTGTCAAGAATCATAAGCATTTCACACAAAATTTCTTCTTCATTCATAAATTCACAACATGAAATTGAAAGATTTACAATAATATTTCATGAAAATCACAAATTCTTTGCTATCACTTAAGTAGATTTAGCATTAAACATTCAAAATTTCATAGAAAATGAAATATTTTCAATAAAATTCCATCCATTCATTTAATTTTGAAACATTTTCAAGAATTTAAACATCTAGTCTAAAATAAAGCATAAAAAATATCAAAAACTAAAACTTTCTCATGGTTATTCTTCATGCATGCCCTAAAGAATCAACTAAAACAAAGAAAACTACTTTATACTTCACCAAATTGCTTCACAGCTACATATAAAATAGTGCAAGCTTTTAAAGAAAAGTTTTCATTTTTTGACATCGAGTAGGTTCTATATGCACCCCTAAATGGCACAACATACAGTCTTGTTCAGCTAAACTAACAAAACTAGCTACAAAAGATTCATGAGATATTTAGCTATCTAATTGGCTTTGATATTGGTCAATGTCTATGTGCATACAAATTTTTATGATGAAATGATTCATAAAACAAGAAAAAAGAAAAAAACATGAAAAAGTTTATGCTCCTTCGACATCCAAAATTTATGAACTTAAAATAAAAATAAAGTAGGAAATGACCTTTTATAGGAATAAGGCCCCAAGAGTTCAAGTTAAAGTCTATCTAGAGAATCAGAAGTAACAAATAAAAATGTAGCACATGGCATACACCAACTATCCTCAGAATATTCTACATCAAGTCAAAGCTTTGACTTCATCAACAACACTTTTCACTTCATACTCCAACACGAAACACTTCACATACATCGAGGCTATCAAATTATTCAAAATTTTAGAATAGAGAACGTCGATCGGGACCGGGATCAACCTACAAATTAAAAATTATAAACAAAACAAAACCTTCATCCCACCTCCGGTGTCTAGTATCCACTTCTTCAATTCCTCACTAAAGGCTTAGGATTTGGGATCTTTTCTTCGCCTTTCTTCAAATGGTACCTTTGGAAAGTGTTCAAAAATTGATGCATATGTTCTTTCAAAATCCCGTGTACTTCCCTCCAAGTGAGTTTGAGCCTAGTATATTCTTCAGATACTTGGAGTATAATACCATTCCTCTACACTTTATTTGCTTCATATTTAGCTATAGTGTTCTTGCACTATATAATCTCATCAATGACCTCCCACATTAATAGCTGAATAGTATCTCTATTTACTCTCTCAATCCATTCCTTTAAGGATTTAGCTTCTTTACCCTCCCATCCTAATGTTTGAGGATCACAACCTTGACATGCTAGCATTTCAATAAACTCTCGAACTTCATCAATCAATTTTATACATTCCATGGTGACCTTTTCAAATCCTTCAATGCATTACATTAACATGTCACCTTCCCATTTCAATTGTTTCTTCCATTTTTTGGCAATGGAAGTTCTTATTCTAAGATTACATTTCCATGTATCAATTCTTGGATATCTACTTGCAGGAGAATTTCCATTTTTCTCCTTTCTTCAATAACTTGCTCTTGGTGAAATCTGCATTCACTTTCAAATCTTTTAGATTTCTTTGACTGACGATATGCTTCCCTATCACATCTGTAATGAATTCTTCCCTCTTCTTTACCTAGTACTCAATCCATTCTTTAAATATATTCATTTTGTGGAAATTTTTTGTGATTGCATCCACCTATTCTTGTGACATCAATACTGGATGTTGGCAAAATTCAACTTGTGTTTGATTGGATAAAGTTAGTGAATTTATAAAATGCTCCAAGGTAGCAACCCATTCTTTCAATTCTCTTTCCTTCTATTTATATTTCTGCACTTTGATGATAGTAGCATCTAAATTCACTTTTATTTCTTCTAACTCTTACCTCCAAGATGAGTGTCTAAGATTAATACTCATTATATTATACTCCTTAGGCATTATTTCATGTATGTCTTTATTAGCTGTTGGAGTAGCTATATGGATTGTTCTTTCATCATCTGCATTTCTCTACATGACATGTTTTTCTTTTGCTTCATGCCTAGGCTTATGAGTATCTACCTATATTAAATTGTTAAGATTAAGAGGTAATACTTCTACTTCCATTGGAGAAGCTAACTCCCTGATCAACCAATCAGATACATCATCACCTTGCTCTACTTCTATAACATTTCTTTGTTCCTAGTTTCCACTTAATTCAAGAACTTCTCTTTTATCTATCACATCTTCTGAAATGGGAATTTATTCACTAATTTTTGGCATAGATTTGAGATTACTAGGGTTTGGCACTATTTCCTATGTTTGAAGACTTACATTTTCCTGTCTATCTAGATGTTCAACATCATCTCTATGGATGTTACTTTCTATATTCTCTACTACATCAAGGTTTTCCTCATTTTCAATTCCATCACCTGAAAACTATGTAATTTCTTCCTTCTCAATTTCAGTTTAAACTTCAACATGGAATTTCTCTGGTTCTTTAAAGACCTATGACTATTTATTAATATTTGGAACATTCTTGAGCAAAGGCTAGGAATCAAAAGTATCTTCAACAATTATTTCATCAATAGGGCTTTGTCCTGTAGTATCCCCTATTTCCATCTCAAGGATATTAGGGTTTCTCGCTTTTGAGGTGAGTGTTCCTTGTATAAACTCTTCTTCAAAATTTATAGGATTGAACCCTATATCTTGGATTTCTTCTACCACTGGATGTACCATAGGATTGTCTTTACACTTCTTTTCTTTCAATTTCTCCCAAATGGTACCCCACCTATCCATCTATTCTTCGATTCTAGCTTCATCTTCTTTAGAAATATGTTCTAAAACCATAGGAATTCCTTCTAGTGTTTTTTTCATACTAGCCATGTTAACAAAAGGAGAAGTAAATAGTGCTACAACCCTTTGAGATGCAGACTTGGTTTGTGTACCAACATTTTTTTTTACTCCTGCTTCTTCGTCAATAACCAGTTTAGTTCCTGGTTTCATTGTAGAGGAAAATGCACCTTTGGGTCTTTCATTTGATCTATCTTTACTTGTTTCTACATCTTTCTACTTATCAGATGGTTTTATAAAAATTTCTTTTTTTGAAATTTTAGGGCTTCTTTCTTCAATTCTTATACTAGGATTCACCTTACTAGTTTTCCTTTTTTTCTTAGTAGGCTCTCCACTTTCAAATGTTTTTTCATCTCTTTGTTTACTTCTTTCTTCATTTGCAAATGTGGGCTCAATTCCTTTTTCTCTCAAAGCTTTACAAAAATCATCAATCCAATGTTGAGTATATACTAAAACTGGTCTAGAGAACTCATAAATTGATGTAATGTCTTCATCATCATAACCTAGTTCTAGGATGGGTTCATCATATACCCTGACTTCATTGTAGAATTTATTCAACACTTGGCCATTATCCTCTTCCAATTGGTCTAGAATGTCATGAAGTTTGAGAATCTAAGCAGATTTTAGAGAAAATCTTTCACATTTTCTTACTCTTACTATGTGCTCATCTTCACAATTAAGCCAATAGTCTTCTAGGTGTTGGACATGAGCACAATAACCAGCTATATTCTTAGCAATATTTCCCTCAATGTTGTAATATATTCTTTGAAGTGGGAAATTTTCAAAATTATATGTTCTTAATTCTTCTTCACACAAGTCAGCCACTTTGATTGCATTACACTTATAATTTACTCTTCCAATAGGAAATTTAAAAGAGGCCTTCTTGCAAGCATGACTACAAAGAGCCTGAGATGGTTTCAACTGTCTCACCAATTCTAATGAAACAATTTTATCTATTGGGTATTTGGGAAACATAAACGAATATCCATCAAATCCTTCCATCATAATGTAAGAGTAAGTGGGGAACTAAATGTACCATCCTCCCATTGGTCTAATGACATTTTGTGCTTCTAGGGACAATCTTTTCACTTTATCACCTTCCAGCATTTTGACCAATTTCATGAAAAATAGATCATTGACTTTAATTTAATTATCTTTATATCCATGGATGGTGATCTAGGGTAAATGAGCATATATCAAACTATTTCCTACCTTCGTTCCCAGAGTACCAACTTGTTTCAACCCTTGTTTGTTGGCTCTCATGGCACACGAGTAAATCATATATGAAGCCATATAAAAGAACTCGGTTTTGGGAAATGTTGTTATATGTTCATATAATCTTTCACTTATAAAATTTACCCAATGAATTTGCATGGGACTTTCCATCAAGTTGGATATTTTACAAACATCCAGGGTTCAAATTTACTTGCATCCTGTAAACCAGCTACCCTAATTAGTAGAGTTATAATATCTTGAATTTCTTGGTTGAACATAGACCTCTGAATTACTTTGGTATGTGATGTAATCAGCTCTTGGCAACATTTGGTACTCATAATTTCTCTGTTGCATGGTTCAACATTCTAATACATTTTTCCCTTGGCTTTCATATAAACATTATACATTTGTGTGTAAATGGGGAGTCCAAATGTGTACATAATTCCTTTCTATGAGAGATTTGCATAAATTCTCCCTTCTTTCTCAATTACTCTTTTGGTTGGGTTGTAGTAATTCATACATTACATAACCAATTTAGGGGCCTCCATTATTGGTAGAAACCCTCCTGCTAAAAGTAACCCATTTTCCGCAACATTCTTGTTACATTGAGAAGCATTTTCTTGTAATACCCATGAACAAATTTCAATATCAAAAGACCATCCCATATGAGTGTCTATAACCACCATATTGATTGGTATGGCTTGCAAATTGTAGTATTTAAATTCATCTTTTTCCCTTGCATCAGAAGTACTCATATTCTTTGGTGTGTTATGTAAATTCCAAAATGTGTGTCTTGTGTTCGAGTTAGGTTTAAATTTAACCAAATTTTACAATTTATAAAAAAATTGGTCCATCTTTCGGTTAAATTCAAAATCAAAGAATATTCAACATTTCAATTTCTAAAGGGAAAAATACCATTTTTGAGATTTTTCATGTTTGAAAATCACTTACAAAATATTAGTTATCTGAAACATACCCAGTTCTAGTCAATGATGATAATCTTTCAAAATGCAACTTCAAAACCCTTGGTAGTTGTGATCTTAGTTTCTCAAAATTTACCTCTCCTTGCATATTAGTATTATTTCATTCTTTCAGTGTCCTTTGCAAATTTGTAGCATGACATGAAGTGGAGTGTTACAAAAGAAACTGCATGCTTGAGGTGGTACTAAGTACATAGGTAGTTCTCCACCTTCATTAATTACTTTTTATTTCACATTAATTCCTTGAATAAAGGTGCAATCGTTATGGATTAGGGTTCAAATTACAAACACCTAGATTTTTGTGTGCTTGCTACTAGAGGAGAAAGATGACGTGATGATAATATGTGGCAATTAGGTATCACATTGATTCTCTATAAGGTATTGGTCATTAAAGATACCTGATCAATTTGTGATCACTGGGATTAAGGATTTTTGGTATGTCCATAAGAAGAAACACTGGGATCTGGGAATTTACCTCTGAGCTTTAGAAAGAGAAAACAAGAACAAGAGAAAAGATTGGGAAATAGGTTGAAGAGAGATTAAAATATTTCAAAATAGACTCTCCAGTTTTTGACTTTCGAATATGGAGACGAGAAGAAAAAAAATTAAAAAAATATAGGACTCTAATAAAAAGGAAAATTACCAAGATTGACGACTCTGGTAAATGAAATACTGGGCAGAGCTGAAACCACATGAAGATACAATTCACCTTCATGCAAATTCAGGACTTCGAGATTCTAGTTTCTGGTAATAATAATAAACTTTTGTGAAGATACTGAAACACCAAATTTGGGAAGGAAAAGGATGAAAAAAAGACCAAGTGAAATTGAAAATTAGATCAACAACCAACCAAACTGCAGAACGACACCAAAGCAAACAAAAGTGAAAGGTAATAGAAAAAAAAAGGGGTCCACATTTTTCCAAAGGGAAAAATGGGGCATGTTGTGAGACCACACAACAACTAGCAACCAAAAAAACTAAACAAAATAATAGAAAGTGAATTCCAAATCTAACATCAATGTACCAACTTTCTTTAGTTTTCTAATTATAAATCATTGGATCCTTATTCCAACATTCAAATTTCACTTTGGTTAGCATGAAAGATTAAGTATTACTAAGCTCATGTGTGTGCAATGTATTATTTCTGCCACTGTAAACTTAGAAATAGCAATTGGTTTCATTAACCTACATAATATGACAATTCCTTTTAAGCCAACCAAGGATAGAGCCTTGCTTCCAGTCAAGCATTCATAGCCTAGGCAAGGTTATCTTCGTAATTCCCCCTAAACATAGCTCTACTACCAGCTAGGCATCTATAGCCCTGGTAGAGTTATTTAGATAGCCTAAAGAGTTGATTTTTTTATATAGACATAGCAATGATAGCTCATTTTTCTCTTTTTATATTTTAATGATAGCTCCTTTTATCAACTTACAAGTAATGAAGCCTGCCATTAGGTTGGGAATTACAGTGGTAGAAAAGGTAGTCTTTTGATTTTGTGATTAATGCAAACAACTACTATCCCAAATTTCAGTAGAATGATTAAATGTATTCATTTGTAGCTCAACATCAACTGAATGATTCATGCTAACCAGAGTATAAAGAATTGAATAATTCTCAAATAATTTATAAATAAAGGACTATTTCTGGTCAGGACATAGATCAAATTCCTAGAGTTGATGTTCTATTAACCAATTCACCTTCAAAATTTGCTAGTCATTGTAAAATCCAATGGCACAACACCCAAAAAAAGAAAAACAAAAGCAACAAATGGCTATTTACAAAACATAAACTATTTACAAAAAAAAAACTATTTACAAAAAATTGTTTACTTATAATTGGACATAATGATTTCAGAACTGCCCATTGATAGGCAATGGGATATCTTCACTAGTCAACGACTTCAACCTATAAGTGCTATCACCCAAGATTTCAAAAATTTGATATGGACCTATCCATAACTTGTCAAATTTACCATGCTCACCTTTTTGTTCATAGGATTTATTCCAATACAGGACCAAGTCAGCTATTCTAAAAGTCTTTAATCTAGCTCTTTTATCAAACCATCTTTTTACAATAGATTTATGCCTAGCAAAATGATCTATAGCTTGAGTATGTTTTTCATCTAAATGCATCAGTTGCAACTATTGGGCTTCCATTTGGTTATCTAATCCAATATATTTATGTGCAAACTGCCAAGTAGGGATTTTTAAATTTATTAGTAGTATAGGATCTACCCCATAGACTAAATGATAAGGAGAATTCCCTAATGCAGCTTTCATCCTAGTACAATCTACCCAAAGGGTGAATTTTAGGAAAGAATGTCATTCCCTAGGGTTTTTTTCAATCAATTTTTTAATTATATCCAACATATTTTTATTTGATGATTTAGGTAATCCATTTCCTTGCGGATAATAGTTAGATGAAAATTTCAATGTTATAACATATTCAAATGCCTAGTTAGAAAATTTTAATGAAGAAAAGGCAGGGCCATTATCACATACCAATGCATATGGTACTCCAAACTTGGTGATGATATTCTCTTCCAAGAACTTGATGACCACTTTTGTAGTGCATTGTTTGCTAGGACATGCCTCTATCCATCTAGTGTAGTAATATGTAGTAGTTAATATAAATCTATGGCCCATGGATAATGGAGGATTAATGGTTCCAATAAATTCTAATCCCCATTGTGAAAAGGGATGCATCTCCATCACTGGTTGTAGTGGTTGAGCATTGAATATTCATTTATTTGATGCAATTTGACATGTATAGCAGTGGTTCACATGTTCATATGTGTCTTTGAAAATTGTTGGCCAGTAGGAACCGACTCTCAAAATGAGGTGTGCAATAGCTAAATTTTCTCCATGATTTGTTCCAAAATTATCATGTAGTTCCTACAACACTTTATTTGCTTATGTTCTATTTAAACATCTTAAATAGATTCCTTCATGTTTTCTTTTAAATAGAGCTCCTCCTTTGATCATGTAACTTTGTGATTTTATCTTAAGGGCTCTTCTTTGGTTTCTTTGCATATGATTAGGGCAAGTATGGCTAGCCAAATAATGCCATATATCTAAATACCATTCTTCTTGGTTTTCTACATCCAAAGTATATTGTTGACTTGAAATTTGTGGATCTATTTATGCAATAGATTTGACTAAAGCTTGTCCCTAAACCAATCTGATGCGTATGATTTCTAGATCAAATTATTGTAGGATTGTAACCTATTTGGATCTTTTTTCTCCGAGCTCACTCTATGGGTATGTGCAGGATCATCATGGAAAAAAAGGGCCCTTAAGTGGCAATGAAAATTCAAAAAAATCAGAGTTATGCAACTTGACGTAAAAAATTGAATAAGTTATCTATATTATTTAAAAAATATGTAAGAATAGAATCTATGGAAAATTGAATGTAGTTTCCAAACTACTAGGTTTATTTTTCTAAAAAGAAAATCTATTTGGTGAAAAATTGAAATTTCAATGCAGTAGTAATTGAATTTTAGGGAAAAAATAAGAATTATGTGTATGTCTAACCACCCTAACCATAATAAAATCATAATATTTTTTTATAAGATTTTAGATATAAGTAGAGGACTCATGTCCAGATGTGATGCATATTTTTTGTATTTTTTTTCCAAGTAAATAATTAATTATGAATTTTTATTACAACTTTTAAAAAATATAAAAACTTGTATGTCTGACCACCTTAACTTGGTCAAAACTTCATGAAATTCATTTTTTATTTTTAATCATATAGTATGTGAAGCATAGACTGTGACACATGTTTTGGATTCAAACAATGTGATACCGTTTGAAAGTTATAATTTTTTTTTCAATCAGGCTATCAATCAGGGCTTTAGTTATAATTCTAATAGAAAATGAATAATAATTATTTATTAGATTCAAACTAAAGTATAATTTATATTGGTGGAAAGTTGAGAAGCTCCTTTACAAACCCTTTTTGTTTCATAAATTTTTGGGTAAAAAAAAGTCATTAGCCATATGCATGAAGTCTAGAAAAGCAAGGTAAGTTGTTAAACACGCTTTTTGTGTTGACTTCTTAGCACTGGTAGGTCCAAACCAAAATCCAAAGCAAGCCCAAGCCTAATCCCTAGGCATTAATTTTGTGTCAGAAATATCGGATATTTGATTCAAATTGGATATCTGATTTGGATCGAATATCCGATTAGAATCCAATATCCAATATGTTCTATATAGAGTTGCAAAAATGTTATACAATTTATAATATATGATTTAAAAAATGCAATAAAGTTTATAATTTAATATATAATATACAATATAGTTTATAATGTAATATATAATATACAATTTATGATAAAATCTTGACGAATTATGTATTTAATATATAATACATTATATTATTATGTATAATATTTCAATATCTTTGTTAATGTATAAATATTTAAATATATATATATATATTACTAATATATAAAATATTTAAATATTATCTCTTTCCCTCTCTCTCTCTCTCCATCTATCTCTCTCCCAAGTCTCTCACTCAATCACTCGTATCTCTCTCCCCTCTACCCTCTATCTCTCTCTGAATCCCTCCCTCTCTTTCACTGACTCCCTCTCTCTCTCTCCCCTCTACCCTTAACCCTAAACCCTAAACCCTTAACCCTGAAACCCTCTTCCCTCTACTCTCTCTCAGGTATCTCTCTCCTAACCCCCACTTCCTCTCTATCCCACCCTCTCCCACTCTCTCCCATCCTCTATCCCACTCTTTCCCACTCTCCCACTCTCTCCCAATCTCTCCCACCCTCTCCCACTATCTCCCTCTCTCTCCCACTCTGCCAATCTCTCCCACCCTCTCTCCCTCTCCCACTCTCTCCCTCCTCTCCCACCCTCTCTCCCACACTCTCCCACTCTCTCCTACTCTCTCTACCACTCTCTCCTTCTCTCTACCACCATCTCCCACTCTCTCTCTCCTCCCTCTCTCCCCTCTCCCACCCTCTCTCCCACCCTCTCTCCACTCTCTCCCTCCCACTCTCTCCCACCCTCTCTCCCACACTCTCCCACCCTCTCCCACTCTCTCCTACTCTCTATCCCACTCTCTCCTACTCTCTTCCACCCTCTCCTACTATCTCCTACTCTCTCCCTCCCTCTCTTCCATTCTCTCCCACCCTCTCCCCCACTCTCTCTCACTCTCTCTAACTCTCTTGCACTCTCCCACTCTTCCTCTCTCCCTCTCTCCCACTCTCTCCAACTCTCCTACACCCTATCCTACCCTCTCCCACCCTCTCCCACTCTCTCCCATCCTCTATCCCACTCTCTCCAACTATCCCACTCTCTCCCACTGGTGCAGGAGCACCTTGGCTTAACTCTAAATTTTTGTGAATAATTTTTTTCTTGTACTGACCTTAGCCAAGTCAGGATGTTTTTTGTGTTTGCTTTAGACCTTAGAAGGTCTTGTTTGTGTGGAAAGTTGGTCACTAGGACTTAGGACATCCTAGTTTGATCAAAGTTGTTAAATATTGCTTTGTTTAGTTTAAGACAACATATGTTAGGATATGAAGCATTAAGTGTGTGCTAAACACATCCTCATTGGTAGAAGATGCTAATGGACAGCTAGGGAGGTGTTTGATTTAGAATCAAGGAGTTGGAGATCCTAAAATGAAGGGTGGTGGCGGAGTTGCAAGGATATAGCAAAATTGCATGCAACCTAACTGTTGGATTCCCTTAAAATCAGGGATGTGGAGTCGAGCAACTCCCATTTAATCATGGTAAAGGCATCAAAATTAATGTAATGGCTCGTAGCAAGTAGTTAGAATTGTAATCAAATTTTGGTGTGTTGAATAGAAGACATGAGCAGATTTCTGAAATTTCTGTGTTTGTTTGTAAACCCCATGAGTTTTTGGAGATAGTGATATCAAAGACTTTGTAAATACTATTTTATCATTGTATTGGAGTTCTTAGCATAGTTTTGAGTCATTTTCCCTCTATGTTCAGGTTGCTTAGGATAGAATTGTAGTTTTGACTTCATAGATTAGAGTTTAGGAAGCTCTTTAATTGTAGTTTTGAACAGTCATTTTTGGAATGACTCCCCCATAGCCACTAACCACGGGGTCCTCCTGAGACTAGTGGAATATGGGAGTGGAGTCAGTCATTTGTAAATATTTGACATTAGGAAACATAGAGCATGGACCAAAGAGTTTTATACCCAAACCCTAGGCGAGCTAGGACTGCCCGGTTAGGGAATTGGGAGTGAAAATTAAAGAATCAAGGCAGGGGAAGGGACCACTGTATGGTATTTGTATAGTTACAAGGGGGAAAGGTAGGATTTTTATATTCCAAAAGGTTTGAGACTTCCATCAATACATTGGAGGTAGTTGTGACTCAAGAACCAGTGAAACCCTAGATGCAAGGTCAATTAGCCCTCCAATCCAAGATTATAGGAATCAGCTGTATGGAAAAGGTAGAGGTTTGAAACCAAGTGCAAGATTTAAAGCTCCAAAAAGGGTGTCAGGAAGTGACATTTGTTACCTAGATCCTTTGGAGAGTTTGGGCAGAAAAAGCCAAAAACCGACTGGTAAGGGCTAGTAGAAACTAGGCCTCTTCCAAGCAAGATTTGGAGATCGGGTAAAGTGAAGGTTAAAGAACCTCAAAGATGCATTCGAATATGGTGAAATGCCTGAAAAAAGAGCATCTACCTCCCCTGCAAAGAGTTCAAGTCAGATGATGATGTTGGCATCTAGAGTCTTCTAGGTGTAGTGAGAAAGATTGAAATTTCAAGTGGTGTTTGTGAAGAAGACAACAATTTTGAGTGGTGTTGAATCCTCTAAGGTTAAGCAAAAGGTTTGGAACTCTTGAAACAGAGTTAGGGTAGGCTTAGTTAATGATCTAAGTCAGGACATAGCCTAGAAAGTGTTAGGTTAGTGGTGAAGGTAGAGTAATGTCTTCTTGTTGTTAGGTGCAAGCAAACCTTGGAGGCCACATACACCATATTGGTATCAGAACTTAGATTGATTCAAGGCTTATGATTAATGTTTCAGCCCACTAAGTCAGTAGGAGAGAACACACCAGAGGAAGGAACCATGGTGACAAATGCAGAGCTAGCTAAAAAGGTAGAAGAGCAAGAGGAAGACAACCGGTTGCTCAGAGAAAGGATATCTCAAATGGAGAAGCTCTTGGATGAAGTCCATGAGACATTAGATACTGTGAAGGACAAGATAAATTAGAAGGAAGAGTAGGAAGCCAAGGAAAAAGAGGAGGATTTGGAGGAGGAAGCTCCAAAGCCTGATCCTGTTCTTGTAGAGGAACCATTCTTGAAGGCATTGCAGGCCTTGAGTGGTAAAGCATTGGAAGGTGTGCCACTTTTCAGTGGACAAATGGACCCTGATTCAGTTGTAGACTAGATTGAGAGCATTGAGAATCACTTTGAGTGTGATGGCATAACAAAGGCCCAAAAGGTAAAGCTGGCCAAGTCAAGGTTGAGAGGAGCGGCTCTCACATGGTGGAAGTTTGTACAATCTGAGAGAGAGAAAGAAGGCAAAGGTTCCATAGTTTCATGGAGAGGGATGGTAACCAAGATAAGGAAAACTTATCTCCCTGATGATTATGAAGTCCAATTGCATAGGAGAAGACACAATCTGAGGCAAAAAGACATGGATGTCCAAACATATACAGAGGAGTTTCAAAAATTGTGCCTTAGATCAAAAGTGGTTGAAGATGAGAGTATCAAACTAGTAAGATACTTAAATGGGCTCAAGTGGTCTATCCAAGAAGACATGAGTTTGGTAAACTTCAAATCAGTCTGCCAATGCTATCAAATGGCTTTGAAGATAGAGGAGAAAGGAAAAAAAAGCAGGAACAAAACCCTAAAGGTAGAGGTAAAGGGAAACACAGTACAGGACAAAGAGGAAGTTATAGTGGAAGAAGCTCAGAACCAAGAGCCCAAGGAGAAGTCAGATTTTTTGAACAGCAAGAAGGAAGCTCTAGTAGAGGTGGTAGAGGAAGAGGTTTCAATTCCAGAGGAAGGAGTGGTGGACAAGGAAGAGGCAACCACTTCATCGACATGAAATGTTATCATTGCAACCAATTGGGACACTCGGCCTATAGATTTCCTGAGAAAGGTAGTACTTCTCATGGAGGAGATAAGAGAACCAATTTGATTCAAGATGAGACTACTGCAGCAAATAAACAACTTGAAGTACCATTGAACTCAGAGGAAGGTGAGAATCTCATGATGAGGAGGCCTTTGATCAAGGAATCGGTTAAAGAAGAACCAATCCAAAGAAGGTCTTTGTTCAGGATAAAGTGCAAGATGATGGGGAAAGTGTGTAAGGTCATTATAGACTCAAGTTCTACTGACAATATTGTGTTAGAGGAGGTAGTCAGCAAGCTGAAATTGACAAGAATACCTCACAATAATCCTTACAAGGTCACATGGCTCAATAAGGGTCAACATGTCTTGGTGAATGAACAAGCATGGGTGGAGTTCTCAATTGGAAAGTACAAAGACAAGGTATTGTGTGATGTGTTACCTATGGATGCATGCCACTTGCTCCTAGGTAGACCATGGCAATTTGACTGCCAAGCTGTGCATGATGGAGCCAAGAATTCATATACCTTCAAGAAAGACAATGTGACCTTCAAGATTCAGTCCTTGTTAGAAGACACAGAGGTGCAGACAGCAGGTTCTAAGCTGCTCATATCTAGTGAAAAAGAGTTCTTAAGAGCCTTGGAAGAAGGAGAAGGAGTTGGCTATGCAGTGATGATAAAGCCAAGAGAAGTGAACAAAGAGAAGGCAGCTGAAAAGCAAGAGTTACCTGAGGAGATACAAAATTTGTTGTAGACCTATGAAGGTATTGTAAGTAGTGGTCAACCAACAACATTACCTCCTAAAAGAGCCATAAGTCATAGGATAGACTTGATACCAGGAGCTACCCTTCCAAACAAAGCAGCTTACAAGATGACACCTCAACAAAATGAGGAAATAGCTAGGTAGATTCAAGAACTTCTTGACCAAGGTCTCATTAGGAAAATCATTAGTCCATGTGCAGTTCCCACTGTCTTAGCACCTAAAAAGGGAGGAGAATGGAGGCTTTGTACTGATTCCAGGGCAATAAACAAGATAACCATCAGGTATAGGTTTCCTATCCCTAGGATTGAAGATCTCATGGATTGTCTAGGTGAAGCTAGGTACTATACCAAGATAGATTTAAATAGTGGTTACCACCAAATTAGAATACATGAGGGTGATGAGTGGAAAATATCCTTCAAAACCAATGAGGGTCTTTATGAGTGGCTAGTTATGCCCTTTGGATTATCTAATGCCCCCTCCACTTTCATGAGACTCATGAATGAAATCCTCAAGGACTATATTGGCAAGTTTTTAGTAGTGTATCTTGATGATATACTAATCTATAGCAGAACAAGAGAAGAGCACCTCTGACATATTGAGTTGATTTTCAAGAAGCTGGAGGAGGAGAAGTTGATGATCAATCTGGAAAAGTGTGAGTTCATCAAAACAGAGCTGTTGTACCTTGGATTTGTGCTATCACATGGCAACTTGAAGATGGATAGCAGTAAAGTGGAAGCAATCCTCAATTGGCCTACTCCAAAGATAGCAACAGAGGTAAGAAGCTTCCATGGTCTTGCTCAGTATTATAGAAATTCATAAGATAGTTTAGTGCTATTTGTGCTCCTATGTTGGATACCATTAAAGGAGGAATGAAAACAAAATTTGTGTGGAATGAGCAAGCTAACAAGAGTTTTGAGTTGCTGAAGGAAAAGATAGCTACCCAACCTATTTTAGTGTTGCCAAGCTTTGAGAAGCTATTTTCCATTGAATGTGATGCAAGTAATGTAGCTATTGGAGCTGTTCTCAGTCAAGAGGGCAAACCGGTGGATTTTCATTCAAAGAAGTTAAGTGAAGCCAAGAAGAAGTACTCTTCTTATGACCTTGAGATGTATGCATTGGTCCAAGCACTAAGGAAATGGAGGCACTACTTGCTTCCCAAAGAATTCATTGTGTACTCAGATAATCAAGCACTCAGTTTCCTGAATTCACAAGAGAAGTTGAGTCACAGGCACATGAAGTGGGTGGAGTATTTGCAATCTTACACCTTCAATATCAAGCACAAGAAAGGAGCTCTCAACAAAGTGGCTGATGCATTGAGCAAAAGAGTCCTCACAATTCAATAAATTCAGTTGAAGAGCATGGGGATAGATCATTTCAAAGATCTATATGTAGATGATGAAGACTTTGCAGAAATTTATAAGGTATGTCTTGAGTACAAGAATCATTTCCATAGCAAATATGTTGAATATACCTTGCAAAGTGATCTTTTGTTTAAAGGAAATCAGCTTTGTGTTCCTAGAGGTTCTATTAGGGAGAACTTGATACAAGAAAAGCATAATGGTGCATTGAGTGGTCATTTTGGGATCACCAAAACTCAAGAGCTTGTCCAAATGTTTTATTTTTGGCCTAGGATGAACCTAGATGTTAGGAGGTATGTGGAGAGTTGTGTGGTATGTCAAAAGGCAAAAGGAACTTCTTCAAATGCAGGCCTATACTAGCCACTGCCTATCCCTTCTAGGCCATGGGAATGCTTGAGCATGGACTTTGTAGTTGGTTTACCCAAGACAAAGCAAGGTATGGATAGTGTTTATGTTGTTGTAGATAGATTCAGTAAGATGGCTCACTTTGTACCCTGCAAAACAACCAATGATGCCAGTCAAATAGCTTCTCTTTTCTTTAAGGAGATAGTCAGGATTCATGGCTTACCAATCAACATTGTATCAAAAAAGGATACTAAGTTTATGAGTCATTTTTGGAAGACTCTTTGGCGAAGAATGGGCACCAATTTTTCCTTTGGATCTGCATACCATCCCCAAACTGATGGTCAGACCGAAGTTGTGAATAGGACACTTGGAAATCTTTTGAGATGCTTGACCAAGGAGTATGGTCAACAATGGGATCAGATTATTGGGAAAGTTGAATATGCCTATAATGATACAGTGAATAGATCCACAGGGAAGAGTCCCTTTGAAATTGTCTATGGACTGCACCCTAGAGGTATTTATGAGCTAAGAGAGTTGAAGGATGGAGTCAAGGGAAGTGGTTATGCTGATGACTTTGCTTGTGCAATGCAGAAAATTCATGAGACAGTCAGAAAAACCTTGGCAGAAAACACTATGAAACATAAGACTAAGGTGGATGAGCATAGGAGAGAAATCCAATTCAATGTGAGAGACTTAGTGATGGTCCATTTGAACAAGGCTAGATTGTAGAAAGGAGTTCCTCACAAGCTGCAAATGAAGAGGATAGGTCCCTATCCTATCTTGGAGAAGTATGGCAACAATGCTTTCAAGGTGCAATTGCCAGATGACAGTGGACTGTCCCCTATTTTTAATGTTGCAAATCTAATGCATTACAAAGGACCACCCCAAGATTTGGATCAGACACTCCATGAAGTCAGTCAAGATGTAGGAGAGCTCAAACTGCCCCCTATCACAGTCAAACAAGCTGATAAGATCTTGGATACCAGGGTCTACAAGAGAACAAGGACAAGGGAGTACAAAGAACACCTGATCCAAAGACAAGGACAACCTGAAGTTGATGGAGTATGGATCAAGGAGGTAGAGTTCAAGAAGTTGGGAGTTGATCTCAACTTGCTCAATCCAAGGATGGATTGAATTTTTCTGTTTTAGGGAGGATGGTGCAGGAGTACCTTGGCTTAACTCCAATTTGTTGTGAATTGCACTGACCTTAGCCAAGTCAGGATGTTTGTTGTGTTTGCTTTAGACCTTAGAAGGTCTTGTTTGTGTGGAAAGTTGGTCACTAGGACTTAGGACATCCTAGTTTGATCAAGGTTGTTAAATATTGCTTTGTTTAGCTTAAGACAACATATGTTAGGATATGAAGCATTAAGTGTGTGCTAAACACATCCTCATTGGTAGAAGATGCTAATGGATGTTAGGGAGGTGTTTGATTCAGAATCAAGGAGTTGGAGATCCTAAAATGAAGGGTGGTGGCAAAGTTGCAAGGATATTGCAAAATTGCATGCAACCTAACTGTTGGATTCCCTTAAAATCAGGGATGCGGAGTCAAGCAACTCCCCTTTAATCATGGTAAAGGCATCAAAATTAATCTAATGGCTCATAGCAAGTAGTTAGAGAGATGATTGTAATCAAATTTTGGTGTGTTGAATAGAAGACAGGAGCAGATTTCTAAAATTTCTGTGTTTGTTTGTAAACCCTATGAGTTTTTGGAGACAGTGATATCAAAGACTTTGTAAATATTGTTTTATCATTCTATTGGAGTTCTTAGCGTAGTTTTGAGTCATTTTCCCTCTGTGTTCAGGTTGCTTAGGATAGAATTGTAGTTTTTACTTCATAGATTAGAGTTTAGGAAGCTCTTTAATTGTAGTTTTGAACAGTCATTTTTGGAATGACTCCCCCATAGCCACTGACCACGGGGTCCTCCTGAGACTAGTGGAATATGGGAGTGGAGTCATTCATTTGTAAATATTTGACATTAGGAAACATAGAGCATGGAGCAAAGATTTTTATACCCAAACCCTAGGCAAGCTAGGACTGCCCGGTTAGGGAATTGGGAGTGAAAATTAAAGAATCAAGGCAGGGGAAGGGACCACTATATTGTATTTGTATGGTTACAGGGGGGAAAGATAGGATTTCACATTACAAAAGGTTTGAGACTTCCATCAATACATTGGAGGTAGTTGTGACTCAAGAACCAGTGAAACCCTAGATGCAAGGTCAATTAGCCCTCCAATCCAAGATTATAGGAATCAATTTTACGGAAAAGGTAGAGGTTTGAAACCAAGTGCAAGATTTAAAGCTCCAAAAAGGGTGTCAGGAAGTGACATTTGTTAGCCAAATCCTTTGGAGAGTTTGGGCAGAAAAAGCCAAAAATTGACTGGTAAGGGCTAGTAGAAACTAGGCCTCTTCCAAGCAAGATTTGGAGATCGAGTAAAGTGAAGGTTAAAGATGCTCAAAGATGCATTCAAATGGTGGTGAAATGCCTGAAAATAGAGCATCTACCTCCCCTACAAAGAGTTCAAGTCAGATGGTGATGTTAGCATCTAGACTCTTCTAGGTGTAGTGAGAAAGATTGAAATTTCAAGTGGTGTTTGTGAAGAAGACAACAATTTTGAGTGGTGTTGAATCCTCTAAGGTTAAGCACAAGGTTTGGAACTCTTGAAACAGAGTTAGGGCAGGCTTACTTAATGATCTAAGTCAGGACAGAGCCTAGAAAGTGTTAGGTTCATGGTGAAGGTAGAGTAATGTCTTCTTGTTGTTAGGTGCAAGCAAACCTTGGAGGCCACATACACCACCCACTCTCTCCCTCCCTCTCTCCCCCTCTCTCCCACCCTCTCTCCCACTCTCTTGCACTCTTTCTCTCCCAGTGTCTCCTCCTCTCTCCCTCTCTCCGTCTCTCCCTCTCTCCCGGCTCTCCCGTTCTCTCCGCCTCCTCTCCACTCTCTCCAGCTCTCTCCTCTGTCCACCCTATCCCTCTCTCGTTCCTCTCTCTCCCTCCTCTCTCTCCCTCCACTCTCACCCTCTCCCGTTCTCTCCGGGACTCTCTCCAGCTCTCTCCGTCTCTCCTATCCACCTCACCATTCTCTCCTCCTCCTGCTGTCCACCCTCCACTCTCTCTCCTCTCTGCCTCTCCCAGTCTCTCACTCTCTAGCTCTCTCCTCATCTCACCCTCTTCCACCTTCCTCCTCTCTCTCAGCTCTCCATCCATTCTCCTCTCTCCTCTCCTCCTCTCTCCAATATCTCCACTCCTCCAACTCTCTTTGCCTCTTCAATCTCTCCTCCCTCTCTCCTCTACCACCTCCTCCATCTCCTCCACCCTCTCCATCTCTCATCTCTCTCCTCTCTCCTCCCTCTCTCACTCTCAGCTCTCCTCTATCTCACCCTCTCACCCTTTCCACCCTCATCTCCCTCTCTCCAGCTCTATCACCCTCTGCCACCCTCTCCTCTCCCCACTCTTCCTCTCCAGCTCTCTCCAACTCTCCACTCCTCTCCCACTCTCCTCTGTCCCAGATCTCTTGCACTCTCGGTCTCTCAGCTCTGCCCTCCTATCTCACCTCTCCACCCTCTCCCACCCTCTCCCTCTCCACTCTTTCCCACCCTCTCTCCCACCCTCTTCCACTCTCTCCCACCCTCTCTACCACCATCTCCCACCCTCTCCCACTGTCCCACCCTCTCCCACCCTCTCCCACTCTCTCCCACGCTCTCCCACCCTCTCTCCCACTCTCTCCCTCCCTATCTCCCACTCTCCAAGTCTCCCAGCCATCTCACCTCCTCTCCCACCCTCTCCCACTCTCTCCTCTCTCTCCAACTCTCTGCACTCTACCATTCTCTCCCACTCTCTCCCTCCCTCTCTCCCACTCTCCAACTCTCTCCCACTCTATCTCACCCACTCCCACCCTCTCCCACTCTCTTCCACTCTCCCCACTCTCTTTCACCTCCCATTCTCTCCCACTCTCTCCTCCTCTCTCCTACCTCTCCAACTCTCTCTCCCACTCTATCACACCCTCCCACCTCTCCCACTCTCTCGCCACCGCCACTCTCTCCCTCCTCTCTCTCCACTCTCTCCCACTCTTTCCCACTCTCTCCAACTCTATCTCACCCTCTACCACCCTCTCCCACCCTCTCCCACTCTCTCCCTCTCTCTCCAACTCTTTTGAACTCTCCCATTCTCTCCCACTCTCTCCCACTCTCCCAATCTCTCCTTCTCTCTCTCTCCCATTCTATCCCTCCCTCTCTCCCACTGTCCCACCCTCTCTCCCACTCTCTCCTACTCTCTCCCACTCTCTCACTCTTCCACTCTCTCCTTCCCTCTCTCCCACTCTCTACAACCCTTCCCAACTCTCTCCTACCCTCTCCCTCCCTCTCTCCCACTCTATCCCACTCTCCCACCTTCTCTGACCCTATCCCACCCTCTCCCACTCTCTCAAGTCACTCTCTCACACACTCACTCCATATATCTCTCTCTCCCCTATACCCTTAACCCTGAAACCCTAAACCCTTATAACCCTCTACCATAAACTATTAACCCTTAAACCCTCTACCATATACCTTAAACCCTAAACATTTAACCCTTAAACCCTCTACCATCTACCATTAACCCTTAGGTTTATGTGTACACGAATCAGATATCCAATTCAAATTGGAAATCTGATTTGAATCAGATATCCGATTTGTAAAACTAAAATCATATCGTTACAAAACATTCTTTTTTTTTTCAAATGAATTAGATATCAGATTATAATAGATATCGGATTTGTGGGCCATAGAAAAGCCCCATGTGGGTTTTTTTGTGCATTCCAACGAACCCTACATTCTGTTTGTAGGTGACACACATGCGGTTTCAGACAGGAAGAGACAAAGATAAACTTTTTGGAGCATCTTCTACTCAAATTTGTCATAAGCAATGATTTTTTAGCATCTTTTATGAGGTATAATGGGGAGCAATAGTTGTTGGAAGAAAAAATGTAAGAGAAAGCTTACAAAATAACAAATTGAAGCATATAGACAAAGAGATAGCAAAGGTCATATGAAGAGAAGACAGGGAATGTTAAATATTGGTGAACCTAACCCATATGGTCTTTCAAGTGAAGAGGAAATTGAAGATGTTCAAGGTGAAAATGTTGGAATTGAATATGTTGAACATGATTTTCAAATTAGGAATGAAATTATTGAAATTGATAATGAAATTATTGAAATTGATAATGAAAATGTTCATGGTGAAAATGTTGGATTTGAAGATGTTGCACATGATATTGAAATTGGGAATGAAAATATTGAAATTGATAATGAAAATGTTCAAGGTGAAAATGTTGGATTTGAAGATGTTGAACATGATATTGAAATTGGGAATGAAATTATTCAAATTGATATTGAAAATATTCAAGGTGAAAATGTTGGAAATGAAGATTTTGAACATAATATTGAAGCAAGTGTAAATTATGTTTCACCAAATTACATGAGAAATGAAGAACCTTGCGTGGAAGAAAGACATATTCCAAATTCAAGACCTTCAAGAACCCCTAAATGGTTACTTGAATTTGCTGAGAACATTATAAAATTTTTTGAAAGCAATAGGTCAACATGAACTATTCGATTGTGGGATAGAAGACTTTTCAACCAATATTTTAGTGATAAGACATTGACTAAGCAATGCCAAATTTTTGTACAATTGCTAAAGATGCAAAAGATGAGACCTTTGTTAGCCAAATTGAAGATTCATGTGAACAAGAAGACCGAAAAAAATTCTATTATTGTCAAAAATATTTTTAATGATCTCAAGTCTATTGAAAAAAATAACAAGGAAAAGGATAAGAGAGTTGCTCAAAGAGTCATTACAACTACCCTAGTAAGCCATCAATTGAAAAAGGATCACTTTATGAGACAAACTTGTATTTATTTTGACATAAATCATAAAAATTGGGATAGAGCACTTGCAAGAAGAGAAAGAATAGATGATCCTCTTCAAAATGATACATGGGCTTTTGCTGGGAGGCTTCCACATGTTGATAAGAAGCTAACCGATAATGTAAAGCAAGTAATTCAACAATTTTGGCATGATAACTCTAGAGTATCACCCAATGCAAAGGATGTTTTATAGTTAAGAATTGGCAATCGAGACTGTACACCACATCCTAAAAATTTCTTGGAATCAAGCCAAACATTGTTGTTCAAAACATTTATTGAAACACATAAAAATATGGAAATCTCACAAAGGACTTTTGAGGGTTTGAAGCCATTTTATTGTGTGCCTCTTAAGATTCATAATACTTGTTATTGTAGATACCATGTGGAGTTTTCAATGTACCATGAGCTATTATGCTATATCCGTTCTACTTTGTATACTAATGAAATGTTGTAGGAGTGTGGTGCAATGCATCTTCCGAAATCATCAAGGGACTTGCTAGATCTCTTTTTATGTTCTAGAGATGATGGTTGCTTTTTCTATAGAAATGATTGTTTAAATGCAAAGTGCTGACAATGTGGTGGCTTGTCAAAGTTTGTTCAATGTTCTCATGAGAGTTCTGAGCATGAATTTGGAAAGAAGCTTGTTGAGAAAAAGAGATATGAGATAGTCAAATATACTTTGTGAAGTGGAGGTGAAGGTTCTAGATGTGAGTTGGTTACAAAAGAATGTCGTATTGCTGATTTTATTTCAGATTTTAAGGACAATCTTTTCTACAAGTATGCAAGGCATAGTCATAGGTCTTAGTGGTTGGATCAATAGTTTAGGATGTGTAAGGACTCTTTTCTGACTAGAACTATTATATCAGTGGTTGATTTTGTAGAAAACTACACATTGCAACAACAAAATGAGGTACAATCTCAGTATTACAATTCCATTCAGATTGATATTTTTGTCCACATAACATTTAGACATGCACCTGATAGTATAGAGGAGGATCAAAAGATAATCAAAGAGTATCATTTTTACATGAGTAATGATAGATCTCACTCCTCTGAGTATGTCCAACATTGTTTCGAGAATTTTTTTGAGTTCTTGCAGGAGCATGATATAGCATTGGGCCAACATCTAATTTGGTCAGATAGTTGCATAGGTCAATTCAAGAATGCTCGTATGTTTTATTTATTGAGTAGAATGCATGTAGAGAGGGGTCTACCTGATATTTGGAGTTTTTTTTAAAGTTGGACGTGGGAAAGGGGAGCATGATGGAGTAGATGCATGCATAAAGAGAGCTCTAGTTAAGGAGCAATTAAGGATTTTAGGAGAAAAATTCAGCGATGTATGTTCTATTGTTGATTGGTGTAGTTTAGCATTGTCACAGGGAGGGACACTTGATTCAACAGTGCACAGATTCTTTTGGTTCATTGAGGAGGATACAGTAGGAGGAAAATTGGATTGTCATAAAATAAAATATTCTTTAAAGATGCATTCATTTCAAAGCTCAGATGCAGGCACATGGACCATTTGGACATGGAAGTTGGCTTATTTTTGTCAGAGTTGTATTCAATGTGAGTGGGATCAATGTGAGTCAAGTGAGTGGGTGGATACATGGGTACCATAGTATCTAACTCCTTTATCTCAAACAATATCCATGACAAATGACACAATGGAAAGTTTAGTTGATTATGACTTGCTTTCAGATCTAGTACAACTAGGACATATTTTTGCAGTTGTTGCATTGTAGGGGAATAAAAGATCAAACTATTGGTTGGCTCAATGTGTGTGGGTAAAGCATAAGCTAACACAACTGATGGAAGATGGTGGTTTCGTGTATCCTACAGGTTTAGTTGTGGTTGTAGGAACTTGGTTGTGAACATACATGATTAGAAAGAATGGCATACCTGCATTTGAAGACTACGAGAAACAAAAAACCATTCTCATGTATTCGCACCTTGTTATAGCAACAAATTTTAAGTTGTTGAAGCATCATGCCAAACGAAAGACATAACAACTATGGACACTTAGTAATGCTAATCATGAAGCAATATTGGATACTCTTAAGAAAAGAGATGACCCTTAGGCACACTTGAATAACATTTTCAAGAATGGAAGGTACAATTCTTATGCTCATTATGATTAAGTTCATTAGTGTTCTTTATTTAATACTGATATTTTATATACTATTGCAATGCACGTGTCTTTAATAGTGATATTTTGTATGCACTTTTGTGATATTTTTGGCAAGATTGATCATGGACCTGCTGCAACAATAGCCATCTTTGATCCTTTCGAAGAGGTATGCGACAGATTAGAACAATATAGATTGGTTATTCTAAGCGTATTTTATAGTTTGCATCACCAAATCATCATCATTTAGGTTGTTTAGATTAATATAGATTTTTTAGTCTAAGCATCTTTTCTATTGTGACAATATAGATTTCTCATTTTCCCACTTTTGTGATATTTGTGGCACGATTAATCATGGACCTATTGCAACAATAGCCAACTTTGATCTTTTTGGAGAGGTATGCAACATATTATAGCAATATAGATTAGTTATTTTAAGCGTCTTTTATAGTTTTCATTACCATCTCACAATATTTTTTGTCATTTAGAATAATATAGATTGGTTATTCTAAGCATATTTTATACTTTGCATCACCAATTCATCATCATTCAAGTTGTTTAGATTAATATAGATTTGTTAGTCTAAGCATCTTTTCTATTGTGACAATATAGATTTCTCATTTTCCCACTTTTGTGATATTCCTAGCATGATTGATCATGGACCTACTACAACAATAGCCAACTTTGATCCTTTCAGAGAGGTATGTGACAGATTACAACAATATAGATTGGTTATTCTAAGCATCTTTTATAGTTTGCATTACCATGTCATCATATTTTGTGTCATTTAGAATAATATAGATTGGTTATTCTAAGCTACCTTGATGGTTTGTATAGGTGCTTGTCAGTCCAGAATGTGAACATACTACTATTGTCAAAGACTATGCCCTGAATGCCTCCAATAGGAAAATTTTGTAAAATTTGAATTCTCAAATTGGAAACAATGTAAAACAGTAATAATTATGTATGGGCATAATCTATACCTAGTGATGTTTTTTGAAATATGGGTCAAATGTTTGGAATTGTATAAAGGATATGTTTAAAATGTAAAGGGGTCTGTATTTTGGAAATTCATAGGTTTTGTAAAGGGGTCTATTTTTGTACTTAATCAAGCTACAATCGAAGGTTTTCTTCCTGGTTCTTTCCTATCAGTATCCTCGTTTGAACTAGGTTTTTTAATATCTCCCATTTATATATAATAAATTATAGTGGCTTGCAACTTTTGCTCCTCAGATCCAACTTGGGTGCAACTTCATTTTTAGCAACTTTCATGAGGTTTTTAAGGAAATCAATGTTTCCAACCTTTCCACACCCTATAAATTCATCAAACACATCTATTAGGACTTGCACAAGCTTGATCCAACTTTAAATCTTGTTGCCCCCACGTTTCATTGACATTAGCAAGTTGTAACCACCATTTTTGGTGCAGGAGAACCTACACCACAATATCATTGTAGATCATTTCAATGATTAAAGTGTTAATATTTTGAGTTGTCATCTTTAATAAGATCTAATAGTCCTAATGGTCATGTATTAGGAGAATTTTTTAGGTTTTAGGGTCAAAAAAACATGGAGATCCCAACTTGTATTGTTGCTTTGTAGCCTTTGAAGGAAAAATTAGTAAATTTGTTTAGGGACAAGAAAGAATAGTGTTTTGAACATGTAATGATGCTATTTCAAGCCATTAAGTGAGGTATTAGTAAAGTTAGAAGTGGAAAAGTGCAACATTTCATTATGAGTCATATTAATGTGAAAAATGTTTGTATTTTGGCCTTCAACAGTCATTAAGGTTTCAAAATTTAGTTAATATTGATGGTTAAAGGCATTGGTAGTTGGATTCCAAGGCATAGAAATGTACTTAAGGCCTTCAACATCTTGAGATAGGTTTGGTTGAAGAAGTTTTTTCTTTGAATCAATAAAGTTTCAATTGCTTAGTTCATATTTTACTGTTTTTCTTGTGTTTTCTGCCTGTGCACAAGCCATTCAAGCATTTTTGTATCAAAAATTTATGTAGAAACATTATTACATGTCTTGAATTTATTTTGACTTCTTAATAGAGGGTTTCTTTATTCATTTTGTGCCTTAAAACTCAGACTTTCTTTAGACGGGTTCCTGAATAGGGGAATAAGAGTTTTGCAATTTTGTTGGTGCAATTAAATGTCTTGTACCTTGTCCTAGGTCATGATTACACCTTAGTTAAGTTTACTTAGGGACCACATAGGAGGTTGTTGGAGATTTTCCACCTTTGGTGGAGTTGACATCTCATTACTTTATCATTTCCACCTTTTGTGGGCACATCATGTGATTATCTCTCCACATTTTGTGGGAGATCCACCTTTTTTGGTGGTTATCGCATTATCACCTTTCCACTTTAGGTGGAGTGATAACCTTTCATTGTTGTCACAAGTCATAAGATTACGACACTTGTCATAATCTTATGCCCTTCTATGTTCTCACCTTGGCTATATATCCAAGGGGTCTCCTATGTACTATTAGCTCATTACATTCTATCATATTGATAGAATACAGTTTATTCTTATCATCTTGTTTCTATCTCTCTTATGCTTGTGCTTTCTATTAGGCCTCTAGATCTTGGGTGGCTACCTTCATAGCCAATTCTTACATGGTATCAGAGCTTTTGGAGTGCCTTTAGTTAGTCTTTTAGAGAGATTCTTGGAGGGTTCTATTTTTGGCCTTGTATTGTAGGAGCATTTTGGGAGCTTTGTTGCATCAGATCTGAGCTCGCCATTGCATCCGGAGTGTCCGAGATAGTTAGATTTTCCTTTTGTTTCGTCTCAGTTGGACATTGGAGGCCAAATCTGCAAAGGGTTGAAGATCGGAGGTCGTTGCCAGATCCAGGAGGTAGCTACCACTTTGGAGCATTTTCAGCCAAAAAGGACCTCGCCATCGTGCTCAGAAGGGCCAAGAACCTATAAATTGACTGCCAAATCATCCAAATCGGAGCAAGTTGTCCGTCGAGGCAAAATTATTTTAGCAGGCCGGCCGTACGGCCAACCTGCGCGTCGGTACGATTTTTTTTTAAAAAAATATTTGATTTTTCTGCGAATAATTTTCAAAAAAATTCATTTATTTGTATTCGCAATTTTTTATTTATTCTGTAAAGTTTTTTATTTTAAAAAAAAATCAAAAAATAAAATAAACATTTTGTACAAATCTGCAGACTTGTACAGTCCGCAGACTGTACCTTGAGTACCACAGAGGCCACGTGGCCTCTCGGCCGTGGCCCCCATGGCCCCCCCGCGGCCATACTTACCGGTAGGCGGCTGGCAATCCCATACCGGCGGTCGTTTCAAAAATTTCCGGGCGGCAAATAAAAAGATTCTGGCGAAACGAATATTCCGACCACCATCCAGAGAATATTCCGGCGAAGTTTCCGACAGCCAGTGACGTGCATACGGCCGTCAAATTTAATGCCCTAAACTGATGATGTCAGCACTACGTCATCCTGCCTTTTTAAATTTTGACCCCCTCACGGTTGAGCTTTTTGATTTTGCAGTTCATCTTCAGAGGCTCATATCTTGGTCATTTTGAGGCCTTTTTTGGTGCAATTTTTTTTGATTTGGGCTAATTTTTTGTGTACATCGCAGTGGTGAAGTTATTTTCTGATTTTGGTGCACGGATTTTCCAGAAAATTTGATTTGTCTCAGATCTTGCTCGATTGTCACCGTTTTTGCAACTTCCAGGGCTCCGTTCAGGCTCATACGAACTCCTTTTCAGGTGCCGTTTTTTTTGAAAGTGCATGATTTTTTCTGAACTTCATAGTGGTGCTATCAGTTTGTAGTAATTGTGATACAAAATTGTACTTTCAGCACTTGGTCATTTTTGGCCTATTTTGGGCATTTGTAAAGATAAGATCTCAGTTTGGTCTTTTGTATCAGTTATTTGAGTCTTTTGTAGCCTACTTAAGGCTGTTGTAAAACATTGAAAATCAGAATCCCACTTTGCTTGGCTTGCAAGTGGCCATTGTACATGCACTAATTATAAAGTGCCAAATCATCTTTTTTGGGGGGGGGTTCTTTGATTGAGTGAATTTGGGGGGGTGTCTTGAGTGATTGTGCCTCTCTCTCTATCTTGTTCTCTTTCATTTTTCTGCTATGGGTTCTCCTAAGTTTCCCTTGTTAACTCCACATAATTATGCTTCTTGGAAAATTGATGCATGGAGTAAGTTAATGGAAAAAGGATTAACTCATTATATTGATGGAACTATTGTTGCACCATCTGATCCTCAAGCTAATCCTATTGCTCATTTGGATTGGCTCACTAAAAATACTATGGCTCTTGGAACATTAAGGAAATATGTATCAAAAGATCTAATCTTTCAAATTGATAAGTGTAAAACAATTAAAGAAGCTTGGGACAAGTTTGGTCAATTATATGGCCAAGTTGATGAGATTAGAGGTTATCAGCTTGACAATGATCTCATAATGTTAGATCCTATGAATTTTGATACAATCCAAGACTATGTCACTAAGGCAAATGAGCTAAGAGCACAGCTTAAGGATTGTGGCATTGATAAGAAGGATGCACAGTTGGTCTACAATTTGTTGGGAAAACTTCCATCAGAATATGCAGCATTTGTTTCTAGCTTCCGAACCCATCACTTGACAGTAGGTAGTTCTTTCACTATGCCTACATTTGATGCTTTTACAGAAATGTTGATGTTTGAACAAGCAAAGTTGGTAAGCATGGGGATTCTTAAGTCTTCCAAGTCCAAAGCTTTGGTGGCTAATCAAGGGAATCAAGGGACTCAAGGAAAGGGTTCCAATAAGAAGCAGAAGCAATCTAATCCAAAGAATCAACAAGATAAAGCACAATCATCCTCTCCAAAACAAGGGAATTCTACATCTTCTCCCAAGAAGGGAAATTCAAGCAAGAAGGAGAGACCAACTTGTTCATATTGCAAGAGGGTTGGTCATGATGAGCATCATTGCCACACTAAGCAAATTGATGAATTAACAAACATCATCAAGAAGAATAACATCAATTTGCCATCTGCCTACAAGAAGAAGGATTCATCTTCTTCCACTTCCTCACAATCAAAAGGAAAAGGGCAAGCATTTGTGGCTACTTCAGGTTCTTCACAGCAATGGATACTTGACTCGGGTGCCACTCATCATATGGGTTCTTCAAGGGAACAGTTTTCTTCTTTGGAGCAATCTAAGGTACCTCACATCTTCATAGGAGATGATACTCAAGTGGAAGTTGAAGGCGAAGGTTCGGTTGCCATGGATAATGGAGCATTTGAGAATGTTCTCTATGTTCCTAACTTGAGTGCCAATCTTCTCTCAATCTACCAAATCACTCACTTTGGAGATGGCAAGAAAGTTGAGTTTCTACCAGATTCAGTTGTGGTCAAAGAACTTAAGGATGATGCCTTGGTTGCAGTGGGACAAGCCAATCACAACACACGGCTTTACTCATTCTCCCACTTTGTACCTAAGTCTCCTTCTACAGCTTTGCTCACTCATTCAAATTCAGAAAGCAAGCTATGGCATGAGCGGTTTGGACATATCAATTACCGCTATCTTCAGCAGCTTAGCTCCAAGGCTATGGTTACAGGACTACCTCAAATCAGCTTTTCAGAAGGTGTTTGTTCAGGTTGTTCCATGGGTAAGCATCCAGAAGAGAAGTTTGAGAAAGGGAAGTCTTGGAGAGCTTTACAAGTTCTTCAGTTGGTTCACAGTGATGTAGCAGGACCATTTCCAGTGCCATCATTTAGCAAGGCTCGCTATGTCCTCACCTTCATTGATGACTACTCTCGCTTCACATGGGTCTACTTTCTTGTTCACAAGAGTGAAGTGTTTGATAGATTTCTTGCCTTCAAGGCTCATGTTGAGAAGCAATCAGGGAAGCAAGTCAAGATTCTTTGCACAGACAATGGAAGGGAATATGTGAACAATAGACTTGAGGAATTTTGTACTCTTGAGGGGATTACTCTTCAACATTCAGTTGCATACACTCCACAGAAGAATGGTGTAGCTGAAAGAAAGAATAGAACCCTTAAGGAGATGCCTAGCTGCATGATTCATGCTCAATCTCTTGGTCCTCAATTTTGGGCAGAAGCTATCAGTTGTGCCACTCACATCCAAAATCGGGTTCCCCATAAAGCTTTGAAGGGTATGACTCCTTTTGAGGCTTGGTGTGGTAGAAAACTAGTTGTGAGACAATTCAGAGTTTTTGGTTGTCCAGCTTGGGCATGAATACCTCCAGAGAAGCGCAAGGCATTGGAACCTCAGAGTAGACCTTGCATCTTTGTTGGATATCCTGAAGGTGTTAAGGCATATAGAATTTTGGATCCAGAGACACATGAGTTATTCATTGAGAGGAGTGTTCACTTTGAGGAAAGCTCTCCTAGCTTGACCTCTAATCCTCCTCTTCCTTCCTCCCTACTGGAAAGTGATGACAGTGACTCCGATGATGATTCTTCCTCAACTTTGACTCGCAAGATCACACCTTCGCAGGGTCCACTTGTAGTTGAGGCATCTCATCCTTCTTCTCCTACTAGACCTCGTTTGGCTCGACAGACTCTTGAGTCAGCAGGTTCTCTTGTTGGGGATCCTTCAGATACTCAAAGGACTCGGTCACAACATCAGAATTTTCCACATGCTTATATTGCTACTGCTTCAGATCCACAATCCTTTAAGGAAGCTTCGGGCATTCTTGAATGGGATTCAGCAATGAAGGAAGAGTATAGTTCCTTGATGAGGAACAACACATAGGATTTAGTTCCTCTTCCTAAGGGAAGAAAGATGGTTCGATGTAAGTGGATCTATCAGACTAAGTACGCAGCAGATGGAAGTGTGGATAAATACAAAGCTCGACTTGCGGCAAAAGGTTTCTCACAGGTTCCAGGTGTTGACTATACTGAGACTTTTGCACCTGTTGCTAAGATGAACTCCATTCGCTTGACACTTGCTATTGCTATAGCTCATGGTTGGGCTGTACATCAGATGGATGTAAAAAGTGCATTTCTTCACGGGGATCTTCATGAGGAGATTTACATGGAGCAGCCACAGGGATTCATACAGGATTCTTCATTGGTTTGCAGATTGAGGAAGTCTATCTATGGCCTCAAACAGGCCCCTAGGGCTTGGTATGCCAAGATGGATTCCTTTCTTCTCTCAGCAGAATTCATGAGGTGTCATTCAGATCCGAATGTCTACATTCTGAAACAGGATGATTCCCACTTGCTACTTGTGCTCTATGTTGATGATTTGATCATTACAGGGAGTACCTCATCCATCATTGGCAGTGTCAAATCTGCTTTGCAAGACAGATTTGCTATGACCGACTTGGGATTTTGCACTATTTTCTTGGGATTGAGATCACACAGTCAACTTCTGGGATTTCTCTTTCTCAGCCCAAGTATGCTCTTGATCTTCTAGCTCGGTTTCACATGGCTGATTGTAAGCCTGCACCGACTCCCTTTCTTTCAGGAGTCAAGCTTGAGGCTAAGTGTTCTACTCCACTTGTTGATGCCACTTTGTATCGTCAGCTTGTTGGGAGTCTCATCTACTTGACTCACACATGCCCTGATATCTCCTTTGCAGTTGGCATGGTTTCACACTTTATGCAGGAACCACATGAGCTTCATTGGAAAGCTGCCAAATGCATCTTGCATTACATCCAGAGTACACATCATCATGGGATTCATTATGCAGTAGGTACAGGACTTACCTTGGTGGGATATATAGATTCTGATTGGGCTGGAGATATTGATGATCGTAAGTCCACTTCTGGCTACAGTTTTCATCTTGGTTCTGGCCCCATTTGTTGGCAGAGTAAAAAGCAACATGCTATTGCTCTTTCTTCGACTGAGGCTGAGTATCGAGGGGTTGTTAATGCCGCTACTGAGGCTATTTGGCTTCAGAATATTCTCACTGAGTTTGTATTCACTCTTCCTCGTCCTACAGTCATTCATTGTGACAATCAAGTGCCATCCAGATCTCGAAGAATCTGGTTCACCATCAGAGAACCAAACACATAGAGATTCATATGCACTACATTCGGGAGCTGATACAGGAGCATGTCATCGATTTGCAGTATTGTCCTACAGCAGAGCAGGTTGCAGATATCTTCACCAAACCCTTCACTGAGAGTATCTACCATCATTTGCGAGCTCTCTTGGGGGTGCAGGATGTTTCTTCTGAGGAGGTCACTTGACTTCTTCATTCTCTCTTATGGGGGGGCTTTTTCCTCACTCGAGGTTTTGCCTTCTCATCTTTTTTCAGTTTTTGTTTCATCTCTCTTTTGGGGGGGAATTTTTTCCCACGTGGTTTTCTCCCTTTCTCTGCTTTATGAGAGATTGCATTGCATTTGTACATGGGTACCTAACATGGCCTAGTAGCTGGGACCCATCTTGCATTGTTTTCTTTTGTGTACATTCTCCCTAAGTTGCACTTAAGGGGGGGTGTTGGTGTAATTAAATGTCTTGTACCTTGTCCTAGGTCATGATTACACCTTAGTTAAGTTTACTTAGGGACCACATAGGATGTTGTTGGAGATTTTCCACCTTTGGTGGAGTTGACATCTCATTACTTTATCATTTCCACCTTTTGTGGACACATCATGTGATTATCTCTCCACATTTTTTGGGAGATCCACCTTTTTTGGTGGTTATCACATTATCACCTTTCCACTTTAGGTGGAGTGATAACCTTTCATTGTTGTCACAAGTCATAAGATTACGACACTTGTCATAATCTTATGCCCTTCTATGTTCTCACCTTGGCTATATATCCAAGGGGTCTCCTATGTACTATTAGCTCATTACATTCTATCATATTGACAAAATACAGTTTATTCTTGTCATCTTGTTTCTATCTCTCTTATGCTTGTGCTTTCTATTAGGCCTCTAGATCTTGGGTGGCTACCTTCATAGCCAATTCTTACAAATTTTAATGGCTTGAATCTCATCCCAAATATTGTGTGCCAATGTGAATCAGTGGAATGAGTTGGTAGGGCTTAGGAAATGATATTTCAAGAGTGGAAGGCATGGAGAACTGGGTTTTGAAATAAAATGAAGAGTTAAAGGTCTAAAAATGGTGGTTATTTTTCACTTAAAAATAGAGTTTTTAAACTAGGGTTTGCAAAAATCTCTGAGATACCAGAAGTTTTTTTGTTTTCTAAGAATATTGGGGACTAAATAAAGGTTTATAAGGTGGTGGTAGATTCTGAAAGGCCGTGGAAGTGCTACATCCAATAAACCCTCAAGAATTACACTAAAAACAAGGGTTTTCTAATTTGATGGTTATAGGTTCATACAAATGGAATCCAATTGCAAACTCTTTGTTTTCTTGGTAATTTATTTGCTTCCCCAAGGTTTCAAGGGTCTTTGTGGTGTTTATAGGTATGTTCCTTTGCATTTTTGGGCTAATTGAGTAACCTTTTCAAGGGTGAATGTATAGGATGTCAATGTTGGTCCAAAGGAGTCTATTTTGTTTGTCATATATGTTGTGTAACTTGGATATGGGTGTTTGAATCAGTCATGTGTTGGTCTGGTGTTTTGGAAAATTGTGGAGTAATTGGACAAAAACTAGTTTCTCACTATTACAAGGGTTTAAGGGGGTTAAAGAGGGAAATGTGTATTTAGTTGCTCGTCAAGTTTTAAGGAAGTTTTGGACTATCCAAAGAGGTTAGAATAATCTTGTTAGATGCCTCAAATAGGTAGGTTGCAAAGAGTTTTTGATTGTGCCCTTGTGTCTGCATCAATTTTTCACCTAATTTCACTCATCCAATGTAGCTCGAAGTGATTTGACATATTTGGTTGCAAAATAGGACCATCCCTAGCCTAAATGTACCCATCTGGATGTGTTGGAACAGTCTGTTTGGTCGTACAAGTTGCTGAATGAAAGTTGTACCACTTTGCAAATTTGCATTGCTTGCATCTGACAACTTTTCCCTTAGCTAAAAACTTGCCACCATGGGAAAATGCCTCTGAGATAGAAAAAATGAGAGAGGTTATTGTAGATGGGCCAAACACAATCCCATAGCCTCAAATGGAGAGTCTGTAAATGTAACGCCCGGCCTTGGTTAAAACATTAATAAGTATTTAATAAAATTAAATATTATATTTGCAAACACAAAACAATAAATATTTGAACACGACAAGACAAACTGGGCTACACAGGGTAACACAGAGATACTCGTTCGAAAACGAACAATGGTTTAAAAGGACCTGTCAATACCTTCGACAACATATTTATATTGAATTAGGGTACGCTCAGACCTGACAAGCAGGTGGAGCCGTTACCCAGTACCCGTGTCTGCAGGGAAACATCAACGTTAAAACATATATATATATACTCATGTTAGAAAACACACCGTGAATAAGAATTGCAGCATAGCAGGGTACTCACGAATGAGTAATGCCACACTATCTTCTTCACTGACACACACAAGCAAGATAAATCATAAACAATAGTCATAAACAATAAGCCACAGCATGAATGAATCTATCATAGTATCATCAAACTAATCACCTCAACATAAAAACCACATGAAAAATCTTAAGCTAATAAACCATATCAGATATATGTCTATCTCAATAACATCACAGAAACACAACCAGATAAATAGGACGTCAATATATCATCCATAGAGTATTAAAAACAACATAATGTCAGAGTTATAATTGAGAATACACAACATAGTATCGTAGTGAACTAAAGCATCTAACAGTCAAACCAAAAACAAACTAAAACATGATGTCACAGTGAGAGGGTCACTACATCCTCCCCCCCTAGGATAAGGCTTACTCCTGGAAGCCTACAAACTAGGTATAACAAACACATCGTATAAAGTGTCATATGCTCAACATAATGAAATAAGTCTCAATCTAACAAGACAACAAGAAGAAAAATACTACATTCATCTTCTACTATCAAATTACTCATTATCGGTTAGGGGACACTCCTTAGGGTCCTCATCTGAGTCTATAATTGTCTTCATAGAAGTGGAAGACTGTATGCGATGGCTTTCCTTCTCTTTCTTAGAGAGAATAGGTGCGTTAGGTCCACACCCAAATGGCCAATTTCGAACAACAGACGGTTTCTTCACTTTAACTGGATGTCCCGATTCTACAGTCTTTTTCCCTTTTTCCATTTTGATCCGAGAGAGAGCCTGGGCCAAGGTCTTATCATCAGATTCACAAAGTAGAGATGTTGGTGTTGAGCTTTCTTTAATGACCACACCTTTATGATTGACTCAAGAATCCTGCTGCTCCACACACTCATTTTCATGAGAACTTAGAAGGGAAGTAATCTGGCGGTTAGCTCCATGACCACAACCTCGTCCTCGACCACGACCTCTACCTCGATGTCTAGGCATGGTCCTACATAACACCACATAGAACAAATCTCAAAAATCTAAGTACTATATCCATGACCAACATAAATATCCTTCATATACGCCTACCCTATAGTTCCCTAAGTCTACTTCCTCGTATACACTCTCCAAGTCAGTATCCTACATCCTTGGAGATAATTCACAATACAACATATGGCCAACATTGAAAACGATAAAGATAAAATCATTTAGCCACTAAAATCATAAATAATCATTAAATGGAATTCAATTTTCAACATTAAAGTAAGAAATGCATGCAATATCAACATTAAATCAAGTGTAACCACAAGGGTCACAAGTAAACAAGATCACAAGGTGTGGCTAAACTATCACAACCAAATATAATCAAGTTGTCGACCTTCGCAATTAACATATAGTCATCAATAATCACAAAGAAAGTTCAAAATCTTCAAAATTATACAATACATCACTGCGTGACTAGACACTAGCCACCTAACGGGGAAGGAGAGAACTTTTCAGGCTATAACAATAGTAGTTTTCTAGTAGTGCGGAGTGATCTTCGACATGTCTTAGTTACATGACATAAATGGTAATAGGATAATACGAACTATAGAGTCTAACGCCTAGGACAACGTAATGGGCTTACTAATATCCAGAGTACCCAGTGTTAGAACCTAGTGCTCTGATACCATCGGTAACGCCCGGCCTTGGTTAAAACATTAATAAGTATTTAATAAAATTAAATATTATATTTGCAAACACAAAACAATAAATATTTGAACACGACAAGACAAACTGGGCTACATGGGGTAACACAGAGATACTCGTTCGAAAACGAACAATGGTTTAAAAGGACCTGTCAATACCTTCAACAACATATTTATATTGAATTAGGGTATGCTCAGACCTGACAAGGAGGTGGAGCCGTTACCCGGTACCTGTGTCTGCAGGGAAACATCAATGTTAAAACATATATATATACTCATGTTAGAAAACACACCGTGAATAAGAATTGCAGCATAGCAGGGTACTCACGAATGAGTAATGCCACACTGTCTTCTTCACTGACACACACAAGCAAGATAAATCATAAACAATAGTCATAAACAATAAGCCACAACATGAATGAATCTATCATAGTATCATCAAACTAATCACCTCAACATAAAAACCACATGTAAAATCGTAAGCTAATAAACCATATCAGATATATGTCTATCTCAATAACATCACAGAAACACAACCAGATAAATAGGACGTCAATATATCATCCATAGAGTATTAAAAAAAACATAATGTCAGAGTTATAACTGAGAATACACAACATAGTATCGTAGTGAACTAAAGCATCTAACAGTCAAACCAAAAACAAACTAAAACATGATGTCACAGTGAGAGGGTCACTACAGTAAACGTCACGGTTTCTAAGAAATAGACCTTCAAAGATTGTTGTCTTTTAGCACTTTGGACTATTAAGGGAAATCGTCGGTCCAATGTAGCTCAGAGTGATTTGGCATATTTGGGTGAAAAAGATGACCATCCCTAGCGTAAACGTACCCATCCAGATGTGTTGGAATAGCCTGTTTGGTTGTATGAGTTGTTGAATGAAAGTTGCACCACTTTGTAACTTTACATTGCTTGCATCTAACAACTTTTCCCTCAGCTGAAAACTTGTCACCATGGGAAAAAGCCTCCAAGATAAAAAAAACTAAGAGATATTATTGTATATGGTCCCAACATGATCCCATAGCCTTGGACAAAGATTTTGTAAGCCTCATGGTCTCCAAAAAATAGTCCTTCAAAGATTGTTGTCTTTTAACACTTTGGACTCTTAAGGGAAATCGTTGGTCCAATGTAGCTCAGAGTGATTCAACATATTTGGGTGCAAAAGAGGACCATCCCTAGCATAAATATAACTTTTTGGATGTGTTGGAATAGTCCGTTTGGTCGTACAAGTTGCTGAATAAAAGTTGCACTACTTTGCAACTTTGCACTGCTTGCATCTGGCAACTTTTCCCTCCACTAAAAAGTCATCACCATAGGGAAATGCCTCCAAGATAGCAAAAACCAAGAGAGCCTTTTTTAGATGGTCCCAACACAATCCCATAGCCTCATATGGAGAGTCTATAATCCTCGCAATCTTCGAGAAAAAGCCCTTCAAAGATTGTTGCCTTTTAGCACTTTGGACTCTTAAGAAAATTGTCGGTCCAATGTAGTTCAAGTGATTTAGTGTATTTGGGTGCAAAAAAGGACCATCCATAGAATTAACGTACCCATCTAGACATGTTGGAACAGTCTGTTTGGTCGTACGAGTTACGGAATGAAAGTTGCACCACTTTACAACTTTACACTACTTGCATCTAACAACTTTTCCCTCCACTGAAAAGTCCTCACCACTGGAAAACACCTCTAAGATAGAAAAAACCGAGAGAGGTTTTTGTAGATGGTCTCAACACAATCCCATAGCCTCAAATGGAGAGTCTGTAAGCCTCACGGTCTCTGAAAAATATCCCTTCAAAGATTGTTTCCTTTTAGCACTTTGGACTCTTAAGGGAAATCATCAGTCCAATGTAGCTCAGAGTGATTCGGTGTATTTGGGTGCAAAAGATGACCATCCCTAGCATAAATGTACCCATCCAGATGTGTTGGAACAGTCTGTTTGGTCGTATGAGTTGCGGAATGAAATTTGCACCACTTTACAACTTTACACTTCTTACATCTGGCAACTTTTCCCTCCACTGAAAAGTCATCACCATAGGAAAACACCTCCGAGATAGCAAAATTTGAGAGAATTTTTTGTAGATGGTCCCAAAATGATCCCATAGCCTCATATGGAGAGTATGTAAGCATCATGGTCTCTAAGAAATAGCCCTTCAAAGATTGTTGCCTTGTAGCACTTTGGACTCTTAAGAGAAACTAGTGGGCAACAAAGTTAACTTCTTCGAAAACTTGGTTTGAAGTAATTTCATTCTTTTTTATGCATTTAAAATGGAGTTTTAAGCCTTCCACCCTAAAAGTGACCTCTAAATAACTTCAAACACCTTAACTACCTCATTCTTATTCATTTTTTTTGCAAACAAACATTTTCATTCCAAGAGATTGAGCTTTCATGTTTGCTTGTCGGATTGAAAGCGGACCATGACACAACTTTCTTTTTTCAAAAATTATTTAGCATCATTGAACTAAGAATTTATCACACATTTGCATACAAATTAACGTTTGAGACTACAAGATGACATCAAAATGGCTAGTGTACTAAAAAAATTCTTATGATTTTTGAAGAATACTAATAACTTTAGTCAGTTGTCTTCTTTTTTCAATATCATACAAATTGAACCCTAGCATCAATAGACTTTGTATATTGAGCTACCATAATTTAAGTTTCAATGATGAATATTTATCATGCATGTTTAAATGACATTCAATTTTATGGTGGTTTTTTTGTTTATATGATGTTATGTGATATTCTAATCCTAATTAATGCTTCTAGGTTTATATATATATATATATATATATATATATATATATATATATATATATAAAATATTTTTACATGTTTTCTCCATTGTTCGACCCCTACACAACAAGTAAATGGCTGCATAGTTTGTGGAATGAGGGAGCAGTAGGCCTGAGACCCCTTTAAAGTTTGTTTGAGTGCATTTAAAATGAAGTTTTAAGCCTTGCATCCTAAAAGTGACCTCTAAATAACTTTAAACACCTTAACTTCCTCATTCTTATTCATTTGTTTTGCAAAAAATAATTTTCATTCCAAGAGGCCGAGCTTTCATTTTTTCTTGTTGGATTGAAAGTAGACTGTGACACAACTTTCTTTTTTCAAAAATTGTTTACATCATTGAACTAAGAATTTATCACACATCTATAGAGGAATAGACGAGTACTACAAACTAAATCACATTACACTTCAGTTCTCACTGACTTGATGTACTCTCCAACATCTCTCTTCTCTAATGTGGAGAGTTAGAACTGCTTGGCCATGCCTTTGCATAATTAGGGAAGTTTTTCTTTTTTTGACAATGTCAAAAGCATGGCTGCATACAAATTAGGAAAAAGACCTTTCCTTTTAGATTAGCAATGCATGGAAGATTCAAAAAGTATACTTGATATTACAAAAAGGTATGTGTTTATACACTTCAAACGTGCAATCATCCTTTGGTTCTTTCAAAGAAAAATCTTCCTATGCCACTGTTACACTACACAAGTAAACCATATTTTGTATTGTGGACCTATATTAAGCTACCACTCTCAAGACCAATGTAACAATGATACAAAATAATGTTTGAGACTGAAAGAAGACATCAAAATGGCTAGTGTACTAAAAAAATCTTATGATTTCTGAAGAATGCTGATAATTCTACTCAGTTGGCTTCTTTTTTCAATATCATACAAATTGAACCTTGGCATCAGTAGACTCTCTATATCAAGCTACCACAATTCAAGTTTCAACGATGAATATCTATCATGCATGTTTTAAATGGCATTCTAGTTTATGGTGGCTATTTTGTTTATATAATGTTATGTGATATTCTAATCCTAATTCATGTTTCTAGGATGCATATATATATATATGTATATGTGTATTATTTTTACATGTTTTCTCCATTGTTTGACCCCTACACCACAAGTAAATGGTTGTGTAGCATGTGGAATGAGGGGGTAGTTGGCCTAAGACCCCTTTAAAGTTTGTTTGAGTGCTTTCTTTTCATTTTTTGTGAGTTTTGTGCCAAGTTTCCTTAAATAAATGTTGTCTCATAGAATTCTATGACAAGCTAATGCAATTGATAGCTACTCCTAGTTATTAGTTATGTAAAGTGAAGTAATTGCATAACTGCTTAGGCTGACTTTGTAAAAACTATATTGTTATTGAAATTTTTTCATCTATCAACATCTAGTTGTTACTTATGCAATGTGAAGTAATGCTTTGAGTTTGAAAGATGTGCAATGCAATGTAATCAATAATATGAATATAAACTACATAATATAACCATTCTTTTTATGCTATTGTACATTGATATTTAACCATTGCTCACTTGATTAAATTTTCAAAGAATTTAATCATGCACATGAGGAAGAAATTAAATTTCGATTGTCAACTTCTATATATCAAATTATCCAATAATCTTGAGTGTATCTCCATAGACAAAAATGGCATCAACACCAACTCAAACAAAGTTTTACAAAATGTAGCATATGCCATCTTGATGTCTATTCAAAATTTACATGCTAAAATGTCTATCTCATCCTAAACTACTGGTGCATCATCAAAATGGAGCCTCTTTGCAGCACTCATTGGTTCTGAAGGTAGCTACACAAGAAAAATTCAAACCACAATTGAGATTAGTTATACTATATGATTTAAAATTGAATAATTAACATCAAAATCAATATACATTGAATTATAATTGGACTCTAAAATTGTAATCTTGATTACTTGAAATATCCATCTCTTCAAAGGGTCAGGAGTCCTAGAATATGCCCTTCTCAAAGAACTGACCAAACCAACTTTTGTATTGTTAATCTATATATGTGAACAAAAACATAAAATTGATCCAAGTTAGCATACAATTGTTAGTAATAGGAACATATAAATACCAAACACAAAATAAAATAAACACATACCTCTTTAGGCTGATCTTTTTCTTTATCTCCTTTTGGTGTTACGACACCTCCTCCTTGAGGTGTTTCAACACCTACTCCTTCAAGTGTTCCAATACATACTCCTTCAAGCATCGTGGCACTTGTCAACAATGATGTATAGCTCATAATTGCCAGTACATAAAAATGACAAGTACATATGAAACTAACAATCTATATTGATGTATGTATAATCGATCTTAAAAATCTTAATTCAATTGAATTTGAGTTCAATTAATTTCCCCTTGTCTAACATTGCACTTCCATAATCTGCACAAGGTTGTACCTTGCTTGCACTTGTCAACAATGACGTATAGCTCATAACTGCCTATACATAAAAATGACAAGTACATATGAAACTACCAATCGATGTCAATGTATGCATAATCAGTATAAGATCTTAAAATTCTTAATTCAATCGATTTTGAGTTCAACTACCTTCCCCTTATCTAACATTGCACTTTCATAATCTAGACAAGGCTGCACCTCACTCGCACTAGGTATTTCTTACAAGAGGAAAATAAGATAAACATATAAGTTATTACATAATTTCATTTATGACAATTCAAATGAAAAGCAAGTATATAATAAAAAATGTAAACAAGTGAGTGCAAAAATATATACTATGTGTGTGTCGAGGTCAAATGAAATGGCCCTAAGGGTACTATCAGTCACCTATGGGAGCTCCTCATACATCAACTATTAAATAGACCATGTAAATAAATATTAGTACATTATACTATCTCTTATTAATATTCATTTAAAAACAAATCCAAGTTATGAATTTAAAACTTAAATATTACCTATGTCACTATTCCAATGTCCCCCTCTCTAGTAGGAGAGGACTTTGTAGGGTGCTCTCCACTCCCCTGAGTCTTATCTATAATGTCCACATTATGGAGGTTATAATCAAAAGTGTCCAAGGGATGCTCGATAGGATGTCCAAGAGGAACCAAGCATATCTGGCGGCATATGGAGCAAGTATGTGGCACACAAATATGTGGACCTAATGAGGTTGATGTAGTAGCACTCGAACCATCACCAACATCACCAAAATGTGGCTGAGGTACTATAGAAGCATGTGAAACCAAAAGGCCACTCAAAGAGTGAATATCCTCGATAGTTTGTGTGGCCGCATCCTACATAATATCTGGATGATATACTAGAGGTGGTGGAGGAAGGGAAGGAGGGGAACATATGGGCACAAGACTACTCTAACTGCCCCTGGTCTATCCTGGGGCATACCTCCACCAATGTCCTAGAAGGGTTTAATGTCAAAGTAATTGACATGATGCCCTAACACAAACTCAACATATAATTTTTTAATAAAGTAAAATGGTATATCACAATTGTTGTTCGGTGGTTTATCAAAAACCATACACCAAAAATCCCAAAAGTTATCTACAATGTCCCTATGCATGCACCATTTTATAGAAATTTTTGGTTTATTAACATTAACTGGAAAACCAGTGCGGGGGTTAACAAATAAAGAGGCTATTTGGGCTTTGGTTATTCCGAGATCTTTCACATCATCATAAGAAAATCCACATGCATAATATTCCGTCATGTCTTCTTGCCACGAATGAAAGGCATTATGTTGGGCGGAGAGGGTTTCTATATTTTTAATTATATCCTTCAATGTGTTTGACATCTCAAATAATCAAGGGATTCTCTTATAAACTTCAGAAATGCCCTTTAATTGCTGCAATTTTTCACCAATTAATTCTTCAATTGATGGTTGTGGAGGTGGTGGAGCATTTAGTATTTGTGCATTTTCATTCTCAGCTAGTGGATCATTTGGAATTTGTGCATTTTCATTTTTAGCAACCATAATTCCTGATTAAAGTTAAAATCTAATTAGTCTAATTGACATTAGACAATATAAATGAAAATATTGTAAAAATACCTTAGTTTTAAAAAAAAAGCAAAAAAACCCTACTTTTTAACAAAAATCTATAAAATTCTCTAATTTTTAATACAATTACATAAACAACACTATTTTTAAATCAAAATCCATAAAAAACCATTCATTTTAATCAAAATCCATAAAAAAAAATCATTTTTAATCAAAATCCATTCTAAACTCAAATTTTTCATAAAAATTCAATCAAAAACCCTATTTTGAAAAAAAATCTAGTAAAAACTAACTAAAATTATACAAATCTAATTCAAAATTCGATCAAAGCAAAGATAAATCTAAAATATAACCTTTTCAAAATGGACATCGGATAAATTGGGTATCTGATATGCAGAGAACCTCCTCACTGTGTGTCGCCACCTGTTTGTGAATGCCAAATGATTTTAACATGCCTGATTTTTTTATATATATGTTTGCTTCAAATTGGATATCTGATTTGGATCAGATATCTAATTTGAATTGGATATCTAATATGGAGATTTTGGTTTGGTTTTTGCTTTGGAGGTGTGTACTAACACCCAAGCCACAAAAAATTCAACTCGGCATTTCCATGTTTTTGGGTTGATGAAAAATGTAATTTTTTCTCCATTGCCACTTTTTGGCCCATCATGATCCTGCACATACCCCTATGTTAACAAAAATTTGATTGCAGAATTTGGAACAATAGCTTTGACTATACTTCTGAGGATGTAATGTCTAAACTTGTGTACTGCTTTGACCAAAGTAAAGGCTTGTTTTTCAATATTTGTATATCTCAGCTCCACTTCTTTGAATGGAGTGCTCATAAAAGCAATTGGTTTCTCTTCTATATCTTTTCCCTTTTGTGTTAATACTATTTCACAAGTGTGACGAAAAGCAAAAGAATAAATGTAAAAAGGTTTAACATAATCCAGACTTACCAATACTGACACTTCTGTGATTGTAGTCTTTATATTCTTGAAGGTGATCTTAGATTTGTTTGTCCACTCTATCTTAGCATCTTTATTTAACATATCATTGAGTGGTTTCACTGTTTCGACAAATCCAATAATAAACTTTCAAAAAAAATTAATCTTATGAAAATATGACTTCAATTCTTTTCTACTTCTAGGGGTTGTATCTTGAGCAATGCACTCACTTTGTCTGGATCTATCAAAATACCTTGTTCAGAAATGATGTGTCCTAGTAACTTACCTTTAGTTACCATGAAAATACACTTTTTAGGATTTAGTGAAACTTCATAAGTTTCACACTTCTATAATATCGCTCTGAGATCTCGAACATGATCTCTTCTATCTTTTGAAAATACTTTAAAGCTGTCCATGTAAATAATTATGAATTTTCCTATCAACTCAAGCAAAGCATAGTCCATGGCTCTCTAAAATGTAGCTTTGACATTTATCAATCTGAATGACATCGTTTTGTAAGCAAAAGTTCCCCACTTCATAGTGAAAGTTGTTTTCATCTGATCTTCCCTTGCTACCATTACTTGGTTATATCTAGAGAATCCATCCAAAAAGGAAATCATTTGTGAATTGTTAACTATGTGTAGTACTTCTTCAAGTGAGGGTAGTGGATAATTATCTTTCTCAGATGCCTTGTTCAGATTTCTAAAATCTACACACAATCATATATCTCCATTTTTCTTTCTTACGGGGACCAAGTTTTCCACCCATGTAGAATGTCTGATAGGAAAATATATTTTAGTTGATAAGAGTTTTTGGACTTCATTTTGAATCAATGGTTCGAAGAGTGCATTTACTGGTGATTTTTTTTTTTCAGAAAGGCTTTGCATTAGGCTTCAATGGTATCGTATGAGTAATGATGGAAGTATCATAAGTCTTCAAATCTTCATATGTCCAAGCTATAACCTTCCAATAGTATTTAAGTGCCTAAGAAATAATTATTTTCTCTTCTTTAGTACAAACCTTTCCTATGAGCACATTCTTACGATCTTCTTCAGTATGCAAATTGTACAATTTAGATTGTCCTCCATCACTTTGGGACAAATCTTTCTATTTGACTATCTGATCAATATTGAATAATCATTCTAACTCAATATTTCATTTCAGAATGCTATTATCTTTGGCTTGAGTTAATTATTCATCTTGAATTTCACCATTAGGGTGATCTATCTCTTCGATTACTTTTGTTTCAAAAATACTAGAATTAGTGATGAACTCCAATATATGTCAGTCATCCTCGAATAACTACAAATTAGTAACATTATCAGGAACAGAATGTAGCTACACTAGCTTGACTATAAATTTATTCAAATTAGGAGCATCTAAAGGATCTAGAGTACTGGCAGTAGTAGCCAAAGCATAAAATCCTTGATTAAATCTTCTAGGGATATGAGTAATGTTGAATGCTTCAAAATCTTGTACTAAATCCCATATTTTATGTTGATAATTGGACAATCACTTGTAGTGACAGATGTATTGCTTTCAAACTTTTTTAACCACTAATTCGGAATAACCAAACACTTTGAAGATTTTGACTTTCTTCTTAATTGCAAGGATCAGCCATGTATAAGGGATTCATATTCTACCACATTGTTAGTACATTGGAATTGCAATCAATATGCGGCAAGAAAATATTTACCTTGTGGATTGATAAGTTCAAATATTATTCCAATTCCTTTTTTCAATTTAGATCCATCAAATTTAAGGATTGAAGCTTGATCATTTGTAGCTTGTATCTTAAAATTCTTCGATATCGCTGAATTACTCTTTTTAGTTTGTATGACTTGAATTTTATCTTTATGCATTTCTGATTTAGATCCTTTGACCTTATCATATTCTAGATAATACTGGTTCTCAATTCTGTGAATTATCTCTAGACACATCATACAACTATTTTCTGAGTGTGTAGCATTATGTAACCTGCACCAATCCTACAACAACAAACATTTTAATGAAATTTTGATTTTATCACTCCTGAGATTTCACAATAATATTCTTTTAAAATTTATCATAAGGAATATTCTCTTCTTTAGAACAATCACAATATGATTCAATTAAAACATCCATTCTAGGAGTCAATTAATTGGGTTTCTTAGCATCACACGTAAATAATTCTTCTATTTTAACTCCTAAACTTCATATTTTGTAAACTCCTGGTTACATCAATGTATAAAACTTCATTTTTCTAATCATAATCAGTAATCCTATATTTCATGTGTAGTTCTATTTCGATTCTAATTTGGTTAGGAACTCCCTTCCATGGTAACCACATATGTGAGAAATTAGTAGCCATATATCCATTCAATGTTTTAGACCACTCTCTACTCAAAAACATATCATAAGTATTAGGTATCTCAACAACTTGAATGTCTATATAATATTGGATTCTAGGGTCTAAGGCCAATTGCATGTGGATATTAGTAAACTCTTTTACTACATTTACTTCTGTTTTATCAAGTTGATTGAATTTCTTTAAAGAACTTGCCAGAGTTAACCCTAGCATTTGACATATGGATAAAGGCATCACATTAGTAGACACTCCAAAGTCTAGTAAACAATTATGAATATTTTTATCAAATATTCTCAGTGAGTTAAAATGGTGGAGACTCTAATTTTACTTTGTAAAAGACTACTTGTGCATCTGCTATAGGAATAATGTTCTTATCTTTTGTTTTATCCTGACTATCTTTCACCTGAGCATCCTTAAATTTTCCTTCTTTTGGAAAATCTTCTAGATTATTTAAGAAATCTTTCTTTATCATAGGTGTTTTGAGTAATCTTGATAGAGAAATGCTAATCTTTACCCTTTTTATTTCTTCCGCTAAATAATTAGTCAAATTGTTTTGGCCAGTGAAATATATCTTTTCACCTTTTGAAGAATTTAATGAGTTGTAATGAGAGGTTACCTTGGGTAACCCTGGGTCATTGCTTGATTTATCATTAGGTGTGTTGATGTGTCTTTTATGCACTTCTCAACACAGGTAGTGCGTAGCCACACTACCTCTTTTGAAGGAAATCTCCAACTACAAGTTACTAAAAATCTCCCCAAGGTCTCTCAGGTGTCAGGTCATGACTTGCATGGAACTCCTCAGTTGATTTTTGATGTGATTTTTTTGGAAATCACATGGTGGACTTACATAGCTAAATGTGAGATGGATCTTCAAATCAAAATTTTCTAAGATGGGAAGTAAAGTGTATTATGTTGTAGGTTTGAACAACAATCTAAAAATTTGATGTTTTCTTCAAGTTTGGCTTTACAATGTGCAATGAACCTTAGCACAGGCTATTTCTTAAAAAAAAGGAAAAGAGCAGGGGAAGATGGAAGGTTCCTAGATCTGAAACTATGAATGAACAATGATCATGGAGGTTCTGCTATGGACAACTCCTTTCAAACAGGATTCCACTTAACCAAGAGGTCTACAGTACCGCGAAATCTGTGCTATCTTCAAAGGTCTGCAAGTATTTTACCATTCATCCACCATTTGCATGCATGAACAAAGATAAAGATTCAAGGAGCAGCTTTAAATTTCAGCCCAGGATAACTTTGCAAGGCCATTTACCACCAAAAAATAGTGAAAAGTATGGGCTAGGAGGCATCAACACAACATGAATTTCTATAATCACAAAATAGTAGAACTAAAATCTATCAAAGCAAGGATACAATTAGCTAAAATAGCAATGTGAATATAACTAAAGCATCTAACAATAGAGATTGAACCATGAAACATGTGAAGAAACCAGAAAATACACCAAGTCAATATATTTTCATTATAAATTTCAGCAGCATGTCTTTACAACAACTCAACTCTCTTTGTAAATGAGAGGAGACCCCTATTTATAGTGCCCAAAAGGTTAAATGAATGGACAAGATTGATTTCAATTGTGTGGCCAAGATTCATTACAAAATAAGGTTTCACCTACCCCCAATATATAACAATTTAAAAATACATCTTTGCCCCTTCCCTATTTTGTCACTTAGTGACGACACTATAGCATCTTGTCTTTTGTTGATTTCTCTTTTGCTATAGATATTCCTTTGGGAGCTCCTCATTAGTAGTAGGGCTATCCTCTTGCTTCTTTGAAGCTGCATATTCCATGAATTTTAGAATAATAGGATAGAGCTTGTCTATCTCAATGATCTCATACCGTAGCATCTGGTAACTCCATTCTTTTGCATTATCTTCAAGCTTTTTCCAATCTTCATCATACTTTACACCCTGATCTCTAAAAAAATCTGATTGGTCGAAGGCATGGGTGGCGAAATCCATGAATTCCATTGTTATTTCACTAGACATCCCGTCCTCCATCTTCTTCTGAAAGTAAGGTTTTATCTTCTTGGGATCCATTTGTATTGCGGGCATATCATACTCTATCACCATCTCGAGATATTGAGTGCATTCTGCCCTAATTTTTTTGACCCATTCAATGTCTGGATCCACCTTACTCATTATCTGTTCCAGCCTTTGCTTTCTGCTATCGAAATCCTTCATCCACACATCCATCAACTAGTGATCATGTCTTTTGAATGCAAGCTCCTTTTCCCATGTGCCTTTTGTTAACTGAAGGATGGCCTCAATCTTTGGATAGGTGGAGTCATACATTGCAGGGAAGTTGATGCAGAGCTTCTTCGTACTCTCCAGAGATTGCTCTAGATCCAAGAACTTGTTAGCTGTTCAAATAGCCTAGGTAATACCCACGTTCCTGGCGTACAAGACCTGTTGGAACCAGCTCTCTTTAGTCTTGTCCAAGTTATTTATCCTCCCCAACTTATCAATTTTCTCTTTAGAAAGAGTTTGGGTAGAGCTATGGATGTGGTAGGCATGTCATCCACCGAAGACCATTGTTGGATGTAATCTGTCAAGGAGGCCACCTGCTCTTTGAGTTCGTCCTTCGAAACCTTGTCCTATTTTATCAAGTGCACTAATGTAGCCACTAACTCCTCAAGGTGTCCTACCATCTTCTCTCTGGTAGTGGTCCCCAAGTTGATGGTGGAAATGTTGTAGCTTATACCAGCCTGGCCTTCCACGGGCATTGCTATCTATGCGGTTCGGGACTTGGAAGCATCCATCATTATTTTGGATCTCACTTTAGGATTTTTCTCCTTCCTGGTTGAGCTTTGTACTCGATCTAGGATAGCTTCTAGCCTTGCTCTTGGATCCTTAGGAGTGAGACTCCTCTTTTCAAGCTATTTTTCCAACCACTCGGGCATGGAAGATTCTTCTTTGATGGATCTTGATCACCTTCACCCTTCTCTGCCAGGCCTTTAGTTTTCTCACCATTCACCTTGGTGTTGTCTCCTTCTTCCTCATCAGAATCCAAGATGAATGTGAGACATTTGATGGGAGGTTTAGTAATCAAATATCCTCAAGGACTTCCTTCTTCCTATGTTTCATTTTCCTTTATGTCTTCAATCTATTCGTCTTTATGCAGGTACCCCTCGGCTGGTCCTCTTCTTTGTCTTTTGCTTCTGTGGGAGGCAGCATAATTTCCAGTTGTTTTTCCTCTGTAGGGGTTTCCACAATTTTAGCTGTCTTGATGCCCTCCTCCTCTTCTCTGAGAGGTGACCCTTCTGCCTCTTCTTCATCGTGTTTTAGCTATCAGGCCATCTCTTCTACAAGATCATCATCAAAGGTTTGTATGATGACCTTACCGCCGACATCCTCCTCCTCATCCCTACTCTTGGAAGAGCCTATTCCTTCCTCCTCATAGGCCACTCTGTCAATTATCTAGTGTTCATACTCCTGTTGTTCATGGTATTCGTTGGCTTCCTCTTCAAATGACCTTGAGGCCTCTTGCTCCTGTCTCTCCCACTCCTTAGAGATGAACATGGTGACCTCCATATTCGGTGGTCCTACTAGAGGCTGTGAAGGTTTAGTAGTAGCGAGGACCTGTGCTAGGGCCACCTGAAGAGTGGGGTCCATAAGGATCTAGGAGAGCTCAGAAGGGAGATTCTGCATGTGTTTTGAGAAGGCCTCAGGAAAGGCGAGACCTGGCATTGGTGCCATTACTATAGCTAATGGAAGTGATGTGGTAGCTGACATGGCAGCTAAGGAAGGAGTAGTTATGGTAGAGGAAGAGTCAATTACTATTACAGGCTCAGTCAAAGGTGAAGGGGCAAGATGGATTGATATGTCCACTACTAGCGGTGATGTCCACTATTGGCAGTGATGTCGCGACCATGGCTAGAGAGGCAGATGGTGGGGTAGTAGAAATAGGGAGAGCCAAAAGAGGTTCTAACTGATCTGTAAGTTTTTCTTCTTCCTCTTAGATTATAGGCTGCTCTATGGTGCCTCTTGTTTGCTTGAGCCTTTTATAAGGTGAGTCTCCTACATCTTTCCTTTTATATAATTTGGGATCAAAACATTGCTTTGTTTCCATTTCTTTCCTCTTCTTAGATCTGGTGATTGGAGGAAATTTGGATCTCCTACTCATTGAATTCATGGTGGTGACATCTTCGGTGGAACTAGGCTCACTCTTTAGCCCTTCATATGTTAGGACCACTCCTTGTTGCTTTAGTTGGCTCACTTGTCCTTTAACCCATTCTTTGGTTCAAGCCATGATAGGTTTGGTCACGATGCAAGTTCATCGACCTCCTGTTCATCCCAATCAATTGCGGGCAGTAGTAAATTGGTGACTGCATTATATGGGGATCCATGACAGTGCCCTCATATTCTTCTACTTGATCCGATATGGGGAATAGTTGCACCCTTCTTATGATGTATGTAGTCATCCTCATATAGTGTCTGGCATGCACCTCTTTGTCATCCTGAAAATTTTCCTAGAAATCCTCGACATTATGTAAATCAGTGTACTCTGGCCCCAGTGCTTTCTTACATGCCCATATGGTTCCATCCGTGGGAAAGAAGTGTGTAGTTAGAAGTGGTATTCCACTAGCTCCTTTACTGAATTCCCAGCTCACTAGAAAGTTTGTAGTTTGTACATGCCCCAACCAAGGGTCAAGGGATAAGAATCCCCTGCCAAATGCTTGTTGTTGAGGATGGTGTGCACATGTTGCAGCTGCCACGAGAGTTCCAATAGTATAATCTAGTCATTGGGGTACCAAGGTAACTTGTTCGGCCTTTTAGTGAAACCCTGGGTGCGAATGTAGGTAAACTTGGGAAATTGAAGGAATAGGAAGGTGTACTACTTCAGGAATGCTCGCGCACTATGAGAAACCCTCCTCTCAAAGTCCCCTCCAAGTAGTTAGATGACGTGGCCAATGAAAGCATCATTGACCTTACAGTATTCCTTCTTAAAATTTATGAATTGGAGCTGGGGATGTCTGTCATAGACTTTCAATCTTTGCCCTAGGTCCTCGTCGGGTGCTATCAACATTCTGCTGTATTGTCTCTGCTCTACCAGTGAATAGACCAAATAGAAGGTCATGTAGAATTTGAAACTCTTTTTTATATTCATAAACTACTCATGGAAGTAGTCGCTTATCATGCCTCCCTCATAGAATGAGGCCTTCGTGGTGACATCCTCGTTCCCGCAGAGGATCTGCTCAACAAAGTAAACCATCCATTCTTGAAAGAATACAGTGGTGGGTAGGCCCATTACCCAACTCAGTATGGTGACCAAGTCATGGTAGTCTTTGTGAAAATTGTTGCGAAAGAGTTCTTGGGGAACTTTCATAGCGCTGCCCCTTTTTTCCTTGAGCCAATGTTGATTTATCAGTCTCTTGCAACCCATCAAGTTGTTGTCCCATGCCACCTTAATTTCCTCTATGGTGGTTGTTTCCATCTCTTTAAAAGTGGGAATGTTGAATGTCTTTGTAATACCCTCATCTGAAATGTCCACTAGAATATTACCATCTATGTCAACGATGGTCCTTGTCTTGGGTTGATAGGCCTACCAATAGGCCATGTCTAGCTCAAGGGAAATGAGAGATGGGGGGAAGCCCGCAACTTTTGTGATTCTGCTTTTCCTGATTAACCTGGCATTATCAGTCCTCGGGTGAATTCTGACCTGACCAATATTGGTGTCTATGATTTCTTTCCAGTCTATGGTGATTTTTTATCATAGAGGTTCACCCTAGAATTAAAACTTCATCTGGTCTTTATCTTCCTTCCCATAAGGAGTCTTTCCTGACTTCTTTGCTTTGTCTTTCTCTATAGTCCCCTCTGAGGGCCCTGCACCTAATTCCATATATCCTGCGAGCATGGATATAATGAGTACAATCGATTATAAAGGTATGGACATTAGTCAAAATCCAATTTAGACAATATATGACTAATGAAATCAAATGTTTTCTTCAAGATATCATTATCTATTTACTGGAGGGACTTCGGGTAATCTAAGCCTGGAGGGTCGAACTTCCCTAGTAGAAATGTTGTTTCAAAAAGGGAAAACAGGGTAGCATGACCTAGATGATTTCTTAACTTCAAACCTTGGTGGTTTGAGGGGCTCATGTTGAAGAGGGCCAAATTTAAGCACGTGGGTCGAAGTTAGTTTTCCAATTTGAGATCATTTAGGTCACTTTTGGGGCTCCTGAAAGTTCAAGTTTGGAAAGGCGTCAAAGGTTTGATGTTTGAAACAACTAGCTAGAAACGGAGTTCCAGGGACGGAACTCCGAAGTATAGGAATAAAAGGCCAAAGGACAGTAGGCAGTTTGGGACCCGAGGGCCAGAAAGACACCAAGGTTTTGCCATCCTGGAATGGAAATCCTGAAATGGAAACCCAAAAGGAGCGGTTCGGTGGACCAAACCTGGCATGAAGCTTGGACTCCGATTTTTGTTTTAAGTTTCTCTCATCGAATAGGAGGGTGAAGCACAGAGGCTGGAATGGTGAATGCGATTTTCCCTATTTAGGGCAGAGTTCATAGGACAAAATTCTAGAATTCAGGGCCTAGTGGGAGAAAGGACATTTTTAGTTCAATTCTGTGTTTCATGGCAAACGGGGGTTTGGGGCTTGGGTGGTAGAAGGTCATTGCCTGATGATTGTTTCAACTGGGAAAAGCTACAATGGAGGTTCGCGAACAAAATCCCGTGGACCGGGACCTGAGGTCGTGACAGGAGGTTAATTCCTAGCAAAACACTGGATGACAGGATGCAAGGCGAGCCCCAAAGGTCGGGAAGACGGGTTCCATCCACCGTTCATGAATGACAAACACTTAGAAGAATTCCAAACAAGGAATTCCATGGTCTTAGGACCAGGAAGGTGAAATGGAGGTTGATTTCAAAGTTTGCAAAACTTTGACAATGATTGAATGACAGAGTCCTGGGAGTTCGGGCCCGAAAGGCAGATTTTCTGTTTTGGAAAAAGATATTTCTTTTCATAAGTTTAGTGGCGGCGGAAGGGTCTGGGCTCAAAGGGCTTGAATTCCTTGGATGAAGAATGGCCATAGAAAATGAAGGTTTCAGATCAACCCTATGGGATGCTTGGGAGGTTTCCAAAGATTCTAATACATGGGTTTTGTGTGTGTCACATTTATCTATCTATCCCATGCATTTTAATCCAATTTATTGAGTTTAGGCTTTTAAAAATTATGAAAAACTTCTCAGGAGGGGAAGCAACGAACCTACCTCAGAAGTAAAATGAGGGAAGCTTGTAAATTCACCGTAGATCAGCAAATGATGGCAATGGGTTTGAAGGCGACAATTGACGAAGGTGGTGAACTTTCTCTGGCAAGCATTCTAACCTCTTCTAAAATCCTGAGAAGTGAAAATGACAGGCTGGGGCTTGATATTTATACCCCCTCCTACCATTAATGGCTTCATTAAATGCAAGTATGACAAGAAAATTGGTTGGTGAGTTTAAATTCGTGGACAACTGCGGGATGTCTAGGGTCTGGATGTCAAGAAGATGCAAGGTGGTGGCTGTTAGAATAGCCAAGATATGATTGCAAACCAAAATAGACCTTCCATAGAAGAGGAAAACGAAAAAGTAGAAGCTTTGCATAAAAACATGCAATTTGATATATTCGAAAAGACCAATAATTACAAGAGATAATTTTCTTTATAAAAGCAAAAATTCCTAGACCTAATCTGATCTTGAGCAACAAGATAGCTCGATAAGATAAAGATAAGATCCTATATCTTAGGAATTAAATAAATCCTAAGTAAACTTATGCTAAGTGTAATTAATAATTAATTACACCAACACCCCCCCATAAGTGCAACTTAGGGAGAAGCAGATTATTATGCAAATATGAGTCCCGGCAACAAGGCCTGATCAGGTACTCATGTACAAATGCAAAGAGAGGTAAACCTGCCTCAGTGAGATGAACTGTTGTGAAGAAACACTGGAAGAACTTTGATGAAGCAACACTAGAACCCCAAATCTGGAAAGCAAGGAAAGATACTTCTGTTTGCAAAAAACCAATCGGAATCACAAATGCAACAGCAAACCTGATGCCAAGGAACACTAGAAACTCACATACTGGATCAACTCTAAAATCTATGAACAATAGTAGATGAAAGGATGAATAGACCCATAATGGTGACAAATCTGGAAGCTATGTCTCGAAGCCAATACCAAACTAAAACTAAAACTATCCATAAGACGAGTACCATCAATATTTTGGAACATTAACCATAAAACCATGGCCTTCAAATGAGAAAGATCTGAACTAATGTGGATCAAGAACTATAAAATCCCAATGTGAAGTTTGAACCGAAACAAACCAATGATGTGTCTAGCTAAGCAAGAAAGAAGATAAAATGAGACAACAAGAAACTAGACAAACTCATGCGAGTTGTCACTAATCATGAAAGATGGATGCAATAACCCCCCTTAATGGAACTTTATCTCAGTTCACTTATTACAATAACCCAATGATTGTAAAAGGAGTCAATGAAAAACATGCATAAACTATAGAGAAAATGCAAACATAGTGCATGAAAACAAAAATGAGTGCATGCACAAACCAATGTTCACATTTGCCTCCATGATAAAAAAATCTTCAAAATTTGATTTCTGAAAAATTTGTTTATAATGAGTAGACAAAAGCAGAAACCCAGAAATTTTTTGAAGCAAAAAATAAAACCCAAAAATTGTTTTTTGATCCAGCAAGCAGAAGATGAAAAAATAATTTTTTTAAACCTTCAACCAAGAGGAAAATGACGCATGCCAATTTTTTAACAGCAGTTTTCTCCAAATCCGTACAAGATATCAAAAATCTAAAAGATACATAGTTCAGATTTTGACCCTGGCTACAAAACCCAGAAATCGTTTTTCCTACAACTGAGTGGAAGCTGGATTTTTGAATAAAAAATGAAAAACAGCTTTAATCCCTTACAAAAAAAAAATACTATGAGAGAATATCTTCAAAACACGAACAGTCAGCAATAGGTTTGGAGCTCTGATACCATATTAGAATAGCCAAGATCTGATTGCAAACCAAAATTTACCTTTTACAGAAGAGAAAAATGAAAAAGCAAAAGCTTTGCATAAAAACATGCAATTTGATATATTCAAAAAGACCAATAATTACAAGAGATAATTTGCTTTATAAAAGCAAAAATGCGTAAACCTAATCTTATCTTGAGCAACAAGATAGCTCGATAAAATAAAGATAAGATCCTATATCTTAGGAATTAAATAAATCCTAAGTAAACTTATGCTAAGTGTAATTAATAATTAATTACACTAACAATGGCCTCTCTAATGTTGCCCTGCAAACAACCATCGAAAGGGATCCCAAGGCCTGAAGGGCGGGAAGTCGTCATAGGTTCGTCATCTTCAAAATTCAGTTCAGAAATCATTGGCGGCAATAGGGAACTTGGCATCTGGCAGGCGGAGTGTCGTCCACAATTTGTAATCGAGAATAGTGAAGTCTGCAAGGAACTTCGGACGTGGAAGTCTGGTTGGTCAGGCCCAGAGGGTTCGAAAGCAGCCCAAAGTTTTCAAAAGTTTAACTGATGAAAAATAGGGAGTCGAGCTCTAGGGTTTAGGAAGGCGAAAACCTTCCGCCATTTGAAACAGCGAGTATAAGGAGGAAACTCAACTAGGGAAACCTGACGGCATGAACCTGCTAGGCCCGAAGGCCATTGGGAGAGGAAAACTACCAAGGGGACTCTACAGGGCACCAGGTCTTATTCAAATGGGGGAGATGAGACACGGTCAACTCAAGATGAGGCTTTGAAGGTACGTTGACCATTGGGCATGCCAAAATGGAGCACACAAAATGAGGCAACAAAAAAAACATCTCAGCAAGGCGAAAGAAAAGAGGGTCCCCATTTCGAATGGGGCATGTGTGCTGAGAGAACAACAAATGGTGACTCTGTTGGGATATTCTCCTGAGCATCCTAGGGATAAGCATTCATTTAGAACCCAGAATATCTGGTTTCACAAACCAGAAGTAGACCTTCAAGAGTGAATTGAGAGAAAAGGAACATTAGCTGGGTCAGTGTACAAGACATCTCAGAAGTGTGTGTGTGTGTGTCGTGAATTTATTCCTGTCCTCAAGAACTATGATGGATGGCTGCTAATCTGACCAAGTAAGCTATGTAAACTGTCCAATGCCAAAAGTAACTTGGACATTGTCCCGCTACTAGTCAGGCATCCATAGCCCCGACAGAGTTGTCGCTATGACCCTAGGGATATTTCTCTACTACTAGTCAGGCGTCCATAGCCCTGATAGAGTTATCCACACACCCATACGGTTGGTTAATTTCAAAATTTTCTTTCTTTTGATTTCTTTTGATACTTCCTTCAACTTGTTTTCTTTCTTTGTCTTTTGCTTGACCATGTAAGCGCCGAAGCCTACAAAAGGTTTGGGAATCGCAATGGTCACTGGAGAGGACCTTGGATTTTTCACTTACTAGGGTATCATAGTAGCCATTGTGCAATCCTTAGGAATAATTAAGGTGTTTTTGTGTGAGATCTAAGATATGTGTAAAGAGAGCCAACAAAGGGTGAAGTTCTAAAACAGAGTTCAGACAAGGAAATCATTCCTAGGCAGCTTTTAGGGACCAATAGTCAAGAATGAATGTTTATCTAAAGAATACTAAGGACGAACAACAAAGTAGGCCATTTATTGAATTAGTTCAGTCACCATAAAGAGATGGAGGACATCTTTTCAAAACAAAATAGCTAGGAACGCGCAAAACAGAAGACAACAACGTAGCAAAATGCAAGCAAAGCAAAAAAGACAACCTATTCTAACCTATATATAGGTATTTACATAAAAGAGCCTACGGGAGCTCAAGCTTGAAAGTAATGTTTTAGATGCTTCCCGTTGACTGGCAACGAGACATCTTCAGCAGTTAAAGTCTTCAAGCGAAAAGCATTGTCTACCAAAATTTCAACTATTTTGAAGGGGCCAAGCCAAAGCTTGCTAAATTTGTTGTGTCCCCCTTTCCTTTCATGGGCCTTGTCCCAGTACATGAATAAATCAACAATTCTAAAGGCCTCGATCTTGGCTCGGTGGTCGAATCTCTCTTAACCATGCCCTAATGTTTGGAAAAAAAAATTATTGCACAATCTCAAACTTCTTCTAAATGCAAGAGCTTAGATAACCAAGCTTCTCTACGATTCCCTCCTTCGTAAAAATCCTTGATAAATTGGAGAGTGTGAATCTTTAGGTGGATAGGAAATATGGGCTCTAATCCATAAACAAGATGGAATGGGGAATCACCAAGGGCAGCCTTGTGGTGGGTACAGTCTACCCAAAGGGAAAAACGAAGCTGGGTGTGCCATTCCTTGGGATTCCTATCTAGCAATTTCTTGATTACCGCGATCAGGTTCTTGTTCATAGACTCAGCAAGGCCATTGCATTGAGGGTAGTAATTAGATGAAAACATAAGGGCAATACCATAGTCAAAGGCCCAACCAGAAAATTTGAATGAAGCAAAAGTAGGCCCATTATCACATACCAATGCATAAGGACAACGAAAGCGATTTAAAATGAAACTTTCCAGAAAATTTGTCACTACTTCATGTGTGCATTGCTTACATACAGTTTCTTATGTCCATCCAGTACAGTAATCAGTAGTGGTAAGAATGTACCTATGTCCCACAGATGATGGGAGGCTTACTGGACCGATGAAATTGAGGCCCCATTACGTGAACAACCTTACTTCTAGCACATGATGCAATGGGATAGCAACATTCTTTTCCTTGGTGGCAGCTTTCTGAGATGTGTGACATGAATGAACATGACAGTGGGCATCTTTGAAGATAGTTGGCCAATAATATCCTGCCCTTAATATCTAATGAGTGGTGGAGGACCCGGATCCATGACCAGTGCCGAACTTATCATGAAACTCCCTTAAGACTCGATCTGCTTCTTCCTTACTAAGGCATCTCAAGTAAATGCCTTCATGATTTCTCTTGTATAAAATGGACGCTTGCAACATATAACCATTTCTTTTTCAATCTAAGAGCACACTTTTAGACTCCTTGTAAATGAGGTGAGCACTTGTGGTTCAGCAAATAATAGATGATGTTTTTATACCATTCCCCTGGGAAAACATCCTTGAGCTAGTATTGTTGCACAGTGAGTTTGGATCCAGCCTCTGCTACTGCTTCAACGATCATTTAGGTAAGGGCATGTCCTCTCACCAATCTCATCAGTTGGATTTCCATGTCATATTCCTAGAGCAGGGTGACCCATTTGGCTCTTTGTTTACCCAATTCACATTGCATGAGCAACGTTTTTACTGCTAGGTCAGGGACAATGGCGAACACTTTGTTATGTAAGATGTAATGCCAAAATTTATTTGCTCCCCGCACAAGGGCATATGCTTGCTTTTCTACGTTGTGGTATCACAATTCAACATCTTTCATGGGAGCACTCATGAAGGTGATCTAGTGCTCATTTCCTTGATCATCTTCCTAAGTCAAAATGTTGGCACATGAATGCTCTGAAGTGAATGAGTAGATATAGAACGACTTCAAATAATCTGGGTTGACTAGCACAGGCACTTCAACAATGGCCCATTTGATTTCTTCAAAATCCTATTTAGCTTCAAGAGCCCACTCAACTTTGGCATCCTATTTTAACATGGCGTTGAGTGGTCTAACAATCTTAGCAAAACCTATGATGAACTTCCTAAGGAAATTGATCTTTCCAAAGAAGGATTTTAATTCTTTGTTGCTACCCGATGGTGGGATCTTTAGTAAGGACTAGATACATTTAGGGTCTATGGCGATTCCATTCTCTGAGATGACATGCCCAAGCAACCTACCTTTAGCTACGCCAAAAATGTACTTTTTGGAGTTAAGGAAAACTCCAAACTCCCTGCATCTTTGAAAAACTTTGCATAAATCAGAGATGTGATCGCTTTGCTTTTTAGAAAACATAGTCAAATAATCCATGTAGATGATTATGCATTTTCCAATCAGATCTTTGAATGGCAATATCCATGGCAGGTTGGAAGGTGGCCCCAACGTTGATTATCCCAAAAGGCATTCTCTTGTAAGCGAAGGTCCCCCACTTAGTGATGAATGTTGTCTTATAGCGGTCTTCATACTATACCATCACCTGGTTGTATCCAGAATACCCATCGAGGAAAGACACCATTTGGGAGTCATTGACGATCTGCAACACCTTGTCTAATGAAGGCACTGGATAGTTGTCCCTTTCTGAAGCTCTGTTCAGATTGCGGAAGTCCACACACAATTTGATTTCTCCATTCTTTTTTCTAACTGGGACCAAGTTGGCTACCCATGTAGAATGCCTGACTGGGAAGATAATTCTTGTTGAAAGCAACTTTTGTACCTCCTTGTAAATGATGGGCTCTAACAAGACACTAATAGGGCACTACCACTGGTAGAATGGCCTCACTTCTATCTTGAGACGGATGGTGTGCATGATGATGGAGGTGTCATAAGTCTTGAGATCTTCATAGCTCCATGCTACCACATCGTAATACTTTTGCAAAGCATCAATGATTCCCTTCTTTTCTTTAGGCATGCACACTTTTCCAATAAAAACATTTTTGGTTTCCTTGGTTGTCCCAAGGTTGTGGGCATCACACTGGTTGCTTACAACTTCCTTCTTTGTCTGTCGGTCCTGGTCTCTAAACTGGTCCAAATCAAATATGTGTTCGAGCAGAACCATGCCTCTGGGAATCATGTTGGTTATGAGGTTGATCAGCTTCATCAATTATTTGGGTCATGAAGGCATCAAAACTCGTGATGAACTCAAGGATGTGTTTATCATCATTGGAGACCTAAAAGTGAGTGACATTGTTAGGGACAGATGGTGTAGATATCAACTCAACTATAAACTTCTTAAGCCTAGACAAGGAAAGGGGTTGCAAAGTGCTGGTTGCTTGAGCCAAGGCATTGACTATATGATTCTGAGCATAAGGGATCAATTGTATATTAAATGCATCTAAGCCTTCTAAGAGATCCCAAGCCCTATGCCTATAGTTCGCGAGTCTTCTATTGTGATAGGAGTACAATTTTCTAACTTGTTTAACTACAAGTTCAAAGTCCCCGAATACTTGCAACATTTTAACATTTTTCTTCAAGGTCATAAGAAGACCATGCACTAATGCTTCGTATTCCACTACATTATTGGTGCAATGAAACTGCAGCCTATGGGCAACAAGAAAGGTCTTACCCATTGGATTGATGAGTTCAAACCTGACACCGACTCCTTGTTTTGATTTAGATCCATCAAATCAGATAATCCAAAATCTGGAAAGCTTTTTCATTTCAGGTTCAACTTGACTCTGACTTCCTTCTGGCTCGGTGGTTGCTCCCATAATCTTTTGGGAATCTCGCAACCCGGTGTGTTGAATAGTAGGTGGTTCTACAAGCGCCTCCTTTGGTGTTTCTTTTCGAGGTACAACTGATTCTTTTACATGCACTACTACTGTTTGACACAAGTAGCAATCAAACTTGGAATGGGTAGCATTGTGAATTCTACACCAATTTGGTAGTAAAAGATCCTGGAAATTCATCTGGGTGTCTAGGCTGAGTTGGTCCCTTGCACATTTTTCCATGAATTCTTAGAAACCACTGAGCAATCCTTGGTTGTCACCTTCATCGATTTTATCATATGATTCTATCAACATTTTTGTAGTCAGAGGCATTTGAGTAAAGCCAGTTGGAGGAATGCACTGCACTAAGAGCACTTCCATGACATACTCTTCTTGAGGTTCGAATCTATCTTGATAGGCCAAGGGATAGTAATTTCCCAATTCTGTGTCAACAAACAACACATTGTTTAAGTTGTACTCTGTGATCATATATTTCATACGGGGCTTGTGATCTACACGAATTTGATTTGGCAGTCCTTTCCATGGTAGCCACATGTGAGAATGGTCCGTGGCAGCATATCCATTCAATGTTTTGGTGAATTCTTTTCCCAAGATGATCCCACATGTATCAGGAATATCAACCACCTAAATATCAATGACTTGTTGTATCCTCAGATCCACAGTGATTTGCATCGGGATCCAATTCATTTCTCCCACAATGTTAATCTTTGTTTTGTCCAATTGGGTCACCTTCCTCCTAGAGGGTGTGGGAGTAATTCCAAGAGCCTTACATACTGCCAAAGGCATAAAATTGGTAGATGCTCCTGAATTAAGTAGGCAGTTATGCAAGTTTTTCCCAAATATTTGAATGGTGGTGAGGAAAGGGGGAGTTTCCACTCTTCCTTGCAAGAGGCCCATAGGCACGTCTACCTAAGCTACTTCAGATTTGTTCATGTTGCTATTTTTATCTTTAATTTGCCTAGATGACTGATCCTTAGAACTCTGCCTATTGTTCTGGTCTAGCTCTCTTTCTGACTGTTGCCTATTATCCTGCACCACAGGTTCTTTCCTAGGTTCTTCGAAGCTAACCCTTTTTCTTGAGGCCTCATGTGTCGTTCTAGAGGATGGGGTTTCATTGAGTACCTTAAAGAAGGCATGTCTTATGATAGGGACCCGAAGTAGTTCAAAGGAAGATAAACTAATTTTCACTTTCTTGAATTCTTCTACCACATATTTGCCCATCTGTTCAATCTCAGAGCCAAAAGCTTGGCCTATTATAGAGCTAGGAGGTTGGACTTCCCTTGGACCTGACTAATTTTGGGGCTGGCCTTGAGGCTGATTTTGTGCCTAATTTTGAGGCTTATCCTTGTCAAGATATTGGGTGGGTATATGGGGAAGCCTAGGATTATTGTTGGCATTAGGGTCAGGCGGGGTAGTAAAATTATTTGGTGGTGTACAAGTTGTAAATGGCCCACCTGCCTGCCTATTTCTAAGGAAGTAAGGGGTTGTTCTCTAGTGAAACATGTGAATTTCATCTACATATTGTTCTTCCTCATCTACCGGACTATTTTCTACTGAATCAAAAAGATGAGCCAAGGTTTGCTTGTTACTTACCTCTTGCACTTCTTCACTTTTAATGGGAGTAGGCTTGATCTTAGGATGATTATGGTTGCTTCATGGAAATGACACCTGGTTCACCACGAGACAGGAGGAGTCATAAGGTTTAGATGGAATGATGTCTCTACAACCAGTACTATCAATGACATTCTAGACCTCAATTTGGAAAAATTTTGCAGCTATCTAGAATTCAGGACAATCCAACTCAGAGTGTCTACTGGTCTTGTGAATTCAACACCATCCAGACAAGGCTGCCTCGGTGAGGTACCCCATTGGCTACTCTCTCATTGTTGGCCAACAGATCTAGAGGAGTAGGGACATATCCATTATTGGGCTTCGTATTCTATGTGCGGTTCTACCTCTGAAAGGTCTCCTCTCAGAACTTTGATTCGTATTCTATCCTCTATCATAATTCTGCCTGGAAGAGGTGCTTGTTTCTCGGTTGTCTCTATTATCTCTATTATCTCGGCTATCTCGATTGAAAGTGGCCTGGAGGTTACGTTGGGATGCTTGCAACTGTTATTCTAATTCTTTAAGTGTGTCATCTTTGTAGACATTTTATTTATCATCTCTGTCATCTCTTTAAATTTGTCTTTCTCAGTAATGTTGCTTGGCTGCGGTGCCAGATTTTGAAGAGAGACAAGTGGGGCTACCAGTTGATTCTAATGTACTAGGGGAAATTCTGGTCCCAAAAAAAATAGTGGTACTTGTGGTTGTTGAGAATACACCTGTTGTTGTTGGGGAGCTTGAAATTAGCTTTGTTGCTATTGAGGCTACAAATAAGAAGGCACAGGAGGTGCATAACTCATTGGCTGCCCTGGGTGCAGAACGATGGGAAACTGAGGCACCTGGTTCATAAGAGGGGTGTGGTTAGAAAATGATTGATTAAGCCCTTGAACCTGCATCAAGTGAGCTACTGGTCCCAAAGAAGGTAGCGGGCCCGAGATATTCTGCCTCAAATCTGCACTGGCAATAATAGCCTCTATATAGGAAGTCACTAATGAGGTTGGTGGAAGATGCATCCTCTTTACCAAGGTAGATGTAAGGTTGTCCAATTCCACATAATAGATTGGGAGGGCTGTAGAATAATTATGGAGGTATGGGTCCTAAAGCCTTGTGAAGGCATGATTAAAATAGTCATTGAAGGACCTAATAGGTTCATTGACTTCCCTCCGGACAAACATAAACTATCTATATAATTCTGAGGGGCTGATTGGGATCTTATATTTCTTAGGAAAGCATTCTTCATTAGGTCCCATGAGGTAACGGACCCCTCGATAGATTGATGTAATAATAGAAGGCTTCCTCACCCAACAAATGTGGAAAAAGGTGGCACACTACATCCTCATGATCAACTTGCATTTCAGTGATTGCTATTTCAAATATTTTGATATGTTCTTCAGGTATTCTTTATGGGTCACGAGGATTAAATTTTGAACAGAAGCCCTCTGAATTCTTGGGCATATCATGGTAAGTTGCAAAATGTATTGGCAAAGGATTTTGCACCAACCAAGCCATGGCGGGAGGTGGAGGTGGTATCTATTGTTGTGGAACAATAATCTGTAGTTGTACCTATAGGAGGACAATAGCTTGGGCCACAGTTGTTTGAACTGTATCTTGGGCTTTAAAGGCCGAGAGAGAAGCAACTTCCTAGTTGTCAGAGATAGGGAGTGAAAATGTAGTTTCAAATGGTCGAGTGGAAAATGAACGCAAGCCAAATGAGGGTGAAGGTGGAAGGGAAGTGGGTGGAATGGAGGAAGAGGAAGAAGCAGCCTTGCTTCCCTTAGTTTTTTTTCCCTTGTAGGGGGCTACAGCTCTTGGAATTCTCCCTTATTCGGTGTCGACTATAAAACTCTTTAAAATCTTTCTAGGGAGAATGATCTGATTCGATCTAGCTTCACAAGGCCCTCTTTCTAGTGTCAGTTTTGTTGATGTGTCTTTTATGCACTTCTCAACACAGGCAGTGCATAGGTGCACTACCTCTCTTGAAAGGAAATCTCCAACTGCAAGCTATTGAAAATCTCCCCAAGGTCTTTCAGGGGTCAATTCATGACTTGCATGGAACTCCTCAGTTGATTTTTGATGTGATTTTGCTGGTAATCATAGCACAGACTTATGTAGCTAAATACAGGATGGATCTTCAAATCTGAAATTTTCTAAGATGGGAAGTAAAGTGTATTCTACTGTAGGTTCAAACAACAATCTAAAACTTCAATGTTTTCTTCAAGTTTGGCTTTACAATGTGCAATGAACCTTAGCATAGGCTATTTCTTAAAAAAAGGGAAAAGAGCAGGGGAATATGGAAGGTTCCTAGATCTGAAATTATGAATGAACAGTAATCATGGAGGTTTTGCTATGGACAACTCCTTTCAAACATGATTCCACTTAACCAAGAGGTCTACAGTATTGAAAAATCTATGCTATCTTCAAAGGTCTACAAGTATTTTACCATTCATCCACCATTTGCATGCATGAACAAAGATAAAGATTCAAAGAGCAGCTTTAAATTTCAGCCCAGGCTAACTTTGCAAGGCAATTTACCACCAGCAAATAGTGAAAAGTATGGGCTAGGAGGCATCAACACAACATGAATTTCTATAATCACAGAACAACAGAACTAAAATCTATCAAAGCAAGCATACAATTAGCTAAAACAACAATGTGAATATAACTAAAGCATCTAACAATGGAGATTGAACCATGAAACATGTGAAGAAACCAGAAAATATACCAAGTCAATATAATTTCATTATAAATTTTAGCAGCATGTCTTTACAACAACTCAACTCTCTTTGCAAATGAGAGGAGACCCCTATTTATAGTGCCCAAAAGGTTAAATGAATGGCCAAGATTGATTTCTATTGTGTGGCCAAGATTCATTAGAAAATAGGGTTTCACCTACCCCCAATATATTACAATTTAAAAATACATCTTTGTTCCTTTCCTATTTTGTCACTTAGTGACGACACTATAGCATCTTGTCTTTTGCTGATTGCTCTTTTACTGTAGCTATTCCTTTGGGATCTCCTCATTGGTAGTAGGGTTGTCCTCTTGCTTCTTCAAAGCTGCATATTCCATGAATTTTAGAATAATAGGCCGGAGCTTGTCTATCTCAATGATCTCATACCGCAGCATCTAGTAACTCAATTCTTTTGCATTATCTTCAAGCTTTTTCTAGTCTTCATCATACTTTACACCCCGATCTCTGAACAACTCTGATTGGTCGAAGGCACGAGTGACAAAACTCATGAATTCCATTGTTATTTCACTAGACATCCCGTCCTCCATCTTTTGAAAATAAGGTTTTACCTTCTCAGGATCCATTTTCACTGCGGGCATATCATACTTTGTCACCAGCTTGAGATATTGAGCACATTCCACCCTAATTTATTTGACCCATTCGATGTCTAGATCCACCTTACTCATTATCTATTGCAACCTTTTCTTTCTATTATCAAAATCTAGCCTCCACACATCCATCAGCCAATGATCATCTCTTTTGAATGCAAGCTCCTTTTCCCATGTGGCTTTTGGTAACTGAAGCATGGCCCCAATCTTTGGATAGGTGGAGTCATATGTTGCAGGGAAGTCAGTGCAGAGATTCTTCGTGCTCTCCAGAGATCGCTATAGATCCAAGAACTTGTTGGTTGTTCGAACAACTTGGCTAATACCCATGTTCCTGATGTACAAGACCTGCCAGAACTAGCTCCGTGTAGTCTTGTCCAATGTATAGGACCTGCCAGAATCAGCTCTCTGTAGTATTGTCCAAGTTCTTTCTCCTCTCCAACTTGTCATTTTTCTCTTTGGAAAGTAGTTAGGGTGAAGCTATGGATGTGGTAGGCATGTCATCCACCAAAGACCATTACTGGATGTAATCCGTCAAGGTGGCCACTTGTTCTTTGAGTTCATCCTTCGAGACCTTGTCCTATTTTATCAAGTGCACTACTATAGCCACTAACTCCTCAAGGTGTCCTACCTTTTGCTCCCTAGTAGCGGTCCCCAAGTTGATGGTGGAAATATTGTAGTTTATACTAGCCCAGCCTTCCACAGGCATTTCTATCCGTGTGGTTCGGGACCCGGAAGCATCCATCATTATTTTGGATCACTTTAAGTTTTTTCTCCTTCCTAGTTGAGCTTAGTGCTCAAGCTAGGATAGCTTCTAGCCTTTCTCTTGGATCCTTAGGAGCATGATTCCTCTTTTCAAGCTAATTTTCCAACCACTCGGTCATGGAAGATTCTTCTTTTGATGGCTCTTGATCGCCTTCACTCTTCTCTGTCAGGCCTTCAGTTTGTGCACCTTTCACCTTGGTGCTATCTCTTTCTTCCTCATTAGAATCCAGGATGAATGTGAGATGTTTAACGGGAGGTTTAGTAAACAATTGTCCTTGAGGACTTCCTTCTTCCTCAGTTTCCTTTTCCTTTATGTCTTCAATCTATTTGTCTTTGTGCACGTACCCCTCGGGTTAGTCCTCTTCTTTGTCTTTTTCTTCTATGGGAGGTGGCACAATTTCCAGTTGTTTTTCCTCTATAGGGGTTTCCACAATTTCAGTTGTTTTGTTGCCCTCCTCCTCTTCTCTAAGAGGTGACCTTTCTACCTCTTCATCATGTTTTAGCTTCTAGGCCATCTCTTCTTCAAGATCATCATCAAAGGTTTGTACGATGAACTTACCGCCAGCATCCTCCTCCTCATCCCTATTCTTAGAAGATCCTTATCCTTCCTCCTCGTGGGCCACCCTGTCAATTTTCTGGTGTTCATACTCTGAGTGTTCATGGTATTCATCGACTTCCTCTTCAAATTTCCTTGAGGCCTCTTGCTCCTATCTCTCCCACTCCTCATAGATTAACATGGTGGCCTCCATAGCCAATAGTCCTACTAGAGGCTGTCAAGGTTTAGCTGTAGCGAGGACCTGTGCTAGGGTTGCCTGAAGAGTGGGGTCCATAAGGATCTGGGAGAGCTCAGAAGGTAGATTCTACATGTGTTTCGAGAAGGCCTCAGGCAAGGTGGGAGCTAACATTGGTGTCATTACTGTAGCTAATAGGCATGATGTGGTAGGTGACATGGTAGTGAAGGAAAGAGGAGTAGTTATGGTAGAGGAAGAGTCAATTACTATTACAAGCTCGACCATAGGTTAAGGGGCAAGATGGACTGAGATGTCCAGTGCCGGTAGGGATGTGGTGACCATGGCTAGGGAGGTAGATGGTGGGGTAGTCAAAACAGGGAGAACTAAAAGAGGTTCTAACTGATCTGTACTTTTTTCTCCTTCCTCTTGGATTACAGGTTGCTCCGTGGTGCCTCCTGTTTGCTTGAGCCTTTTAGAAGGGGAGCCTCTTGGATCTTTCCTTGTGTATAATTTGGGATCCAGAGACTGCTTTGTTTCCGTTTCTTTCCTCTTCTTAGATCTGGTGATTAGAGGAGATTTGGATGTCCTGCCTATTGAAGTCATGGCGGTGACATCTTCAGTGGCACTAGGCTCACTCTTTAGCCCTTCATATGTCAGGACCACTCCTTGCTGCTTTAATCAGCTCACTTATCTTTTAACCCATTCTTTGGTTCAGGCCATGATGGGTTTGGTCATGATGTCAAGGTCATCGACCTCCTATTCATCCCAATCAATTGCGGGCAGTGGTAAATTGGCGACTGCATTATATTGGGGATCCATGATAATGCCTTCATCTTCTTCTACTTGATTCAGTATGGGGAATAGTCACACCCTTCTTATGAAGTCTGCAATCATCCTCATATAGTGCCTAGCACATACCTCTTTATCATCCTTGAAAATTTCCAAGAAATTCTCGACATTATGTAAATGGGTGTACTCTAGCCCCAGTGCTTTTCTTACATGCCCATACGGGTCCATCCATGGGCAAGAAGTGTGTAGTTGGAAGTAGTATTCCACCAGCTCCTTTTCTAAATTCCTAGTGCACTGGGAAGTTTGTAGTTTGTACATGCCCTGATCGAGTCAAGGGATAAGAGACCCCTACCAAATGCTTCCTGCTAAGGATGGTGTGCACATGTTGCAGCTATCGGGAGAGCTCCAATAGTATAATCCAGTCATTGGGGTACTAGGGTAACCTGTTCGACTTTTCAGTGAAACCCTAGGCATGAATGTAGGTAAACTTGGGGAATTGAAGGAACAAGAAGGCGTACTACTTCAGGAATGCCCGCGCACTGTGGGAAACCCTCCTCTCAAAGTCCCCTCCAAGTAGTCGGATGATGTGGCCAATGAAGGCATCATTGACCCTATAATATTCCTTCTTAAAATTTTTGAATTGGAGCTAGGGATGTTTGTCATAGACTTTCAATCTTTTCCCTAGCTCCTTGTTGGGTGCTACAAACAGTCTATTGTACTGCCTCTGCTCTACTAGTGAATAGAACAAATAGGAGGTCATGTAGAATTTGGAACTCTTTTTTATATTCATAAACTGCTCATGGAAGTAGTCGCTTATCATGCCTCCCCAGTAGAATGAGGCCTTCGTGGTGACATCCTCATCCCCGTGGAGGATCTATTCAACAAAGTAAACCATCTATTCCTGAAAGAACACAACAGTGGGTAGGCCCATTACCCGGCTCAACATGGTGACTAAGTCATGGTAGTCTTCATGAAAATCGATGTGGAAGAGTTCTTGGGGAACCTTCGCAGCACTATCCATTTTTTTCTTGAGCCAATGTTGATTTATCAGTCTCTTGCAACCCATCAGGTTGTCATCCCATGCCGCCTTACATTCCTCTATGGTGGGTGTTTCCATCTCTTCAAAAGTGGGAATGTGGAAAGTCTTTGTAATGCCCTCAGATGACATGTCTACTAGAATATTACCATCTCTGTCAACGATGGTCCTTGTCTCAGGTTGATAGGCCTACCAACAAGCCATGACTAGCTCAAGGGAAATGAGAGATGGGGTGAAACCCATAGCTTTTGCAATTCTGCTTTGCCTGATTAACCTGGCATTGTCAATCCTCGAGTGAATTATGACCCTTTGCGTAAATTCATCAATATTGACTTGGCCAATTTTGGTGTTTGTGATTTCTTTCCAGTCTATGGTTATTTTTTATTGTAGAGGTTCACCCTGGAACTGGAACTTAATCTAGTCTTTATCTTCCTTCCCACGAGGAGTCTTTCTTGACTTCTTTCCTTTGTCCTTCTCTACAATCCCCTGTGTGGGCCCTACACCTGATTCCATATATCCTGCGAGCATGGACACAATGAGTACAATCGATTATAAAGGGATGGAGGATAGTCAAAATCCAATTTAGACAAGGGTAAGTGCACCAAGATGGTTCCCAAAAAGGGGGCTTAAATGGCCACTTTTTTTCTGAAATCAGGAAATGCTAACCTTGGACGTGAAATTGAGGATAGTTACACTCAAAATTTTGAGATAGAACAAAGACAAGGATCGATGTGCACTAAGTCTACTTTCTAAACTACTAATTTATTTTGAAAATGGTTGAGATTAAGGGTTTCAAAAGAAGGATGTACAAAAATTGGTGTTGTTTTTATCAGAAAAACATAGCATAGCAACTCTTATACAACCTAAGCACGGTGAACTTTTTTGTAGTATTTTTAAAATCACTATAATCAAAAGTTAGCTAATAGCATCTAGTTGGTGCACAGTTTTTCTGATAATTTTTTAATGAATATTTGGTTTTTTACTAATTTTCTAAGTGGGCACTTCCTAAAAAGCAGAATTTTGGCCATGCTCCCCCTACAAATTTTTGAAAATAATTGATTTTTTTTTCTTTTTTTTTATAAATTTGTAGAATGGAGTCTAGTTTCTAAAAATGTAATTTATTTGAAAATTTGAAGAAATAATTAATTTATAACAAAAAAAACACTAAACACTCCTTTTTGGAAAAAATAGACATACAAACAAAATAAATTATGGATGAAAGACTTAACATTGTCGAAAAGTGAAAAAAATTACATCGTTGGATAGCTAAGAGAAAACCTAACATTACCCATGTTTTCAATTTTTTCAATATTGAACTAGATGCAATCTTGATGGTGAGCATGAACCTGATTATGTGAAAAATTGTAGAATTTGCAAAAACACATCTTTGGCTTTGTTAGGAATGCCCTCCAAGCCTTTGGGTTGGTATTCCAAGGTAAATAATTTCACTTTTTTCTTTGTTTTTAACATGAAATAATGCATGCATGTTATAATGCAAGCACATTTTTTAAAAAAATTTCAAAAGTGGCTAGAAAATTGGTACCAAACTTCATGCACCTGTCCATAATATATAATTGATGAAATCAAATGTTGTCTTCAAGATATCATTATCCATTTATTGGAGGGACTTCAGGTAATCCAGGCCTGGAGGGTCGAACTTCCCTAGCAGAAATGTTGTTTTAAAAAGGGAAAATAGGGTAGCGTGACTCGAATGATTTCTCAACTTCACATCTTAGTGGTTTGAGGGGCTCATGTTGAAGAGGGCCAAATTTAAGCATGTGGGTCAAAGTTAGTTTTCCAATTTGAGGTCGTTTAGGTCACTTTTGGGGCTCCTGGAAGTTTAGGTTTGGAAAAGCATCAAAGATTTGCTATTTTAAATAGCCAGCTAGAAACAAAGTTTTGAAACCCGGAAGGCCGAACGACGGTAGGCAATTCGGGACCTGAGGGCCAGAAAGATGTTGAGGTTTCACCATCCCAAAACGGAAATCCCAAAATGGAAACCCAGAAGGAGTTGTCCAGTGGACTAGACTTGGCATGAAGCTTGGACTACAATTTTCATTTTAAGTTTCCCTCAATGAATAGGAGGGCAGAATGGTGGATGCAATTTTCCCTGTTTAGGGCAGAGGTCATAGGATGAAAATCTAGAATTCAGGGCGTGGCGGGAGAAAGGACATTTTCAGTTCAATTTTACGTTTCACTGTGAATTAGAGTTTAGGGCCCGGGTGGCAGAAGGTCGTCGCCTGATGGCTGTTTCAACTCGGCGAGGCTGCAATGGAGGTCTGCAAAGAAAAGCTCGTGGATCGGAACCCGAGGTCGTGACGGGAGGTTAATTCCTAGCAAAACACCAGATGACAGGATGCAAGGCAAGCCCTGGAGGTTAGGAAGATGGGGTTCGTCTGCCATTCGTGAACGAAAAACACTTAGTCAAATTTTGGACATAGAATTCTGTGGTCTCAGGCCTGGGAAGGTAAAACGGAGATCGATTTCAAATTTTGCAAAACTTCGATGATGATCGAATGACGGAGTCCTGGGAGTTTGGGCTTGAAAGGGAGATTTGTTGTTTCAGAAAAAGAGGTTTCTTTTCATAAGGTTAGCGGCAATGGAAGGGTCTAGGCCCAGAGGGCTTGAATTCCCTGGATGAAGAATGACTGTAGCAAATGAAGGTTTCAGATCAACCCTATGGGATGCTTGGGAGGTTTTCAAAGATTCTAATACATTGGTTTTGTGTGCGTCTCATTTATCTATCTATCCCATGCATTTTAATCCAATTTATTGATTTTAGGTGTTTTAAAATTATGAAAAACTTCTTAGGAGGGGAAGCGGAAAACCTACCTCAGAAGTTTGATGAGGGAAGCTGCTAAATTCACTGTAGATCGGAAAATGATTGCAATGGGTATGAAGGCGGTGATCGATGAAGGTGGTGAACTTTCTCTGGCAAGCGTTTTGACCTCTTCTGCAATCCTGACAAGTGAAAATGATAGGCTGGGTCTTGATATTTATACACCCTCCTACCATTAATGGATTCATTAAATGCAAGTATGGCAAGAATATTGGTTGGTGAGTGTAAATTCATGGATGCTTGCGGGATGTCTGGGGTCTAGATGCCAGGAAGACACGAGGTGATGACTGCTCTAATGTTGCCATGCAAATAGCCATCGAAAGGGATCCCGAGGCCGAATGGGTGGGAAGACATCACAGGTTCGTCATCTTCAAAATTCAGTTCAGAAATCATCGGCGGTGATAGGGAACTCAGTGTTGGGCGGGTGGAGTGTCATCCACAATTTTTCGTCGAGAACGGCGAAGTCTACAAGGAACTCTGGACACGGAAGTCTGGTTGGTCGATCCCGAAGGGTTCGAAAGTAGCCCAAAGTTTTCATAAGTTTAACTGATGAAAAATAAGGAGCTTGGCTTTGGGGTTTAGGAAGGAGAAAACCTTTTTTTGTTTGAAACAGTGAGCATAAGGGGGAAACTTGGCCAAGGAAACTTGACGACACAGACCAGCCAGGCCCGAAGGCTGCTGGGAGAGGCAAACTACCAAGGGGACTCTGCAGGGCACCAGGTCTTATCGAAATGGGGAAGATGAGACACAATCAACTCTAGATGAGGCTTTGAAGGTACATTGACTATTGGGGATGCCAAAATGGGGCACACAAAGTGAGGTGGTGACAAAAACATCTTGGCAAGGTGAAAGAAAAGAGGGTCCCCATTCTGAATGGGGCGTGTGTACTGAGGGCACAATAAGGTGTAGTATTGAAGTTATTAGGCAAGATAGACATTGTGAATGGCCCATTGAATTTACCTTTGCTATTAGCATTATTCCTCATGTTGTAATTATGTCCTTTTTGATATTGTTGAAAGACAAGAATTTCATCAATTTCTTCCTGAGGTTCATTTTCATCTTGATAGGGAAAAGTATACATTTCCAGAGTCATAGTTGAATTAACTCCCTCATATTATGAGTGTGACTCATGATGATAGCATGTGGTTTGAAATATTCATAACTTTCAAGGACTAAAGCAGAGTCATATCCTACCGGGACTAACTCATTTCCCTTAGGAGGATGAGCGTCACAATGTTCGTTATAATGTGTAGCAGCTAGAAAAATGTTTGAAGCAATTTTGAATTGTGAATAGTCTACTTCAACATGAGCATTTGTATTATGAATTTTACATCAATTATTCATTGCAATATCAACTAAATTCACTTTTGATGTGGATCTTTCATCAGGAAGATCAGTATTATCTAAAGGTGTGGACACTCCTCCATTATTAGGTCATGTATTCCAAGGTCTAGGTGGCCTAGGAGTATTATACATCCAATTTTGTGAATTTTGGTTGTTATTTTGAGCATAAAAATTTTGATTTCTTAATTGTGTATCTTGTGTGGTTAGCTTTTGAGTTGAGCTGTAACTTCTTTCATGTCTTATTTTTCCTCTGAAATCTTGATATTTTGATTTTCTTGAGTTTGCGAGAAAAAAAAATTGTTAGGACGTAGCTCTGTAATAACTAGACCAGGGTGATGGACTAAAGCTTGACTATTTCCTAGTTGAAAGAAAGTATTCTAAGGAAATGTTCCATTCTAGACCACTTAAGGATAAACATTAGGATCTATAGGATGACCTAGAGGAACTCCATTTATGTTTGAGGTAGGGTAAATATTCAATCCATTTCCACCATTTGCGGATGATCCATTTCCAAGATGTTTGATTTCTAAATTTACACTCACAACTTTAGCATATGATTTTGGTAAAGTAGTAGGAGGATTTGTTGTATAATAAACTATGATAGCAAAAAAATTATCTACTACATAAGGTGCTTGCAATCTAGAATAAGCCTTTTGAAACCTATCATTAAAAGAAGTTATAGGTTCTCCTTCGAACCGCTTGATTTGATAAAATTGATGATATAACAAAGTAGGGTCAGTCGGTGTTCTAAATCTAGATAAGAATTAAGTTTTCATGTCCTTCCATGATCTAATAGAATTACAAGGTAGGTTGATATACCAGTGGTAAACTTCATCACTTACGGTGTATGGGAACAATTTACATACAACATCTTCATGTTGAATACTCACTCTAAAGCATGTATCCTTAAAGATACTAATGTGTTCTTCTGCATCTTTATGGAAATAGTATTTAGGACACAACTTGTCAGGATTTTTTAGTAATTTTTTGTATATAGCAAATTGAATTGGTGACTCCACATTAAAGAATGCCAACACTATGGGAAGTGTTGGTACAACAATAGTCGGATTCTTTGAACTTACACTTAAACTTCTAGAATTTTGAGGTTTAGATGATATTCAACCACTAAGCTCGACTAAAGTTACATGAGGATCACCACATCGAGATCTAGTGACTCTACAAAAATCCAGTTTAAAACTTAGCAAAGCCAAAAATGACAACAATAATGGAACATGGCGAATAAATTCTTCATAGACAAGACCACAAAGATCCTATCCTTCTTGAAAGATATGGAATGAAGACAACCTAAAGGGGAATTATGCTTTAACAGGAAAAGATTGGCTTTAGTTCAATCCTAAGTCTCTAATAACCAGGTCATGATTGCACTAGGGTCACTCTCGGTTTTGATGTGATATTGTTGTTAATCTCAAAGGGACTATAGTTATTTTTATTTTTGTCAAGAATCATAATCATTTCACACAGAATTTCCACTTCATTCATAAAATAACATCATGATATTGAAGTATTTGCAATAATATTTCATGAACATCACAAATTTTTTGCTATCACTTAAGTAGATTTAGCATTAAGCATTCAACAATTTCATAGAAAATGAAATGTTTTCAATAAAATTTCATCCATTCATTTAATTTTGGAACATTTTCAAGAATTTAAACATCTACTCTAAAACAAAGCATCAAAAATACTAAAAATTAAAATTTTATCCTAGTTATTCTCCATGCATGCCCCAAAGAATCAACTAAAATAGAGCAAACCACTTATACTTCACCAAATTTCTTCACAACTACATATAAAATGGTGCAATATTTTAAAGAAATGGTTTCATTTATCAACATTGAGTAGGTTCTATATGCACCATTAAATGATATAACATATAGTCTTGTATGGATGAACTATCAAAACCAGCTACAAAAGATTCATGAGATAGGTAGCTATATAATTGGCTCTAATATTTATCAATGTCTATGTGCATACAAAGTTTTACACCAGAACGATTAAGAAAATAGGAAAAAATAACAAAACTTGAAAAATTTTATGCTCCTCTAACATCCACAAATTATGAACTTAAAATAAAAATAAAGTAGGAAACAACCTTGTATAGGAACAAGGCCCCATGAGTTCAACTTAAAGTCTATCTAGAGAATCAAAAGTAACAAATAAAAATGCAACACGTGGCATACACCAACTATCATCAAAATATTCTAGATCAAGTCAAAGCTTTGAATTCATTAACAACAACACTTTTTAGTTCATACTCCAGCACAAAACACTTCGCATACATCGAGGCTATCAGCTTCTTCAAAATACCCCAATAGAGAATGTTGACTTAGACCAAGATCAACCTGCAAATTCAAAATTGAAAACAAAATAAAACCTTTGTCCCACCTCTAGTGTACGATATCTATTTCTTCATCTACTCACTCAAGACTTAGGCTTTAGGATCTTTTATTTGTGTTTCTTCAAATGGTACTTGATGGATCTCCCCAAATTGCAATTTCTGAGTAGCCCATGGACATAATCAACACATAAAACCCTTGGCCCCATGGTTTGGATATGGTTTTGGCTTTGAAAACCATTTGTTCTTTTAATTCCACGTTGACTTGCCTTGCCAGTTTCCTATTTTCCAATTTGTCACTTGAGCCATCATATCCATTCAGCTACCGACCCCTTCAGCTTAGAGCGTTGGTCATCTAGTTTGTTGTCGACCTTAATATTTTCCTAAAGTTGGGCTTTAATATTTCACCCCTAAATGACTTAGGCTTAAGTCATTCATCCATGAGGGTTAAATCATCATTGGCATAATAATGGCCCCTTCTTTAATGCTAACATTTTCGTATGTCCAGGTTTGGAGATTCATGACTGTGAGAAATGATCTTGGCCGTACCCCACCAACTCATAGATGTTAAGTGTTAGTGGGTTATGCAGTGCAAGGATAGCAATATAAGGACATGTGTCCTTGTATGATCATGGGGCCCGATCTCCATTATAGTGCCTACCACCCATGTTACCAAATTGATGGTGAAGTTCAAGCATTGGAATCAATCTCTGCCATTCCCCGCATTCTCACAAAGAAAAGGTGAATGCTCATTAAATACTGTGAGGGATGCGAGTTCATGACACGTGGATTGATTCACTAGTTTATGAAGTGGGAAAGATCTAGTGATGGGTGACATATTTTCTGATTGGGATGAATGCTATTGGTTGGAGATGATTGAGCAATGAATTCTTGAAATTCAAAGGTAGTCAGCTCAACATGAGCTATCTAATCCATCAACTCATTAAGGGAGTGACAACTGACATTCAAAGTCAACAAACATGCACATGGTAGTCGTTTACTTTTGAAACCAACAATCATTAATGGTAGGCTCTCTACAAGAGTGATCAAAATGATCTTTGTGCTTGTGGAGACTTAATTGTTGGTAATCATGAAGCATGATATGTAGATTTCCATGCATTTGGGAATTAAACAGTGATAATGTGGATGCCAACGAAGTATGCCTAGTTTTTACAGTCTTTTGAGTTTTTGTAGGGAGTTAAGATTATAAGTGTAGGTTCTTCTAGTTGTAGGATGAGTAAGTCTAGTGCTCCATTCATTCTAGTGTAGAGGTCCCCTCGACTCAATTTGCAGAATTCTTATGGTGAAGACTCAGAGCAAACACATGGCACTCACAAGGATCCTCATGGTGATGATTCTATACCTGTTGTTACTAGGAGTAGTCACCAATTAAAGGGACAAGCTACGAGTTCAGAGGTGACTTGAGCCAAAGGAAAAGAAGTTGTTGGGCCTTCAAGTAGAATTCAATGGAAAATTTGATATGGTTGAGGTTCCTATGGAATACAAAACTCTCCCAATGCTATCTCTAATAGCTCATTCAATAGTGAGACCAAAACATATTTAGGATATCAACAATATCATGCAATTCTGAACCAACTAGCTCCATTAGGGGAAGAGGTGCTTAGAGTTCCTCCCATTGCTATGAAGACTCCAAGTGGACATGAGTACTCAATGGATGGAAAGGATAAGAATGAAGAAGGAGCTATGGTTTCTCCTCCTCTAGTTGTAAGAACACGGAGCGGGAGTGTGTACCATGGCTCCAGTGCTAGTTCTATGTAATGAGATTGCTTTTATGGCTATGGAATTTTGGCATGAAGATGAAATTACATGTGGGTTGTTCTCATTTTTTGGCATTGGTAAGTCTTATGCTAAACATGGACAATTGAAGTCATTTTTTATGATGACTGTGCTAACCGTGGATGTGCGTTGATGGGTTATGTTGATAGTTAAAGCCTACTTTTGGCAGTATTAGCACATTTTGATGGTTACACATTTTGCCTCCCCTTTTCGACAAATGATTGCAGATTTTGTTGTGGGGAATTTTGAAATGAAATGAAAATTATATTTAAATGACGTACCCGAGTTTCAATTGCATTTTGAGCCAAAATCTTGTTGGCTCCTTGTGCTATAAAAGGAATTCATAGCTCATTTGCAAGGGGTTGGTTTTGGTCTTAAGTTTTGAGTCGAGTGTATATCTGGGTAGATAATATAATATAGAAAGGAATTAATGAATAGAGTAGATAACTTGTTTTGGCTCTGATGGCATGTATGTAGTAATCTTAAATGGTTTTATAGTAATGATTTATATTGAAAAAAATCTATAATTCTTATGCATGTACTCTCCTTCTGAAGGTTATTGCAAGTTTTGAATGAAATATCAAGGATATCTTTGTTCTTCTTCAAATATTTGTTTAAATGTATGCCCTTGTTTCTGCTTTGATTCAATGAGTCAATTAAAATGCTTAAATAGAGTCATAAATTTGCAAAATTTTACAAAGGATTTGGTAAGTAGTCATGTCTTAGGAACTGTGAGCTCCATGATGCAATGTATTGTGAGAGTTGTCTATTATTATCAGAATTAAATCATTTATGTATTACTTGCTATTATGTATGTGGCTTCGATGCCCAATTTGGAAAGAAACTAGTCCATTTGTTAAATATTTACATTAGAATCATGTTAATTGTCTATCTAGTCACCAATTTGAAATCATAATGCAAATGCATTTTAAAATTCATTAATCATGAGGTATGTGTGTAAAATATCTTGAAATAGCCTTTGATTCCTAGTGAGTGGGTTGTAGTTTGCTCAAATATAAGCCAATATTTTAGTAATTCATGTATATTTGCTCCTCATAGGAATTGATCTATGAATTAACATGTTCTACAAGGTATGAACCAAAATTAACACACTAGGAATACCCTCCTAGGTCCCACAGTGCCTAAAGTGTAGGAGATTTTAGTCTTTGACTGAATCTTGTCAGTTGGCCATTCATTTTAAGGGTCTTGAGTATAGGAGTTGGCTACTCTTTAGAGATTCCTTAGGTGCACTAGAAAAAAAAAACAAAATGGAGACTCTACTAGGGAAACCCTTATTATTTGAATGCAAATACAAAATGAAGAGTCAAATGTTGATGTGAATCTAAATGTCTTGTTCAGATATTGACAAATTCTTGAACCTGGTAGACAATTTGAGTGCAACAAGGATTGAGGGATCTAAATGTGACTCTACTATGGAAGATAACCCAAAACATGTTCCATTTATGATGAATTCATTAGAAGTTCAATCCTTTGAAAGGAGGTGGTGACTCTAACTCAAAGAACCTGATAAAGCATACATCAAATGGTCGGCTATGCAATTTTAAAGATGAAGGATAGTCAGCCACTACAAGATACCAGGTACTCTCATAGAATTTGAAGAAATTAGAGCATACTATGGGAAAATAAGAATAAATTTCCCATGATCAAGATGTAAGTGATTCCCTATTAGGTGAATTAGCACTAGATGAGGAAATATTAGTGATAATTTAGCATTCCTTTGCATATAAGCTGAAATTTGTGCATTATGATGAAAGGAGCATGTTATATTGTTAGGATCTTAGGAAACATTTATAGGGAATGCACATGCTAGAGGCTTATGATCATAATTACAAAAGCAATTGATGTAATATTTTATAATTGCACAATAGATCTTAAATTCATTTTCCCAAGGTGAAAAATCCTTGTTCCACCAAGGCAATTTTAGTACCGATAGGTATAGGGCCCTCAACTTTGAAAATATTTGTGGTTACCCAAATATTGTACCACCCAAGATTAGGGAAAAAATACCAAAGTTTAGTGGTGAGAAGTCAAAATCAACAAGTAAACATGTGCAAAAATTTGCAGATGTGATGGGAGATTATGAGATATATTTTGAAGATGTGGTTATGAAACTCTTTGTTCAATCCTTGAAAGGAGATGAAAGAGACTAGTTCTCTTTCTTGCCAGTTTCTTTTGTACATTGTTGGAGTGAACTCAAGGTAGTATTCATAGAACATTTTGGTGAAAGGATAAATCCAAGTGTTGCAAGGAATAATTTTATGGAGATCTCCAGGGATAAGGAAGAGTTGATCCCTGCTTTCAACCTTATATTTGCAAAGGCCATAAGAGAAATCCCTAAACACATGAGGCCAAATGATGTAAAATGTTTGGTTGTATATTTGGGAGCATTTGATAGTAATATGGGCTTCTTGTTGAGAGATAAAGAGCCTACTACCTTACAACAAGCCTACCGAGAAGCTATGAATATTGAGAACAATTTAAAGTACTCAATCATGAGGGGACATGTGATTGCTAGTATGAATGGCTCTAACATAATACAAAATAGTGAGCCAAGCATATCAAGATATAAAAGTGTGTCAGGAAAAGTAGGCCTTAGATGTTATATCTATCGATTACTTTCACGAGATGCAAAACATGAGCAAGCATCAACCTCATATCAACAAGGATTGGGAAGGGATGACTTAGTGTTCTTTATCAGAGAGTTGTATGAAATGAAAATTCATGCAAATGAATCACCATATGACTTCTTTTCAAGATTCCTAGATGTTCTAATGAAGATACCCAAGAGTGTCAGGCCTAATGAATTAATATACATTGTTTTGTTTTGTGAAAACTACAAATTAGGATTAAGCAAATTTCCTGAGAATTTGAAGCCTCATAGTCTTGATCAGGTAGTGGATTGGATAAACACTATGGAAGACATTGAGCATAGTTATATTCCACTTGTTGTTTCCCAGAATGTGAGTAATGATTTTCATAGTGAGGAGAATCAAAGGCTAAGGTTGACAGATCAAGAAATTGCATCAAAAGGAGGACAGTTAGTCGATGATTTTTGTTATTTCACAAGTACTCTAGATGTAGGCTCAAAAAGTAGTGATGAAGATAAAGAGACAAAGTAAGAGGATAAGAAAATAATACCTAATTTTCTTCCTTGGGATGTCATAGTTTTTGAGAAAACACAAGAGGTATAGGGTGAAACCTCACATGTTGATCCAATCAGGAATAATGATGCACAAATTAGTGATGGAGATGCACCTAATCTTAGTTATATGGCACAAACAAGGAATCAAAGGGATGAGATTGAGCTTGGTAAATCTTCTATTGAATATGATTCTTCTTATGAAATGGAGATGGGCTATTTTTCTTCAAGTAAAGGGTATGTTAATAGCCTTGAAGGGGTGTGTTACCTAGGTAGTGAGAAATTCTCTTCATGTGAAGAATTTTCTAAATGTCGATCAATTGTTATGAAAGAATATGATGAAGAGGATATTGAAAGTGTTTCTCTCTACTCTTCAAGTGATTACACTAATTTTGAATGCACTGATGATCAAAGATATTTTGATCTTGACATTGAGGAGAAAGGGGTACATGTGAAAATCATGAAGGTGTGGAAAAATCCCTTATTTGATGAATCTTCACTAGAAGATGAGGTCATAAATGATGATTCCTACTGGTGTAGGAGCAATTCACTTTTTGAAGAAAATTTTGATAAATTTGTGGCAAACACTATTGGTGAATATCTTGAAAAAGGTACAAAGAAGAACCAAGTTGATATGGAGGTTTTTGATTCTACCTTTGAATGTGGTAGCACACACATTGATAATTTGATGAGTGAACATGTGGATGAGAAAATTGCACCTGGAAGACACCAAGAGTGTTATTTAGATTTGTTGATATTGAAATGTAATAACAGCTCGCATGATGAAGAAGATGAAGACTGTGATGGTAGCCTTGACTATAGTATTGCTATTGAGGGAGATGTAGATGATTATGTTGATTTTCCTATGGTATCTGGTTATGTTCTTGAAAAGGTGGTTGCATTGTCAACCACCCATGTTCCACATGATGACATTCACACTAAAAAAGAAGGAACCCTATCCTTGGGTGGCCATATGGTACATCAAGATGAGTGCATTGCTACTGAGGCAGCGTCATTGTGTATTGAAAAGAAGGAGCCATTTGGTGAAGTTGCAGAGCATGTTAGCATTGCAGGACTATTTGCTCCATGTGAAGAGAAATTCAAAGATGTGGACAACTAGAAGTATGATGTTAATCAATATGAAGCTGCACTTGAGTTCTTTGTAGATGTTCCTTTTCTTTTGGAACTAATTATTGAACTTCTTTCATCCCATGAGGACAACACTTGTGACAAGAAAACTAAAGGTATTCCTGATTCTATGTTTTTCTTCCCTGATCTTGTCAAGGATTGACCAAGTATGACCTAGAGTGCCTATGAGGTTTTCAAATTTGATGAACAAATGGGATGCGATCCTACAATTCATGACTATGTGGAGTATGAAGGTTTTATTTTCCTAATTCAAATTGATGAGCCTATGGTGGAGAAGGTTGGTGAGTGTGGTAGTATCACATCAAATGGAATGGATAGTATCAATTATGATGGTTCCAATGGCCTGGAATCACAAAATGTTCATGTTGATCCATTGCCAACAAACTAGGAAAAAGTCTTCAACAAAGGAAAGAATTGTCCCTAAATTTTAGGGGCTAGGGGCCTCTAGTTTGTATATTGAAGCCAAGCATTTAAAAAGTGGCTTCTCGGTAACAAATTGCATTGTATAATCCTATAAATGTTGTACATATGGTTTGGTGTGTTTTCTTTCTATTGTGTCTACTTGCCTTGTCTGGGCAAGCTCCTTGTTTTCGGTTTTCTACCCTAGTCTTCTTCAACATGAGATCTAGATTCTTGCTATACCCACTGGGGGTATATGTCCTCGACCATGAGCCACTGATGGAGCTCCCAAAAAATTTGAAATTTTTTGAGTAGCCCATGGACATAATCAACACATAAAACCCTTGGACCCATGGCTTGGATAGGGTTTTGGCAATGAAAACCATTTGTTCTTTTAATTCCACATTGACCTACCTTGCCACTTTCTCATTTTCCAGGTTGTCACTTGAGCCATCATATCCGTTTAGCTACTGGCCCCTTTGGCTTAGAGTGTTGATCATCTAGTTTGTCACCAACCTTAATATTTTCCTAAAGTCGGGCTTTAATATTTCACCCCTAAATGACTTAGGCTTAATTCATTCATCCATGAGGGTTAAATAATTATTGGCCTAACAATAACAATGGCCCCTTCTTTAATGCTAGCCTTACTGTATCTATGGGTTTGCAGATTTTTGACCGTGGGAAATGATCCTGACTGTACCCTGCCAGCTTGTAGATATTAAGTGCCAACTGGTCACATAGTGCAAGGATAGCAAGATAAGGACATGTGTCCTTGTATGATCATGGGGACCAGTCTCCACTATCATGCATACCTTCCTTGTTACCAAATTTATGGTGAAGATCAAGCATGGGAATCAATCTTTGTTGTTCCCCGTGGGCTTGCAAAGAAAAGGTGAATCCTCACTAAAGACTGTGAGGGTTGTGAGATCATGACACACTGATTGATTCACTAGTTTGTGAAGTGGGAAAGATCCATCGATGGGTGACATATTTTCTAATTGGGACAAATGCTATTGGCTAGAGATGATTGAGCAATGAACTATTGAAATTCAAAGGCATTCAACTCAACGTGAGCTACTTGATCCACCACCTCATCAAGGGATCGATGACTGACATTCAAAATAAACAAACAAGCATGTGGTAGTTGCTTAGTTTTGCAACTAGCGAGCATTAATGGTAGGCTTTCTGTAAGAGTGATCAAATTGATCTCCATGCATTTTGACCCTTAATTGCTGGTAAACATGAAACATGATATGCAAATTTCCATGCATTTGGGAATTAAATAGTGATAATGTGGATGCCAATGAATTATGCCTAGTTGACGCATGTGTTTTCATTGAGCATTGATGATTGTTATCGTCACATTATTCAATAAATACAGGTTGAGAATTGTTATTTTCACCATCACAATTAGCCATCAAGTCTTTTGAGTTTGTGAAGGGAGCCGAGGTTATAAGTGCAGGTTCTTCGAGTTGCAAGATGAGTAAGTTTGGCACTCCATTTGTTCCAGTGTGGAGGTCCCCTCGACTCAATTTGCAGAAGTCTTGCAGTGAAGACTCAGAGCCCACACATGGCACTTAAAAGGATGCTCATGGTGAGGAGTCTATGCATGTTCTTACCAAGAGTAGTTACCAGTTGAAGGTCCAAGCTAGGTATGTGCAGGATCATCATGGAAAAAACATTTCCTTAAGTGGCAAAAAATTTAGAAAAATTAGTGTTAGGCAACTTGATGTAAAAAATTGAATAAGTTATCTATATTATTTCAAAAATATGTAACAATACAATTTATACCAAATTGAATGTAATTTCTAAAATATTAGGTTTATTTAATATATATATATATATATATGGTGAAAATTTGAAGTTTCAATGTAGTAGTACTTAAATTTCAGGGAAAAAAAAGTAGTTGTCTGTCTGACCACCCTAACCATAATAAAATGATAATACTTTTTTATAATATTTTAGATATAAGGAGAGGACTCATGTCCTAATGTGATGCATATATTTTTGCAATATTTTTCCAAGTAAATAATTAATTATGAACTTTTTATTATAACTTTTTAAAAATATAAAAACTCGTATGTTTGACCACCTTAACTTGGTCAAAACTTCATGAATTTTTTTTTTTTTTAATCCTATAGTATGTGAAGCATAGAATGTGACACATGTTTCAAATTAAAAAAATGTGATACCATTTAAAATCTATAGATGTTTTTCAATCATCCTATCAATCAGGACTTTAGTTGTAATTCAAATAGAAAAAATAAATAATAATTATTTATTAAATTCAAAGTAAAAAATAATTTATATTCGTGAAAAGCTGATAATCTCCTTTAAAAACCCTTTTCGTTTCATCAATTTTGGGTAAAAAAAATTTGTTAGCCACATACCCTACACATACCCATCATATTGCCATTTTTTGGCTCATCATGATCCTGCACATACCCAACTGCAAGTTCAGAGGTGACTAGAGCAAAAGGAAAATAAGTTGTTGGGCCTTCAAGCAGAATTCAAAGGAAAATTTGATATGGTTGAGGTTCCTATGGAAGACAAAACTCTCCCATTTCTATCTCTAATAGGTCATATGATAGTGAGACTGAAACAGATTTGGGATATCAACAATATCTCACAATTCTAAACCAACTAGCTCCATTAGGGGAAGAGGTGCTCACAGTTCCTCCCATTGTTGTGAAGACTCTAAGTGGACATGAGTAATCAATTGCTAGAAAGGATAAGAATGAAGGAGTTGTGGTTTCTCCTCCAGTTGCAAGAACGTGAAGTAGGTGTGTGTATTATGGCTCTAGTGCTAGTTCTGTGTAATGATATTGCTTTCAGGGTTGTGGAAATTTTTCATGAAGATGAAATTATGTGTGGGTTGTTCTGATTTTTTGGTGTTGGTAAGTCTTATGTTGAACATGGGAAATTGAAGTCAGTTTTTATGATGACTGTGCTAACCATAGATTTGTGTTGATGGGTTATGTTGATACTTAAAGGCTACTCTTGGTGGTATTAGCACATTTTGATGGTTACACATTTTGCCTCCCCTTTTTGAGAAATGATTGCAGATTTTATTGTGGTGAATTTTGAAATGAAATTCAAATTATATTGAAATGACATACCTAAGTTGTAATTGCATTTTGAGCCAGAATCTTGTTATCTCCTTGTGCTATAAAAGGAATGCATGGCTCATTTGCAAGGGATTAGTGTTGGTCTTAAGTTTTGAGTTGGGTGTATATCTGGGTAGATAATAGAAAATAGAAAGGAATTAATGAATAGAGAAAATAACTTGTTTTGGCTCTGATGGCATGTATGTAGTAATCTTAAATGGTTTATAGTAATTATTGATATTGAAACAAATCTATAATTCTAATACATGTACTCTCCTTCTGAAGGTTATTGCAAGTTTTGAATGAAATATCAAGGATATCTTTGTTCTTCAAATATTTGTTGAATGTGTCTTTGTTTTTGCTTTGATTCAAGGATTCAATTAAAATGCTTAAATAGAGTCATAAATTTGCAATAATTTACAAAGGATCTGGTAAGCAGTCATGTCTTAGGAACTGTGAGCTCCATGATGCAATGTATTGTGAGAGTTGTCCATCATTATCAGAAATCATTTATGTATTACTAGTTGTTATGTATGTGACTCTGATGCCCTACTTGGCAAGACATTGGTTTATTTGTTAAATATTTACATCATAAGCATGTTAATTGTCTATCTAGTCACTGATTTGAAATCAAAACAAAAATCAATTTTAAAATTAATTAATCATGAGGCATGTGTGTGAAATGTCTTGAAATAGCCTTTGATTCCTAGTGAGTGGATTGCAGTTTGCTCAAAGATAAAAAAATCTTTCAGTAATTCATGTATATTTGCTCCTCATAGGAATTGATATGTGAATTAATGTGTTGTACAAGGGATGAACCAAAATGAACATAGTAGGAATACCTCCTAGGTCCCACAAAGCCTAAAGTGTAGAATATTTCAGTCTTTGAGTGAATCTTGTTAGTTGGCCATTCATTTTAAGGGTCTTGAGTATAGGAGTTGGGTACTCTTTAGAGATTCCTTAGGTGCACTATTAAAACAGCAACAATACCTTTTGAAAGTGTTCAACACTTGATGCATATGTTCTTTCAAAATCCATTGTACTGCCCTCCAAGTGAGTTTGAGCCTAGTATATTCTTTAGATACCTAGAGTATAATACCATTCCTCTACACTTTTTATGCTTCATATTTAGCTATAGTGTTCCTACAGTGTGTAATTTCATCAATGACCTCCTACATTAACAACTAAATAGGATCTATGTTTATTCTCTCAATTCATTCCTTGAAGGCTTTAAATTATTTACCCTCTTGTCCTAATGTCTGGGTATCACAACCTTGATGTGCTAGCATTTCAATAAACTCTCGATCTTCATCAATCAATTTTCTATATTCCATGGCGACCTTTTCAAATCCTTCAATGCATTGCATTAACATGTCACCTTCCCATTTCAATTATTTCTTCCATTTTTCTGATAATGGAAGCTCTTGTTCTAAGATTACATTTCCCTATATCAATTCTAGGATATCTACTTGCATGAGAATTTCCATATTTCACCTTTCTTCAATAACTTGCTCTTGGTGAAATCTACATTCACTTTCAAATCTTTTATGTTTCTCTAATTGTGGTATGCTTCCTTGTGCTTCCCTATCACATCTGTAATGAAATCTCCCCCTTGATTTACCCAATGCTCAATCCATTCTTCAAATATATTCATTTTGTGGTGAACTACTACGATTGCATCCACATGTTCTTGTGACATCAATACTATATGTTGCGGCAATTCACCTTGTTCTTGACTAGATAAAGTTAGTGACTTTATAAAATTCTCCAAGGTAGCAACCCCTTCTTTCAATTATCTTTTCTTTTGTTTATGTTTATGTATTCTGGCAATAGTAGCATTTAAGTTCACTTTTATTTCTTCTAACTCCTACCTCCAATATGAGTGTCTAAGATTAATACTTGTTATCTTATACTCCTTAGGTGTTATTTCATGTCTATCTTTATTAGCTATTGGAGTAGCTATATGGATGGTTCTATCACCATTTTCATTTCTCTGCATGACATGTTTTTCTTTTTCTCTATGCCTAAGCTTAGGAGTATCTAGTTCCTATATAAAATTGTTAAGATTAAGAGGTAATACTTCTACTTCCATTGGAGAAGCGAACTCCCTAATCAACCAATCAGGTACATCATCACCTTTCTCTATCTCAATAACATTTCTTTGTTCCTGGTTTCCACTTGGTTCAAGAACTTCTCTTTTATTTGTCACGTCTTTTGAAATGGGAATTTCTTTAGTAATTTCTAGCATAGATTTAGGATTACTAGGGTTTGGCACTATCTCCTCTATTTGAAGACTTGCATTTTCCTATTTATCTAGATGTTCAACATCATCTCTCTAGACATTACTTTCTATATTATCTACTACATCAAGGTTTTCCTCATTTTCAATTCCATCACCTGAAAACTATGTAGCTTCTTCCTTCTCAATTTTAGTTTCATCTTCAACATCACCTTTCTCTGGTTCTTCAAAGATCTGCAACTATTCATTAACATTTGGAACATTCCCGAGTGAAGGCTAGGAATCAAAAGTATCTTCAATAATTATTTCATCAATAGGGCTTTTCCCTACAATATCCCATGTTTCCATCTCAAGGATATTAGGGTTTCCTGATTCTAAGGTAAGTGTTCCTTGTATAAACTCTTCTTCTTCAACATTTATAGGATTGGACCCTATATCATGGATTTCTTCTACCATTGGATGCACCATAGGTTTATCTTTAGACTTCTTTTCTTTCACTTTCTCCCACATGGAACCCAACCTATCCATCATTTCTTTGATTCTAGCTTCATCTTCTTCAGAAATCTCCTCTAAGACCATAGGAGTTCCTCCTAGTGCTTGTTTAGTACTAGCCATGTTAACAGAAGGAGCAAAAGTAAATAGTGTTTCTGCCCTTTGAGACACATACCCGGTTTATGTGCCAACATTTTCTATTACTCTTGCTTCTTCGTTAATAACCAGTTTAGTTCTTGGTTTTAAATATAGAGGAAGATGCACCTTTGGGTCTTCCTTTTGATTTATCTTTACTTGTTTCTGCATATTTCTACTTATTAGATGGTTTTATCATAATTTCTTGTTTCCAAATTTCATGGGTTCTTTCCTCAATTCTTATACTAGGAGCCACCTTACTAGTTATCCTTCTTTTCTTAGTATGCTCTCCACTTTCAAATGTAGTTTCATCTCTTTGTTTTTTTCTTTTTTCCTCTAAAAATGTGGGTTCAGTTCCTCTTTCTCTCAAAGCTTTACAAAAATCATCAATCCAATGTTGAGTATATACTAAAATTGGTCTGGAGAACTCATCAATTGATGTCATGTATTCATCATATACCATGTCTTCATTGTAGACTTTATTCAACACTTGGCCATCATCCTCTTCCAATTGGTCTAGAATGTCATGAAGTTTGAGAATCCAGGCATATTTTAGAGCAATATTTCATTTTTTCTTACTCTTAGTGTGTGCTCATCTCCACAATTAAGCCAATAATCTTCTAGGTGTTGGAAATGAGCATGATAACCAGTTATATATTCTTGGTAAATCTTGATGCAATGCTAGAGGAATAAAATCACTCTCACAATCTCAACTTAACAAAACTCAATCAAATATTTCAAGTCCATTCAATTAGGATTCTTTTCCCTTCACAAAAATTTGAATAAAAACCATCAAACTGAGAATAAAGCACAAAATCCCTTGAATTCTTTTCAAAACACTTTAAACATCATCAATTTACCTAGCCCACATCCCTTTCACCAATATAATCATCACAAAACTAAAAACTTTTAAAAATTATTGTCCTAACAACAAGACCATGCCCATTAGGCCCCATCAATAAGAAGACTCAAAATCCCAAGTCCATTTTCCTTCTTTAATGGCATAAATAGGTTCAAAAACATCTATCAATTCAATAAAATTATCTCCACACTTCATTCCAGATACTTTACCCAACAACTTTATTAAGCTTACCCTTTATACTCCCAAAACGTGACTATGCAAACTATCATGAAAGAGCAGTGTATAAATAGGCACAAAACCCTTTAATCCTACAAACCTTATTTTGAAAGGACATAATTAGAACCTCTTACCATATTTCCACCCAAGTAGGATGCCATTTATTTCATCTAAACCCAATTTATCACTAATCACTGTCCAAACTAGGACAATATTACCTCTGCCACAACAATGTAGCCAAGAATATTGAACCCAAAACTTATCCTTTAATCAAACACTAATAGGAGAGGGGTCTAAACACACCCAAACACTTTTCCAAAATGATATTACACAAAAATGATTCATATTTCACAAATAAAACACATTTAACTACCACTGTTCATAGTGTTTTCCAATTTTTTCACAAATTACAAACCTAGGGCTTCTTGGAAATATCCCAAAACCACAATCTCATGCTATGCAACCTTCATATCCTTTAGAATACATATAAAACAAGCTACTCACCATTTTTTAAGATATTTCCATGGTGAAAATGTGAGTTATTCAATTTTAAGTGCATATTGCTTACCCTAGGAGAGGGTTTAACCCACCTGTACAAAATTTGTCATAACTTGCACCAATCTTAATGGATTTTAGTGAAACAAAACAAAAATTAAATTAGACTCATAGGGAAATGACTTATAATGGAGGAGGGAAGGAATATTTCACAAAATATGGTCGTACAATGGCCTAAAATACAGAAATTATAAAAAGAATAACTGAAAATAGTGCTTTTCATTGTATTTCCATTCATACATTTATTCCCCAACCTTCCTCAAGATTGATGAGGCTTCAAAATTCCTTGAATAAAAATCTCCAATTCCTAAAACCAACTCTACAACTAATTTTCCACTTCACCTTCCAACTTCTCACAAATTGTTGCATTTTACTATTTTGCTTGACAACATTTTGTAACTTTTACATTTATGACCAAAATGACTCTAAATTACAATCTAAGACCTAAAGAAACATAGAATGATCCAATTTTCCTTATTACAACATGAGAATGACAAAACTAAACCAAAATCCTAAATTTTCCTCTTGGAGGCATGTTCTTGCAAGGGTGCACCTGCACCATTCTCTTCGGCCAAAAAGAATTCCAAGTCCTCTTGGATTGGATCATCATATTCCCCTCCTTGTAGTCCTTATACCCTACAACCTTCATCTTCACCTTTGGTTTAAATTGTTCTATGCCAAAATGCTTCCATTTTGTCCTTTCTCTATGAATTTGCTTCTTCATGCCCTGGCTTGTCACAATCTCCAGAGTACCAATTTGTTTCAACCCTTGTTTGTTGTCTCTCATGACATAGGAGTAAATCACATATGAAGCCATATAAAAGCACCTGGTTTTGGGAAATGTTGTTATCTATTCATATAATCTATCACTTACAAACTTTCCCCGATGCATTTGCATGAAACTTTCCATTAGGCTAGATATTATTACAAACATCCAGGGTTCAAATTTACTTGCATCCCTTAAACCAACTACCCTACTTAGCAGAGTTATAATATCTTGAATTTCTTGGTTGAACATAGACCTCTTAATTACTTTGGTCTGTGGTGTAATCGGCTCTTGGCACCATTGTGTACTCATAATTTCTCTGTTGTGTGGTTCTACATTATGATACATTTTTCCTTTGTCTTTGATATCAACATTATACATTTGTGTGTGATGCAATAGGGGGAGTTCTACAACACACAAAAACACAATTCCAATATGCACACAATTGTCAGATCACAATCTCTTCAAAACTTCACCATTTCATCAAATCAACTCTTTCCCTTGTAGCATAGGGGATCCACTCAATCGGGTATGTTTTCACTAACACTTCCTTACAATCCACAACTCAACTCACATCAGAAAACCATTACAAAGCACAATAATATTAGGGAAAATTTACATAAAAAATGGGTTTCCTAAGGAACTCTAAAAAAACAAAAAATTTCTCAAATAATACAAATTATTTAAATATAAAAAATATAAATTACTTAACTACAAGAGTTAATTGGGGACACATGTTTTTATTATAATTTCATAAAAAACTCAAGTCCATTAATTTTTTAAAAGTGGTAACATATATTTTTATTGACAAACTCAAGTTAACTTTCTTTTCTTGATTATTTGTTTTTATTTAAAAATGGTAAAGTAAACGTAACTTTAGATATTTTATTTTATATAAAATTTATATACTAGTATATTTATATTTAAAAATATATACCTAAAGTAGTCAAGGGATATCTCTTTTCCATAGTTTATTTGATTTTCTCACTTTTTTTTTTCCATCATTTTTTATTTTTTAATTTTTCCTTTTTTTTTTGGTTAGATATTTTTGGTGATTTTCTCCAACTTTTCTCCTTCCAATTGTTTCCAATTATTTCCAATTTCTTTTATGCTTTTTATTTTCTAATTGGTGTTTTATTTTTTTTTTTCAAATTTCTTTTTTGGTTCATGTGATTTTTGCTTTTGCTCCTTTAACGATTTTTAATTTCTTTTTTTAGTTTTTATTTTAGTTTTTTCAAATTTCTTTTTTGGTTTTATTTTTTTATTTCTTATTTCATTTTTGGTATTTTAATTTTTTTTCTTATAAATTTACGTAGAAAAAATGTGCTTTCATCCCCACCCTAATGTGACTGTATAACACTTATCATCGTAATTAAATCAAGTTTCATATTATAGATTTATTATTTTATATATTTATAATTTTATATATATTTAACTTTATGATTGTATAGATTTAGATTTATTATGTTATGTAGTTTATCTAAATAAACAAGTCTATAAGTTTTATAAACAGTGGCAAAGTACAAGTAACTTTAGATATTTTATTTTATACTTAATATTTTATTTTATAGAAATTTTATATATTAAATCAAGTTCCATATTATAGATTTAGATTTATTATGTTAAATATGTTTATAACAAGTTTTATGATTTTAAATATATGCTAAAGTTTTTGAACTATATAAAATTTAAATAAGTTTACTAAAAAAATTGTAAAGAGATCTTAAGAATATAAATCTAAAAAACAAAAAGAATATTTATTATTTAGAAATATGAATGAGATAGAATAGGATATGTAGAGTTAAATTAACCATGTCATGAGTTAATTCATAGGATTTTAGAAAGTTTTATTTTATAAAATAAATAATTTTATTTTTATTTTAGATGATGTCACTGTAACGGTTGATGTCATCTTTTAATTGATTTTTGATAACTCAAAAAGTTGATGATGTCATCCTTAGGAGGCCCATTTTTATGCAAATTTCCCCCAATGCATATCAAACAATCACCCATGGTCATTTTGTAACAAATTTCTCAAATTAGGTATTTTGTACCTTTTAGGGCTCAAATTAGCCCACTTCTCCAAACTCTAAAAACTCTTGGGGCAGTAATTCTAACATGCAAAAACCATAGAATCCACCATTAGATCTCAGGAATTCATTCTTCTAAGGGCCAAACCATAAAACCCTCATCCAATGCCTAGAAACTAGGGGTTTATTGAAAATCAATCATCCAATGCTCCTAAAAACTTATCAATTCTTCAAACATGTTAAAAATAACCTACACAAACTCAAAACACCATTACATATGTAGTTCCATTCATATTTTGTCAAAACCTTACTTTAGTTCCTCAAATTCACATGAAAAACTCATGAAAACAGCATAAGATAGCCTAGGGCTTTCTCAAAAAGGCATAAGAACATATTTTTTTCTCGTGCAACTTGGAGAATCTTGAAGAGTATATTCTAACAGACTTCACACCAATTTTTAAGAGATTTCAATGGTGGAAAGTGGAAATATGAATTTTTTCTTCAAAACTATAACCTTAATTTCTGAGCATGGTTGCTAGGAAGATTCAACCATTAGACCACTTAAATGACCTTTCCAAAATTGATGGTTAGAACATAAAATGTCTGAAATTAAATTATCTTTCCAACCATATGATTTTCAGGTCCGTACCATTATGTACATGTTCGTACTACACAAATTACAGTCATATTTTACAAGAAAACAATGAGTTTACTGATTCCAACTTGCATACAAATGACCACCCCCCTTGTGGTTGACCATACCAAGTATTTTAAACCTTTTACATCTTTTTTTGATCAGTTACAAACTGCCAACCAACACCTAATACCCCTTGACTCTTCAACTTCTCTATTTTGTAACTTTTACAGTTTTACCATGACAACTTTTGGTAATTTTTGCAATATTTGAGCAACTTTTATAAAATGACTCCGTAGGACCTAAAATGACTCAATTACATAAAATTTAGTATAAATTGACCTTATTAAAGCTTTAAAACATCAAACTCAAGCCAAAAATAGAATTTTCTCATGGAGGATTAAAACTCACAAGGTGCTCCTGCACCATACTCTTGAACAAAAGAAATTCAAGTCCCTTGAATGCTTTGCTGCTCCATTCATTTGCTTGAACCTTCTTGTCCTCTTTCTCTTCACTTTATTTTTCACTTGGTAATCCCTTCCATTTTGTCAAGTATTGGAAAATTGTTCCAATAGTTCCCTCGAACTTTCTCACAACTTGCCATTGCTTCTTCACAAACTATACTTTGATCTTCTTCTTGCCAAAAATTGATGGTGTATGTTCCTCTGTACCTACAAAAATACATTTACCTTTTGTCCACAATACTTTCTTCTTCATCATTTTTACTGCATGATTGAACTCACTCACTTGCCTTGACCAAACATCCTCTTTCACTTCTCTTTCTATCTTCACATCAAGTTTCATTTCTTCTACTCTTGGAACCTTGTGCAATTAGTCTTATAGACCTCTATGATGGCAGATTGTAACTACCCTCCAACCTCTTGTCCAATCAATGGAAAAATTAAGTCTCCCACTATGACCTCTCTAGGCCATTCTTGCCTTTCCTCTGGCAACTCACTCTCACTTACCTCATACTTTCCTCTTATCAGGATCTCTATCTCATCTGATCCACAAACCTTTGCACTATCAGGTTCACACACTTCTTGTCCCATCAATGGACAATGCACTATCTCTTGCACAATCTCATCTTGCTTTTCTAACTAATCTTGTACCTTCTCAAGGAGTTTTTCCTTAGCCTCCTTGTCTCAAATTCTGACACCATCTTCTCTTCCTCTTTCCTTTCTATCATTGCATCATGTCGCAATACTATTGTCTTGTCATCTTCAAGCTTTGAAATGAATTCAACTTTTGCTTCCTCTCCGTCCTCTACCAACACAAATTCTCTCTTACCACATATAATTATCCTTGTTGCTTTATTTTTTCCTTCTTCATTTACCATCAATGGTTCCAATGTAAATGAAACTCCATTCTTCTTAATTTGATATGTATCTTCCTTCCATCATATAGGGCATACTTTTCATATATCCATGGCATCCCTATCAACAAATTACATACATTCATAGGCACTGCATAACATAAATTCCTATCTCTATAGAAACCAATATTAAATTCTACAAATGCTTGCTCCTTAACCAAAAAGAATGCCCACCATCCAACCAAGAAACATAATAAGGATTCTCATGAGGTAACCTTTCCAAATTTAACTTGTCTACCATCTCTTGTGGCACCATATCATCCAAACTACCTGAATCCACCATTACCTTACATACCTTGCCTTGACATTTACATCTGGTCATAAAAAAATTCTTCCTCCATAGCATCTCCTTCTCTTCAATCAACCCTCTGGTTCCTTTTTCCATGTTGTCCTTTCAACTTCCAACTATCTTCTTCTTCAACCTTTAACTCTTCACCTTCAAAGATCAAATCCCTAAAGCTTTGGTATCACTTTCATGCAATAGGAGGAGCCTTGCAACACACAAAAACATAATTCCAATCTGCACACAATTGTCAGATCACAATCTCTTCAAAACTTCACCATTTCATCAAATCAACTCTTTCCCTTGTAGCATAGGGAATCCACTCAATCAAGTATCCTTTCACTAAAACTTCCTTAAAATACACAACTCAACTCAAATCAAATACCCATTACAGAGCACAACAACATATCAAACAATCACCCATGGTCATTTTGTAACAAATTGCTCAAATTAGGTATTTTGCACCTTTTAGGGCTCAAATTAGCCCACTTTTCCAAAGTAACTACTCACCAAAATTTTCCAAACTCTAAAAAATACTAAGGCAAAAATTATAATGTGCCAAAACCATAGAATCCATCATTAGATCTCAGGAATTCATTCTTCTAAGGGCCAAACCATAAAACCCTCATCCAACTCCTAGAAACTAGGGGTTTATTGAAAATCAATCATCTAGTGCTCCTACAAACTTATAAATTCTTAAAACATGTTCAAAATAACCTTCATAAACTCAAAACACCATTACACATGCAGGTCCATTCATATTTTGTCAAAACCTTACTTTAGTTCTTCAAATTCACATGGAAAACTCATGAAAACAACCTAGGGCTTTCTCAAAAAAGCCATAAGAACATCTTTTTTTCTCCTGCAACTTGGAGAATCTTGAAGAGTATATTATAATAGACCTTCAAACCATTTTTTAAGAGATTTCAATAGTGGAAAGTGGAGATATGAATTTTTTCTTCAAAACTAGAACCTTAATTTATGAACATGGTTGCTAGAAAGATTCAACCATTAGACCACTTAAATGACCTTTCCAAAATTGCTGGTAAGAACAAGAAATATCTGAAATTAAATTATCTTTCCAACCATATGAGTTTCAGGTTTGTACCATTCCGTATATGTCCGTACTACACAAATTCCTGTCATATTTTGCAAGAAAACAATGAGTTTATTGATTCCAACTTGCATCCAAACGGCCACCCCCCTTGTGGTCGACCATACCAAGTATTTAAAACCTTTTAAATCTTGTTTTGATCAGTTAAAAACCACCAAGCAATGCCTAATACCGCTGGACTCTTGAACTTCTCTATTTTGTAAATTTTACAATTTTGCCATGACATCTTTTGGCAATTTTTGCAATATTTGAGCAGCTCTTATATGTTGGTGTAAATAAGTATTTTACTTATTACACTTTACTTAAGCTTACTTAGGGAATGCATATCATTATAGGTTGCACTTGTGATGCCTTGCTATTTGCATCTTGCATCTATGTTTGTGCATACATTGAGAGATATGAGTTGGACACCTAGGGAAGTGTGTGTAGGAGAAATTCCACTCTTTGTGGTGTGATCTAGTTATCACCTTTTTATCTCCACTTTTCGTGGCATGATAATTCCACTTTTGGTGGGTGATCCACCTTTCATGGAATTATCTATTATTTCTCACTACCTACCACACACATGATTGTGACACTTGTCTCATTCATGTCCCTTCATTGTATCCTAGTTTGCCTTTATAAGCAAGCCTTGTACATGCTTGTAATTGTCTATCTTCATGAGCATCTTCTTCATGCATATTGAGAATACAATTATCATATTCTCTCATCTTGTCTCTCTCTTTTGTGCTACATTTAGTCTCTTGATCTTGTTGCTACTTTTCATAAGTTCTTACATGGTATCAGAGCAGTTGGAGGTCTTTTGCATAGCCATTGTTGGGAGATCTTAGCTCGTGTGAAGGTGGTCAAGAGGAAAATCTGAGGAGCAGCAACATTTTGGTGCATCCTAGACCAGATCTGACCTCAAATTCAAATTTAGAAGGTTGTTTTCAGTCAAGATAGCATTTTGTTTCATCGAAATCCGACATCTGAAGAGCTAGATTGGAAAAAATCACCAATTTGGGTATTTTTCTCAATTTTCTTAATTTTTCTATAGTTTTGGAAAAATATTTTCTCAGAAAATTTTCCAATTTCAATATTTTTGAAAATAAAATTTGTTAGAAATTTTTTGAATTTTTTTTAGAAAAATTAAAAACCCCCCATTCATTTTCTGAAGAATTTATATTCAGGGTATATTATCTGCAAATTTTTTTTGTAAAAATCAAAAAATAAAAATAAGAATTTATTTGCAGATCTAGTTTTTTTTAAATATATGTAATTGAAAAATCAAAAAAATAAATTGTATTCATTTTTACTTTTTTTATAAATCAAATTGAAAACAAAAAAATATTTATTAGTACCCTACGCAGGCAGGGTACTGCAGACGTACCTTCCTATGCAGGTACTATACATGGCCTACCACGTGGCATAGGTAGGTGGCCCCACCACCCGCGGCCCATCCAACCGGCGGCACCCCAAAATCCCCTACCGACAGTAGTTGAGGAAAAACCTGGCAAAAATTTATCAGCCGACAGTCAAAAAATTCGTGATCAACATTCTACCGATGGCAGGCATTAAGGAATATACTGGCCATTGTGGAAGAATATTCCAAGCAACTTGTCGACCAACGATGGGCAACAGGCCATCAAACTTAAGCCAATAAAAAGATCATATTCTATGTGGGAGGGAGCATATTCATTTTTTAACGGCCATGCAGACATCAAATTTAATCACATATTTTGTGGACATCATCATCACGTCAGCGATGACATCAGCAGACTAAATTTTATTTTCCCCCCTCACCAATGAAGTTTTCAATTTTGTAGTCCGACTTTGAAGGCTCATATCTTGCTCATTTTGAGGCCTTTTTTCAAGAATTTTTTTTTTATTTGGGTTATTTTTTCATTACTTAGCAGCTGTGTACTCATTTTCTGATTTTGGTTGATAGATTTTCCAGAATTTGCAGTTTTTCAACATTGTACTTGTCTAATCACCATTTTTACAACTTCTAGGGCTTCGTTCAAGCACATACAAACTCCTTTTTAGGTGCCATTTTTTTTGAAAGTGTATGATTTTTCATCTACTTCTTGAATCTATGATCATTTTGAAGAGATCTTGAGTGGATTTTGTACTTTCAACATATGGTCTTTTTTGGCCTATTTGACACTTGTATTGCATAGATCTAAATTTAGGTCTTTGCTTATTTGTTCTAGTCTGTTCTTAGCCTATTTTTGGCAAGTTTTAAATCAGAAATCATAAGTCCACTTAGCCAAGTTGCAAGTGGCATATTGTACATGCACTGCATTATAAAGTGCCAAAATCATCTATTTTTGGGGGGTACTTTGATTGAGTGAATTTGGGGGGTGTCTCTTGTGTGATTGTGCATATTTTCTCTCTTGTGCTCTTGCATTCCATCATTGGTTCATCTAAAGTTCCACTCTTAACTACACATAATTATGCTACATGGAAAGTTCATGTATGGAGTAAACTAATGGAAAAAGGTTTAATTTACTACATTGATGGAACCATAATTGCACCTTTAGATCCTAAGGCAGATCCAACAACATATATGGATTGGCTCACTAAAACTTCTATGGCATTGGGTACACTAAGAAAGTTTATTTCAGATGATCTCATTTTTCATGTTGATAAATGTACTACAGCCAAGGAAGCTTGGGATAAGCTTGCGACTTTGTATGGAAAGGTTGATAAGGTTAAGGGGTATAAGCTTGAACATGATCTCCTAAGCCTTGATCCCAAGGATTTTGATATAATTCAGGATTATGTCACTAAGGAAAATGAGCTAAGAGCACAACTAAAAAATTTTGGTATTGAGAAAGAGGATGATCAATTGGTCTTCAACTTGTTGGACAAGCTTCCAATTGAGTATGTAGCCTTCGTTTCAAGTTTTCAGACTCAAAGATTGACAATAAGAAACTTCACATCAACATCTTTTGAGGCTCTCACAGATCTGTTGATTCTTGAGAAAAATAAGTTGATGAAAATGGGTATTCTCAAGTCTTCAACTTCAAAAGCATTGATGGTCAATCATGGAAACAATAAGCAAGTCAAAGGAAAGGACCAAAATAAATCTTCACCAAAGCCACAAGGAGAGAACAAACAATCCACTCCTCCACAACAAATCTCAACTTCATTTTCTTCAAAGAAGTACAACTATTCAAGCAAGAGGGAGCAACCAACATGTGCATATTGCAAAAAATTTGGTCATGAGGAGCATCATTGTCATGTTAAGCAAATTGATGAGTTGAAACATATCCTTAAGAAGAACAACATCAACTTGCCATCTGCATATCAAGAGAAGGACTCATATCCTTCCACTTCTTCTTCTAAGGGAAAATGCACAACTCTCATGGCAACAACATCAAGCTCATCTCCTTCTTCATCTCAACATGAGAAACATAAGGGGCAAGCATTTCTTGCTTTTGCAGATTCTAATTCAGATAGGTGGATCCTTGATTCAGGAGCTTCACATCATATGACTTCTTCCAAGGATATGTACTCTTCATTTGATTCTTGTTCATCACCACCCATTTTGATTGCCAACAACACTTCTTTGGCAGTTTGTGGCAAGGGGTCTATTGAAATTGAAGGTGGAGCATTTAATGATGTTCTATGTGTGCCTACTTTGTCAAGGAACATCCTTCCATCTATCAGATTACACATAATGGTACAAGAAAGAGTGTAGAGTTCACACCAGATTCTATCATTGTTCGGGATTTGCATAGCGGGGCTCTTGTTGCAGTTGGGGAGGTTGATCATCATTCTTGATTATACACCTTCTCCTATTTTTCTCCTATTGATGATTCAGATCACCCTAATGTGGACACACTTAAGGAGATTGAGTATGATTACTTGAATCTTGGAGTGCTCACTACTCCTGAGGTTCTTGAGCCTATTGCTGATATTCCATCTCCTACATTGATTGATGCACCTTATGATACTTGTGTTTTGATAGTTTCAGTGCCTTGTGATTGAGTGCAACAGTGTATACCTTGTCTTCTAGCAGTAGTTTCATGGGATGACTACTTGATAGACATTGGAAGCTTGTTTGGGGAGTCCTACATTACAGACTTGGGAGACACATTTGATTACTTACATCTTCTCTTTGATGAAAGTGATTCTTCTTCAATTGTTGTGAGGGAACACTCTGACCCTCCTCTACATGATCAATCTTTTGAGTTGATGTGATTGTGGATGCATATGCATAGCAGTTGGAGGAGGCCACTTTCTCTTTTGAGGAGGCATCATCTTTGGAGTATTTTCTACCTACGTCCTTGCTAGACCTTGAGTTGTCTTTTTCAGTGGATGAGAGTGTTGTTGCAAAGGGGTTCTCATGGGTTCCAGGAAGTGACTACATTGCAGCTTCACATGGTTTGGAAAAGGAATATTTCAGCATCAACACAAGGAAATTTGAGCAAATTTTAGAGACTCCTTACATTTTGAGGGTTATTCCTTCTTCACTTGTGGATTGGGGAGACTACATTCATACACCTTTGGTATTGTTTCTTCCTAAGGGGAGGAACGTTGTTCGACACTTTTGGAGCAGCTTCTTCATTCCTTCTCGAGCATCTTCCATGGGTGATCATTGTACATTGAGGGGGGGCTACCTTGTCTCTCTTCTTCTCTTGTATGGGGGGGACTTTTTCCTCACATGGGGTTTTTTCCTTCTCATGTCATGTTCATAGGCTTATGTATTTCATCTCTCTTTTGGGGGATAGTTTTTTCCCACTGGGTTTTTCTATCTTTACTCCACTTGTCAGAGATTACATTGCATTTGTACATGGGTACCTAACATGGCTTAGTTTTTAGGACCCATCTTGCATCTTATCTTGCATGGCTAGCTTGAGTCTTCATTCCCCAAGTTGCACTAAAGGGGGGGTGCTAGTGTAAATAATTATTTTACTTATTACACTTTACTTAAGCTTACTTAGGGAATGCATAGCATTATAGGTTGCACTTGTGTTGCCTAGTTATTTGCATCTTGCATTTAGGTTCGTGCATACATTGAGAGATATGAGTTGGACACCTAGGGAAGTGTGTGTAGGAGAAATTCCACTCTTTGTGGTGTGATCTAGTTATCACCTTTTTATCTCCACTTTTCATAGCATGATAATTCCACCTTTGGTGGGTGATCCACCTTTCATGGAATTATCTATTATTTCTCTCTACCTACCACACACATGATTGTGACACTTGTCTCATGCATGTCTCTTCATTGTGTCCTATCTTTCCTTTATAATTAAGCCTTGTACATGCTTGTAATTGTCTATCTTCATGAGCATCTTCTTCATGCATATTGAGAATACAGTTATTATATTATCTCATCTTGTCTCTCTCTTTTGTGCTATGTTTAGTCTCTTGATCCTATTGTTTCTTTTCATAAGTTCTTACATTATAAAATGACTCCCTAGGACCTAAAATGATTCAATTACATCAAATTTGGTCTAAATTGACCTTATTACAACTTTAAAACATCAAACTCAAGCCAAAACTAGAATTGCATGCTTTTATAAAATGACTCCCTAGGACCTAAAATGACTCAATTACATCAAATTTGGTCTAAATTGACCTTATTATAGCTTTAAAACATCAAACTCAAGCCAAAACTAGAATTTCCTCATGGAGGCTTAAAACTCACAAGATGCTCCTACGCTAGTGTGTAAATGGGGAGTCCAAATGTGTACATAATTCATTTCTGTGAGAGGTCTGTACAAATTCTCCCTTCTTTCTCAATGACTCTTTTGGCTGGGTTATAGTAATTCATACATTGCATAACTAATTCAGGGTCCTCCATTGTTGATAGAAAACCTCTTGCTAAAAGTAACCCATTTTCCACAACATTCTTGTTACATTGAGAAGCATTTTCTTGTAATACCCATGAACGAATTTCAATATTAGAGGACCATTCCATATGAGTGTCTATAACCACCACATTGATTGGTATGGCTTGCGAATTGCAATATTTAAATTCATCTTCTTCCCTTGTGTCAAAAGTACTCAATTTTTCTGGTGTGTTCTTGAAATTCCAAAATGTGTGTCTTGTGTGCGAGTTAGGGTTAAATTTAACCAAATTTTGCAATTTATAAAAAAATTGGTTCATCTTTAAGTTAAATTCAAAATCAAAGAATAATCAACATTTCAATTTCTAAAGGGAAAAACACCATTTTCAAGATTTTTCATGTTTGAAAATCACTAACAGAATATTTGTTATCTGAAACATACCTAGTTCTAGTCAATGATGATAATCTTTCGAAATACAACTTTAAAACCGTTGGTAGTTGTGTTCTCAGTTTCTCAAAATTTACCTCTCCTTGTGCATTAGTATTATTTTTTTCTATTAATGCTATGAGATTTCCACAATCCATAGTGCTGAAGATTTTAATTTTCTGGATTTGTGATTGTGTTGGAGTTTTTTTCATCAACGTTTTGTTCTTTCAGTGTCCTTTGCAAATTTGCAGCATGACGTGAAGTGGAGTGTTACAAAAGAAACTGTATGCTTTAGGTGATGCCAAGTACATAGGTAGTTTGCAACCTTCAATAATTAATTGTTATTTCACATTAATTCCACAAATAAAGGTGCAATCATTACAAATTAGGGTTCAAATTATGAACACCTAGATTTCTATGCAGGCTCGCTACTGGAGGAGAAATATGCATGATGATCATATGTAGCAATCAGATGTCACATTGATTCTCTATAAGGTACCAGTCATTAAAGATGTGCGATCAATTTTTTATCACTAGGACTAAGGCTTTCCAATATGACTATAAGAAGAAACACCGAGATCCAAGAATTTACCTCTGAGCTTCATAAATAGAAAACTAGAACAAAAGAAAAGACCAGGAACTAGATTCAAGAGAGATTAAAAAATTTCAAAATAGACTCTCCAATTTCCAACTTTTGAATAAGGAGAAGAGAAGAAAAATAAAATTAAAAAAATACTGGACTTCGATAAAAAGGAAAATTACCGGGATTGGCGACTTTGATCAATGAAATACTAGGCAGAACTGAGACCACATAAAGATACAATTCACCTTGATGCAAATGCATGACTCTGGGATTCCAGTTTTTGGTAATAATAATAAACTTTTATGAAGAGACCGAAAGATTGAATCTAGGAAGGAAAACAATAAAACAAAGACCAAGCAAAATTGGGGCATGTTGTGAGACCACACAATAGTAAAGGAATGACTTTTTCAACATTCAAATGTCTTTTTGGAGCTTGTTTAGAGGTTGCAAATTAGGCATATTTATTTGGACAACCAAAAGAGATTGACTCTACAAGATGAATAAAAGACTTATCTTTTCCCCCCCAACACATGTTCCTATCTTCTAGCAAGCTATTGCATAGCTATAAGGATTGTCTTTCAAACCTTTGTTTTGTGGGAAGAGTTTCATGAAATAATATAGTTCAATATTTTAGCAGCAGTATTTGTTTGTAGTTTTTACAAGTTTCTTAGGATAGTTTATTTTCCAACAATCTTTCCATTCCCTATTATTTACATTTTTAAATTTTCATTTTGAATTCTTTTTAAGATAGATTTCATTCTAACATTTTCATTTACAAGCTCTTATGTTAGATTTAATTCTAGCAATTTCTTTCATGCATTGCCTTTCGATTCTGTTTGTAGAAAAAGAATGTCATGCAAATGATTTCTTCTCCCTCTTGCATATTGTCATGGAGATGAGTTTAAATAAAGTAATGAGCTGAGATGATGTCTTTGGTACTTGATTTCTAACTACTTTTGAGGAAATTTGATAAACATATAAATTAATGTTGTGCAAGTGCTTAAAATGTGTTCTAGATCATGCTTCACATTTCTTTTGTATTGATGCTATGCCTGTGCAGATTTAGTATGTTGTTTGAGGTTGTCAGAGGTTTCTATATTCAAAATTTTAGGTTCTTGATTGTTGATAAGAGGAAATTGTGTTTACCAATATGAGAATTGGTTTTTCAATGTTGTACAAAGGTGTCAAGGAGAAATGTACTTTCTCCACATTTATCCATAGTTTCTTTTTAGGACTTGTGGTTTTGAAGGAGAGTTAATGGTTTCATTCTCTTATTTTTGTCAAGAGGAATTGTGGTTAGGAGTATTGAAAGTCTCAGAAGCATGTACTTAATGTTCAAATGTGTTTTCATGGGTATCGATTGACCTAGTGTTTACACTACATTTAGATATGTTCAAGTATTAATGGAAACATAGCGTGGCATGCGAGATTTAATATTTTCTCTCAATTAAGTGTTTTTTGGTCCTCTTTCATTCCTATCCACCATGGAAATGTTTAGGTGTGGACCTAATTTGAATTTGTAAATACAACAGATAAAATGTAGACCTTGGAGAAGATGTTTAAGATTGAGGTTGATATAAATAAGAGTGGAGTTGTTGTGAGTTGAGAGAGAAAGAAGTGTGAAGCAAGATATATGCAAGATCAATGTAAGTGTTGTGCGTGATGAGAATTTAAGCAAAGCAGTGTGAGTTTCATTTTTTAGGGTTCCTAAAGGTAGTGAGCTGAAGACACCCAAAATCATTCAAGCAAGACTACAAATGTGTTGGAGCATTGTGGTGGATTCCTTGTTGCATTGAGAAAGTGTCCTTTGTATAAAATTTCTCTTCTATCTTCTTGTATTTCTTCCTCTGTTAGTGAGCCCTAGCTGTGAGCCTTTCTAGAAAGTGTGTCCTATTTTGGCAGTGAACCCCTTTGTACTAGTTTTGTAATTACTTATATTGTGAGCTAATCCTTGTCGTGGTTTTTTCCTTGTTGGGTTTTCCATGTAAATCTGGTGTTCTCTCATGTATGGTGTTGTTATTTTAGTTTTTTTTATCTACATTTCATGATTAATCATTATAAAAGAATAAGGATTTAATGAAAGCATGTGGATTTGTTTACTATTGAGGGTTTTGATTAGATAAAACTTATTCACCTCTGTCTCAATTGTCTTACTCATTCAATAGGAGTAAAGTGAATTGATTGACTAGTGAGCTAGAATTTATTACCCAATCGACTAGAAGAGAGTGTTAATTATGTTTGATGGAATTATTCATAAGATAATAATTAAGTTAAAATAAATTAATTATTGTGAGGACCATGCAAGTGAGAATTAATTAATAAATAAAATGTTTATTTACTAATAATAGATGGATAATGTTGAGATGAAAAGGGGGAATTAAATAATTTATTTAATTATTTAATCTAGAAGTGGGAATGTGGTTAATTAAATAATTAATAATAATTATTTAATTTTAACAAGGTGTTGAATGTTAATTAAAAATTAATGGTAATTATTTAACTAAAATAGAGAATAAGTGTGATTAGCATGATACAATTAATTAAGTTTTATTTACTTAGTTAGGAAGAATAATGGTAATTAAGACATAATTAAAATAAATAAGATTTATTTAATTAATCAGCAAGGGTGAATTAGAATGAATTAATTAAATAATATGATGTCAATTAATAGTAGAATATGATATTTGATAATAATAAAATAATGAATTCTTATTTAATAATTAGGAGAAAAGAGTGAAAATTAGTAAAAAGGTGTTACTCACATATGAGGACAATTTCAGGTATCTACAAAAGTAATGCTGATGGTGGAGAGATGTTGTTGATGGTATATAGTATGTTATATGATCTCTTTTGATGTTCCTAATGATGTAGGTGTTGTTGCAATCTATTGTTCTAGCCTCTACATTTTTTTGAAATGTTTCTATTCTAGGAAGTTGTGTTGAATATTATTTAGGAGAATACTCTACATTCCTCTGCAGTTGAGGATATGGTCTTCTAGTTTGTGATTCAGTATTTGTGATTTGTGGATGTTGCAATCCTATATTTTTAGGTCACTAGTGTTGTCGAGGAGGTTTATGTTAATTATAAAGGGTTGGAAGTGTTGTTGGTTGTTTGTATTGGTCAAGTAAATGCTCTACATTTCTCTGCATTGATGTTTTTGTTCTTGTGGCTTGGTGAATGTGCTCTTATTGTCTATGTAGTGGCTCTTATCATATTTCATGTGTTGAAATTGTTAGCAAATTGATTTGTTAGTGTTATATCTTATGGTTGTGCATTTTGTGCTTCTAAGATGAAGTATTCTACTCTTGTTTGGTTTGTGGTTGTTATTGATGAGATGATAGTATGAAAGAAGTATCTAGAAGTGATTTTGTATGTTCAGGTAACATCTCTTTGTGATCTATACATCAATGGTTTATCTCTTTGGTGTTGCATTATTTTTGAGTTGTTCTTCTAGGTAATTTGTGGATATCTGGCTAGCATGGTTGGTTCTCTTGCTTGTGATGTGTGCTTAAGGGTTTGTGTTAGCATATAAAGTTGTGTTAATAAATATTTTGGTACTAACCTATCTTGTTGAGAACCAAATTGAGTAAAATTCAGTTTCAAGTGCATTTTGGGCTGACTGGTATTGAGCTAGACATTTCATTATTGCTGACTTGAGTTGACGAGTGCTAGCATGTGAGGTGTTTCAGATCACAATGGAAGATGTAATAAGGTTATTTTTTTCCCTCCCTATTTCCTATATATGACCACATTATTTTTTTGTGGCTGGCTTGTTGAGATGATTCTTTATCTTCTTTCAGGCTAACTTAATTGATGTTTTGTGATCTTGTGGTGCATATAAATGGAAAATAAAATTAGTTGCAATTGAGAAAGTGTGTGGAATGTATTGAATATCTTGCAAAATAAGTTTTAAAGTGTTTGAAAGATAGACCAAATGTGTAATAATTCCCCAATCAGTAGAGTGTATTATTGGCATATGTTATAAATTCTAAATCTCCATGTATCCCACTCTAAGATAATGAATCTCATTAGGTCCTTGTATCTTTCCCTATAGTTTTGCACTTTAGTCTACAAGTCCTTTGTATCTTTCACTAAGGTTATGCACCTTAGTTTACAAGTCTTTTGGTAGTGAGTTTCATATATTGCAAGTTAACTCTCAATGTGGTTTTTCCCTCATTAGGTTTTCCATGTAAATCTGGTATTATCTTGTGCATGTATGTTATTTGTTTCATAGTTTATTACTGCTACTACTACAATTAAGGGTTGCATTGTTGTATCTTTCATTGCTGAGGGTTGTTGACCTTCTTAAGGAATTAATTTGGTATATCTTTCTTTCTTGCTAGTCTGTTTGAGGGGTTTTGATCTAATAAATAATTTTGAGTTTGTTGAAGGGTTTATGTTTTGAAAAGACTGATTCACAACCCCACTATTGATCTTTGGGTGTGTTCAACACAAAGTAGTACTAAAATAGGCATTCTAGGATAACATATGCTTGTTTATATTTTTAATTTTTTTAAACAATAATACATATATGAAATATGGTAATGATTACAATGTATTTTCACATATCATAATCTTATACTCTCTCCAAAATAGTTCCTTTTATTAAAAATATATATTGTAACAAGGATTACGTCAACCACTTCACATAACATTTACAATTAAATTAATGTTTTGTAATGGTTCACAATGACCTCATAAGGGTATTTTCTATAATATGTGCACCTAAATATTAAAAATACACATGAACAACATGACCCACATATTTTAACAAGTTGAATATTAGCACTTATAACATTGTATACTTCAATTGAATCCACTAAAACCTCCATAAGAAATAACCTTTAACCTAGCCAATGGGATCTCACCTCCCAAATTCAAGATTTCTCACAAGCCAGCCTAAGCTAAGAGGCCTTCAAGGAAGCCAAAAAGTAACAAAACACATGAAAATGACTCAAAAGTCAACTAAAAAAACCAACCAAGTCAAATTAAAGAAACAAATCGAAATAATGTAATCTATATAAAGGTCCATTAAGGGGAAAAAGAGGGAACCACTTCTAAAATGGAAGGGAAAATGTATTAATCATTTCCAAATAAGGTTTCTACTCAACACTATTATGAATAAAAAATAATCTTACCAAAAATAGTGCATATAGGATTATCCCTTCCCCCATGGAGGTACACTTTTCTTCCTACCCAAATGCTTCACAAAACACAAAACAAAAAAGTTATAAACATAGAGATACCATAATCAAATAACTAAGAAGAGTGTAAAAAAATAAAAAAATAGGGAGCTTGAAATTATATCTCTCCAAGATTACAAGAGATTGATGAAGATTTGGTGTACCTCCTTTCAAAATAAATTACTATAAGATCTTATTCCAAGCCCAAGTATAAAACTCACTCCTTTCCCCAAAATCCCTTCCTTCACCTTCAATAGTATGGTCAATATGGATTCAAAATTTGAAACCCTTTAATTGGGAGACAACACTTGTCACCTCCTCATTCATTCCCAAGAGAAAATCTCCGCACATTTCTCTTACATTTGTGAGACTTTGGAGAGGGGTATCTACTTGGACAATATTCCCATGAAAAACTTCCATGGTATTATCACACGTGTGAGACCTTGGGATCTATTGAAGCCCATACATGAACCCTAGAGAATATGAATGTGATGGTGATGATGGAACCTCTAAAAATGCTTTGTGTTCCATCTCAAATATTGTAGAATGTGGTTAATCCCTTGTCTCTAGGCTTATGGTTTCATCAATTGTCATTTGCTTTAGGGTTTGGGTTGCTAAAAACCTCTCTCAAAAACCCCTAAGTTTGATGCCTTTGGAAATCATTCTAATTCACTGTTGATCCTTTTTCATTGTTTCTAGGTATTTTAAGACATATCTTATGTCATTGAATCCATTCTATTTCTAGCCCCTAAGTCCTAATGATCCCGACTACTTCCAGTTGCTTTATTACAAAAAATACATTAAGAGTAGCATGGGTTGTTTTTTACTCAAAATATATGTCGGGTCCTAGGTTGGGATTTAATTTTCTATCGGTCACCTAAGTTTTTAGCCTTAATCCCTATGTCCATGTCTATTGTCTACCTAGTGGTGGCCCCTTCTTAAGAACTAACACATTTGACATGTGCATATTTTATGGTTTTATAATGATCATTCGATCACTGAAGGTGGATCCTAGTCATTCCATGTGCCCTCGCTTTGATCTATTTTTCATTTAAAAATTCCAACGGGTTGGCTGGCAAGCACCACATTCCTTCTATAGTGGTGGGCCCAACTCTTTTGAAACATCAACAGACAAAGTTTCAGTGAAATCAACGACAGTTGTTTGGTGATGTGGCTTCATCTGGGCCACACCCCACAAGCTCGACCATTTTTTTTCCTTAAAATAATGCCACAGCCTAGCGGGTTGTGGAAATATGTCCCTTTGTCAGATAGACCCAGTTGGTTTTAGATGCAGTGAACACTTTATCAAGTGAAAATCGATGGTTGATAGTGGGTGACGGGGGTTAATCCTGACCACTCCTCACCATCCTATGAAGGACCCATCTATGCTATCCATCTTCCAGCAAGGAAGCAGGCATGTTCCATGTGGGGAAATTTGAATGGTGGAACTAACATTCTAAAGGGAAAATTTTAAAGAAAAATCTCACCATAAAGTATATGAGATGAAGTGAGTGCCATTGAAAGGATTTATTTGGTACATGTTTATGATATAATGAATTTTTTTTATCTCGGCTGCCAATTTTGTCAGAGGTTTGTATGTGCGGGTTGGTGTGTTGAGTTAAGGCGAGCACATGTTAGTTGATTGAGATCAAATCCTAGCTGCTCCCCATCATCCTATTGATAAAAGTTGCAAGTGGGTTAATTCCTATGGGTGAGCAAGAAAATATGACATGATAGGATTTCTTTAATGATAAGTGGAGGATAGAGTGTGCTGATAGGGTGGATGTTTATCCACATGAGTTTTTTTGATTCGATAAAGGTAATGGATGCATGTAATTGACCTTTTTAAAAAATTAATTGAATTGATTTAGATTATATGTCGACCTATCTCACTATGTGATCACCAATGGATATTCAAAATCGAATGGTTTCCTGTCAACTTGCTCACGTGAGCCTTCTATGAGAATTAATGATCAACACACTTTAATTGTTTGATATAATGAGATTTGATAGCCATTTTCTTCACAATTTCAATCATCAGAAGCTAAGTAATTGAGCCTATGTCTCAGAGGATGGCATACAATTTTTTTGGTAAGTTGTAGAAGTACTAAAGTAGTTTTCCCCCAGCACACCAGGAGCTCCTTCAGAGCCAAAGGAAAAGAGGAGATCCTATAATAAGTCTATGAAGCTTGGTGTCAGGAGCACTTACAACCTTAAGAGTAGGGTTGTTGGTCATAACCAGGGTGAGTCTAGTGGGAAGAAGAATAATTACCACAAGGCTGATGATTCTTATATGGGGAGGAATAACTCTACCATGGAGGATTCGACTGGTCCTTTGAGTGATTAAGGATATACTAACCCAGAGTACGACCATTACCTTCTCACACTGGCATGTTAGGAGTATTCTGATCATGGAGAGGTAGTCGCTTCTCTAGTTTCAACAAGAACATGATGGGGATGTGCCTACTCTGATTCTGAAGAATTAGAGTAGTAGCATGGTTCTATTTTTATTTTTTATGACACTGCTACCACAACGATGGGCTTGTCGTCTTCAACAAATGTGTAAGTTTTTTTTTTGGGTGTTGACATGGATAATCTTCTTTGGTCGATGTGGATGAGAGATTTTGGTTTTGTTGCAACAATGAATGATGCCTTTTGGAGGGCTCATTGGTATTATTCAACAAGTTATATGGGTTTTATCTTTTGTTTTCCCCCCACATATAACCATCTAGGGGAATCTCTAAAATTAAAATGAAATTAAGTGTCAAATGTAAATGTGACTGAAATGGTAATTTGGCTTGATGGTTGTTTCTTTCATGTTCTATAAATGGGATTTTAAGGCTGGTTATAGGGGTTCAAATTTTAGGTCTTGGGTGGTCTAGGTTGAAAACCGAGTTCATGCAAAAGTAGTTTGTAAAATCATGCATAGATTAATACAATAGTATGAATTCTAGGGTAAAAGCTATTTTGAAATAAGATTAATTAGTTTTACAGTAGTAGTGACATATGAATGAGAATGCAAGTTTGAAAGCACATTTTCTCCTATGTATTTTTTCTTCCAAATTATAAATGAAATGATTAAGGATATTTTTCTTATCTTCAATTGTTTTGGTTGAATGTGCAATTTTAATTCTGCTTTGGTTCAAGGGATTGATTAAATGCTTAAATAAGATCATAGGTTTGTGAGGGAAGATTGTAGGATTGTTAAGTAGTTTTGTTTTTCAACATAGTGAGTTAAATATTGTAATGCAATATATCAATAGTCCACAAATGCTGAGTCTAAATTGCTAATGTATTACAGAATGTTGAAAATGTGACTCCATTACCCAAAGACAAAGCGCTGGTCTATGGATTTGGTTATCCTAAATATAAATGAGTTAGTCCTGCATTGGTCCAAGAAAACCAAATGAGAATGAAAATCATTTAAACACCTTCATTTACATCATATCATTATGAAGTACCACTTTATTCCTTCTTATAGATAGTAATTTTCTTAAGGGTCAGCCAAATCCTTGATGATTTATGTCTATTTTCATCTTATAGTAATATATCTATTTGTTCAAATGTTCTTCATAAAATGGAAGTAGAATATCATATGAACATAATAAGGATCACCCTCTTGGGTTTCACATAGCCTAAAGAGTAGAAGGGCCTAGTAATCCTTGCTTGTTTGTTGGAAATCCTTACCTATTATTATCATTGGATTGTGGCTAATTCATAGCCATATGGTAAGATCAAGCTTGGTTCTTAAAAAATAACCAATAGTTGAAAAATAAATCATCCCTCTTTCCCAAACCAAAATATCATCACTCACTTCTCAAGGCTCTTGGACAGAGTCAAATCTTGGCCAAGGCCTAAGATAAGTAGATTGGCAACAAGTACCTATTACATAGGTACTTATCATAGGGCCTTAAAAATAATAAAATAACTAAGATATAGGAAATTTAACACCTTTTAAAATCCATTAGAAAGATAATATGAAACTAACAACTACAATTACAACACAACAACCAATTCATCCTAAATAGCCTTAGGACCTTTAGAAAAGTACAAGTTTAAACAAGACTCGACTCTTTTCAACATTCACAAATTAAGCATATACCTTACCAGTTTAGGTACTAGAACTAGTGTCACAAGGTTAATTAAAACCGATTCTTTGACATACCTCCATATTTCCATTGGTCATGGAAAATACCTGCACCCTTAATTGCACCCACTAATATGCCTAATATATAGGGGTAGAAACTTGAAATACAATCACAAAAATAGCTAAACATTCATTGCTTGAATAATAACTCAATTTCAATTCACTCATCAAAATGCATATCATTAATAAAATTTAATTTTCATGTTTCCTTCTGTAAACATCGCATGTCCATCAAACTAATCTACCTAAGATAGATATTTCCTTTCAATATAATATAACTAGGTAAATAAATCTTTTCTAATTTAATTGAATAACATAGAATTAGTACAATTAAAAATATGCATTCATAATAAACAAATTGAATAAAAAATAATATAGCCATCAAACTAATATCATAATCATATGTAAATAATTTAAATTACTTTAATTCAAACATCATTGTTTAATATAGTACATCATAAGGGTCATAAGTCCATACCGTAATATTCAAGGTTTAGTTGTATCAAAATAATAATTGATCCAATAGAGCACATAATTTGACACACTAAGTTGGGCCTCACTCTCTAAAATTAGAAGAATATGCATTATCTTATACATCAACATATTTTAATTTAGAAGCTAGGGTGTCTCATTTAAATACATGTTATATGATATGTCACAATAGCTCTTCTTGAATATAAGAATTAGATCATGAAATCATATGAACAACCATCTGTAGATTAGCTTGCATCACAATAATATTCCATTAATAGAAATTCAGTTATCATAAAATCAATTTCCAAGAATTTTATATCTTTAGATGTGTAAGAAAATCAAATGACTTAGATTCAAGGTCAAGAAAATTCAGAATTCAAATGTTACATAAAATATTCCTCAAGATCCTCTTTACTAATCCTAGGTTTGAAAAGCAGATAGCATCACAACTGTACATAATTTAGAAGTACAAAACAATAGAAGATAAAATTCCTACCTCGTTGGGAAATGCACTTAGGAATTTGGTTGCAGACTATCCCATCAAAGAGTCAAATATTTTGCTAATACATATTCATCTTTCAAGTCTGGTTGTGATTTCTATGAGTCAATTTCAGAGGTGTTGCTTAGGGTTTGTTCAGTTTCATTTGAAATTTGCAAATTTTGTCAAAGATCTACCATAATTTTGTTAGTATTTTCATAATTTCTCACTAAATGTGGGTTGTGAATTTGAAATCTCTACACCAAAATGCAGTATTTGAGACAACTTGGTGAATTAGAGTGAAAATATAGTAAGGAAAGATCAGGTGGACCTAAGCTCACATGATGAGATACCCTAATTGAAAGCTAGAAAGAATATTTCAAAATTCTCTAGTACTATCTTGACAGAGTCAAATAATTTACTAGATTTGAACATTTGGCCTAGATATTGAGTATTTAAACATGGAAAGGGTTGTGTGCAGAAAATATAATTGATTCATGTGTGACTCTAATATTGAAGAAGACTCAAAGTGAAATTAAATTTTGAAAGAAAGCTTTATATTGTTGAAGTTCATTCCTATGTAGAAGGAGGTGGTGACTCTATACAAAGAACCTGATGAAATCATGATGATAGCTTCAGATCTACCAAGATTTTTAGTTAGAAGCTCATAATTTGCAGTAGCTACAAAATATCTAGGTATTTCCCCTATTTTGGTTTTCAAGAAGCATAAATTTGTGTGAAAATCATATTGAATGATATGGAGAAAATTTTCTTCCTTATTAAGTGAATTAAGCATAAATAAAGGGAATGGTAATGATAATTTCACATACTTCTAAGATATAATTTAAAAAATTTGTATTGTGTTGAAGAAGCATGCTTATTTTGAAATCTACACATTAGAATTCTCTAAGGCATAGATGTATTTAAATTATGCACTTTAAAGTCATGATTAAATCAAGGAATGGGGCATTAAATGATCAACTATACAGTTGGTGTTTGAATATTGTAAAGGGTGTGCAAGAAAATGTATCATTCCCCTATATATCCCTATGGGGTGACAAGTGAAAACATGCAAAATGTGCAGCCATGTCATGCTCTCAAAGAAATTTCTCTATTGAAAGGTATAGACCATTGAATTTTAATGGTATTCAAGGTTTCCCAAACCTTGTTCCTAATATTATTAGGGAACATTTTCCAAAATTCTCAGCACGGGGTTTTGAATCAGCTTATAGACATTTGTATACATTTATGGACTTGATGGGAGACTATGAGATAAGTCATAAAGATGTTGTCATGAAGCTATTTATTCAATCTCTAAAGAAAGATGCTAGAGATTAGTTTTCATGTTTTCCAGTGTACTATATTTCTTCATAGAATGAGTTCATGGTAGCCTTTATAGAACAGTTTGGTGAAAGAGTTAATCCAAGTTTAGTAAGGAAAAAACTCATGGAAATTCAAAAGGATGAAGAAGAATTAGTCCCAACTTTTAACCTCAGACTTGCAAAAACAATAAGAGATATCCCTAAAAATATGAGATTGAGTGATGAAGAGTGTTTTGTTGTGTATTTGGGTGCATTTGATGAAGAAATGAGTTATTTTTTGAGAGAAAAGGAGCCTAAAACATTGCATTGTGCATATCAAATGGCCATGGACATTGAAAACAACTTGAGATATTCAGTGATGAAGGGTTATATAGTTGCACGTGTTGGTTGCTTTGGTACACCTTATGAAAATGAACCAAATAATAAAATTGATTGTCATGATAGTGATGCTTCTACTATTCTAATTTTCCCATCATCACCTAATACAACTAATGATGAATTCCAAATTGAACATCAACAAATTTCAAGCATTACTGATCAGATGTCTTTTGTTCAAGGATTATTTAAAATCAAAAGACATAAGGGAGAATCACCATATGATTTGTTTGCAAGGTTTTTAGATGCCTTGTTGGAAATCCCCAAGAACTTTAGGCTTGAGGATTTAGTGTGCATTGACTTGTTTTGTGAGATTTTTTATCCAGGGTTGAGTACCTTGCCACAAGAATTGAAGCCTCAAGGTTTTGATCAGATGCTAGAATGGATAAGAATTGTTGAAGAAGATAAGTGTGATTATGCACAAAATATTATGTCTCAAAGTGTTAATAGTAGTTTCCCTATTAAGAAAAATTAGAAAGTAACCCAAACAAGTAAAAATGATATAGAAGAGAATAGACATCTATATTATGGTATGAGTGAGGATATTGATTATAATCAATCCGTAAGCACCCTTTATGTAAGTTAGTACATTGGTGACAAGGAAGAAGAATCATTTGTGTATTGTTGATGCCTCATCACAAATCAATACCCAAGATACTAAGAATGAGAGTTTGAGCTTTCATTCTGAACACTCTAAGCTTAGTGCATGTGGTAATGAATCCCCTTGTGACAATAATCATAGGGAAAATGAGGTCTTTGATTATTTTTTTGAGGAGTTTGAATCTTTCTATAGTGATGATTTGGAAGCATTTTCTTTGCATGAGGAATGTAATAATATTAATGCTCATGAGATTTTGCATGTACAAGTGAATGAACAAATTCCATGTGATGGATACCTGAAGTGCAATCTAGTCATGTCAAAGATAGAGCATGCTATTTTTTGTGAATGATGATGAGTTTGAAGAGAAAAATGTATGTGTCTAGTATCCTAAGCCTAAGTACAATATTAAAAATGATGAAAACTATGGTGCTGACTAGCAGGGACATGTCCTAGTTGTTCCTAATTATTTATATGAAGTAGAGATGGAATATGCTAGTTTTGTAGCAAAAATGGACATGATTGTGTTTGACAAAGAATGTGCTGAGGAGGAAAGGGTTGAAGAAGTTAGTTCAATGGATGGTGAACCTCAACCAAATTGTAACAAACCTTTAAAATTTGAGTCAACATACTTATCAATGGATGAGGTACATGAGTGCCTTTTTGTTGATCCTATTGACTCTGAGTTATTCGATCCATCCTTTGAAACATTTTTCTTTGAGTTAAATGATGGTTTAAGAAATGAATTAGAGTATGTTACTGAGCTTGAACTGGAGGTATTCTTTGATGCATGGGATGTTATTAGTAATGGGGTTTGTGGTCATGAGCCTAATCTGAATAAGAGTAAAGGTGTTATGGGTCTTCATGAATCAATTTTCTAGGGTAGCCAAACATATGACAGTTGGACTAGTTCACAATTCTCATATGAATACAAATACCACTTTAAAAAGATGCATGTATATGAACACTTCTTATTTATCACACAAGATGAATGTTTGGCTGGTATTGAATACAAGCTAGAGGATGATTCTAGGGTTTTATTTGAACTTTCTATTAATTCTAAATTATTAGATAGGAAATTGCAATATGAATCCAAAGGGTCAATATATATATTTCTAGATGAGAATCTTGAAAAGGATGTTTATGAAATTTTTCAGTTTGATATGCAATCTAAACTTGTTGTCAACCTCTATGATGATAATGATCAAGTGGACTATGAATGTTTTCAATTCCTGGTCCATTTGGATGAGTATTTGGTGAATTATGATTGTGTTTTGAATGAATTTGGATATCACATGGGTCATGAATTTCAATTGAGGTCTGAATACAACTTTCAAACATACAAAATTAATGATGATAATGGTAAGTTCATGAACATGGCAATTATGGATAATTGCAATAACCATAGCAGGATTAGCTAGTGGGAGATTCATGGCAATGTTTTCAGCCTTAGTCTAGTGCAAACAACATAAAATAAATTTTTTGACAGAGGTAAAGAATGGTTTTAAGTTTTTGGGGTTCAGGGGCCACCAATTGAAAATGAATCCTATTAAACTATAAAATGTAGGTTGAGAGCCTATAAATTAGAAGAGGCTTCTATGAAAATTTGAAGTTGGAGCATATTGTACATTTATATAATTATTGTATATATGTTGGTTTGCTTTGTTTCGTTTCTCTTACCTTATTCAAGTAGGTACTGGTTTTGATTCTCTGTGCTTGATCTTATTCAACCTGAGATTCTTGGATCTCACTCTGTTATGAAGGAACAAACATCCCCAACAGGAGCCACTGATGGAACCTCAGAAATTTTTTTGTGTTCCATCTCAAAATATTACAAAATGTGGTTAATCCCATGTCTTTGGGCTTAGGGTTTCATCTATTGTCATTTGCTTTAAGTTTTGTGTTGCTAAAACCCTCTCTCAAAAACCCCTAACTTTGATGCCTTTGGAAATCATTCTAATTCATTTTTGACCCTTTGTCATTGGTTCCTAATCTTTTAAGACATTCTTATGTCATCAAATCCATCTTATTACTAGCCCTTGAGTCCTAATGATCCTGACTATTGCCCATTTCTTTATTACAAAAAATACCTTAATAGTAGCATGAGTTGTTTTTTCCTCAAAATATATATCAATTTATAGTTTGGGATTTAACTTTCTATCAATTACCTAAGCTTTTAGCCTTAATCCCTATGTCCCCATCTATCATCTACCTAGTGGTGGCCCCTTCTTAAGAATTAACACATTTGACATGTGTATATTTTATGGTTTTATGATGATCATTTGATCGTCATAGGCAAATCTTATCCATTCCACGTGCCTCCGCTCTGATCTATTTTTCATTTAAAAATTCCAATGGGTTGGTGAGTGAGTGCCATGTTCCTTATGTAGTGGTTGGCCTAACTCTTTTCAAAGGTCAATGGGTAGTGTTTCAATGAAATCAACAAATTATTTGGCAATGTGGCTTCATCTGGGCTGCTCCCCACCACCCCATGCACTTTTGTTTTTCCCTTAAAATAATTCCATAGGCTAGCAAGTTGTGGACATCTATCCCTTTCTTAGAGGGAACCACATAGCTTTTGATGCAACAAACACTTTAACAAGCATAAATTGATGATTGATAGTGGGTGATGTGGGTCAATCTTGACCACTCCCCACCATCTCGTGAAGGGCCAATCTATGCTATCCATCTCATAGTGGGGAAGTGAGCATGTGTCACATGGAGCAATTTGAATGGTAGAACTAATATTCCAAAGGGAAAATATTAAAGAAAAATATCACCATAAAGTATACAAGAAGTGTGTGCCGTTGAAATGATTTCTTTGGTACATGTTTACGATATAATGAATTATTCTTAATCTTAGCCATGAATTCTGTCAGAGGTTTGTATGCACAGATTGGTGTGTTGAGTTAATGCAAGAACAAGTTGGTAGATTGAGATCAAATCCTAGCTGCTCCCCCTCGTCCTATTGATAAAAGCTACAAGTGGGTTAATTCCCACAAGTGAGCAAGAAAATATAACACGACGAGCTTTCTTTAATGATAAGTGGAGGATGGAGTGTGCTGACAGGGTGGATGTTTATCCAAATGGGTTTTTCTGATTGGACAAAAGCAATGGATGCATGTAGTCGGCCTTTTAAAAAAATTAATTGATATGATTTAGATTATATGTCAATCTATCTCACACTGTGATCAATGGTCGAGATTAAAAATTGAATGGTTGTTTGTCAGCTTGCTCCCATAAGCCTTCTATGAGAATTAATGATCAACATGCTTTAGTTGTTTGATATAATGAGATTTGATAGTCATTTTCTTTATAATTGAAATCATTAGAAACTAAGTAATTGACCCTATGTTTGAGAGGATGGCATAAAGAGTTTTTGATAAGGAAGTTGCAGAAGTACTAATGTAGTTTTCTCAGGGCACACCAAGAACTCTTATAGAGCCAAAGGAGAAGAGTAGATCCCATAAAAAATCTATGAAGGTTGGTGTCAAGTGCACTTACAACCATAGGAATAGGGTCGTTGGTCATAACCAATGTGAGTTTGGTGGGAAATTGGATAAGTCTTGTGGAAAGAAGAAGAATAAGTACCACAAGGATTATGATTCTTATTTGGGGAGGCATAAATCTGCCATGGAGGATTCAAATGGTTCTTTGAGTGATGAAGGAGATACTGACCCAGAGTATGATCGTTACCTTCTCACACTAGCATGCCAAGAGTTCTAATGATGAAGAGGTAGTCGCTTCTCCAGTTTCAGCAAGAACACAATGGGGACATGACTGCTTTGATTCTAAACAATTAGAGTAGCACCCCGGTTCTATTTTGTTTTTAATGACACCACTTCCACAACTACAAGCTCATCCTCTTTAGTGAACATGTAAGTTTTTTTTTGGGTGCTGACATGGAGAATCTTCTTTGGTTGACATGAATGAGAGATTTTTGTTATTCTACAACAATAAATGATGTTTTTTGGAGGGCTAGGTGGTCTTATTCAATGGACTATATGGGTTTTTTCTTTTTCTTTCTCCCCACTTTGCAATGTGTAAATATAACCGTTTGGGGAATCTTTGGAATTGAAATGAAATTAAGTGTCAAATGTAAATGTGACTAAAATGGTAATATGGCTTGATGCTTGTTGCTCCCATGTTCTATAAATGGGATTTGAGCACCAGTTAATAGGGGTTGGAATTTTGGGTCTCAGGTGGTCTAGGTTGAAAACTGAGTTCATGCAAGAATAGTTTGTAAATTCATGCATAAATGAATAGAATAGTATTAAGTCTAGGGTACAAGCTAGTTTGTAATCATCTTAATTAGTTTTACAATAGTAGTGGCATATGAATGAGAATGCAAGTTTAAAATCACATTTTCTCCTTTGTATTTTATCTTCCAAATTATAAATGAAATGATTAAGGATCTTTTGTTTATGTTCAATTATTTTGGTTAAAAGTGTGATTTTATTTTTGCTTTGGTTCAAGGGATCAATTAAATGCTTAAATAAGATCATAGGTTTGTGAGGGAAGAATCTAGGATTGTTAAGTAGTTTTGTTTTTGACATAGTGAGTTAAATATTGTAATGAAATATGTCAATAGTCCACAAATGTTGAGTCTAAATTGCTAATGTATTACAAAATGTTACAAATGTGACTTTGTTACCCAAAGACAAAGTATTGGCCTATTCATTTGGTTATCCTAAATATAAATGAGTCAATCCTACACTGGTCCAAGAACACCAAATGAGAATTCATGAAAATCATTTAAACACCTTCAACTACAACATATCATTATGAAGTGCCATTTTATTCCTTGCTATAGATAGTAATTTGCTTAAGGGTTAGCCAAATCTTGTTGAATTTTGTGTATTTGCATCTTATAGGAATATATCTATTTATTCAAATGTTCTTGATAAAATGGCAAAAGAATATTATATGAACATAATAAGGATCACCCTCCTAGATTTCATAGAGCCTGAAGAGCAGAAGGGCCTAGTAATCCTTGCTTGTTTGTTGGCCAATCCTTACCTATGCTTATCATTGGATTTGTTGCAAGTATGAATGAGTATGGTGGTGTTGTCATTAATGTTGTCATTGATGTCAAAAAAATATATGTTGTTGCAGAAAAAGGAAAAAGGTGATTGTAAGTTGTGCATGTATAGTTGAGATATTGTAGAAATGTTGTGAGCACATGAAGCTATCTTTATGGTGTTGCAGGTGTGCTGATATGATGAGTTACTAAGTGCTTTTGAGAAATAGTGAAGACATAGTTGTGTGTTTGTTCAAAATGTGCTATGGTTTGTGCTCCACATTTCTTTTGTGTTGATCCTATGCTTGTGTAGATTTGAAGTGTTGTTTATGGGCATCCTTGATTATAGTTTCTGGTTTGATGAAGAGTGAAAGTTCTATTCACCGGTGTGTGAACTGGTCTGGTAGAGTTGTTTTTGTAGATTGGGAGAAATGTTTCTGCTCCGCAGTCCTCCATTGGTTTGTTTATGGTCTTACGGATTTGGAAGAAGGATTGCAATGGTGTTATCTATGTTCTATCAAAGATTTTGTGGTTTGGTGCTCTAGAAGACAAGTTTCAGAGTTACTGTGTGTGTCTATATAGTCTAGATGGACAGATGGAAAGTATTGTGTATGAAGGTTGTTGCATTTGTTATTGATGAATCTGAATGTATCTGCGATGTGTTCTAGTGTATGGTGAAGTGTATTATGTGGTCTGCATGTTATCTTCACATTGCAGAAGATTGTACTTCAATGTTCATTAGTGTTTCCATTAGCTTTGGCTGACCTAGTTTCTACATGTCATGTGAAGGTTAAGCATCAAATGAGGAAGCGTGTGATTAATCTGAGATGTTGTTTTGGGTCTTGGTTAAAGTGTTGGTTTGGTTTTATCTCATTCTCTTCCACCATGCGAATGTTTAGTTACCGACCTAATTTGAATTTGCAAAATAAAGAATATGTAGCCAACCTTGGAGAAATTTTCTAAGGTTGAAGATGGTATAAATACAAGTCAAGATATTATGGTTTGATGTATCAAGAATAACACAAGTGTGAAAAGCAAGAATGTGTGAAATTGAATTGAGGCAATAGTAGTTTAATGTGTTAGACTCCTGAAAGCAGTGAGCTGATGGTATCTGCAATCTTCTAATCAAGGCTACAGATGTGTGTAATTTGTTGTGGTGGATTTATCTATTATATTTTGTATCTGTAGGCAGTGAGCCTCCTTGCTGGACAGTGAGTCCTATCTATAGGAAGTGAGCCTTGTATCTAAATAATGAAGCCTTCTTGGGAAGTGAGCCCTTTGGCAATGAGCCTCTTTATAATTGGTTTTTCTATTTCTTTATATTGCGGGTTAATCCTCTCTGTGGTTTTCCCCTTATTGGGTTTTCCATGTAAATTTGGTGTTTCTTATGTTGATATTGCTTTTTTTCATTTGCATTTCATGTTCATACTTAATAAAAAGAATAAAGTGGATGTGAAGTTGATAATTGTTTGGGATTTGTGATTGAGATTGGTGACAAATGATTCACCCCCCCTCAGTTATCTTGCACCTTTCAATAGGATTGTGGCTAATTCACAGGAATTTGGTGAGATCAAGTTTGGTTCTAAAAAAAACCAACAGGTGACAAACAAATCATCCCTCTTCCCCAAACCAAAATATCATCACTCACTTCTCAAGGCTTTTCGATAGGGTCAAATATTGGCCAAGGCCCAAGATAAGTAGATTGGAAATAAGTACCTATTACATAGGTACTTATCATAAGGCCTTACAAATAATAAAATAACTAAGAAATAGACAATTTAACACCTTTTAAAATACATTAAAAAGATAATCTGAAAATAACAACTACAATTACAACACAATAACCAACTCATCCTAAATAGCTTTAAAACCTTTACAAAAGTACAAGTTTAAAAAAGACTCAATTCTTTTCAACATTCACAAACTAAGCATAGACCTTACCACTTTAGGTACTAGAACTAGTGTCACAAGGTTAATTAAAATTGGTTCTTTGACATACCTCCATATTTGCATTGGTCATGGAAAATACTTGCACCCTTAATTGTACCCACTAATACGTTTAAAATATAGGGGTACAAACTTGAAATGCAATCACAATAACAGTTAAACATTCATAGTTTGAATAATAACTCAATTTCAATTTGCTCATCAAAATGCATATCATTAATAAAATTTAATTTTCATGTTGCCTTTCACAAACACCACATGTCCATTAGTCTAATCCACCTAAGATAGATATTCCCTTTCAACATAATACAACTAGGTAAAGGAATCTTTTCTAATTAAATTGAATAACATAGAATTAGTATAATTAAAATATGCATTCATATTAGACGAATTGAATAAAAAATATATAGCCAACACTTACTAATATCATAATCATATGTAAATAATCTAAATTACTTTAATTCAAACATCATTGTCTAATATAGTACATCATAAGGGTCGTATGTAAGTTCATACCATAATATTCAAGGTCTAGTTGTACTTAAATAACAATTGATCCAATAGAGCACACAATTTGACACACTAAGTTGGGCCTCACTCTCTGAAATTAGAAGGATATGCATTATCTTATATATCAACATATTTTAATTTAAAAGCTAGGATGTCTCATTTAAATACATGTTATATGATATGTCACAATAACTCTACTTGAATATAAGAATTAGATTATGAAATCATATGAACAACCATCTGTAGATTAGCTTGCATCACAATAATATTCCATTAATAGATTGTATCTTGAAATCTTAAAAAAAATCAAATGACTTAGATTCAAGGTCAAGAAAATTCAGAATTCAAATGTTACATAAAAATATTCTTCAAGATCCTCCTTACTAATCCTAGGTTTGAAAAAGAGATAGCATCACAACTGCATATGATTTAGAAGTACAAAATAATAGAAGATAAAATCATATAGAATAGACAAAATTACATGAGAGCATATTGAAACTCTATGATCGCATGTGAAAATATAGAAAACATTGTAAACAATTCAACGAGATACTTTACAATCTAGAGTTGATTGCTAAAGTCAAATCTAATCATTAAATAGCTCTACATGATCTTTTGAAAAATAATTTTGTTGTATGAAGAGGACGGAAGATTATCCATGAAGAAACTTTGTATTTCCATCTAGAATGTGAAAATTTATTTTCTCCACAATAAACTAGAATATGAACTTAAAATCAACAACTCTTTCATGTGATCCTTCCTTATAATAAATTAAGTTTGTTATACTAGAGCAGTTAGGAGTCGCTTTTACACCGTTGAAATTAATAATCATGATGAAAATCACTATCAGATTTGTCTAATTATTTTTGTATGCCTTGACCTGTGTTGTTTGTTTACTCTTCTGTTTGTGAAATGTCAGATGTATTTAAGTGTATCAGTGCAGATGCAATGTTTGGTATTTTGTTTTCTAGTTTGGAAATCTATCAAATTGAAACTATGACTACTTGCTCATGTTCAACGAATTACCATTTTTTATTAAAACAAGAGTCATTGAATGTTGAACCAGGGAAACGTTAAGGACAACCATTGGTGATCTAATTGTAATCCATAAAGTTTGTAATGATGTTTATCCAGAAGAAATGCTCAGTTATAAGTCAATAGCTAATCCTTTCCTACCTTTGAAAACGTCACGGGAGATATTACTTTTACAACCCTGATATCTCCTACACCTGATTTTTACCTGTAACTCTAGACAGAAATTCGACACATCGACTTTTGAGGTCTAAATTATGACATTTGTGAATGAGAAGCCTTCAGTTTTATTTTATTCTTTGCAGGACTGCTCTCTTTGTAAGGATGGAGCACCTTAAGAGGGACAATAATGTTTGTTCGTGGGTTGATCATTTTGTTTTTGCTTGGTTTTGGTGGACAATGTTAGTGGGTGGTTTTGTGGTGTTGATGTGATGGTGTATTTTTCAGAGTCTTTAATATTGTAATAATGACACTTTTTATGTGATTTGCGTGTAGTCTATTTGGACAACATTGAGCTCTTGATAAGAACTAGCCAAAATGATGTTCAGCCATTGTTTTATTTACTTCAAATAGTCTTTCTAGAAGAACTACAAACTATATGCCTATTATTTAGGCCAACCTATCAGATGGCTTGTCCATATTATCTCACTTCTTGGTTGATTACTTTATCTGCTAGTTGAGTTGGCCTCATCTCACCTAGGATGACATCTATCCAATCTTCCTTTACTCTGAGACATGTGGATGTAAGACACCAAGCAAGATGAAGAAGTGAAAGGTTGGATTGATTTTGGTGATCCTAATTTGGTTTTTTTTTATTGTCTAGATTCTTTGCTTTGAATTGTATGTTTTTTTTTTTACCTTAGCTTGTTAGAGATATGTTTAATTTTTTTTATGTTTGAGAGGCCTTGATGTCTACTTGTTTTTTATTAATTAAGTAGGAAGGTCCCTTATCCCATGGTTACAAGCCAAAACAACAATAAAAAGTAGGGAAAGAAGAACAACAAGTGCCAGCACCAGGAAACAACATCTGCACATGATTTAGAAGTACAAAACAATAGAAGATAAAATCATATAGAATAGACAAAATTACTTGAGAGCATAATGAAACTCTATGATCACATGTGAAAATATAGAAAATATTGTAAAAAAATCAATGAGATAGTTTACAATCTAGAGTTGATGGCTAAAGTCAAATCTAATCACTAAATAGCTCTACATGATCTTTTGAAAAATAATTTTGCTGTATGAAAAGGATGGAAGATTATCCATGAAGAAACTTTGTATTTCCATCTAGAATGTGAAAATTTATTTTCTCCACAATAAACTAGAATATGAACTTAAAATCAACAACTCTTTCATGTGATCCTTCCTTATAATAAATTAAGTTTGTTATACTAGAGCAGTTAGGAGTCACTTTTACACCATTGAAATTAATAATCATGATGAAAATCACTATCAGATTTGTCTAATTATTTTTGCATGTCTTGACCTGTGTTGTTTGTTTACTCTTCTATTTGTGGAATGTCGGATCTATTTAAGTGTATCAGTGCAGATGCAATGTTTGGTATTTTGTTTTCTAGTTTGGAAATCAATCAAATTGAAACTTTGACTACTTGCTCATGTTCAAACGAATTACCATTTTTTATTAAAACAAGAGTCATTGAATGTTGAACCAGGGAAACGTTAAGGACAACCATTGGTGATCTAATTGTAATCCATAAAGTTTGTAATGATGTTTATCCAGAAGAAATGCTCAGTTATAAGTCAATAGCTAATCCTTTCCTACCTTTGAAAACGTCACAAGAGATATTACTTTTACAACCTTGATATCTCCTACACCTAATTTTTACCTGTAACTCTAGACAGAAATTCGACACATCGACTTTTGAGGTCTAAATTATGGCATTTGTGAATGAGAAGCCTTCAGTTTTATTTTATTCTTTGCAGGACTGCCCTCTTTGTATGGATGGAGCACTTTAAGAGGGACAATAATGTTTCTTGGTGGGTTGATCGTTTTGTTTTTGCTTGGTTTTGGTGGACAATGTTAGTGGGTGGTTTTGTGGTGTTCATGTGATGGTGTATTTTTCAGAGTCTTTAATATTGTAATAATGACAACTTTTATGTGATTTGTGTGTAATCTATTTGGACAACATTGAGCTCATGATAAGAACTAGCCAAAATGATGTTGAGCCATTGTTTTTTTGACTTCAAATAGTCTTTTTACAAGAACTATAAACTATATGCCTATTATTCAACCTATCAGATGGCTTGTCCATATTATCTCACTTCTTGGTTGATTACTTTTTCTGCTAGCTAAGTTGGCCTCATCTCACCTAGGATGACACATATCCAATCTTCCTTTACTTAGACATGTAGATGTAAGACACCGAGCAAGATGAAGAAGTGAAAGGTTGGATTGATTTTGGTGATCCTAATTTGGTATTTTTTTACTTTGTAGATTCTTTGCTTTGAGTTGTATGTGATTTTCTTATCTTAGCTTGTTAGAAAGATGTTTAATATTTTATGTTTGAGAGGTCTTGATGTCTCCTTGTTTTTTATTAATTAAGTAGGGAAGGGCCCTGATCCCATGGTTACAAGCCAAAATAACAAAAAGAAAGTAGGGAAAGAAGAACAACAAGTGCCAACAACAACAAACTAGAACCAACAACCAAAATGGTGCGTAGGCCAAGAGTCCAAAGGTTGTAAGAATAGAACCATGATAAACAATCAAAAACATAAAACTCCTACTAATCCTACTAATGATCTACACAAACCATTAATAGGGTCAATCTATGTCCAGCATAAAATTAACCATAACAAAGATATTACATAATAATAGTTCGAGATTAAAAAGCAGTAATTCAAAAATTATAGAGCAACCATATACAACTAAAAACCATGTAATTATTTGGCATTGGCTATCAGGTTCCAATGATGGCCATTTTGGGAGACAAACTCCCTCTAGTTAGGTCCCTCTTCTTCAGTTTGGTCTTGTGTATCTTCACTCTTTCCCATCTATTTTAGCATTTTCCTTATCTTCATTTGGCCTAAAACAACACCGACCATAGCTCTACACATGAGACTGTTGGTCACTCTCATCGAAGTGATTATGGATTTCTCCATGTCATCCATCTAGACCTACATGTAGGTAGTCCCGCTTTTAAGGAAATCAATGTTAGAATTCTCAATATTTTTAGTAGCAATATCAATGTTCTCAGTTACAGTGGCATTAGACATGTCAATCCAATGCTCCTCCTCCTCTTTACCAATATCTTCCTGCTCTTTTGACATATCAACCCTATACACCTCCTCCTCTCTACAAGTATCTTCCTCCTCCTTGACTTGATTCTCCTCCTCCATTCCTTCTTCCCCCATGTCATACACAGTCTCTTCAAATTCCATATCCTCATCGTCTTCATCCATTTGAGGATCAAACACTTCAACCTACAAAGCTTCTTCATCATCAACAATGGAATTTTTTTTTCCTTTCTTATCCTGATAGGAAACCTTTGCAAGACGGGAAAATCTTTGACCTTCACTAGATTGACCCGACTGCCCTTCCTCCACAAAATCCTTTTGACTCCCCTCTTTTTCTTCATTTATTGTTATGACCTCACTCTATTTTGTCAAAAAAAAAATTGGATTCTTGGCCATCAGAGGTTCTAGGAGGAGTGTCGAGTGTTTCTACTTCTTTGGGGTTGCCTTAACCAATTCAAGCTCAAGGGAATTTTTAGCAGGGGCCGAATTATTCACTGGGTTGGAAGGAGTGGAGCTTTTAGTAGTAGAGGAAGAATCAATTAACAGGAGGAATCACTGTGTGGCCAATAATTTGGGATAGGGGACTAGGGCTAGGCATATGAATGGGATTAACCACAACTTGGGGTTCATCATCCTCCCCTACATTTTGATTCGGGTTGTCCAATCTAGTAGGCAGTGGATTGCCATGGGGATTATTAGCCAGGGAATGTTTATATAGAGAAAGCATGAGGCCTTGGTATAGAGGGGGGTTCGCACCATTTTCAATATTTTGTTGTAGTGAGGAATGTAGGTAAAAAGAAAGGTTTATGCATTCGCCATGGCAAATGTGGTTAAGCAGAGGAAAGTGATACACATGGACAGTCATATATCTTCCCTCCAGAGTAAATAATCTCATAACAAATATGCTAACAAGAGCAAAAGGTTGTGGGAGTTTGTGTCTACCATACCCATTTTAAAACAGCATGAGTTTCTCGCTCTCATGGAGGAAATTTTCCACAAACACGTGGTAATCAACTTTTCTCTTCTTTGCAACCTTCCTACCCTAGTTTTGCAACCTCATCATCTTCGCAATGAATTGTGTAGTGACTTTGAATTTGAATGCACCAATGGCCACTTACCCCTTCCTCCAAGAGTTAGTAAATTTAGTAGTAAGGCTCTCATTGGACCCTTTCATCGTCTCAAAAAAAGGAACCATTCCAGCTCTACTGTACAGCCTCCACAGATCACTATTTTGCTTGAGGGCCAATCAGTTTGGAGGTTCAATTATTTTCATAGGCCCTCCCATCTTCAAAGACTGCAAACTTTTTGCATTAATCTTCTTCAAACTTTCCATCATCCCACCACAACACCTCGACAACCAAGTTATCTTGCAGAATGCACAACAACTTATGTTTTGAAGATCTCTTTTCAAAATGAAATTCAATAACTTTCTCAAAGAAGTGATCTTTAACAAATTTCCCTAGGCAAAAATATAATTATTACCTTTAAAAATAATTAATGAGACTAGATTTTTCATAGCAATCTAATCTTTAATGAGGAGGTGAGATTTGACATTAAGCACATTAGGCCATTAAGAAATGATGCAAGCCTTAGCTTTGAAATAAGTCACATGATTCTAAGAAACCTTGGAAATGGTAGAAAACATAAAATTCTCTCAAGGGGAAATCTTCTTATTCCTTGTTGTATCATCAATACCATCATTAAAATAAGATTCCTTTGTATCATAAGATTGCATAGTCCCTCTATGCCAATCCCTTCTGCCAACATTAAAAAATATAATCATTAGCATATTTTTGATTAAGAACTTTGTCTTTCATTTCCATAAGAAATTGGTTGAATTCCCATCTAGTCCACTTGTTATACTTGAGTGCTTCGTTGGCTGCATAGTCAGCAAAAATATTTCCTTGCTTGAACACATGTTGTATACAAAAATTAGTAAAGAATATCATTAAGACTTTGCAATTGTCAATAATATCTTTTAGTTCCCAAGCAACCACAACACAATCTTTTAAAATATCAGCTATTAATTTGGAGTCTCCATCCAGTATGACTTTTTGATAACCTAAGTCTCTTAGCACCTTTATTCCTCCCCATATTGCCATAGCCTTGACTTTGTTGTTGTAACATATACCCAAGTTTTTTCCATATCCCACTATACAATCTCCCATGCGATTTCTCAACAACCCACTAGCTCCTACAATTCCTGGATTACCTTTTGAGCACCCATCGAAGTTGCATTTGATCCAGTCCCTTTCAGGCATAGACCACACTATTGACTTCCCAGCAGCAAGAGTGGACCAATTGAGATAGATAAGGTCTTTCTTTAAACCCAACATCTACTTGATTCTCAATTCTTTATAAGTTGGAAAAACTTTTGAGAAGTTGTACCCTCTTGCTTCAACATTTTCCTATATTTGGGTCTTTATAGACATACATATCTCAAAGTTGTTTGTCTCAACTTCCCTAAAAATCCCATTGTTCCTTTCCTTGTAGATTCCCCATGTTATAAAAGGGGGAACCTGGTTCCATAAGTCCACTATAATCATATGGGAGTAAGGGAAACTTGGCCAACTTTCAAAAAATGACTTCATAGTAGGGGGAAACACCCAATCCATGAGAAGCAAAGGGAGGAAGAAAGACTACACTTCTCTAGAGTACAGACAATTAAAGAAAAAGGTGCATAACTAAATCCTTTTCCTATTTAAAACTTAGGATACATCTGTTAACAAGATGAAACCCCCTCCTAACAAGGTTATCAATAGTTAAGATTTTTCCATGTGTGGTAGCCTACCAGAAACAATTTATTTTTGGAGTAAGTTTTTTAATCCAAACCTTGTCCCAGTGAGGATCTCTATAATCAGTAAGAGGTTTGTTTAGTTCCTTATAAGCATTTTTTTTACTGTGAAATAGCTAGAGGAATTCTTGATCCACAACCATTCATCATTCATATCTTTAGAGAACCAAGTTGCCTCCCCAATAAGGCTCTGTAACATTTGCACCATAGGCTCAAAATTAAGCTTGCTTTGACCACTTAGGTTGGAACTCTTGAGAAACCTGTTAAATTTCTTCCATTTTGGATCACTGGTCTCCTAATTGATGTAGTCAAAAAAAAAAATTTCCCACAAATTTTGGTCATAATTTGTTTCAAGAGATTAAAGCCATGTACAAAAGAGAGAGGGGGTTCAACAACCCAAGGGTCCTTCCAGAAGTTTGTATCCTTCCCATTTCTAATACGCTTTCTCACACCCAATTTCAACACAATTTTGGTTTTAATTAGGTGATTCTAGAAAATAGAACCATAGGCCAGGTCAGAGGAGGTGAGGAAATAGCTAGGGTCTCTACTCTTAAGGTATTTAGCTTGAAATATATTTACCTAGTCCTTATTCCCTTCCAGGAGACACCAAACCATCTTGGTAGTGAGGGATTTGTTGAAGAGATTTATTCTCCTTATTCCTAATCATCCAACATTCTTAGGGGTACACACTTTCTTCTAGCCAACCAAAGCTAGTCCATTTTTCTCTTTCGTCACAGTCGACATGAATCTTCTTTGGATTTGTTCAATTTTTTGTGCAATGAAAGCCATAATTTTAAAGAGAGACAAATAGTAGACTAGGATATTCTAGAGAGAAGTTTTCAACAATTGTATCTTCCCTGCAAGACTTAGAAGATTACCTTTCCCACTTCCCATCTTTCTTGGACCATTTCAATTAAATGATTCCAATAGTTATTGTCCATCTTTCTAGAAATGAGGGGGAGACCAAGGTAAGCAACAGGTAGAACAACTTCCTAACAACCCAATATTCGCACCACTCTTTCCTTCACGATTTGGTTAGCATTGAAAAAGTATATCTTACTCTTATCATAATTAATATGTTGTCCACAAGTAGAGGCATAGTCATTTGAAACAAATTTTTTGTTGGCTGGCTTCACCAACCGAGGCTTCTCCAAACAGTAAGGTATCATCAACAAACTATTTATGAGAGTTAGGAGGGAGAGACGAAGCAACTTTTACTCCTCTCAAGATTTTATAATCAAAGATCTTTTGAATATTCCTTCTAAGGACCTCAACAACAATTATGAACAAATAGGGGGATAGGGGGTCTCCTTGTCTTAGTCCTCGACCACATAAAAAGAAGCCCTGAGGTACTCCATTCATAAGGACTGAGCACATAGGGGTGGTAACATAGGCAATGAGTAACTTGAGGAATCTACCATCAAACCCAAAATCCTTGAGAACAACAAAGAGAAAAAGTCAGGAGACTCTATCATAATCCTTTGAAATATCCATTTTTAGGGCCATTCCTAGGTTTTTACTTATGTCCATAGAGTGGAGGATTTCATGGGTGGTAATGAAAACATCTAAAATGTTGACGCAAGTTGTACATGGGGTTATTTAAATGAGGGGTGAATTATGAATGTGTAGGAATAAATATAAATGGGAGTAAATATAGATAGGTAGGTATCAAGGCATGGCCCAAACCTAGCACAAGATTGTGTCACTTCTTGATTTATAATTATATTTAAGATATTGCACTAAGGTGAGTACAAAAGTAAATACAAAATTGTATGGGTATGAAAATTTTACCATTATATTTCCCCTCACTTTGATGTGTATGCAAATCTACCATAAGCATGAATTTCAAACTATACTAAACATAGAAAAGTAAATATTTATAAGAAAGACATCAAATTTTCAAAATCCATAATATTGGTTCTAAGTGTTTACATGGACTTTAATTAAATAATGTCCTATATGTACCTATACTTAATTATTCATTTTATGGTAGAAAAATGTAACCCTTCTGCCAAGGAACCTCAAAGGACAACACTAAACTAGGATAGATTAATGGAACAATTATTATTTTTAAATAAAAATAATCAAATGCATAACATAACATGATAAACTATTCCTAGGTCATCTAAGGTTCCTCGACAGTGCTACTCACAAACAAACAATCAAGATAACTAGAATCATTTCACCAAAAATAAAAGATACATGATCAATCTAACATTCAAGGTTCATTTTAAAGCACCACATTAAATGATTCTACATTACTTACTTCCATAACATGTCAACTGATAAGCAACATTAAAGATCATTTTTAGCTAACTAACATATGTAAAATGCATTACTTTACAATATTCATTACAAGAACAGTTCATCAATAACTATTACATCGTTACAATAGTTACAACACTTCCCCTAGTACATGTGGTACTATTACATTAGATTACAGTAAAAGATATAGATGATAATACAATCCATTATACAAATACATGATAGGAGATCTTCTTCAATAGGAACATGAACTAAAGTCCACAAAGCAATTATCAATCACCATGTCCATGAACATGTAGCAAGAATACACAATAGAGGAGAAAGCACCAACTTCTCAACCATGTGGAACCCTGAGGTCCACTCCCTGTGCTAGGAGATAACACAAGGTGTCACATCCAATAGACAGCCAAGAAATCATTAGGCTAACACAATCAAGGGCTATACATGATGCCAACACAACACTGCTACAACACCAACATCACTTGCAACACTTACATCACATATGACACTTACTTCACTTACAACTCTTACATCACTTCCAGGGGCACTCACTTGTGACAAGGCACTTGATCTTGCCATTCTAGGCCTTCCCATCTCATCTCAAGCCTAAACGAGAACTTGATCCATGAGTGAGGCATATCATTATCTTGTTTAATGTGAATGCTACCCATCCCCCTAATTCCCTTTTAAGGTTATCACTAGACTAAGAAAATCTTCAGTGGGTTGTCCTAGACACCACTTTGGGTTTAGGCCCCCACTGAGAGCCACTCCCCCTACTTGCAACTAGTAAACCGTACACATCAAGCGAGGAATTAACCATCTTGCAAACTTATCACAATCACATAAATCCAACCATAGGGCAAGGAATTGACCATCTTGCACACTTATCATAATCCCATGAATACCAGTCAGGACAACATGAACCCATGCCCCAACCTATAGTCACAATTCAATCATCATGAATAGGTAGTACAACACTTAGGATTTTTATTTCACTCGATACACATATGCACACCTTTCAATAGAATATCATTACAAAATCTCATTAATCCATACATAGATAGGAGGGCAACACCCTTAGGGAGTATATTCACACAATGCACATGACCAACAACATGTTGGTATGTGGCGACTAATCATGCTATACTGTATAGCCCATGGTATACTGTACATCCCGACCCCCTGTCCTTGCCAGGGTCTGGGGCCGGGCCGGGCCCCTGGCGGGGGTTCGGGGGTGGCAGCCCCCGAGAAAAAATTTCTTTCTACTTTTTCGTGTGATCACCGAAAAAAGAAAAAATCAATGAAAAAGGAAAAATCCAATTTTGTAGAAACCCTAAAATCTAGAAGCTTCTAAGCTTGTTAAAAAGGGGTTCAGATGGGTATTACTGGATGATGAAAAATGTGATTATTCACAAGATTGTAATAGGTTTTACACTAGATAATAAAAGTATTAGATGGTTGCAGTTTGGTGGATGTAGCCCAGATTGGGTGAACCACATTAAATTCTCTGTGTTAAGATTTATTCTGTGTGTGTTTTTAATTTCTCTGTTTATTATTTAAATCTGTATTTAATTGTTAGATATCTGCCATCTCTAACCCTAAGAAGTGGTATCTGAGTGGGTTGTGTTTCGATTATCATCTGTAGGAAAATCTCGCGGTTGAGTGGGAGTCTCACGGTTGAGTGGGAGGAATGGCAGACAAGGGTAAGAAGGTTGAGAAGTTTAATGGGTAGAACTATCAATTATGGAAATGCAGATGGAGGACTATCTCTATCAGAAGGATTTATGGAAGCCATTGGAAGGGAAAACCAAGAAACCTACAGCAATGTCGGATGAGGACTGTGAGATCTTGGATAGAAAGGCACTTGGCAGTATTCGTTTGTGCCTAACACAAATAGTGGCGTTCAATATTACAAAAGCAAAAACAACTCAAGAGTTGATGGAAACCCTAGAAAAGTTATATGAAAAGCCTTCTACTTCGAATAAGGTATTTCTTATGAATCGTTTATTTAATATGAAAATGGTAGAAGGTGGGTCAGTTACTAATCATTTAAATGAGTTTAATATGGTCACCAGTCAATTAACTTCTATAAAAGTAAACTTTGATGAAGAAGTTAGGGCTCTTTTGATTTTGTGTTCTTTGCCTGAAAGCTGGAATAGCTTGGTAAGGGCTATTAGCAATTCTGTTTCTAGTTGGAATACATTGAAGTTTGATGATGTTGTTGGTGTTATTTTGAGTGAGGAAATCCATAGGAAAAGCTCAGGTGGAACATCCACATCAGGCAGTGTTTTGAATGCAGAAAGCAGGGGTAGAGCAAAGGAGAGAGGAAACAATTCTAGATATTGTGGGAAGTCATGAGGAAAATCAAAGGATAGAAAGTCCCAATCTAGAGACAAGAAGGATTGCTAGTACTGTGGTAAGCTGGGTCATTTAAATAAATATTGTTGGTCTTAGAAAAGTAAAGAAGGAGACAAAAATTAAGTAAAGAGGCAAATGTGGTAAGTAATAAATGTGATGAGGATGCTTTGATTCTTTCCCTTGATAATGTTGATGATTCTTGGGTGTTAGATTCAGGGGCTTCATTTCATGCTACCCCCCATAGAAGTTATTTTCTTGATTATGTCCAAGGGGATTTTGGGCTGGTTTATTTAGGAGATAATGAACCCTATCAAATTGTTGGAAAGGGAAGAATCAAGATTAAGTTGCAGAATGGGAATCATTGGCTACTACACGAGGTAAGGCATGTTCCAAAGTTAAGCAAAAATTTAATTTCCGCAGGGCAACTAGATGATGAAGGTTGTGTTGTTACTTTTAGTGATAAAAATGGAGGGTCACAAAGGGTGCCTTAGTGGTAGCAAAAGGTGTGAAAGTAGGCACCTTATATCTTTGTACAGGTCATACTATTCCTTCTACTTTAATTGTTACAGAAAAAGGTCAATGTTTAGGAACAGTTGTTGTAGTTCAGCAAGTAGAAGATCATACAGTTGCTGTGGACTTTGAATCAGCACTGTGGCATAATAGACTTGGGCATATGAGTGCAAAAGGTATGAAAGTACTTCATTCAAATAATGTTTTACCAGGTCTAAAATGTGTTAATTTGGCTTTCTGTGAAAGTTGTGTGTATGGAAAACAAAAGAGAGTAAGTTTTCTCAAGGATGGTGTTGGTGGTTTTTAATGAGCAACCAGGTTGGTCTCCTATTCTACCTATGGAGTAGCCATCTCCAGTCAAGGGCAGCTCGAAGGACCTGGACCAACTGACAAGATTCAGTCAAAGACTGAGATCTTCTGCACTTTAGGCTCTACAGAACCAGGGTGGGTATACCCACATAATGCCTCAAATAAGACTAGACATTTCCTTTAATAGCAGATGACTCCTGATGCCAAGCATTGAGAACCTCAAATAGGGCTAGATTCTTAGTAACTAACCTTGAAGCAACCAGGAGGTAGGACACAAGCTAAATAAAAGATATTCAATGATTTATAAATTGTTTTCTGAGAGGAGCCAAGCTGCAAACAGATCAATACCTAATCCAAGTCATGGAGTCACATACAAAAGATGGAATTCATCTGCAAACTGGACTCAATCAGCGGATTTTGTTTTGCTAATGCCTTACATTAGCTATCAATGTCTTACACTGACAATTCGACTCTTGTATCAATAGACTTTTCTTACCAAATCCAACCTGCAAATAAGTAATCACTGCTATCTGTTCAAAGGATTTAACTGCTTCCTTGAAGCAGACCTATCAACAAATAACACAGTCCCATGAAGTATGAGAAGATGAACAAAAACACCTTATGCATTTATTCAAATGATTAAAAGCCTACAAATGTGGAGACAATCTGATGATATGCATGAAAGATAAGCATCTTCATGTATTCCTGCTTAACTGATTGCATTTATAAAGGAATTCAACATTACAATTTACAAACTCAATATTGACTTAGGACTAAACCCTAGCCTATCTCAGACCAATCCCAGAACTCAGAAAAATGGAACTGAACCAAGGGAACCAAACCCAAGGGACCGAACCCTAGGGAGCGAACCCAAGGAGCCGAACCCTTCACACTGGCCATGAAATCTCCCTTTATAGGAACATGGAGAGCAACAAGCAACCGGCCAGGGTGACTTTACATGTCATCAGGTGACTAGGACAAACCCTAAACAACACACATACCACATCACTAGCTCACCAGCATATCTAAATATCATTGAATGCTCCTGTTAGGTGGAACTAGGAGAATGTAACACCACTAGGTCAAAACGAGCAAGTACAGGAATGGGCAGCCATGGCAGTCAAACCAGGAAAGTACGTCGACCATTCCATCTAGGAAATCCGCGGGTGCGATCATCATGAATCCAGAGGCCACAAATGTAGAATCCAGCCTTTCCAACCACCCATCCACCTCAGAGGACCTGTTTCCCTAGTTTTGTAATTAATTTCATCCTCTGTCACACCAACTCGCACCAGTAATCAAGGTTCAAGACCAAATGGAGGCCATCATGTTGATCTACAAAAATCTTCATCGTCATTCTCGAGCCACGGACCAACTGACCAACCACATTGAATGCGTTACTAGCTTGATCCATGTCCACTATGGCTTCCAGCAAACCAGTCGGCGTGACACTGCAGAGTCAGGAAGACAACACGCCGAGAACCCAATGTTTCATCGAGTAAACATGCCATTCGGCAAGACTGGGCACATTCGGCCAAACATCACAGTGACAACAATGCCACATCGCCGAGAGAAGGCACAATCGGCAGGAGATCACGTTGACACCCCAACAAGAAGCACCATCAGCCAGAGAAAGCAGTGTTGGGAAGACCTTAGGGCGATAGCAAATGGTCAGTGAAGAGATACACCGAAGAGCCAATCATATCGGCAACACACCATTCGATCGGGGAGACATCTGGGCGAAGAGAACATGCTACACCGAGCACTCATCATAGTCGGCAAGAGGCTAACAAGTCGGCGAAACACCCCAGCGAAGTCCACCAAGTCAGGGAGAGTCACACCAAAGTGACTGAACATATCGATCAGACATAAGGAAGTCAGGGAGACATCCAACCGAAGTCCGCATATTGCACTGAAAGCATCACAGAGTTGGGGAGAGATGGCCGAGTTGGGGAGACATCATATAGACATTTCGTGTCTTTCTGAAAGTCTCCATTCATCTGTGTGTCACTGAAATAACTCAAAGCTTATGCCGACGAAGACCCTTTATGTTCCATCAGCGAGACCAAAGGTCACTCTCCGAGACCTCTTGAATTTGACAAGACGTTATATCGAAAACCCAGACTCCCGCTGATACGCTTCCATCCACCATCAGTCGGTGTGACTAAGAGGAGTTCACCAAGATGTCACCCCAAGAACCAAAAGTCATGCCAAAGAGAAAGACAGGTGGAAAGGGAACCAGACTGAGATGGAGTCAAAGCCGGAGCGGGGGACAAAAAGGAACAAAAGAGACTGGGACCGAAAACCATCCCGGCCCCGCCTCCGAAAAAGACTACGGAGGCGGAGCTGGAACCAAAACAAAACCAAAAAGCCACGGGGGTGGAGACAAAAGGAAAACCAGTGCAAGCGGAGCCGGGGCCGGAACGAAACCAGAAAGTGAAACATGAGCAAGGTTCTGAAACTTGATTTCACTCCAATCCCGCCTCTACCAGACAAAGAAAAAACACAAGGCAAGGAAGAAAAGGAAAATCTAGCCACCCGAGACATGAAGACATGGCACACTGAGATCAACCCTTGTGGGAGCCCATTTACCCCATGTGCCAAAAAAAAATAGAAAAATCCCAAGGTAAAGATTTGTCATGAAAAACCAGAGTACACAACTAGATAATGAGAGAACCAGAAATGGCACTAACGGATGGGAAACAAAAGAAAGATGAGAAATTGGAGCTTGTGCATATGGATGTATGAGGACCAGCTCGGGTATCTTCTCTTGGTGGCTCTTTGTATTATGTTACATTCATTGATGATGCAACTAGAAAGGTATGGATTTATTTCCTTAGGCAGAAATCTGAAGTATTTGAAATTTTTAAAAAATGGAGAAGCTTGGTTGAGAATGAGATGGGAAAAAGGTTAAAATGTCTCAGATCTAATAATGGTGGTGAGTATTGTAGTAAAGAGTTTGAAGATTATTATTCCTCTAATGGTATTTGTAGGCAGAAAACAGTTCCAAGGACTCCACAGGAAAATGGAGTGGCTGAGCGCATGAATAGAACAATAATGAAGCATGCATGGACTATGAGATTGCATGCTGGGTTTCCTTTAAAAATGTGGGCAGAGACTGTAAACATTGCTGTTTATTTAATCAATAGAGGTCCCTCTAATCCTTTGTGTTGTGGTATTCTAAAGGAAGCATGGAAAGGTAAGAAGGTGAGTTATTATTTTCTTAAAACCTTCGGTTGTGAAGCATTTGCACATGTAGATTCTGAAAATAAAACCAAGTTTGATGCAAAATCAAAGAAATGTGTACTTGTTGGATATGGCATTAATGAATTTGGCTATAGGCTTTGGGATTTTAAAAATCAGAAAATTGTGAGAAGCAGGGATGTCATATTCAATGAGAAAGTATTGTACAAAGATATCTTGCTGCAGCATAAGAAGAAAGAAAATGATTATGCAGTGTTGGATGATATTCCAAACAATGATGTTTTAGTGGTTCCTCATGCTGGGCAACAACAATAGCAACAAATACCACAAACTCCTATTAGACGATTTTCAAGGATAAGTAGACCTCCAGAAAGATTCTCTCCCTCTTTGTATACTATTTTGTTAACTGATGCTAGTAAACCAGAATATTATGATGAAGCTATGTAGGTGGATACCAAGGTTCAGTGGGAGCGTGGAATGGAAGAAGAAATGGACTCCTCGCTGAAAAATAAGACTTGAGAATTATGCAAGTTGCCTGCAGGTAAAAAGGCTTTACCAAACAAATGGATTTATAGGCTGAAAGAGGAGGATGGAGGTAAGAAAAGATTTAAAGCCAGATTAGTTGTAAAGGGATTTGCACATAAACAGTGTATTGATTTTGATGAGATTTTTTCTCCTGTTGTTAAAATAACTTCTATTCGTATTGTTTTAAGTATTATGGCTGCTGAAGATTTGCATTTAGAATAGCTTGATATTAAAACAACCTTTCTCCATGGTGATTTGGAAGAGAAAATATATATGGAACAGACACAAGGATTTGAGGTCAAAGGTAAAGAGAAACTAGTGTGCAGATTGAAGAAAAGTTTATATGGCTTGAAGTAAGCACCTCGGCAATGGTACTTGAAATTTGATAGTTTTATGGCTGAACAAGGCTACAACAAGTGTAATTCTGACCATTGTGTTTATTTTAAGAGATTGGATAATGACAACTACATTATTTTGTGTTTATATGTTGATGACATGCTTGTAGCTGGGTCTAACATGGATCACATAAGTGAGCTAAAACAACAGTTAGCAAAATATTTTGCTATGAAGGATTTGGGGGCAGCAAAACAAATCCTTGGTATGAAAATTTGTAGAGATAGGGAAAACAGAAAATTATTTTTATCTCAAGCTAATTATGTTGAAAAGGTGTTGCAGAGATTTCATATGGAGAATGCAAAAGCTGTCAGCACACCTTTGCCTAGTCATGTCAAATTGACTAAGGATATGTGTCCAAAGACATAAGAGGAGGAAGAAAAAATGTCCAAGGTACCATATGATTCAGCTGTAGGTAGTTTGATGTATGCCATGGTATGAACAAGACCAAATATTGCACATGTTGTAGGAGTTGTTAGCAGGTATTTGAGTCATCCCGAAGTTGAGCATTGGAATGTGGTAAAATGGATTCTCAGGTATTTGAGAGGTACATCCAATAATTGTTTATGTTTTGGGGGCTCTAATACTGATTTAAAAGGCTATGTTGACTCAGACTTAGCAGGGGATATAAATACCAGGTGGAGTACTATAGGTTATGTATTCACAGTTGGTGGGACAGCAGTGAGTTGGATTTCTCGATTGCAGAAGGTGGTTGTTTTATCCACCACAGAGGTAGAGTATGTTGCTGCAACAGAGGCGGCAAAGGAGATGATATGGTTGCAATTTTTCATGGATGAGTTGGGAAAACAACAGGCAAAAAATTACTTGTTTACAGACAGCCAGAGTGCTATACATCTTGCAAAGAATTCTGCTCTGCATTCTAAAACAAAACACATCTAGTTGAGATATCATTTCATTCGGTCAGTGTTGGAGGATGGACAGGTTAAGCTGGACAAGATACATACAGATGTCAATCCAGCGGATATGTTTACGAAGGTGGTGACAAGGGAGAAGCTGAGCTCCTCTTCAACTTTGGTTGGTCTTCAAGGTTGAATTCAAGAATAACAAAGCAGTAGGGTCCAAGGTACTTATTTCTAGTGGGAGCTATAATTGCAGCAGTGTCATCCAGGATCAATCTCCAAGTGGGAGATTGTGTTGGTATGGAGCCTGATCAGTCTCCAAGTGGGAGATTGTTGGTATGTGGCGACTGATCATGCTATACTATATATCCCATGGTATACTGTACATCCCGACCCCCTATCCTTGCTGGGGTTCGAGGCCGAGTCGGGCCTCGTGCGGGGGTTCGGGGGCGACAGCCCCCAAGAAAAAATTTCTTCCTACTTTTTCGCATGATCACCGGAAAAGGAAAAAAATCAATAGAAAAGGAAAAATCCAATTTTGTAGAAACCCTAAAATCTAGAAGCTTCTAAACTTGTTGAAAAGGGATTCATATGGGTATTACTGGATGATGAAAAATGCGATTATTCGCAAGATTGTAATAGGTTTTACACTGGATAATAAAAGTATTGGATGGTTGCGGTTTGGTGGATGTAGCCCGGATTGGGTGAACCACGTTAAATTCTCTGTTTTAAGATTTATTATGTGTGTGTTTTTAGTTTCTCTGTTTATTATTTAAATCTATATTTAATTGTTAGATATTTTCCATCTCTAACTCTAACACAACATAGTGAAACTACTTCATTGTTAAGCAATCATAAGGACCATACATACAACATATACACCTCCTAGGTCTCTAGAAAACCAACATACTAAGCACACTTCCCAAAGGAACGAGACCTTAAACATACTTTACACATATGACAACCATCTTAACATTTACATAAACACTTAATCCAAAAATCAAGAGACACTAGTTAATACAACAATTAATCACTGCATTATAACCATGAAAACTTACCCTTAAATAAGGCATTATTTCAACTTCCTTGTTATTCATTTTAACTTAACCATTTAGTTCAATCAATAGATCATATACTCCAAATAACTATATTAAAGGTAACTATATCATTCAAAAAACAATCATCTCTATCAAACTAGTTAGTTAAAAACCCTAATATTAAAATTACAACTAAATATAATACTATAATAACAATATTGCAATTATTTAATTCACAACGCAGTTTTAACATTCATTCACTAATTAGCTAAAAGAGAGTAGCCTCAATCATTTAACATTTAACCTGAATCATTTAAAATTAAATAATCTATTCCTAATATTTTACCCTCACTTAATTTTAACATTCCCTAGACCTTTACGTTACGCAAAAATTTACTACGAACAATTAATCTCACACTAAACTCACTTTTATCCAAATTTTCTCTAAGACACTTGGACCTAAACTTAACTATGTAAATGTAATTGAAACAACCCAAACTAAGGGGATAAATAATCAAATAAAATATTTATGTGATTTCAATTTACATTTATTTATAGTTAAATGTTCTAAACATATAAATAAATTGATCCAACTAAATTAAAATGCATATAGCAATGACTACCTTAATAATATGAGTAAATTAATAACATGATGAAGAATAAAATGGATTAATTTGAAGAAACATAATTAATTGAAAACAACTAATTAATCAAATTGAATAAAGGTTAAAGATTAACTACTTGAACTTAAAACTCATGTAATGTCAAGGGAGAATTATTAAAAGTGATGAATTCGTGGTTGCATCATCTATACAAAGGATTGTTGACCTCAAGTTAGGTTATATTCTTATCTAGAATTCAACTGTGTGTGTGTCTATTATTAAATAGATATTACTTTAACTAGACATAAACATCATTCATGATTCAGCTAATCTCACACAATTAAGGAAAGGATTCAAATTTCTTCTATTTCCAATAAATATCTTCAAATTACCTCACCTAATTCTATTGAAACAACACAACTATATTGTTTAATAATGGGTTCTTCTTACATTTAAGGCCAACACATATATTCTTTACATAACATAGAAATCATTCATTTAGGTTATCCCAATTCTATAATGATTGAAACATAATTTTTTTTTCACCAAGAATTAAGATCTATGATCATAAATCATTTTCTATTGACATTTCTAATTTTAACTAAGAATGCATATAAGAAAGAAGTTCATTACTCTAACCAAGAATATTCTTCCTATCTAATCATTTACATAAATATTACTTAACCAATTAATATACTTTTATTCAATTATCAAAATGACAATCATATCAAAGGACCTATAATATAGATAATTTAGAAGAAAAGTAATATGATCAACTTTCCACTAGGGTAACTCGATATAATCTTGTTATAGGAAAAAACCATATTTCTAACCGTAAACTCAAAATAGACAAACATACAATCGCAAGATAAATACAATCAATGAAACTAAATTTTAACAGATTTATCCATGATGCAAAAGCTAAGCCTGAGACTCCAACAAAGAACTCAATTTTGAAGGAGTCCCAAATATAAATGAACACAAGACTATAATGATTTCACTTGTAACAACCATAAGGAAAATCCAAGTCGCAGTTGAGTAGAGAATCATGTAGATTGATGATTGAGAACATACATAGATAGGAAAGACCACATTGTTTTGATATTTTGAAAATAAATCATGTGAATTTGTACTTGTTTCTGTGTAAATAATATGTTTACATTGGAATGAAATAATTTGCAAACTTGTGCATTGAACCTTTAAAAATCAATGTCCACATAGTGCGTTTACAAAGGAAAACAAGAAGATCTATAACATAGTGCGTTTACAAAGGAAAACAAGAAGATCTATAATTTTCTGACAGTTTGAACAATATAATGAAATTAAGTGCTGAACGATTTCAAACCTTCAAATAAACATAGAAAATGTAGAAACTTCTATTCATCTTTACTAAGGCAACAACAAAATGATAAAAAATCATAGTCTAAAAGCATATTTACAAGGAACATTGAGAAGAACAATAATTTTCTGGCGATAAAGATGTCATAAAGAAGCTAAAATTTGTGTCGAAGATTAAAAAGGACAAAATACAAAATGTTCTTTTCATTTACTTAGGGCAACGGTGAAATATTGAAACAATAAAATGAGCACAATTTAGATTTGTTGAAAAGACTTTAGAAACTTTCAAGTGAATGTAACTGGCAAGCACCAATAGATGCCCTAGCATGCAGCACAAGTCTACAGGGTATGCACCAGTGTGTTTGTAGAAAAAGCTTAAGAAAGTTTCTAGCAAATGAAAATGGTTGTGTAACACCAACTCCACTATAAAGGACTGCGTGGGTGTGGGAGTAACAGATTTGTTGAAAGGCTTTAGAAACTTTCAAGCAATGGTAGGCATATTTTAGGCACCAAAACATAGATGCAATGACTTCAGGGAATGCACAAAAGCATTTGATAAAGGCTCAAGAAACTATCAAGAAATTGCAATCGGTTGGGGAACAAGGTGCGAACTGGAATGCCTGACTGCAAGATATGCACAAAATGAATTTGTTGAAGTCTTAAGATACTATCAAGAATGCCACTGGTAGGAGGAAAAGATGTAATACAAAGAATGCAATGATTGCATAATATGCACCGAATGGAATTGAAAGGAAAAATTTTAGAAACTTATTTGCAAAAGCAATCAATAGAGGAGTCAACATCAAATATAACAAAATACTAAAATAAATGCATCAGTAATGGCGATAGAAAAAATTGCATACACAGAAGAAGAAAAGAACCTAGATCCAATGCTTGGCAGGAAGAAATTTGATGCCGAGCTTCAGCGTCTGCTTGCAAATCTAGTTTCTCCAAATCCTCAATCAATTTCCAAAGCCCCCAATTTCTCAAAAAAAATCAACAATTAGAATAGAATTTTTATACTATTTTCCGTAAAGAAATCATCATCCTTTATAGGAAATTTTCTCCAAAAAAAAAAGTTTCTAGAGCCCCAAACATGTACGAGAAAACCAACGAACTCTCTAACGAATTCCAGTTAATTTTTAATTTATTAAATTTATAGTTAAAGCAATTTAAAACTATTCATTTAAAATCTCAATTTCGGTAACTATGAAATATTTGTGAGGTAATATAATAAATACCCGATTTCATGCAAATGGTTAAAATCATTTACCCACAAATTATTTGCATATTAGAATTAGTTTTATAACCCAACCTTATAACCTATTTATTTATTTGTTATATTACTATTATTTATTTATTTTATTATAAACTATGATTATTTATAAATATATTTTTATTTATTTATCAAAGTACCTTTTAGTTTAATAATTTATATTAATGCAAAAAATAACCAAATACATTTAATCAGAAAATTCAAATCAAATAAACCAAATTGCAAAACACTTACCTGACCACTAACTAGGGTAAAAAAGAAAGACCTCAAACAACACCATCTGACCACAGACAAAATTGACAACACTGACAAGGTATCAGACTAGATACTCATCCTCTTTGAGGATGATGGCTAGGGTAGGGGACCAATTTCTATCTCCAATCAACTGATCCATTGGGATTCAAGGCACACTCAAACATGTCAATTTAGGTGGAATCAGTGATTAGTACCTACAACCTGCAACACACAAAATAGTCTTGCATGTACATATCCATATGAATAGACACATTGTGAAAGGGAATCACAACATTGTAGTGTACTCACAAGTGAGTGATGTCACACTATCCTTTTAACCCAATCACCTCAATAAGAGCATCACCAAGTAATCACATCAACTCATATAACAATCAATTACATAGCAATCAAGATAATATCAATCATAAGATAATTGCATAATAGTCATGATAAGATAACCACATAGTGCTCGTGATAGGGTTAGTCCTCATAATCAAATAAATCCATATACTAATCATAACATGTGCATAAAACCTCATTTGCACATACGTTTAAATATCCCTATTATTTTACCTTCATCTCCAAGTTCCAGAGCCAAACTACCTCCACATCCATAGTGAGAATGGAGGGGCACTGCATCCTCCCCCCCTAAAACTTGACTTACTCTTGGAAGTCTCAAACTAGGCTAGAAACATAACACATTAGTACTGCAAATTTATATTATCAACATCAAAGCTGATTCATTGCATCAAAATAATATACACTAGTTTTGCCTTATGGAAATAATTCATCTCACAAGGATATATACTTATATAGTCCATTTCAAACATGACCTATCCTTTTAGTTTTCAATGTCATAATAATAATCAAGACTTGTATTTCAAAACTGATTGCATAGTACATAAACCACTCAAAATCCTTACATATTAGTATTAACACCAATCAGTTTCTTTCAGGACAAAGAAAACATTGCACCCTTTTAATCCTAACAAGCATAATTTCTCATACCAGAAACATATAAAAGTATTCAATTTTAAATGCATTACCATTTAATTTTCTTTACCCTTAAATTACAATTCCTCTTCCAATACATTGTTAAGCAATCAATACATCAGAATGCTACACTTCCATAAGACACAACATAATTATACACACAAAGCACACATTTTTCATTAAATATGCATCATTTAAAACAAGAGATTCCACTTTATTCATTATACAACACTAAATTTCATAACATATTCAACACAAGATCATGATTTTACACCTTTTTAGAAGCATGGAAACACAATTTATCATTTCGTAAGTACTATATTCATGATTTAACATATATTATTCACATACACACAAAAATTCACATCAACGGAAATCACGTTACAAGGATACACAAGGGTCCATAATGCATCCTAGATAGAAAGAATATTGGTGCATTGCACACCACACCATGTGTCCTATCATTTCCATTGGTCTTCTAAACCATTGGACAAATGGGAAGAGGATTCAGTGCATCCCATACTACACCAAGGGTATGTCCTCAACCCTACAATGCTAAGGTTGTTAGGTGAAGATGGAAAAGAGGAGAAATCATAATCTCTAGAGTATAAGCAACTAGGCAACATAATGTGCTCATATGAAACCAGAGTTCCTAGTGTTAGAAACTTGTGCTCTGATACTAGGCATAATGCCCCCACCAACAAACCCTAGAGGACAACACTAAACTAGGATAGATTAATGGAACAATATTTTTTTAAACAACAACAATAAAATACATAACATGATAAACTACTTCTAGGTCCTCTAAGGTTCCTCGATAGCACCACTCACGAGCAAACAATCAAGATAACTAGAATCATTTTACCAATGATAAAAGATACATGATCAATCTAATATGCAAGGTTCATTTTAAAGCACCACAATAAATGATTCTACATTACTTACTTCCATAACATATTAAAGATAATTTCTAGCTAACTAGCATATGCAAAAAGTATTACTTTATAGAATTTGTTACAAGAAGAGTTCATCAATAATTGTTACGCCATTACAATAGTTACAACAATGCTTCCCCTAGTACATGTGGGAATATTACATCAAATTACAGTAAAATATATAGATGATAATATAATCCAATATACAAATACATGATAGCAGATCTTATTCAACAGGAATAAGAATTGAAGTCCACAAAGTAATGATCAATCACCACACCCATAGACATGCAATAAGAATACCCTATGGAGGAAAAATCACCAACCTCTCAACCATGTGGAACCCTAAGGTCCACCCCCTATGCTAGGAGATAACACAAGGTCCCACATCCAAAAAACAACCAAGAAATCAATAGGATAAAACAATCAAGGGCTATACATGACTCCAACACGAGACTGCTACAACACCAACATCACTTACAACACTTACATCACATACAACACTTACTTCACTTACAACACTTACTTCACTTACAACTCTTACATCACTTCTAGAGACACTCACAAAATAGAAAGAAGAATTACAACTAGGGAGTGCTAGACTCCAATAGGGAGGAGTGTCCTTACATAGCTTTATATGGGTTGTCCTGGTAGATATTCTTAGGCCCTGACCACCATCCTAGGTTGTCCTAGTAGCCTCTCCTGATCCCCGAACCCCATACAAACTCATGTAGAACCAACATACCTTTCATGAGGACAAGGTGGTTGATCTTGCCATTTCAGGCCTTCCCATATTATCTCAAGCCTAAATGAGCACTTGAGCCATGAGTGAGGCATATCATTATCTTGTTTAATGTGAATTCTACCCATCCCACTAATTCCTTTTTAAGGTTATCAATGGATTAAGAAACTCTCCAATGGGTTGTTTTGGACACCACTTTGGGTTTCAGGCCCCACTAAGAGCCACTCCCCCTACTTGCAACTATTAAACCCTACACATCAAGCAAGGCATTAAACATCTTGCACACTTATCACAATCACATGAATCCAACCACAAAGCAAGGCATTGACCATCTTGAACACCTATCATAATCTCATGAATACCGGTTAGGACAACATGAACCCATGTCCCAACCCATAGTCACAATTAAATCATCATGAATAGGTAGTACAAAACTCAGGGTTTTCATTTCACTCAATACACATATGCACACCTTTCAATAGAATATCATTTTCACAATCTCATGAATCCATACATAGATAGGAGGGAAACACCCTTAGGGACTGTGTTAAAAAAATGCACATGACCAACAACATAGCCAAACTACTTCATGGTTAAACAATCATAAAGACCATACATACAACATATACCCCTCCTAGGCCTCTAGAGAACCAACATACTAAACACACTTCCCAGAGGCACAAAACTTTAAAGATACTTTACATAGATGACAACCATCTTAACAATTACATAAAAACTTAATCCAATAATCAAGACACATTGTTTAATACAACAATTAATCACCGCATTATAACCATGAAAAACTTACCCTTAAATAAGGCATTATTTTAACTTCCTTATCATTCATTTTAACTTAACCATTTAGTTCAATCAATACATCATATACTCCAAATAACAATATTAAAGGTAACTATATCATTCAAAAAAAATCATTTCTATCAAACTAGTTAGTACAAACCCTAATGTTAAAAGTACCACTTAATATAATACTATAATAACAATATTCCAATTATTTAATTCATAAAGTAGTTTTAACATTCATTCACTAATTAGCTAATATAGAGTAACCTCAATCATTTAACACTAAACTTGAATCATTCAAAAATCAAATAATCTATTCCTAATATTTTACCCTCACTTAATTTTAACATTCCCTAGACCTTTACATTACACAAAAATTACCGTGAACAATTAATCTCACACTAAACTCACTTTTATCCAAATTTTCTCGAAGTCACTTGGACCTAAACTTAGCTATTTAAATGCAATTGAACCAACCAAAGCTAAGGGGATAAATAATCAAATAAAATATTTATGTGATTTTAGTTTACATTTATTTATAATCAAATGTTCTATATATATATATATATATATTTATGAATGTTATAAACATTTAAATAAATTGTTCCAACTAAATTAAAATGCATATAGCAATGACTACCTTAATAATATGAGTAAAATAATAACATGATGAAGAATAAAATGGATTAATTTGAAGAAACACAACTAATTAATCAAATTGAATAAAGGTTAAAGATTAACTACTTGAACTTAAAACTCATGTAATGTTGAGGGAGAAGTAACAAAAGTGATGAAGGCTTGGTCGTACCATCTATGCAAAGTATTGTTGACCTCAAGTTAGGTTATATTCTTATCTAGATTTAAATAGTATACATACATACATATATATATATATACATATATATATATATATATATATATATATATATACATACATATATATATATATATATATATATATACATATATATATATATATATGTATATATATATATATATATATATATGTATATATATATATATGTATGTATATATATATGTATATATATGTATATATATATATATATATGTATATATATATTATACTTTAACTAGACATAAACATCATTCATCATTCAACCAATCTCACACAGTTTTAAGGAAAGGATTAAAACTTTTATTTCCAATAAATATCTTCAAATTACCTAATCTAATTCTATTGAAACAACACAAGTATACTGTTTAATAATGGGCTTTTCATCCATTTAAATCCAACACATATATTCTTTACATAACATAGAAATTATTCATTTATGTTATCGCAATTCTATAATGATTGAAACATAAATTTTTTTCACCAAGAACTAAGATCTAAGATCATACATCATTTTCTATTGACATTTCTAATTTTAACTAAGAAAGAATATAAGAAAGAAATTCATTAATCTAAGGAAGCATATTCCTCCTATCTAATCATTTATTTAAATATTACTTAACCAATTAATATACTTTTATTCAATTATCAAAATTACAATCATATCAAAGGACCTATAATATAGATAAGTTAGGAGAAAATAAATATGATCAAATTTCTACGAGGGTAACTCAATATAATCTTGTTATAGGAAAAAAAACCATATCTCTAACCGTAAACTCCAAACAGACAAACATACAATTGCAAGATAAATACAGTCAATGGAACTAAATTTTAACAGATTTCTCCATGATCCAAAAGTTATGCATGAGACTCCAACTGAGAACTCAATTTTGAAGGAGTCCCAAATATAAATGAACACAATACTATAACAATTTCACTTGTAACAACCATCAAGCAAATCAAAGTCGTGATTGAGGAGAGAATCAAGTAGATTGATGACTGAGAAAATACATAGATAGGAAAGACTACATTGTTTTGATATTTTTCCCAAATAAATCATGTGAATTTGTACTTGTTTCTATGTAAATAATATGTTTACATTGGGATCAAATAATTTGCAAACTTGTGCATTGATCGTTTAAAAATCAATGTCCACATAGTGTGTTTACAAAGGGAAACAAGAAGATCTATAATTTTCTGATTGTTTGAAAAATATAATGAAATTAAATGTTGAATGATTTTGAACCCTTCAAATAAACATAAAAAATGTAGAAACTTCTATTCATCTTTACTAAGGAAACCATAAAATGATAAAAAATCATAGTCCAAAAAAATATTTACAAGGAACATTAAGAAGAATGACAATTTTCTATCGGTAGAGATATCATAAAGAAGCTAAAATTTGTGTTGAAGGATAAAAAAGACAAAATGCAGAAGGTTCTTTCCATTTACGTAGGGAAATAGTGAAATATTAAAACAATAGAATACGCACAATTTAGATTTGTTGAAAAGTCTTTAGAAACTTTCAAGCAAATGTAATTGGTAGGTGCCAATAGACGCCATAGCATGGAGCACATGTCTACAGGATATGCGCCAGCGTGTTTTTGGAAAAAGTTTAAGAAAATTTCAAGCAAATGCAAATGGTTGTGTAACGCCAACTCTAGTGTAAAGGACTAAGCGAGTGTGGGAGTAATAGATTTCTTGAAAAGGCTTCATAAACTTTCAAGCAATGGTAGGCATAATTTAGGCACCAAAACATAGATGCATTGACTGTAGGGAATGCACAAAAGCATTTTATAAAGGCTTAAGAAACATTCAAGAAATTGCAATTGACTGGGGAACAAGGCATGAACTGGAGCACTTGGGTGCAAGAAATGCACAAAATGAATTTGTTGAAGGCTTAAGATTGTTGGAAATTTATTGTTCTTGAGCCTCCTACTCTCATGTCAGAACCTCGTGCTTCAGCTACCCATCAGGAGACCCCAATTTCAATGACAATTTTTGGGATCTTCATCCCTGCAGCTCCTGACAGCCCCTGAAGTTATTGTGGTAGGAATTTTTGAATTCTTAATTAATGCTGGTAGATAATTTCAAATTTGAGAGGGAATGTTTTGAAAGACAAAAAGGAATTGAAGGAAAATTATTCTATCAGTTGGAGAATTAGAAGAATTCTTGAGTAGCAGTAGTCTGAAGGGAATGTTTTATGTTTTATTCTTTGTGTGATTCAGAGAAGTCTGTGTGAGCTCCCTAAAGCTCCTGAAAAACAACAACTATGTGTGTTTATGTGAGCAGTGATTGCTCCTGAAGAGCTCTGCGTAGCTCCTACTAGTGAGCTCCTCGTAGCTCCTGAAGTTATCTATTTTTTTGTTGAGCAGCTAATGAAGCTCCCAACAAATTTTAGTTCATAGCTTAGAGTTTTCTTTCAGTAGTTTCAGTTTAATCTTTCATGTATATCCATTTCCAGTTTATTGAATAGAAAAGAAGCTTGCATGTCTCCTCATTTTGTTTGTTTATTCCACATTTGTATCCCCTTATTGTTTTGGGGAAACAGAGCAGCAACTCTGTGATTTCTGTGCATACAAAAAATTTGACATGGTATTAGAGCCATAGGCCCCATTTCCTTGTGAGTTAGGGCATTTGTTTTTTCTAAGTATTAAGTTTCTTGTGTAGGAAACATGGCTGGAGATGAAGGAAAGAGTTGGAAGCAACCATCATCCTTTAATGGATAGAACTATGATGTTTGGGCAAAGAAGATGAAGACCATTATGGTCACCAATGATTTTTGGGAGTTTATGGTCAGTGGGTCCAATGATGTGACTAACCTAGCAACATATGTTGTGCTAAGAAAAACCAGAAGACCTAGTTGAAGGAGTTGAGGAGGAAAGATGCTAAGGCATTGGGTTTGATAGAAGTAGCCTTGATAGAGGCCATTTTTCCCAGAATAGCAGCTTGGGAAATCCTCTAGATGAACTAAAAAGGGACTAAAAAGGTCATATTTGTGAAGCTCTAGATGCTTTAAAGAGAGTTAGAGACTCTTGAAATTAAGGACAATGAGTCCATCTCAGTTTTCTACACAAGACTCTTAGGTTTAATAAACTAGTTGAGAGTGAATATTGAGGTCATTGATGATCAGAGGATTGTGGAGAAAATCCTCAGGAGCTTACCCACAAAGCTTGATGCAGTGGTGATTTCCATTGAAGAGGCAAAGGATATCACAATGTTGTTCATTGACGAGATAATGGGTTCTCTACAAACCCATGAGCAATGCCTAGATAGGTATGCTACTTCTTCCCAAGAGCAATCTTTTAAAGCTTAGTCAAATGCAAGAGGAAGGGGGAGAAGAAACAATGTCAGAAGAAGCTCAAGAGGTAGAGGTCATGGCAACTCTGGACAAGGAAATGTTGGAGGAGATAGCTCAGCATGAGAAAACAGCCAAGAGGGAGTGAGCAGCTCTTAGACCAACTCTCAAAGAGGCAAGAAGAATAGCAGTTCGTATCAAAAGAATGACAAGAGAAATGTTTAATGCTACTACTGTCATAAATTTGGTCATTATGTGAGTGAATGCTGGACAAAGTAGTGTGATTAGTAAAAAAAAATGCAAATGTGGCTGATTCGAATGTGGTTGAAGGAAATCAGTCCACAACCTTCATCATGTGCAACATTGGTGAAGAAGGCAACCTCAAAGTCTAGTATTTAGACAACGGTTGTAAAAACCACATGAGTGGTAATGAAAGTCTATTTTCTTTCATTGATAAAAATGTTAAAGTCTGAGATTATAATGGGGAACAATCGAGTAGTTCCAATTGTGGGAAAAGGATCTATCATGATTCGTACTAAGCAAGGTGAGAAGAAGGAGATACAAAATGTATTTCTTGCTCCTGGGTTAAAGCATAACCTCATGAGTGTTGGATAGCTAATCCAAAATGGATACATAGTGTTGATGGAGAAGGGTCAATGCATCATTTATGAAAAAAATGAGAGGATGAAGGTGTTTGCAACAATTCAAATGACAAAGAACCAAATGTTTCCTTTGAAGATTAAGACATTTTTCTCATCTCAGTCCGTTGCTGCACCTCTCATGAATGGAAAATGTACAATAGTACATCATGTAGACTCAAAAGCACCATTCAAGACCCCTCCAAGCTATGGCATATCAGGTATGGACATTTAGGCTATGCTAGTTTGAGTCTTTTTTCTAAGAACAATATGATTGATGGTTTGCCAAGGATAGTAGAGCCTAATGTTAGATGTGAGGCTTGCATTTTGGGCAAGCAACATAGATAGTCCTTTCAATCGGGAAACTCTACAAGGGAAAGAGCACCATTGGAGCTAGTGCACACAAATTTGGTAGGCCCTATGCAAATCATTTATGTTGGTAAAATAATATTTTTTATGACCTTCATTGATGATTACAGCCGTAAGATGTGGGTGTTTTTTTTTAACATAAATATGAATATTTTGATAATGTTTTGTTGTTTAAGGCCCAGGCTGAAAAAGAGAGTGGACATGTGCTTAAGGTCCTAAGGTTAGAGAGTGGAGGAGAGTATAGCTCTATTTTTTTTGTGAATTTTTGCAAGAAAAATGGCATCAAGAAGGAGCTAACAGCCAGTTATACTCCGTAGAAAAATGGAGTGGCTGAGAGAAAGAATAGGACCATTGTGGAGATGGTAAGGAGCATGATGAAAGCAAAAGGACTCTCGATTGAATATTGGGGAGAGGCTATAGAAACAACTGTTTATTTGATAAATAGAAGTCCAACAAAGGCAGTCCATGACAAAATCCCTCAAGAGGCATGGAAAAAACACAAGTGGACAATTGAGCATTTGAGAGTGTTTAGTTGTGTGGCATATACACATGTGCCTAAGGAAAAAAGGAAAAAATTGGATGATAAGGGTGAAAAGTGTATTTTCACAGGCTATAATGAGAAGTCCAAAGCCTATTGGTTGTACAATCTAGTTACCAAGAAAATCATCATAAGTAGGGATGTGGAGTTCCTTGAAGATAAGTCATGGGATGGAGTGGTAGATTTTGATAGTTTAGAACAACTCCTGATAGCTTCTGAAGAAGTAGAAATAGAACATGAAGTTTAGCAAGAAGAGTCTACAGATGCTCCCGAAAGCATCAACTGAGCTCTTGAAAGCTCTGGAATAGCTCCTGAAAGCTCCTAACGGCTCCTGAAGTAGGAAGATAGTTAGCAAGACAGTAAAGTAGACAGTCATAGTCAGCCAAAGGATTGGCTCTTGAAGGCACTGGTCAAGCTCCTAAAAGCTCCCGACAACTCCTGAAAGCTCCTGAAGTGAGCAGACAGAAAGGCAAACAACTAGAGACAGCTAGAAGATTGGCTCTTGAAAGCTCTGGAAGAGCTCCTGACAGCTCCTGACAACTCCTGAACATTCTTGTTTAGCAGAGCAATAGTAGTAGTGAAAGTTCAGACCCCACTCTTGCCTCCCTAATGCCAAAGAAGACCAAGATTCTAAGGGAGATCTACTAGAATGAAAGGTATGATGAACAATTTGATTAGAGTGTGAATTTTGCATTATTTTCTCATAGTGATCTGATTTATTTTGAGGATGTTGTGAAAGAGGAGAAATGGTGTGAAGCCATGGATGAGGAGATAGATGCAATAGAGAGAAAGAAAATGTGGGAGTTAACTGATTTTCCTCCCAACAAGCAAGTCATTAGGGTGAAATGGGTCTACAAGACCAAATGCAATGCCGAAGGAAGGATAGACTGGCACAAGCCAAGATTAGTGGTCAATGGGTACAAATAAGTGTTTGGGAAATATTATAATGAGACATTTTCCCCCATTGCAAGGATGGAGACCGTACAGGCAGTCATAGCAATCACAACCCAACACAAATGAAAGGTGTTTCAAATGGATGTGAAGTTTTCCTTCCTCAATGGAGTGTTGAAAGAAGGGGTTTATTTGGAGCAACCATTCGGATATGAAGTTATGGGTCAAGAACGTAGGGTGTATAGGCTAAAGAAAGCTCTTTATGGGCTGAAGCAAGTTGCACGAGCATGGTACAACAGGATTGACTCATATTTGATGAGCAATGGCTTTAGCAAAAGTGATGGTGAGCCCACTCATTAGATCAAGGAAACAAATGGTAAGGTTTTTATTTTTGTCTTGTATGTTGATGATTTAGTTTTCACTAGGGATGATGATTTTCTCATTGTCGATTTTAAAGAGGCCATGAAAAGAGAGTTTGAAATGACAGATTTAGGTCTCTTGAGATATTTTCTAGGCATAGAAGTAAAACAAATGCATGATGGTATAATTATCTTTCAAGAAAAATATGAAAATGAGATCTTGAAGAGATTTATGATGCTTGAAAGCAAGCCTTCCCCAACACCAACAACCATAGGTCTAAAGTTGAGCAAGGAAGATTGCATTAGCAATGTGGATCTGACCATGTATAAGAGTTTGGTTGGAAGTTTGATGTATTTGACTACAACTAGGCCTGATATAATGCACAGTGTGAGTCTTATTTCCAGGATTATGGAGACTCCAAGGGACACCCATTGGAAAGCAGGTAAAATAATCTTGAGGTATGTGAATGGCACCAAAGGATATGACATTTTGTACACAACAACAAATATTTTTGGGCTGGTTGGATACATAGATAGTGATTGGGAAGGAAGTTTGGATGATATGAAGAGCACATTGGGATATGTGTTTCATTTGGGTTCGGGAGTCATTTCATGGGCTTCCATGAAACAACCCATAGTTTCCCTATCTATAGCTAAGGTTGAGTATATAACAGCAAATGTAGCAGCATGTCAAGCTATTTGGCTGAGAAGAATCTTGGAAGATTTGAGAGAAGAACAAGAGGATGGAACAATAATCTTTTGTGACAATGCTTCATCAATAGCATTCATGAAAAATCTTGTGTTTCATGGAAGAAGCAAGCACATTAAAATCAGGTATCATTTTATCAGAGAGTTAGTTGAGAATGGTGAAATTAAAATAGCATTTTATAGGTCTGAGTAGCAGCTAGCAGACATATTCACCAAGCCTTTGAGCAAGGATAGTTTTGAGCGCTTGAGAAGTAGATTGGGCATTGTTGATTTGGATTAGGATTGATCCTATTTCATCAGCTCAGGACAAAAGGGGGAGTGTTGGAAATTTATTGTTCTTGAGCCTCCTACTCTCACGTCAGAATTCCCTACTTCACCTACCCGTCAGGAACCCCCAATTTCAATGACAGTTTTTGGGATCTTCATCCCTATAGCTCCTGATAGCCCCTAAAGTTAATGTGGTAGGAATTTTTGAATTCCCAATTAATGCTAGTAGGTAATTTCAAATTTGAGAGGGAATTTTTTGAAAGACAAAAAGGAATTGAAGGCAGATTATTTTGTCAATTGGAGAATTAGAAGAATTCTTGAGCAGCAACAGTCTAAAGGGAATGTTTTGTGTTTTTTTCATTGTGTGATTTAGAGAAGTCTGTGTGAGCTTCCTAAAGCTCATGAAGAACAACAGTTGTGTGTGTTTATGTGAGCAGTGATTTCTCCTGAAGGGCTCTACGTAGCTCCTGAAGTTATCTATTTTTTGGTTGAGCAACTAATGAAGCTCCTAGTAGATTTTAGTTCATAGCTTAGAGTTTTCTTTCAGTAGTTTCAATTTAATCTTTCATGTATTTCCATTTCCAATTTATTGAATAGAAAAGAAGCTTGCATGTCTCCTTGTTTTGTTTGTTTATTCTACATTTGTATTCCCTTGTTGTTTTGGGGAAACAGAGCAGCAACTCTGTGATTTCTGTGCATACAAAACATATGACAAATATACTATCGAGAATTGCATTGGTAGGAGGAAAAGATGTAATACAAAGAATGCAATGATTGTAGAACATGCACTGAAGGAAATTGAAAGGAAAAAATTAGTAACTTATTTGCAAAAGTAATCAATAGAGGAGGCAACATAAAATACAACATCCTAAAATAAATGTATCAGTAATGACGATAGAAAACATTGCATACATAGAAGAAAAGAACCTAGATCCAATGCTTGGCATGAGGAAATTTGATGCCGAGCTTCAACATTTTCTTGCAAATCTTGTTTCTCCAAATCCTCAATCAATTTCCAAAGCCCCAAATTTCAAACCCCCAATTTCCATGAAAAAAATAATAATTAGAATGGAATTTTCAAATTATTTTCCACAAAGAAATCATCCTCCTTTACAGGCGATTTTGTCCAAAAAAAAAAAATTCAGAGCTCCAAATCTGTATGGGAAAACCAACCAACTCTCAAACAAATTCCAGTTAATTTTTAATTTATTAAGTTTATAGTTAAAGCAATTAAATATTATTCATTTAAAATCTTAATAATAAACACCTGATTTCACACAAATGGGTAAAATCATTTACCCCAAATTATTTGCATATTATAATTAGTTTTATAACCCAACTTTATAACCTTTTTATTTATTTATTATATTACTATTATTTATTTATTTTATTATAAATATGATTATTTATAAATATATTTATATTTATTTATCAAAGTACCTTTTATTTAATAATTTATTTTAATGCAAAAAATAACCAAACACATTTAATCAAACAATTCAAATCAAATAAACCAAATTCTGAAATAGTTACCTGACCACTAACTAGGTTCAAAAAGCAAGACCTCAAGCAACACCATCTTACCACAGACAAAACTACAACACTGACAAGGTATTATACTGGATACTCATCCTCTTCGAGGATGATGGCTAGGGTAGGGGATTGTTGTGTGGTCTCACAACATGCCCCATTTTTCCCCTTGGAAAAATGTGGATCCCTTTTTTTCTTTTTCCTTGCTCTTTTGTTTTGTTGTTTTTGCTCTCTTCGACATTTTTTTGATGCTTGGCTGGTTGCTGGTTTTTCTCTCTCATTTTCACTTGGCCTCTTTGTTGTTATAACCTTTTGTTTTCTCAATTTTTGTGTTTTGGTATGCTCTTAATGTTTAGTCTATTACTGGAAACTAGAATCCCAAAATCCTATGCTGAGCCAAAAGAGTTTGTATCTTCAAAAGATCCTAGCTCTGCCCTGGTATTTCATTGATCAAAATTCTAATCCCGATAATCTCCTCTTTTACCAGAGTTCGGTGTTTTATTGTTTCTTTTTTGTAAAAGTTAGAAACTAGAAATTCTGCTTTGAATTTTCATCAAGTTTATCTTTCAGTTTCAGTTTCTAGTCTTTCTCTTGTTCTGGTTTTCTCTTTCCCCAGAAGATATTTCTTAGATCCTAGTGTTGTTTGATCCTTTTGAAAGTAATACCAAAAACTTCAACCCTAGTGATCATCAATTAATCACATATCTTTAATGGAATATACCTTGCAAAGAATTATTGGACATACAATTGCCATGCATAATCACTATGTCATCTTTCTTCTCAAATAGTGAGCTAGTGCAAAAATCTAGGTGTTTTTGATTTGAACCATAATCCGTAATGATTGCACCTTTATTCTAGGAATTAATGCGAAATACCAGGTAATTAATGAAGGTGGTGAACTACCTATGTACTTGGCATCACCTCAAGCATACAGTTGCTTTTACAACACTCCACTTCACGTCATATTACAAATTTACTAAGGACATTGAATTAACAAAATGACATTGGCATGCAAAGAGAGGTAAAATTTTGAGAAACTAAGTCACAACTACCAAGGGTTTTGAAGTTGCATTATGAAGAATCACCATTTTTAACTAGAACCAGGTATGTTCTGAATAACTAATACTTCGCTAAGAGTTTCTCAAGCTAGAAAATATTGATAATGGTATTTTCCCATTCTGAAATCGAGATGTTATTTTTTCTCTGAGTTGTTAAATTTAATCAAAAAATGAATTGAAAATTTTATGAAATATAAGTTTTTTGGTTAAATTTAACCCTAACTCACACACAAGAAACATATTCTAAAAATTGCAAAGCACATTATATCAAAATGAGAACTTATGACGCAAGAGCAAAAGATGAATTCAAGTATTGCAATTAACAAGCAATACCCATTAATGTAGTGGTTACAGACACCCACATGGGATGGTCTTCCGACACTAAAATTCATTCACAACTATTGCAAGAGAATTCTACCCAATGTACCAAAAGTGTCGTATCAAATAGGTTACTTCCTGTAGGAGGGTTTCCGCCAGCAATGGAAGCTCCTGAATTAGTTATTCAATGCATAAATCATTACAACCTAGCCAAGAGGATTGTTGAGAGAGAGGGAAGAATTTACATAGACCTATCATAGAAATGAATCATGTATACATTTGGTCTCCCCTCCTACATACAGATGTTCAATGTTGACCTAAAATCCAAGGCCAAGACATATCAAAGCACTGAGGAGTGTAATAGAGAAATTATGAGTACCCAATGGTGCCAACAACCAATTACACTACAAACCAAGGCAATTCAGAGGTCTATGTTTAAACAAGAAATGCAAGACATTATAACTTTGTTGAGTAGAGTAGCTGGTTTGAGAGATGCAAGAAAATTCAAACCCTAGATGTTTGTGATAATATCCCACATGATAGAGGGTCCTGTGGAGTTGCATTGGGGGAAATTAATAAATGACAAGTTACATGAACAGATTACTACATTCCCCAAAACTAGATGCTTCTACATGTCATCATATGTTATTTACTCCTGTGCTATGAGAACCCGTAAACAAGGGTTAAAATGGATTGGTACTCTGGGCACACAAGCGGACAATAGTTTGATATATGCACATTTACCCCAAATCAATGTCCATGGGTATAAAGATGATTACAAAAAAGTTAATGATTTGTTCTCAATGAAACTGGTGAGAACAATGGAAGGTGATAAAGTTAAAAGATTATCCCTGGAAGCACAAAGTGCCATTCGGCCTATGGGAGGTTGGTACATACAGTTCCCAATTTACTCCTACATTGGAGTGGAGGGATTTGATGGACACCCATTCATGTTGCCCAGGTATCCTATAGAAAAAAATATTTTATTGGAATTAGTGAGACAATTAAAACCATCTTAAGCTCTTTATAGCCATGCTCACAAAAAGGCCTCTTTTAAATTTTCCATCACAATAGGAAATTATAAGTGCAGTACAATTAGAGTAACTGATTTGTGTGACAAAGAGCTGACGACTTACCATTTTGAAGAATTTCCACTCCAGAGAGTGTATTATGATATTGAAATAAATATTGCTAAAAATATAGCTGGTTTTCATGCTCATGTGCCTCATTTAGAAGATTATTGGCTTAATTGTGAAGATGAGCATGTGGTAAGAAGAAGAAAGTATGGAAGAATGACTTTAGGGTTTTCTCGAATGCTCAAGCTTTATGACATCCCGGACCAATTGGAAGAAGATGATGGTTAGGTGTTGAACAAGTTTTATAATGATGACAAGGTATATGATGAACCCATTCCAGAACCAGGTGTTGATGATGAAGACATGACATCGATTGATGACTTCACTAGGCCAATCCTAAGGTATACTCAACATTGGATTAATGATTTTTGTAAAATTTTGAGATAAATAGGAATTGAACCCATCTTCTCAAAAGATAAAAGAAGAAAATAAAGAGATGAAACTACTTTTGAAAATGGAGAGCCTACCAAGAAGAAAAGAAAGACTAGTAAGGTTACTTCAAGTGTTAGAATTGAAGAAAGAACCCTTGAAGCAATAAGACAAGAAGTTCCCATAAAACCATTTGATAAACAAAAAGATGCGGAGAAAGGTAAAGATAAATCAAAAGCAAGACCTAAAGGCGCATCTTCCTCTACAGCTAGACCCAAAACAAGAGTGACTATTGATGAAGGAATAGGAGCAACAGGGAATGTTGGTACGCAAACCAGGTCTGCATCTTAGTGGGCTGCAACATTATTTATCTCTCCCCCTTCTATTAATATGGCTAGTATGAAGCAAGCACTGGGAAAGACTCCTATAGCTTTGGAGGAAATTTTTGAAGATGAAGCCAGAATTAAGGAACAAGTAGATAAATGGGGTGCTATGTGGGAGAAAGTGCAAGAAAAGAAGTATAAAGACAAACCCATGGTACACCCAGTGATAGAAGAAATTCAAGATATGAGCTCTAACCTGATAAATGTTGAAGAAGAAGAGTTTATTCAAGGAACACTTACCTTAAAGGATGGAAACCCTAGCATACTTGAAATGGAAATAGGGGAAACTACAGAGCAGAATCCTATTGATGAAAGAATTGTTGAGGATACTCTCGATTCCTAGCCTTCTCTTGGGAATGTGAAAAATGTTAATGAAAACTTGTAGGTCTTTGAAGAATCAAATAAAGGCCATGCTGAAACTAAAATTGAAACTGAAATTCTAGAAGAAGAAGCTACACAATTTGCAAGAGATAGAACTGAAAATAAAGAGAATCCTAGTGTAGCAGTAAATGAAGATAATGTTCAGAGAGATGAATTAGAAAATATGGATAGATAGGATAATATAAGTCTCCAAATGAAGGAGGCAGTGTGAGATCCTGTTAATCCCGAATCTATACCAGATAGTGCTAAAGAAATCCCCATTTCAGAAAATGTGGCAAGTCAAAGGGAAGAAGTTCCTGAAACAAGCAATAAATAGGGACAAGGAAAGGTTACAGAGGTACAACAAGATGATGATACACCTGATTAGTTAATTAGGGAATTAGCTTCTCCAATGGAAGTGGAAATATTTCCTCTAAACCTCAATAATTTTATGCAAGAAGTACTCCTAAACCTAGGCGTAGAGCGAAGAAAAAGCATGTCATATAGAGGAATGCAGATTACAATAGAACTATTCAAATAGCCACTCCAACAATTGATAAGGATAGACATAAAATAATGCCTAAGGAGTATAAGATTACAAGTGTTAATCTTGGACACTCATCTTAGTAGCAAGAATTGGAGGAAATAAAAGTAAATTTAAATGCTACTATATCCAGAGTATAGAAATATAAACAAAAGAAAAGAGAATTGAAGGAACAAGTTGCTACCTTGGAACACTTTATTAAGTCATTGAATTTATCTGGTCGAGAACAAGCTGAATTGCGCCAACATCTGGTGTTGATGTCATAGGAGCAAGTGGATGCCATTGTTGCAGTTTGTCATAAGATGAATATATTTGAAGAATGGATTAAATACTGGGTAAAGCAGGAGATGAATTTATTACAGATGCAATAAAAAATTACAAGGAAGCATACCATCATTTAGATAAATTGAAAATATTTGAAGATGAATGCAAATTTCACCAAGAGCAAGTCATCGATGAAAGGTGAAACATTGAAATTCTCATACAGTCAGATATCCAAGAGTTAATACAGAATATTTTTTTATCAAAGCATGAAGTCTCATTGCTAGGAAAATGGAATAAACAATTGAAATGGGAAGGTGACATGATAATACAATGTATTGAAGGATTTGAAAAAATCACTGTTGAGCGCAAAAGATTGATTAGTGAAAATCAAGAATTTATTGAAATATTGACACGTCAAGGCTTTGATCCTCAAACATTAGGATAGGAGGGAAAGGACTTGCTAAAGCTTTCAAGGAATCGATAGAAAGGATAAATAAAGATCATGTTCAATTGTTGACGCGAGAGGTTATTGACAAAATAATACAGTGCAAAAATGTTATAGTCAAATATGAAGTAGACAAAGCATAGAAAAATGACATCATACTTCGAGTAACTAAAGAATATACTAGGCTTAAGCTCACTTGTAGAGCAATACGAATAATTTCAAAAGAGCAAATACATCAAGTATTAAGGGCTTTCTAAGAGTATTAGTTAAAGAAAGAAGGAAGAATCCTGGAGCCTGAGTAATAAGCAAAAATGGAAAGAACTAGATACCAGATACTAGAAATATAATGAAGTTCATTTTTTTTTAAATTTTAAATTTGTAGGTTGATCCCAGTCCTGGTAGGTGTTTCTCATTCCGGTGTTGTGAAAGGAAGTTGATAGCCTTGATGGATACAAAGTGTTCGTGCTGAAGTATGAATAGAATTGTTGTTGCGGACAAATTCAAAGCTTTGACTTATTCTAGAATGTTCTTGATGACAGTTGGCAGATGCCATGTGATGCATTTTAATTTGTGTTTCTAATTCTCTAGATAAACTTTTATGTTGATATTTTGGGTGCCTTTTTTCTATAAAAGGCCATCTCCTCCCACATTTTTTATTTTAAGTCCAAAATTTGTGGATGTCAAAGGAGAGAAAACTTCTTTTAAGTTTTGTTCTTTTTTCCTATTTTTTGAACCATTCTAGTGTAAAACTTTGTATGCATGTAGACATTAATTAATATCAGAGCTTTATGATAGCTACCTATCTCAGTATCTTTTGTAGTTGGTTTTGTAAGTTTGGCCGAACAAGATTGTATGCTACTTCGTTTAAGGGTGCATACAGAACCTACTCGGTGTCCATAAATGAAACCCTCTCTTTAAAAGCTTGCACTATTTGAAGTAATCTAGTGAAATATAAATCAGTTTTCTCTATTTTGATTAATTCTTAGGGGCATCCATGGAGAATAACCAAGAGAAACTTTAATTTTTCAGTAGTTTTATACTTTTTTTTAGAATAGATGTTTAATATTTTTTAAAATATTCAAAAAAAAAAGTGAATGGAAATAGTTTTATTGAAAATATTTATTTTCCATGAAATTATTGAATGCTTAATGCTAAATCTACTTAAGATATAGAAAATAATTTGTGATATTCTTGAAATATTGTGTTCAATCTTTTGATTTCATGATGTTATTTGATGATGAAATGAAGTTTTATGTAAATTTTTTGTAATTCTTAGCAAAGCTAGAAATAACTATAATCCCTTTGAGATTAAAAGCAAATGTCACATCATTACCCGAGAGCGACCCTAGTGCAACCATGACCTAGTTATCGAAGACTTGGGATTGAACAAAAGTCAATCTTTTCTCTGTGAATGTAGAATTTCCCCTTTAGGTTGTCTTTGTTCCATATCTTTCAAGAAGGATAGGCACTTCACAATCTTGTCTGTGGAGATTTTATTCAATTTGTTTACTGTGAGTAAAACCATCATCAACAAGGACCAAGTGCTTTCTCTAATCAATTGGTCCATTGGGATTCAAGGGACACTCAAACATGTCAATTTAGGTGGAGTTGATGCCTAGTACCTGCAACCTACAACACATAAAATGTTCATGAATCTACATATCCATATAAATAGACACACTATGAAAGAGAATCACAACATCATAGTGTACTCACAAATGAGTGATGTGACACTATCCCTTTCACCCAAACACCTCAGTAAGAGCATCACCAAGTAATCACATCAACTAATATAACAATCAATTATATAGCAATCAGGATAATAACAATCACAAGATAATTGCATAATAGTCATGATAAAATAATAACATAGTGCTCATGATAGGGTTAGTCCTCATAATCAAATAAATCTATATACTAATCATAACATGTGCATAAAACCTCATTAGCACACACCTTTAAATATCCCTATTATTTTAGCTTCATCTCCAAGCTCCAGAGCTAAACTACCTGCACATCCACGGTGAATGGAGGGGTACTACAAGAAATATATAAAATCATAAAAATAATATACAAAAATTTATTTATTTGTTAGTTAAAGGAATGAAGCAAACATATCGACTTAAGTTGTACATGGGGTGTTTTAAATGAGGGGTGAATGATGAATGTGTAGGAATAAATATAAATGGGAGTAAATATATATAGGTAGATATCAAGGCATGGTTCAAACCTAGCACAAGGATGTGTCACTTCTTGATTTAAAATTGCATTTAAGATATTCCACTGAGGTGAGCACAAAAATAAATACAAAATGACACGGGTATGAAAATTTTACCATTATATTTCTCCCCACTCTGATGTGTATGCAAATCTACCGTAAGCATGAATTTCAAACTATAATAAACATAGAAAAGTAAATATTTGTAAGACATCAAATTTTCAAAATCCATAATATTGGTTATGAGTGTTTATATGGACTTTAGTTATATAATAATTAATTATTCCTTTTATATTATGATGTGTATTTGTTAAAAGACCTATAGGTTTTATTTTTTATGTTTCAATTTTAAATATATGTGTAACTAATATGAACTATCTAATTAAAGAAAATAAACAATTAAGCTACCTTTCTTTTTTTCCATGATAAATATTTCTAATGAGTTAAATTAACTAAAAATTAAATAATTTTTTGTATATTTTTTAATGATTTTGTATATTTTTCTATCATAAAAGACATAATTAAGTATATGCAGGAGCTATTGTCTAGTTACTATCATCATTTCAAGTATTATTTCTTATTGAAGAATATTGGAGCATCTCCATTTGAGTGGATTAGAAGGTTTCCCCCTTAAAGTGGCATATCATTTTTAAGTATTTTAAGTATATTTTATATATATTATTCAATTATAAAAGTTATTTCATTACACCATCTTTGACTTATAACTCCTCCATAATGGACCTTATCCAAGATAAGAATACAAAATCATCAACCAACTCATGTGGAACCCATAAACCACATGGAAGATGAACCAATACTTAATTATCACACCTCAATTGAGAAATTGGATAAACATAGCTTCATTTACACCACTGCCAACTCTACTTCCTTCATGAGGTATATAAAAACTAAAAGCAAGATTCCAAACGAATATCAATTAGAAATTACTCTTTGAATAGACCCTAGGAATTCAAGGTAATTTACCAAGAGTATTATAAATATATAAAGTGTGTGTAATATTGCAAGGTAAATGCCACCTTAATCCTAATTACAACACATTTAAAATTATAATTTAAAAATACATCCATAGGAAATGCAAATATATTTAATTTCAAGAATCAGGGATCATGACCACCCTACATAAAGTAAAATGATTAGTCATCACTAGCTTCATAAAAAAATATATATAACATTATATAGAATCCTAACTTTCTATAACAAGACCTTATAACTTTTAATCTTTTCTCATGCAAATTGATACTAAAAATCAACAAATTCTTAGCATGAGAATAATGCATGGGTTTCCTAACCAAACAAATAGCACTTTGAATATCACATTTAATTTTAAAAATCCTATAATCAAAACTAATATATGTACAAATTCTCTATTATGAAAAAATCAGATTATAAGCATATGTAATAGACGTATATTATCCTTCAATGGTGAAAATACAACCTTAGGTTATCTTTTATTCAATACACCTCCAAACAAAAAAAGTATAGCCATTAGTTGACCTTAGATGATATAAATTACTTGGCCAATCTACATTAACAAATCCCTATATGTCTAATGATATTCCAACATCATAAATGCCATGATAAAACAAATAGTAATCAAAATTTCCACAAAAATATAAATACGATCTTAATGAAAATATAATGCTCTCTACTAGGTTTAAACTTAAGCCTACTCAAAACTACCACTTCTTGGATAAAATTTAGTCTACTATAATCATTACCAACAATACTAGTATAAGACATGATAGACATCACATCAAAATAATAATTTTATTTAAGACACATGTCTAAAGTAAGCTAAGTACCAATAGAAAATAGAATAATCACTAGTATATAACCATGCACACTAAAATATCCTAAAATAGTATCCACATACATACACATTAAACAAATATTCCTCTATACTTGATCCTTACTAATCTCTTGTAGTAAGAAATTATTAGTGGTAATTAGATTCATACATGAATTGACTATCCAAGTTACTTATGTATCTTTTCTTAACAAATCCATGATGTATGTTTGATGACTTGTTGACATTATTACTGCCAAGATAACATAAAGAGTTATTATTTCTATGTGAATGTCTAAATGCTATCTTAATGAAAGTAAAATTATCTTAGCCAGGGTTAGGCATAAACCAACTCAAAACTCCAACTCCTTAGGAAATATTTAGTCTAATGTAAATCATTTCATATATCAAACTAACAATATGACTAGAATAAGATATGCTAGACATCAAATTAAAATATTCATCATATTTAATAGTTTTCTTTAAATTAATTTTTGTACCAATAGAAAATAGAATACTTACTAATATATAAACATACATACTAAACCATTGAAAAATGGTATCCACATACTTACATTGACTTAACCAAATATTTATTTTCAATTGATCCCTGCTAACCTCTATCTTGAAAATATAATTTTTAGTCTCTAATTCAAAAATGAATGTGCCAAAAATTTGAGATTTGAGCTCCTTGATTGAATCACCTTACTCATCATGAAACAACACATTATACATATACAATATAATGATTAATATAATCATCAACAATATTAAATAAACTAAAATATCTTCCTCACTCCCAAAAAAAAGAGAAAAGTTAATGTATACAAAATTGGTAGAACATCTTAGGTGACTATATGCAATGAATATTTCAAATTTTAAACTTAATGTTCCTTCCATTTCACAACAAAAATATCAAGCTATCAAATTTAAATCTAGCTCCTCAATATCCCCATACAAGAAAAAAAATTAAAACATATATTCACTCAATCTAAAAATTAAAAGTTAAAGCACTAGAAAAGAGGAGACTAATGAAAGATAACTTTATAATCAAAGAGAAAATTTTAATAAAAGTTCAAATCATTCTCTATATGAGTAGACATTGGCCAAAATTTAATTCTTGTATAACATGTATAGATCATTTTTACTATATTTCATTGTGGACACCCACTTGCATTGCAACCAATAGGATCTTTTCCCTTGGCCAAGCTAACAAGATCTCAAGTGTCACAACTTTTCAAGATCATAATATTCTACTACATGGCCTAAATAAAATACTTGCTATTCTCTAAAGAGATTTCCTCCTTTGAATTGTCTATGTTTACTTTTAGTATGTGGTAAATAAAATTCACAATTAAAAAATTATGGGATATTTGTGTCAAGTAGATCTTATAATCTTGTGTATATCATGTAAATAGTAGCATGTAGGTTCTACTTTCTCCTCTATGTGTTCAAGATATGCAAATGATTATTTGAACTCTCAACTAAATCCTCTTTTTCTCTTCTATTCTTTATTGTTTCTAATTGTTCTTCTATATGTACATCTTCCTTCTTTTCTATCTCTTGTTTTTTTCTTTTTTTCAAACTACACTATTTTTGTTTTTTTTTGTTTTTTTTTGTTATTATTCACTTTAATATGCTCTAAAAACCATAAAAATGGTATGTCTATAAAAAATTATCTTAGAGGATTCTAAATCTTATAATATTTAAAATTCTCATTGTAACCAATAAAGATGCATTTTTAGATTTTGTATCTATTTTAGATCGTATTTTTTGGAACATGAACATAAGCCTCACAATTAATTTTTCTTAAATATGAAACTAAAGTCTTCTTATCTATCCACACTTTATAAGGATTTTTATTAACAAAAGCTAAATAGGGAGATCAATTATTCAAATAAACTACTACTTACAACTTATACCTAAACACACTAATCTATCTATGCATAAATTGTCATAATTTTTCTCTATCCATTATGATTAATTTTATTCATTCTACTACTTTAGTTTTTTGGTAATTATAAGGTGTACAATTCTACTGAACAATACATGCATACCTACAAAAATTGTCATATTATGTGGAGAAATGTTTACCACCATTGTTACATATCAACACCCTTTCTTATAACTCTTTTTCTTTTAAACTAAGGATTCAAATTCCCTAAAATCAGAAAAAAAAATTATATTATGAGTGCACAAAATAAATCCAAGTGTATCTAGAAGTATCATCAATGAATAAACATCATAATGACATTTTTTTATATAATCCACATACATTGGACTAAACACATCCAAATGAATGGTTTTTAACAAACTCTTAACTCTATTACTTCCAACAATAATTAGATATCCATTTTACTTTTTCTACATTATGTTAATATACATTACATTTACCAATAGAATAATTAAAAAAAATTATCCAATATTTTATTAATAATTTTGCCAATATATTTTCAACTTATGTGACCAAAAAAATTATTCTATAGCATAAATGAAATTTCATTGTTAGTTATATTGATAGAATCATAAAACATAAGGGAAATAAACCTAAAAAAATTCCAAAAAAGAGATCCCCTAGAAATTACCACATTCCATCTCACCAACTTGCAATAAATATTCCTAAATGTCACATGTACACTAGAATTCTTCAACCTGGATATAGTAAGTAAATTTATTACAAGTATTAGAATATACAAAAGGTTATCAAGGTTTTTAACCCTTTAATCACTAAAACATAAATTCACCTTTTCTTCACCAATACTTCACTTGGTACTTTTATGTCAAAGAAAAACCTATACTCTATCACAAGTGTATTCAAAAAAACACTTGTGGGAAGTCATATGGTAGGATTAAACTGAATCAATTATCCAATCATCACCACTAATAATTTTAGTGAAAATAACTAAAGCATCATTAAAAACATCAAAAATACTTTTCTACATGAAGGAATTTTTACTCTTTTTATTGTTTATGTATACCTTCTTTGCATGTCCTCTCTTTCTATAGCTCAAAAAAACATTACTCTTCCTTAGGCTTTTGTAATTTCCTTTAGGCTTTGATCTATCTTTCCCTTTACCTTTAGGTCCTCATTTTTCTTTTGACCTTCACCAAATATGAAAATTAACATTCAATCATTCTTATTTCCTCTAAAAAAAAAAGTAGTAATGAGAATATGTATTTTTAAATCTACACCACTACCAATAATTAAAAAAATTAACTTTTTGAAGTGTTCGGTAAAGAGAAAATTAATAATATATATTTATTTTCTTCTTCCAACTTAACATCTACTAAAATAACTAATTTAAAATCAATTAAACACATATAAATGGTCTCTAATAGAATCACCAAAATTCATTTTTGATGAATATAACTAATGTTTGTTATATAACTTGTTCATTTATTTTTTGATATCCATCACCTATCCTTTTCCACAACTTGAATTTAGTGGTCTCTTTATAAAAATTAATGGGGACAATATATGCACAAAAAAATTGAATGGTTCCTCATTCCTTGCATATAATTTGAACAAATCTTCATTAGATAAATTTAATTACTACTTTTCCTTTTAAATAACCGACTAGTGGTTTTATTCTATAATTAGATCATTCATCTTCAACTTATACACCTCATAATTGATACCATTTAATTTATCACAATCAATAGGAGAATGGAAAACAATGATTTTTAATCCTTTTCATAGATTTGGAAAACCACATAATGAAATCTCTCTCTATGTAGAGTTATTAGATCTCATACCAAAATTTAAGAGAAAAGGTGAAGGCACTATAATTATCTATTAGAAGTCATTTAAATTTGAATTTTTAAACTTATCAATAATCATTTCATAGGTAATAAGAAGGATTGAGCATTCAAGACATGGTAATGGCTATATTCCTGATATTGACAAGGTTTTCCATGGAAAACAACCTCGTGGCCTCTGAGGCTATGGTTTGCAATCTGCACAACATCATGGGCCTAGTTACAATACATATTGGCATCATGCACAGTGTGGTGTGAATGTTGTTAGGCATAGGTTTGCAAAACCTAATTGGGTTCCTTTTCCCTCTTCTAGACATAGATGTCTTTGTAGAACTAAGCATACAATTTCGGATATCTGTGAGGATGATAGGGAAAATAACATGCAAGTTGCAAATCACAAGTTTGTTGGAAAACTATCTTATGAGCCCAAATATGAGTTTTTTGATCATTGTTATAATGCCTCTGAAGCTAATCTTAAATCCTCTAAGCAAGGGAAATATTTGCATGGTGCTCCCTTCAATCCAATCACAAAAGGGGTTAATGGAAAATCAATCAATTGAAATAATGGTAAAAAGGAAGTCTAGCAAGCAGATTAGGTGGGTAAAGAGCATAATAGTAATGTAGGAAAAAGTCAAGATTTTTGACAACTAGGAGTAGGTCGAGGCAGAATGGAAAACCCTCATTGCATGTTAAGGAAAATGGATGAGCAGAAAGGTCTACTATTAAAAAAGATGTTCCTCAATGACTTCATAAAAACAACGAAGGGATTCAATTTGGTAACGTGTAGATTAGAAATCGTCCTCATGCTAAAAAGCAGATGCCAAACCATGGTTTGCAAGATAAGGGCTCTCAATGAAAAATATCAGATAAGGGTTTTTAGGGGAAAACATCTTTTTAGCAAAGGCAAAGAAGGAGAAAAAGAGCTTCAAAAAATAGAAGGAAAAAGATAGTTGATAATGGTTAAGCGACCTTATAATGGAGAAAAAAGAGTCGTCCAATGGATATCAATCAAACCTAGGAGAAGCTAAAGAGAAAGAAGCTTTTGATAATTTGCAAAAATATTCTTCCACACCACCTAAGTAATGCATGGAGATTACTTTTCTTGATCATCTCTTGGAGCCACAGATCCAAGATCTTCACCATAGGGAGTTGGTTGGTAAGTTCTGACTGCTTTCATTGGATTTAAGCTCTTTGCAAGATCTGTTATATGATGAATGGGAAGGGGTTAGTAAAGTTTTCTATCTTGATAAAGATAAGGGTGTCTTTTTGGTTCTTTTCTTTGAAAAATCACATAGAGATGTTGTTTTTAGAGTTAAATCCTGGGTGTTCCAAGGTGTTGGCCTCCTACAATGATCTTAATAACCAAGCCTTTACAGACATGATTCAGAGATTGGACATCTAACCTGAATAGCCATTTCAACCATCATGAAGGTGCATTTAACTTGTCAACCTAGGGACATGAACTTGAAATGGGTCAGCATAGTATGTGCACTAAGAACTCAAAGTAGCTATTATATTCTATAGCTAAGAAACACACAATATTGAAAGTAAATTGCTTGAAAAGGAATGAAAAAATTTTTGAACATCAATCAATGACTATGCTAAGCTAAAATGCATAACAAGAATGAAAATATGAGCAACAAATAGGACACTACTCTGTCTTCTTTGGATGGAGGAATAGTCACAGAATGAAGATCTAGTGGTTATAGGAACAGTTGGTGCCAAATTTCTAACTAAGTACTAAACAACAAGTAATACTAAACTAATGCTAAACTAAGAAGATAGATTACTTACCAAGTGGTCCCCCTTGGATAAGTATCCTCTAAGACTTATGAAAACTCAGATGCTCGAACTCAACACTTTATTTTATTCATTGTGAATCATGAGTACAAAAGAGTAATGTATTTGAAAACTAGAAACTAGAGAGTGCAAGTACAATATCAAATTGTGCAACCTTCTAAAGAAGGAGCATCAAATTATTATTTATACTAAAAACTAAACGAGGTAGTCAAATCCATGATTGGGAGGATGCCATTTAGGGAAAATAGAGGAAATGGAGTGATGGCAGTTACACATGCATGTAATCTGGTCAGACATGTAGGTCCAAACGCATATCCAACACAATAGTAATGCCCATGCATGCTCGATCATTAAAGTCTACTACAAGGTGGTTGCGTTCAATTGCATGGAGAATCTTCTATCGTCGGCATCCTTTGACTTGGAGCAATTCCTTTGTTGGATGTTATGGTGCATGCCCAACTTGCGGTGTCTTCCTCAACTTGGTTTATTAAATCTACATGGCAAGGTTAGTACGCATAATAACTACACATCTATAACTACCTTAAGTAACATTCATTAACCACATGCAAAATCAATATAGATAATCCACATATTATGCCAAATGTCACTAAAGCTTGCAGAGATAGGATTAAGTCCAATGTCAATGGTTTGAGGGAAACATTATGAAAATATCGACATTTAACATTAAAGTCCATGAAATCTACTAGCAAATAAACTATAGATTCTACCCAAAATTGGACCAAAAACTAGGCTCATCACTCCCCCCAACCTAATGTTTTGTTGGTCCTCCAGTAGGAGAAGAGTTCTTCTGCTTGGTTAAAGCTCTGAAATTTGCAACTGATAGTTGTTCAACATTAGTGGTTGTAGTGCATGAATTAGGATCCCAATAGAATCCTCCCACTCTGTCAAATCCGTTCCATCTCTACGTTTCTGTAGCAATGTCAATCTAGTAGAATATGATGTTTGGCATGGGCCACATGAGCATGGGTGGCTGGAAATTCAGGGGAAGCCAAGACTACCCCTGAGTTCTCCAAATCTGAATATACCTATCAATCCTCTTTAGTGTTGCAAAATAGTTGTGGATGGAATGAGGCTCAGCCTGCTTCAGCTCATCAGATAGACTATTCCATCTTTGTGATAGACATCTTCTCATAGTTCCTCCTTTGATGATGTCTTTACCTCATACTCACTATAAACTGCCTCAATCCAAGGTATTATCTTGTTTCCATAGCTAGGTCCGAGAAGAATTATGTGCCATTCTCTATAAATATCCCTTGGGTTGATTGATTTAGCTCTAACAGGTAGAGGGATATTAGACTCCAACTGCTTATAAGCTCCATGTTGTTGTCCCAAACTAATCTCATTTTGTACCCAAGACATGAATGCCCTTAATTGGAAATCCCCAAGATATAATAATGGGTTCCAATCATGGTCTTGAGTTACAACAAAATTATGCAAATAAAACTCACACAACAAATTCTTCATTTCAGGGGAGACAATCCTATAAGCATTGAAAAATTCCAAAGGGCTGTTAATAGAAGGATTCAAACTTGAGGCAATCCTTGATAGCTAAAAGAGAGATACTTCTCTTTCAGGAGCAGAGCATAGACCCTTAGAGGGGTCCTACATTCTAAAATCCATGATGCCAAAGCTGCCATATTATCCATCCTCTACTTTAGGGTGGTAATTTTTGTATCTTTATCTTCTATCTCCTCATCCTTCTTTTGAATTTCCTCCTTCAATTTCCATTTTTCCTTTTTCCATTCTTCCTCCCTTCTTTGTATTTCTCTCCATAAATTCAAAATTATTGCATGTACTGTAAAACCAAGAGGATTATGAATGCCTACTAGTCGTTTTGTCAATGTTGGCTCCTCATATGGCACTATCTGCATGGACTTAGGTTGTCTAGTTATTTTTGGTTGTAGGGGTACTGTTTCTTCTTTTGCCTTTTGTTGTAGGGACTTTGGTTCTTGTTCTTGTTGTGGCTATAAGAACTCATGCTCTAGTTCTAGTTGTTGTTGTAGGACTTCTTGCTGTAGGACTTCTTGCTCCTGCTGCAAGAAGTCCTGACTTTCCTCAAATTCTTCTATAATGTTAGCAATATTGGCCAGTGTTATATTTGTTGCTCTCCCAAATATATCTTCTTCTTTGACATTCTCCTACCCCATTGGAGCTTCAGGGTCCTCTTGTGATGTCTCACTAGGCTTAGGGCTTTTCTATGGAGGTTTCCCAATCACAGGCCCAGTTGGTCTTGATTTCTTAGGAGGTTTCTCATGCTTTCCTTTTGTTGTAGGATGAACAGTGTCAACCTTCCTCTTTTTATAACTTGGCACCTTTCTTTCTACAGGCTGTGTTTTGGCCTTTTCTTTTCTCGTTTCTACTTCTCTATTGTGTGCCCTAGTTTTCATCAGGGTTTCAAGTGGAATTCCATCATCAGAATCAAAGGAATAACTTTATTTTTCTAAGTGCTCTGTTCCAGAAGAACTAATTTCTATGGTTTCTTCTACTGTAGGAGGATTCACACAAGAGAGAACACTAGAGGTTGAAGCATCAAGAGGGGCTTCAGCCATGCTCAATCTCCTGCTAGACCTATGGAGTTGAGGTAATGCTCTAGGTTGCAAGTGCTTAGGTCTAATTTGATCAACATTTATAAATTTTTCCTAGGTTATTGTAGATACATCATGTAGAGACTTTTCAACCAGCAATTTAATTAGACAATGGTGGGAAACTAAATTATCCCTACCTTTTTGAGTTTTGACCACCATGATTAAGAGAATATTGTATAGCACATTGGGCACATTCATCCTCCTTCCATGCCTCATGCTATTCAAAAGCTTGGAGTGTACAAAATGCAAATTTAATTGGAGACCCTCACAAGTGATTTATTTGATAACATAAATGGCTATTTGCTTCCATGGTTCAGGCAGAGACATTCTCTTTGCATCGTGTTTATCAATGATCAATGTGGGGTCGTTCAACTCTATAAATTGGCCCTGGCTAATTTGGCATCTCTGGAGGTAGGGAAATTTTTGCCATCAGCTGGTAATGCTATGATCTCTACAATTTTTTCCTCATATACCACAACTTCTAACCCTTTTACTATGGATTTTGCTTTAGAAAATGTCTATGTGAATTCAAGGGAAATGCTTTCATCAAAGCCATCCAGTTTCAAGAAGTAATATGACCATCCGCAGTTTCTAAATTCAGCCAGGAATTGTGCATCTAGCAATAAAACGTCATGCACCGTGGGTTCATTTTGAATTAACCCACCTCCCATTGTCTGCAATCAAACAAATGCTCTGCAACTTCTTTCTTGCAATACCCATCTGAAAATAAAGCTTACCTTCATGTAGTACCTACTAAATGTTTAGTGCCAATATCAACTAAATTTTCTTTTTTTTGTTTCACTTTTTTTCTTACAACTCATGATTACGACATGGGAAATAATGGCAAGAAAATGAGTGATAAAAGGGGAATTATGATGGGAAGAAATGGCTGCTACAGTTAATGTCACTTCACACATGCAAATCATCCTCTCACTTAGATTTCAAATTAGCTCATTTTAATTTTTTTGATGTAGCCTAGCATAAATTGACACATGGGAAATATATTTGCATCATTTTCTTTCCCCTCCCCCCAACCTAAATTTGGACAAAGTATCCACAAATGTGGAATGGGAGTGGTGATTTGATAAGAAATGATGGCATTTTATGTAAATTTCTATACTAAGATATAGTGATTAAATGAACGCACTTAAAAGATGATTAAAAATAGAAATTAATGTGCACATACCTGAATATGTGGAAGATTTGTACCAAATATTGTGGAGAAAGTATCACTCTCCTTGTGGGAATGAATTGAGCAATTAATGACAATGAAGTGGAGTGAGGTGAGGTGGAATGAAGTGATGGAAGAGAGAGAAAGGTGGTGATGGATGGGTAGATGGGTAGATGGGTGAAGAAATGGACAACCACGTAAGTGAAAGTCTTTATTATGAGAGAGTATGTACCTTAATTAGCCAAAAGGAGGGACACTAGGACCATTTTCTTTGGCTGCAAGAAGCTGAAGTGTTGAATGCTGGGTAAATTGCTATAGGAGCTCTTCTTTGGAAACTAGCTTGTGATATAATCTGAGATGATGACCATTGACAAGTAATTTGAACTTGATAAGTTCAATGGTAGTAAGTTGAACAACTCCATTAAGAAAGACCTCAACAACTTCATATGGTCCTAGCCACCTTGTCTACAATTTTCTTGCATTGTCCTGGTATCTTGAGTCATAGAGTAGGGCCCAATCTCCTAGTTGGAATTTCCTCTCCTTGATAAATTTGTCATGCCACCTGATTCTCTGATTCTACACCACTTTTTTCTGTTGTAGGGCTTCTCTTCTTATCTCATCCAAAGCATTTAGCTATGTGATTATTTTTCTTTGTGCCTTAGAAATATCCATCCCCAAATCTACTACAATCCCCAAAGTCTTATATTCAAATTCAATTTGCATCATAACTGTCTTTCCATTTAGCAACTCAAGTGGGTTGAAGCCTGTAGTCATTTTCCAAGTTGTCCTATAGGCCCAAACAAATTTTGGTAATCTATTTGCCCAATCCTTTCTATGAACAACTATGGTTTTAGTCAGAATGGCTTCAATCTCTTTATTGGTGACCTCAACTTGCCCATTATCATATGGGTAATAAGGAGTAGACTTCCTGTGCCTTATGTTGTACTCATTAACTAGTGTTGCAACAAGGTTTGATGTGAATTGTGCCCCTTCATCAGTCACTATTTCTCTTGGGACTCCATATCTTGTGAAAATATCTTCATAAAGAAATTCTACAACCTTCTTATCTCTTGCATGCTTCATGGCCTTAACTTCTACCCATTTTTTCACATAATCAATGCATACCAATATATAAGACTTACCATTTGATGGAGGGTCAATATGTCCCACAAAATCCAATCCCCAATTGTCAAAGGGAGTGATTACTACCTGAGGGCACAGTGGCATCTCATCAGACCTAGTTGGTTTTCCCATTCTTTGACATCTATCACATTTTCTGTTATACCTTCCTGCATCCTTGATGAAATGCCTATAATATCCTACATGACCCAAAAAAATATTAACATCTTTCTATTTTGCAGGTGTGGGAAGATTTGTGATTTCCTTAATCTTTGTAGGATCTAATTGAATTCCATTATGGGAGATGTAGTGTCCAAGAACTACACCTTCCTGCATCATCATGAAGCACTTTTCACTATGTAAGGACAAGTTTTGGTCTTCACATCTCTGTAGGACCCTTTTGATATTTTCCAATGCTTGATTAAAATCAACACCATAAGTGCTAAATTCATCCATATAAATTTCCATGCAATCATGAGAAATGTCTGAGAAGATGCTAATGACTGTCCTCTAAAAAGTTGTAGGTGCATTGTGTAAGCCAAATGGGAGCACAAAATAGGCATAGGTCCCCCATGGATAGGTAAATGTAGTCTTCTCCTGGTCCTTTGGTGCAATTTGGATTTGGGTGTAGCCGTTGAACGCATCTAGAAAAGAAAAGTATTGCTTTCCTACAAGTGTGTCCAAAACTTGATCAGTGAAGGGTAAAGGAAAGTGGTTCTTCTTGGTGGCAACATTAAGTTCCCTATAATCAACACAAACTCGCCATTTCCCTCCCTTCTTGGGCACAATCACTAATGGAGACACCCACTGACTATCTGAAATAGTGTAGATAAATCTTGCATCTAGTAATTTCTGTAGTTCTCCTTTCACAATCTCTCTTAGTGCAGGGTTAATTCTTCTTTGTGGCTAACTTACTGTGGTGCAATCATCTCTTATGTAAATTTTGTGTGTACAAAGTTTAGGATCCAATCCCTTCATATCATGATAATCCCATGCAAATGCATGATGATGGGTCCTTAATAGGTTTTTCAATAACAATTGATGTTCTTCATTCAATTTACTATTAACATTCAAATATTTTCCTTCTGACACCTGTACTTGTGTAGTTAATTCTATCATGGTTGCTTCACTAACACTTGACACCTTTAGTTCATATGTCAACAATGTATGGGACATACCTGTTGTTGTAGGAAGTTTGTCTATAGGAACAGTGGTTGTAGGAAGAGTGGTTGTAGGAAGTCTATCTATAGGAATAGTGTCTGTAGGAAGAACATCTATAGGAACAGTGGCCGAAGGAAGAGCAGGTAGAAGTGTCTTGACTAGAGTAGCAGAATGAGAAGATGATGCTTCCTCCACTTCTCAATGGTTTTGAATGATGTTATCCAATACTTCATCCTCATCTTGGAGCTGCATGAAAGAGCTTCTACCTAGCATCATAAGTTGTTCCAGAGAGTTAACTTCCTTGGCCTCTTCACCAACATGTGGTCATATGGGATTATCTTCATCATGAGATGGCTGAGTAGCCAGATAGAGAACAAAATTTTTAGTGCTCCTACCATTTGAAATGGTCATGTCACCTGATCGACATCTAATGTATGCATTTACAGTTGCTAACCATGGTCTTCCAAGAATAATGGGATATCTAGTCCCTGGTGTGGCTTTAGGAGAGAGAATCATAAAGTCTATTGGGTACTCCCAGGAGTCTAGAACTACCACAAGATCCTCCACTACACCATTAGGCTTGACAATAGAGCTATCAAAAAGCTGCAGGATACTAGGAGTGGACCTCATGCTTGCGATATTTAGTTGTTGCAGGATGTCTTTGGTCATTACATTTATTGTTGCCCCTAAATCAATCAGAGCATTCTTTACTTGGACCTAGTTTATAACAACCACTACCACAGGACTGCCTGGGTCATTATACTTGGGAATAGTCACTTTTCCCAACATGATGTCAACTAGCTGTCCCACCACATTAACTATAGTTGGGTCTTTCTTTTTCCTACATGATTTCTTGAGACAGGCTTCCTTGATTGCTTTGTCATAGACTGGAACATCCTTTATGGCCTGAAATAGAGGTATCTGGACACATATATGCTTTTCCTGATCCAAGATATCAAAATTTGTATCCTCCTTTTCTTCCATCTTCTTGGCAACTTCCAGTCTATGAGGAAATAGTGTCTCTTGTTTAGTCTACTTGACTTGGACTAGTTTAGGATTTTTAGGTACACTAGGCTGAATGGGATCATTCATAGGTTCCTCTTCCTCTTCCATAGGGAGCTTAGTGATAATGGACTTAGAAGGGGCCAATAGAGTAGTACATGAATGCAAGTGAATGTCACTTACACTCATAGCATATGCAGGGAATTTATTTGAATCAGTATAGTAGGAAGACTACTATTGTGGTTTGTTATTTGGATTGGGTGTGGGATGAGCTAGTAGTTCAGTAGGCTTAGGTGCATTTGAGCTAGGATTAGTAGGTGGAGGCATTATAGTAGGCTAATGAGGCTGAGAAGGTGGTTGCATGTAACCAGTTGTTTGAGTAGGCCATTGCTACCCTCCTCTCCATTGATTTGTTTGCTTCCAATTTCCTAGAGGTGGCTACCAATGTCCTCAAAATTACTACCAATTCCCCTGAGGTGGAGAACTTTGATGACTAGTCCAAGCATTTGGAGGGTTAATCCAAGGATGTGGTGGATATCCTCCATAATTGGGTGGATATGGGGGCTGCCATTAGTTACCAAAGGAATAGGAATTGAAATATGTCCCAACATAGGATAGTGGATCCGGTGGCATACCTTTTCTTGGAGCCCAAGACTTCCTTTGTGTAACATAGTAGACTTGGTCTTCTTCAATTTGGATTGGCTTGAACTTAGGTGGAACTTGCTTGCTTTCAACATTAGCTACCATCTTACATCTGGAGTACTTATTTTGTCTATAGTGGGGGGAATACTCTGTCAACATTGCCTCTACCTCCTCTTGCTTCTTCTTGGCCTAAAGTGTATCTAGTTGAGTAGAAAGATTATTGATAATGTCTTGCTTGAATTCTACCAGCAAATGAGTAATCTCCATTCTTAAGACTCCATTGGTAGTTGACTTACCCATTGAAGATTGGTAAGCTCTCCCTTTCTTTGAAGCTTCCCTAGAGTAGTTTTGGCATATTTTCTTGATATCTTCCCAATGAACTTGGGAAATATCTCCTCCTCCCATGACGCCCAAGGCATCAGTGCAGCTATCATTGATTCCTCTTAGGAAATAACACTTTTGTGAGTCTTCATTAAGTGTATGGTGTGGAAAATTTTATAGGAAAAATAGAAACCTTGCAATTTAGTCTTCCAAGCTCTCATCTTCCTTTTGCTGCATCCTAAAAATATCACCCTCTCTCATGTCACTGCCTCTACAATATTCCTTGTATTTCTCAAGGAATTTTATCTTCATGTCTTCCAAAGTTTCCATGGTATCTCTTCCTAGGCTCATGAACAATCTTAATGCAACCTCTTTCAAGGTGCTATGAAATATATTAATCCTATGGGAATTAGAAGTATAATCATAACTCCTATACAGTATGTCAAACTCAAATTAAAAGGTATCAAGATCTTCTATGACAAGTCCATAAAATTTTGGGAGTGCTGAGGAAGGAGTTTTCTTGATGTTGTTAATGTCATTTTCATTGGAAATGGGGAAAAGAAAAGCTAGTTGATTAGGTTTGTTCCTATTTGCATCACCCATGCCTACTTGATGTTGTTCCAAAAAAAAGGGGTTCTCAAGCTGATTTTGATCTTCAGAGGAGACTTCAAAACTAGTCAGATCAGGATATGCATCAGCAAAGGGGTGTGGATCTTCTTCTTCTTCTTCTAGTATATTTTGATAGTCAACTAGTTGGAATGGATTAGGATTTTTAGGAAGGAATCTCCCATATGCATCCCTTCTCCTTCCTCTATGCATGCTGTATCAATCACTATCAGTAAACTCACACAAAGAATTGGTAAAGAATAAGGGGGGTCATTACTTCCTAAATGAGGATATGCTAAGAACAACTTCTAGAAACACTACAACAAAAAAAACTACCAATGACTCCAAAATATTCCCTAGTTTGACACCATCCCCGACAATGGCGCCAAAAATGTTGGCCTACTACAATGATCTTAATAACTAAGTCTTTATAGACATGATTCAGAGATTGGACATCTAACCTAAATAAACATTTCAACCATCATGAAGGTGCATTTAAATTGTCAACCTAGAGGTGTGAACTTGAAATGGGTCAGCATAGTATGTGCACTAGGAACTCAAAGTAGCCATTCTATTCTATAGCTAAGGAACACACAATACTGAAAGTAAATTGCTTAAAAAGGAATTAAAAAAATGTTGAACATAAATCAATGACTATGATAAGATGAAATTCATAACATGAATGAAAATATGAGCAACAAATAGGACACTACTCTCTCTGCTTTCGCTACAGGAACAGTCATAGAATGAAGTTCTAGTGGCTGTATGAACAGTTGGTGCCAGATTTCTAACTAAGTACTAAATAGCAAGTAATACTAAACTAATGCTAAACTAAGAAGAAAAATTACTTACCAAGTGGTCCCCCTTGGATAAGTATCCTCTAAGACTAATGAAAAATCAGATGCTCGAACTCAGAACTTTATTTTATTCACTGTGAATCATGAGTACAAAAGAGTAATGTATTTGAAAATTGGAAATTGGAGAGTGCAAGTACAATATCAAATCATGTAACCTTCTAAAGAAGGAGCATCAGATTATTATTTATACTAAAAAAAAATGAGGCAGTCAACTCCATGACTGGGAGGATGCAATTTAGGTAAAACAAAGGAAATGGAGCGATGGCGGTTACGCATGCATGGAGTCTGGTCACACATGCAGGTCCAAACATAGATCTAGCACAACAGTAATTCCCATGCATGCTCGGTCATTAAATTCCACTACAAGGCGGTTATGTTCAATTGTATGGAGAATCTCCTGCCATCGCCTGCCTTTAACTTGGAGCAATTCCTTTGTTGGACATTATGGTGCATGCCTAGCTAGCCATGTCTTCCTCAACTTGGCGTATTAAATCTGCATGGCAAGGTCAATACTCATAATCATTGCACATCTATAACCACCTCAAGGAACATTCATTAACCACATGCAAAATCAATATAGATAATCTGCATATTATTCCAAATGTCATTAAAGCTTGCAGAGATAGGATTAGGTCCAATGTCAATGGTTTGAGGGAAACATTATGAAAGTACCAACATTTAACATTAAAGTCCATGACATCTACCAGCAAATAAAATATAGATTCTACCCAAAATTGGACAAAAATTAGGCTCATGACAATGGTCTAGGTTATTTTTATAGCCATGGTACCCAAATTTTAAACCACAAGTCTTAGTAGTCAACTTTATTCTTGCTTGGATTTAGTTGAAAGATTTGGCATTGGACTATAGGGAATTGAAATTAATAGAAATAATAGAAAATTAGATTGGAATATTTATGTATCATAATAAGGTGTTTTTCAAAAATCCATCAAAGCCAATGAGATTTTGTGCCCTACTAGATGCAACAAAGGTATTTCCATAACAAATTCACTAGTATCCAAATATGGGAAATGGGCGCAAAATATAGTTGTTGAAAATGCTAACAATGTTTATGGTAAATGTTTTGATCTAGGCCATTCTATTAGAGATTGTCATTAAGTTTATTTTTTTCCACTTTCTCCTAAAGCAGGGAAGAGTTCTAAGAATTTAACCCTTCAAGTAGTGCCCTATAATCAATTGGCTAATTCTAGAGAAGGGAATGCAGATTCATTTATTCGATCTCCTTCATGGGATGATGGAAATAAAAAAGGGGAGCTATGTGTGAGAAATAAAAGGGTAAATTTTTTATGGAGTAGTGTCAGGAAAAGAAGTATGTTAAGAAGATGAAAAGGCAATTTTTTCTGACCAAGCTTATGTCTAAATCACTTCATTTATATGACCCATCTATTTTGGCTATCTCTTTCAAACAATTAGAGGACATAATAAGGAACTTGATGTTCAATGGGGAGAGAAGGCTGGTGGATGCTGAAACTGTTTGCTCAATTAGCTTTCATGAGGATGTTGCTTAGAATACAAGATTGGAAATGACTTCAAATTCGCATTGGTAAATTCCATTAAAATCATAGGATTTCAAGTGTTTTGTTGATACATTGCTATTTTTTGCTGGTTTTGAATTATTAGAGGAGATTACTGATGAAATCATGAATGAAGATGTTAATAATGTGCAATCTATCTTGCTTAAATCCCATCAATCTATGAATTTGGGGGATGATTTGGGAGAAGCACAAGGGTCACTATCCTCTAAAATAGTACCTCAAGTAGTTTTTTCTATGAAGTTTGGTATGTTAGAGGAAGGGGCGGATCTTGTTGTTGATAGAAATCTAGGAGTGGAGTTTGAGAGAGAAGATAATAGAAGTTTGGGGGGTTTTGAAATAGATTCAAACTTTGTTAATATCAAAAACTTTGAGCTCTCAGCTACTGCTTGTGAAGACACCAGGAAAACGGGGAAGGAAATCATATGTCATAAAGATGAAAGAAGAAATAGAAGCTGGAAAGCAGTCTACATTAGACAATAACTTGGTATTTTTAGCTAATAAACATCCGAGGAGAGCATGTTTCTCTTCTTAGTATCAATGAAGATACTCTCCTCAAATGGCAAGGGAATTAATTCCCTTGACAAGAAAGCTTAGAGCAAGCAACAAATTGATGCTTATCGGGCTTATGTGGTTTTTCTACAAGAAAAAAAAACTTTTGAAGCTGTGTATGAGGCATCAGCTGGGAAATGGAAGTAGTGGAAATTAGTGCATGCTCTTGCACAAGGAGCCTCAAGGGGTATAATAACACTGTTGGATCTGAAAGAAATTATGCTAGACTTAGTCACTAATAAGAAGAACTAAAAGCTCCTTAAAGTGTCACATTTTGACTTGCATTTTTATTTATTTAATGTCTATGCACGAACAGCTACAATGGATAAAATAATTGTAGGGGAAACATTGTCACAAGCAATGGATGGGATTGAGTATGAGAAGGTGATTGTAGTAGGTGATTTTAATACTATAGCAACTTGCAAGAGAAAAAGGGAGGTATATTTCCACCTCTCAGAGTCATGGAAGACTTTGCGTCATTCATATCAAATAATGCTTTTATTGATATTATGCCAGACAATGAGAAGTTCAAATGGACAAACAAAAGGAAATATTTTTTACAATTTGCAGAAAGGTTGGATAGGTTTTTGGTTACACCTAACTGGTTTGTGGGAAGAAATATTTTTTCATCTCAACTTTTTCCTTTTGCTGATTCTGATCATTATGCAATATCTTTGGATATAGAAATTAATAATTTTGTTCATAAGATTAGAGCTCCCTTTAAGTTTCATAAAATGTGGTTTAGACATTTGAAGTTTTTAAATATATTGCAGCAATGGTGGGTTAGTGCCCCTTTTGTGAAAAGGATCAAGAATGTTGTAATTATTTAAGAAGCTAAGTCATGTTAAATCATAGATTAAGCATTGGAATAATCATGTATTTAAGAATATATTTCATCAGAAAGAATTGGTATTTAAGCAGTTGGCAGAGATAAATGAAAGGATTATAGAACAAGGATTAGATGCTAATACTTATGAACAACAAAAGGCTTTGCAAGAAGAATGGGCCGAGTTAGTGGCAAGAGAGGAAATCTATTGGTAGGAAAATTCAAGGGAGGGTGATAGAAATACAAAATGTTTGTATGCATCAACTCAAATAAAAAAGTCAGTTGAATCTATTTTTTTAATTCAGAGTTCAGTCTCTAGTGAGTTACTTACAAAAGAGGATGAAATTGAAACAAAGGGTGTTAGATTTTTCTCCTAGCTTCTAAGTGATCCTGAAAATAAATCATTAGATTTAGATGGAAATGGGATGGAACTTCTACGAAATATTCCAACTTTAATTCATGAAGAGGATAATAATGGGTTAATGAGCCCATTTACTTTCGAGGAGGTCAAGAAAGTGGTTTTCTCATTATCTATTGACAAGGCATCGGGTCTGAATGCATTTATAACATTGTTGTTTTAGAAATTTTGTGAATTTATAGGTATTGATATGTTATTGCCTTTGGAGGAATCAAGAACAACAAGTATAATACTTAAGCAATTTAATTCAACACAAATAACTATCATTCTGAAGGTGAACGAGCCAGCTACGTTTGTAGATTTTAGATCAATTTCACTTTGTAATACAACATATAAGTTGTTTACAAAATCTATCTACCTAAGGATTCAACCTTTCATATCAAGGTTAATTTCATAAGAGAAAGGAGGATGTGTACCTATTAGTTAATAGATTTATCACCTAACTCTATATTCTTATGCCCACAAAGGTGATAAATGTAACTACAGTTGAATCAGTAATAGTACAACTTTTCAAACCAATTCTCTGCTTGTTTTAAAAGGTCGCAACTACCTTTCTATGATATTTAATGAATGATTTTTAAACTAGTGTTTCTTTTAACCAGAAAGCAAATAAAGGAAGGGGATTTTAACCAGAAAGCTTTAAAGGTATCTATCAACTTCATATAGTAAGAAATGAAACTTCTTAAGAAAAGATAAAGACTAAACCAATATCACCACAAAATCCTTATTCATAGATAATAGCACCACAACAATACAAAAAAAAATATCATCCATCATCCCAATAATATATAACACACTAGAAAATATTCAGTATAAACAAAATGAATCCATACACCATAATTCAAAGATTACACATGCATAAACTTCACCAATGTCTTCTATATCAGAATAATAGATAATAGCCAACATAACAGAGTTTGCTCTAATGTGTAAATAAAATTTTTCCCAAAAGATCTGAATCACATCAGTCAAACCCATATTTAAACATAGCAACTTTATTTGGTAATGGTTTCTTGAAAGTAACTGTACCAAAAATTAGAAAAAGTCTTTAACTTAAAAGAGCCAACTTAAAAGAAAGTATTTGAAATACTAAAAATAAACTATTCATTGGTTCTGCTCGCTTCAACTTCTTCAACTTTTGGTTCCTCGAACTCTTCTTGTTGCAATAGCTTTTCCTGCTCCTTCATTTTGGACTTGTATTCCCTGTGCCTAGTAATGATTGCAAAAATCTCTCTACTACCTGGTGTTAGTGTGATCTGAAGCCTAGTTCTCCATTTTCTAAGGGAAACCTCAGATTCTTTTAGAATGACAAACCTTCTCTCAGCTTCAGTTTTAAAGGTTTTAAGATAGATCTCTAGCCTCCCAAGCTTAGAGAAAGATTATTTATTCATTGTAGTAGGATCTGATATCTCCCTGTTGAATACTTCTTTGAATTTCAAGCAAATTTACTTTGTGTCTAGAATATTTTCATTGAACTCATCAGTTATCTTCACCTGTAGATCATGAAAATTTCCTTTGATTTCTCCTAACATATCTAGATAATTTTCTAGTGATTCAATAATTTCTTTTTCCAAGTTATCATATATGTTTAACTGGGCAGGGTTAAATGGGTTGTCTTGTTCACATACTGACTTCAACTTGGCTAATTCTTCAAGTTTTTCACCATCACCCCCAGATTGTGAATTTTCGCTAGAAGACCTAGTAGCTATTCTTGCTAATGATGTACTTCCTACATCTACCTAACTAGATCCCTGTTCATTTTTCTGAGATGATTTTGATTCGTGAATTGAACTAGTAGCCTTCCACCATTTCCCCTCTAACCAATCTTGAGCTCTTTTGAATACTGGTGCAACCCACACACTCATATACAAAACTTCATTTTCACTCTAGTCAACTCGAGGATGATATTTTTTAGTAAAATTCTCATATTCGGGATCAAGGACCATTGAATCTTTAGTCACATTTTTAGGAATTTGGAAAAAAAGACCAAAAGTTTGTATCTATTGGAGGGTTAACCTCATATGATCTCTTTTCAACACTTCATTTTCATCCATACAATCCTCCTAGAAATCCTCAATAGAAGGCTGATGCTGATATGAGCCTGAAGCATAAAGGTTTCATTTTACAAAGCCCTTACTATCAAAATTAGTTCTCACAAAAAAGTACTAGAGATTGTATTCCTTAAGAATATTTTCAACACCTTTAGCCATCTGATTGTTTTTACATGTAAATGAAGGAGTCACTAATGAGAAAGCATATCCCTATTTTCCTATATTCATGTATTTTATATTCACTATGGCCATTTGTCTACAAACCTCCATAAACACCTACAAATCTTCAAGATACTTGGGAAATTTTAGTGGGGCCTTTTCATAACCTCCTACCCTCAAATAAGAAAATCCATCAAACTGGATATAAAAACTTCCAAACTTCAACACCAAATATTTTGACTTAGGGGAAAAATGCATTTTAGGGTTTCCATCTGGTTTCATCACCTCTTCCATAAAAAATGCATCATTAACAAGACAATATTCTCCCATCCCAACTTGCTTGGTAAACTATGGATAACATTTATAGATGGGCATTCCATAAGTCATTGATACCTATGGTTTCAACCCTGGCCAAAAAGATCTCTGACTAAAAATGATATATATCAAGTAAGAACACAGATGGAAAGTGGTAGCCTTTTAAAAATTGACTAATTGTTCATGTAGATGGAAGCAAATTATTTTAGCCCAATCGATAAATACATCATCATCATAGATAACCAAAATAAACTGACACATCCAGTCTTCAGATAATTCAATTTGCACATTACCGACAATGTAGTGAAGTAAAGCAATGGCATCAATAATTTCCACTTTAAAATGCACCCTTTTAAGTTTACTGGGTAACTAGGACTTACCTCTTTTCTCTGACTTTAACCACCCTTTGGCCATATAATTTTTACACTAGGCTTCATTAACCCTAAAAAATCCGTTAGCAGCTACAACAAACATCTCTTTTATAGGCGCCTTCTGTGGAATTCTCAATGCCTAAGAAATTACTTCAGGAGAAATTTTAGCAACAATGGTCCTATCCATAGCCTTGATTTCTCAAGTTTTAGGAATGTACCTTCTTGCACATGCAACAATTAGGTCTATGCTTAGCACAACTTCTGGAAAAACCCTGACATGAGCTAATCCACTTTCGAGCACCTTTGCATCTATAGTAGACTTTTCTTTACTCTCCAAATGTGCTCAAAATTCTTCCAATTTAAAAATTCCTAGCTTCGTATTTCTCACACTGAGCTAGAGATTTTCAATTTTAGACTGCATGAGCTCACTATGCTTAAGGAAACACTTGAATTCCTAAAAAAAAAAAATAGCAGCAAATAGAAGTACAACTAAGGCCTTAATAGATAAGTTCTCACCACCTTAAGCCATGTAAAATGATAAGACATGCATTTGGTGCTGAATTAATACGACACTATTTTATTTTATAATAATGAAAACCCTAGGGTTTGCATGCCTTGTAAAAATATTGATAAGAAATCTCTCGGCCATACCGTACACCTTATTAAATGCAAGAATGGTGTCTCAAACCCTGTGAGACAAACAACAAACTCCTTTGTCACAAAAAATTGAAACTTATTAACCCAAAGTTGAGAGTTATGAAGTTTTGAGAACCTATGACTCACTGGCTGCACACTTGACGTTACAAAGGATAATAAGTTGGCCATCAAAAAGTTAAGAAAAACACAAACCCAATGACATGGACCAAAAAAAAGGAACGCCAAATAACTAAGTTTTGAAACTTGGAGAACGCGTGACAAAGGAATAAAATAAATATGAAGGCCTTAACCTAAACGGGAAACGTGAACAAGATGATATAATTTAAACACATGATACATAGTATATTTATGGGTAACATTGGCTCTAAATGGGGACTAGGAATGAAGACACAGAGAATCCAGAAACATGACATAAAGCCTTATTCATTAGGAAATGGAGTCAATAACCAAACAAGCCAAAACTAAACAAACAAACAAAATAAAGGAAAGAACTATGTACAGGGACAAACCCAACAAATGATTTAATCAAGTAATTTGAAATCTTTCCCATTATAGGTAAGAGGAAGAATAGTACCATCAGGATAAGCCAATTGAAAGGCATGATCACCAATGAGCTCCTTGATCAGGAAAGGTCCTCTCCATAGAGAATAAAATTTCTTATGTACTCCCTTTGGCTCTCTTCTCCTATCCCAAAGAAGAACTGAATCACCAACAACAAAGTCTCTCTGTCTAGCTCTTCTATCAAATTTTTTTTTTACCATATGTTGATGTTTAGTAATTCTATCTACCACAATCTCTCTCTCCTCTGTCAGTTTGTTCAAATACATGGTCCATTTTTCTAAGGCATCTTGAAATTTCCCATCTTCAATAACCTTCTGCAAATCAAGCACCAAAATCTCCAATGATGTGGGCAGAGTACTATCAATTCCATATACTAACTGGAAAGGAGAAATTCCAATAGCTCTTTTTCATGTAATTCTATTAGCCCATAATGCATCATATAAATTTTTATGCCACCCCCTTTCATTTTCATCGACCAATTTCTTAATTATGGAGATTAGATTTTTATTGCTTAACTTGACTTGTATGTTGCCTTGTGGATAATTATTAGATGAATGAGCAAGGCTAATACCATAGTCATAATAGAAAAGAGTGATCTCAACAGAAAAGAATGAGCTAGCATTATCAACAACAATCTTCTTAGGAACTCCAAATATTACCAAAATATTCTCCTTCAAAAAATTACAAATAACTTTAGTGGTAGTGCTTTTCACTAGGATAGCTTCCACCCACTTGGTGAAATAATCTATAGTAGTTAGTATGTGTGTATGTCCTGTGCTAGAGCTAGGATTGATTGGCCCGATAAAATGCAAACCCCATTGTTGAAAGGGTTGATCAATTACAACATGTCTCAAAGGTAGAGCAGCAAGTTGTGGCCTACCAATGAACTTTAAACACTTTTCACATTTTGACACCCAATTATATGCATCCTTAAACATACTTGGCCAATAAAATCTATGACACAAGATCTTAAAATTGATCACAGAAGCAAAAAAATGCCCACCACATGCTTCACTATGAAAGACCTCCAATAATATTTTTTGCTGCTCTTTATCAACACATCTCAGAAAATTTCCATCCACACCTTTTTTATATAGGTTCACTTCCCAAAGCACATACTTGTTTTCCTTAAACTTTAGATTTCTCTTCTCTTTTGTTGATAGGTGTGATGGACAGTCACCATAAGTTAAGAAGTAAGAAATATCAGAAAACCAGTTATCTGTTGTGCTTGTGAATAACACCAATGGTAAATCTTCTTCTTTATCAGGCTTATTTTTAGCAATCATTTTAGCCAAACCCTTGCCTCTCACCAAATTAGTGGGCTTGATGTCTAGATCATATTCTTGAATCTGGGCTATCCAAGACCCTCTCTTGTTACCTCCAATATCCTATTGAGTAAGAATACTTTTCACAACAGTTTTGGGAACAAAAATAGTAGTATGAGAATGAAGACTATAGAACCTGAAGCTCTTGAGTGCCTTCACAATAGCATATGCATGTTTTTCAAGTGGTGAATATTTAAGTTTATATTTCTTTAGAGGAGTACTCATAAAATAGATAGGAGTTTCAATACCTTGCTCATTCTTTTTCAACAAAATAGCTGAGAGAGTGTGCTTGGAGGAATAACTATATATAATGAAAGTTTTAGTAAACTCAAGATGGACAAAGGTAGGTGTGTTTTCAATTTTTTTTTTAATATCTATAAAATATTTATTTCCTTCATTGCTCCACTTAAATATAGGTTGATCCTTCATCATATCATAAATGGGCTTAGTCAGCTCAGCAAAATCAGGAACAAACCTCCTCAGAAAATTCACTTGACCAAAGAAAGACCTGATACCATCTTTGTTAGTAGGTAGCCCTAGCTGCATGATTGCTTTCACTCTTTCTGGATCTATTTTAATTCCATCTTTCAAAAAAATGTGGCCTAAAATTTTTCCCTCAGTTATAGCAAAGATATACTTCTTAGGGTTTAAAGATATACCTTTCTCTCTACAATGTTGTATACTACAATTTCCAAGTCATGTAGATGATTGGCTCTTTTCTTAGAAAAAAATGTTAAGTCATCTAGATAGATCACTATAATTTTATTCTTGAGGTCTCCAAAAGATAGGTCCATAGCCCTTTGAAAATTTTCCCCAACATTAATAAGTTTGAATGGCATTCTATTATAAGCAAAAACACCAATGGGTGTGGTCAAAGTTGTCTTATGCTGGTCTTTTGGAGCTACTTCTACCTGATTATATCCTGAGAAACCATCGAGCATAGACATCATTTCAGAGATAGCAACTATTGGCAGAATATGATCCATCATAGGTAATGGATAATTATCTTTTAGGGATGCCTGATTTAAATTTTGGAAGTCTACACATATCCTTATTTCTCCATTCTTCTTCCTTATCGGGACTATATTAGCTACCCATGTGGAATGATGAATAGGGTAGATAATTTTTTATTTAAGCATTTTATCAATCTCATTAAAAATAGATTATGCAATTTTAGGATTATAAGTCCATTTTTTCTGTCGATAAGGTGTGGCACTAGGTTTCAGTGGAATATTGTGCTAAAATTCTCCATTTCTAAATTTCTTTAAATCTACATAACACCATGCAAAGACATCCTTAAAGCATGTGAATAGGGAAATAAATCTCTCTTTCCTCTTGGGAACAACACTTTCCAATACAGATGATCTTAGGATCATCATCTGTACCAATATTCACCTTGTCATATTCAACAGATGCTTCAACTAAGACTTTTTTTTTTTGTTTCAAGTATTGATCATGTCTGTCGAATAAATGCTCTAGGGAGACTAATCCTTTTGAAATTTTATTCCCCTTTAACTGTATAATCTTTGTCTCTTTTCCATTAGGGATAGTGATATCACCTTCCAAAACATTGCCACTTTTATCATCACTACCTTCAAAATGAATGTGAGAAAAGGCTTCAACCTTCTCCAAAAACTCAATAATTTGTTGATCATTATTGAACACTTGCCAATGATTGAAATTATCAGGAACACTAGGTCTATATACAATTTCAATTCTATATGACTCATCTTTTAAATCTGGATGAGGCAAGAGTAATGACGCTGGGACTGCTAAATAACCATCCCTAGTATTTTTCTCCCTTGGAACACACTCTATAGAAAAAGCATCAAAATCTTCTATTCAATCCCAAATTCTATTCCTATAGTGTTTAAGCTGACTATTTTTCACATTATAAATTTTCCTCACCTATTTCACCACCAATTCTACCTCCTACAACCCTTAACTATTTGATACCTTTTTCCTTAGCCACACTTAGAACAAGAAATAGATCTTCATACTTGGTTGTGTTATTAGTATTAGCAAATTCTAGTTTGAAAGAAAAAGGAAATTTATAACCATTAGGAGAAATTAGAACTACACCAGTGCTTGACCCTATATTAGCACAACTTCCATCAAATTCTAGTGTCCACAATTCATTGATTAAATTAGGGCTGATAGGGTTTGAACTTTCTCCATGATTAGAAGTGCACATGTAAGTTCTTGGTCCTATTTCAACAAACAAAATGTCTGCTCTCAGATCACCAGACTTTAAGATAGTGAATTTAGCTTTAGGTTCAGGATTTAGACGTATTTTCTTTCCCTCTAGAGGTATCAAGGCATGAGACCAATCCATTTGTATTTCTCCACCTAAATCCTTACAAAAACTTCTGCTCAAAAGCATTCCATAACTTGCTAGAATGTCAGCAACCAATATGGTCAGTTTTAATCCCTTTTTTGGAAAAGTGGCTAGAGCTACTTGAGCATCTTTGATTTGGCCTATGATAGGGACCAATGACCCATCCATGGAATAACATTTTCCTTGGGAGGAGGTATAAGACAACCCTAAAGCTTTAGATATCTAGGCAGGCATCACATTTTTGGAAGCTCCATAATCAATAATACAATTACTTAACCTCAAACCAGCAATGTATAATGATATATAAAAGGGTTCAAGTTTCATGAATGGGTTTTGTGAACTTGAAGGTTTATTAATAGCATTGGAATAGATCTGGTTCTCAAGGAAAATTTCACTTTCACTAGAGGTTTGAGCATTACATTGAGGTGGTGAGGACTCTTGTTTAACATAGATGACCAACCTATCCAATTCTGAGGGATTGAGTCTCAAATATTCAGCCCGTGAAATTTGGATTTTGGTATTCTTACAAGACTCAACTATATCAAATGTACCAAAAGGGAGATTATTAGAGAATGAAGGAGATGGTACCTCTTCTGGCACACTCTTAGGAGCCATTTGTTCTTTCCTTTTTTGCTTGGTCAAAATGTACTTTGGGGCTAAAGATGAACCACTCTGATTAGCTTTGGCATGTTGTGCTCTAGTGAAAACAACACAATTAGGATCATCAACGCTGACATATACATCTTCTCCATCTTTTTTAGATACAAATTCAAATAAATTCATGCTGGCATCATTGGATGAGCTAGGTCCCTCTACATATGGTTCCACAATATGTTCATTGGTCGAAAGCATTTGCATGTACCTAATCATCTCTAGACAGGTAGCTCCATCATGGTCTGAAGTTAAATGAAAATTACAGTGATTTCCTTTATTCAGAGGAGGAGGACCTTCAATTGCCAACCTTTGATGGGGAGCAGCCAATAATAAGGTTTTGTTAGGAACTGCTTGATAATTCCTTGACATATCTTGATAAGGTGTCTGGAAAGGACCCTTAGGCATCTGTCACTTAAGAGTGATTATATCATTGGCCATTCTCTGAATGACTGGGTTAGTAGAATTCACTGGTGATGGTCTCCCTATTTGTAATTCTTTCTTCCATTTCCCAGAAATAATCAAATCATCCTCTATTGATACAACCCTAGTTTGGGTAGCAGCTACATCAGCGACACCTTCCCTTTTGATAATGAAACTCACATATGGTGGAAGAGTGTTTATGAACATTGCTTTCAATAGTTCTGCACTAGGTCTCATATTAGCAGAAATTTTATTATATAACTTATCAAATTTGGCTACAAAATCTATCATTGACTCACGAACTTCCTTTTTAATTTAACCTAGTTGAGCAACCAAAACCTGATCATCTTTTGCAGACTTAAATCTATACCCAAACCTTGTTCTCAAGGTATCCCAATTATTAATAGTACCATTTGGAAGGGAATAAAACCAGTAAGCAACATCATCTGTCAAAGATTCTGCAAAGAGCCTCATGGCAACATCTTCATGTTGTATTGCAAGGATGGAAGAAACTACAAAGAAATCCCTCATGTGCTCATTAGGAGAAACTTTCCCATCTCTAGTAAACTTGGGTATGATTTTTCCTAAACCTTTAGGTAAGTCATGTAGTTGTGCACTTGCTCCAAAAGCTAGGGGGCCTATCGCAGCTCCCCACGGAACTAGTTGTGCCATCATTGGAGGAACTAAAGGAAAATTTACTTATGTAGGAAGAGTAGTACCACACAAAAGAAGACTTTGGAAAACTATCTTCTGGAATCTAGATACAATAGGTTTCATAAGAGGAGGAGAAGATGGTTTGCTAATAGTCTTGACCTTTCGGGTAGGTGGGAAATATGAGAAATCAATAGTTTCTAGGAACTTGAAATTATTGTCTATAATCTCCTTTTTCTTATCACCCCTAGTATATCTTTTTGAAGCCAGATTTCAAATAGGATACATATAGGCCAACAGAGTCACCAAATTTCATTTATTGATGATTTTGAGGGGGATTTCACCTATTATTCACTTGATTCCTAGGAGCTTGTGCAGGAGGAGCTCTTACTCTTCTGACTGGAGGAGGGATATTTTCTACAAACACAATCTCTTGTGCATTCTCAAAATGTAGTGTGTTTTCTCTAATAATATCTCCAATTTCTTCCTCTTCTTCTAATACTTCTTTAACTTGGTGATATTGATAATTGGTTCTTCTTTTTTGCTAAGAAAGTAACCTAATACTGGTAATTATATCTTCTTCATCCCCAACTAACCAATCTACATTAGGCTGAAGGAAAGGAGCATTACGCCCAGGAAGAACCATTATTATTAACTATAGAGCAACTCATCATATAAAATTTCTTTTCTAAATTACTCCCCAGTAGAGTTGCCAAAAATTTATTAGTTAACATATTTATCACCTAACTCTATATTCTTATGCCCACAAAGGTGATAAATGTAACTACAATTGAATTGGTAATAGTACAATTTTTCAAACTGATTCTCTGCTTGTTTTAAAAGGTGGCAGCTACCTTTATATGATATTTAATGAATGATTTTTAAACTAGTGTTTCTTTTAACTAGAAAGAAAATAAAGGAAGTGGCTTTTAACCAGAAATATTTAAAGGTATCTATCAACTTCAAATAGTAAGAAATGAAACTTCTTAAGAAAAGATAAAGACTAAACCAATATCACCGCAAAATCCTTATTCATAGATAATAACACCACAACAATACAACAAAATATATCATCTATCATCCCAATAACAAATAACACACTAGCAAATATTCAGTATAAACATAATGAATCCATACACCATAATTCAAAGATTATACATGCATAAACTTCACTAATGTCTTATATATCAGAATAATAGATAATAGCCAAAATATTAGAGTTTTCTCTAATGAGTAAATCAAAGTTTTCCCAAATGATCTGAATCACATCAGTCAAACCCATATTTAAACATAGCAAATGTCTTTGGTAATGGTTTCTTGAAAGTAACTGTACAGAAAATTAGAAAAATTCTTTAACTTAAAAGAGCCAGCTAAAAAGAAAGTATTTGAAATACTAAAAATAAACTATGCATCAGTTCTACCCAGTTCAACTTCTTCAGCTTCCAGTTCCTTGACCTCTTCTTGTTGCAACAACTTTTATCAAGCCTTCATTCTAGACTTATATTCTTTGTACCTGGTAATGATTGCAAAAATATCTCTATTTCCTAGTGTTAATCTGATTTGAAGCCTAGTTCTCCATTTTCTAAGGGAAACCTCAGATTTGTTTAGAATGTTAAACCTTCTCTCAGCTTCAGTTTTAAAAGTTTTAAGATAGAGCTCCAGCCTCCCAAGCTTAGAGAAAGATTCTTTAGTCATTGTAGCAGGATTTTCTATCTCCCTGTTGAATACTTCTTTGAATTTCAAGCAAATTTTCTTTGTGTCTAGAATCTTTTCATCAAACTCATCAGTTATCTTCAACTATAAATCATGAAAATTTCCTTTGATTTCTCCCAACATATCTAGATACTTTTTCAATTCTTCAGTAATTTCTTTTACCAAGTTATCATATATGTTTAATTTCCATTCTAGTAAGTTAGGCCATGAAGGGTCTAACTCCTTTGGTTCACTAACAATTTGTTCATTGATTAAATTAGTCAATCCATGGAAATTAATTCTTTCATTTCTTTTGAAAGCACATAAAAATTGGTTTGATCTTTCCTAATCTATTGAAGCTCCTCTATCAATCCTTTTCTTTTATCAACAATATGAGTGTAGGAAATCATAGATTTACCAATGAAAAATACAGTTTCCTGAGACATTTCATCAATCCACTCACTGGTAGCCTTGGAGTAAGTTAGGTTCTTTCTAATCAATTACATTTTAGACTCATCAATGACTCTCTCTTGAGAACTTGAGGCTTCAACAGACAAAAAGGGGGAAACTATAGAAGAGATAAAGTTTTTGAAATCCAAAACTTGAGATTGCAATTTTACTCTTTCCTTCCTTTCTTCTTTTATCTGCTTGGCTAAGGAATTGACTAAATAACTGGCATGATATACATCACCCTCAAGTATCTGGGGGCCCATGTCAACATGTATGACCTTATAATCTGTCGCGGTTATCTTATCATCATCCAAATCTTTTAAAGGCTCAGCAATCTCTAGTATCTGATTAACAGAGATAGAATCATCTAGTATTCTTGATATTTTTTTAGCTTTCTTTGGCCCTGAAGAAGATTGAAGTAATTTTTCCACTATATCTACTCCGATAGATGTTGTGGGAGTGTATTTTCTCTTCTTTTCTACTACCTTCTTCAACCATACTGGAGAGTTTTCCATAAGGATATAACCTTTATCACTTTGAACAACCTCCCTAGAATCACTAGGAATAATTGATATATTTTCTACAGGAAGAGAAGGTATTTCAGATAAGGGTGGGAAAGTATTAACTTCAACAATCTTCCTAAAAATGTTATCTGAATCTTCAGGTTTAGGTTTTGTTTGGACAGTCTTCTTTTTAGGAGTAGGGGTAGATGGGTTGTCTTGTTCACATACTAACTTCAACTTGGTTGATTCTTTAGGTTTTTCATCATCACCCCCAGATTGTGAATTTTCACTAGAAGACCTAGTAGCTATTCTTGCTGATGATGTACTTCATGCAGCTACTTGACTAGATCCCTATTCATTTTTCTGAGATTATTTTGATTTGTGAACTGAACCAATAGCCTTCCACCATTTCCCCTCTAACCAATCTTGAGTTCTTTTGAATACTGGTGCAACTCGTGCACTCATATACAAAACTTCATTTTTACTCCAGTCAACTCTAGGATGAGATTTGTCAAGAAAATTCTCATATTCGGGATTAAGGACCACTAAATATTTAGTCACATTTTTAGGAATTTGGAAAGAAAGACCAAAATTTTGTATCTATTAGAGGGTTAACCTCATATGATCTCTTATGAACACTTCATTTTCATCCATACAATCCTCCTAGAAATCCTCAATAGAAGGTTGATGCTGATATGAGCCTGAAGCATATAGGTTTCATTTTACAAAGCCCTTACTATTAAAATTAGTTCTCACAAACAAGTACTAGAGATTGTATTCCTTAAGAATATTTTCAATACCTTTAGCCATCTGATTGTTTTTGCACATGAAGGAAGGAGTCACTAATGGGAAAGAATACCCCCATTTTCCCATATTCATGTATTTTATATTCACTATGGCCATTTATCTACAAACCTCTAGAAACACCAACAAATCTTCAGGATACTTGGGAAATTTTAGTGGGGCCTTTTCATAACCTCCTACCCTCAAATAAGAAAATATGTCAAAGTAGATATAAAAACTTCCAAATTTCAACACCAGAGATTTTGACTCAAGGCAAAAATACATTTCAGGGTTTCCATCTAGTTTCCTCACAACTTCCATAAAAAATGCATCATTAAAAAGAAAATGCATTGTGGATATTGTACATTTATATATGGGCATGCTAAAAGTCAGCGATACCTGTGGTTTCAACCCTGGCCAAAAATGTCTCTAAGCAATGATATATATCAAGCAAGAACACAGATGGAAAGTGGAAGTCTTTTGAAATTTGACTAATTGTTCATGTAGATGGAAGAAAATTATCTTATCCCAATTGATAAATACATCATCATCACATATAAGTGTATGTGCAGGATCATCATGGAAAAAATAGGCCATTAAGTGGCAAAAAATTCAAAAAAATCTAAGTTAGACAACTTGACGTAAAAATTTGAATAAGCTATCTATATTATTTCAAAAATATGTAAGAATAGAATCTATAGCAAATTGAATGTAGTTTCTAAACTACTAGGTTTATTTAAAAAAAAAAATTATTTGGTGAAATTTGAAATTTCAATACAGAGTACTTAAATTTCAAGGAAAAATAAGAAGTAGGTGTCTGTCCACCAAGTAACCACAATAAAATGATAATATTTTTTATAATATTTTAGATATAAGTAGAGGACTCATGTCCCAATGTGATGCATATTTTTTGTAATTTTTTTTTCCTAGTAAATAAATAATTATGAATTTTTATTACAAATTTTAAAAAATATAAAACTCGTATGTCTGACCACCTTAACTTAGTCAAAATTCATAAAATTCAATTTTTGTTTTTAATCCTATAGTATGCGAAGCATAGAATGTGACGCATGTTTTGGATTAAAAAATGTGATACCATTTGAAAGCTATAGATGTTTTTCAATTATCCTATCAATTAGGACTTTAGTTGTAATTCAAATAGAAAATGAATAATAATAATTTATTAAATTCAAAGTAAAGCGTAATTTATATTGGTGGAAAGCTGAGAAACTCCTTTAAAAACCCTTTTCATTTCATCAATTTTGGGTAGAAAAAAGGTCGCTAGCCACATGGGCCATCATATCAGTTACATATTGCCACTTTTTAGCCCATCATGATCCTACACATACGCATAACCAAAATAAACTGACACATCCAGTCTTCAAATAATTCATTTTGTGCATTCCTGACAATGCAGTGAAGTAAAGCAATTGCATAAGCAATTTCCACTTTAAAATGCACCCTTTTAAGTTTATTGGGTAACTGGGACTTACCTCTTTTCTCTGACTTTAACAACCCTTTGGCCATAGAATTTTTACACTAGGATTCATTAACCCTAAAAAATTCATTAGTAGCTACAAAAAACATCTCTTTTATAGGTGCCTTCTCTAGAATTCTCAATGCCTGAGAAATGACTTCAAGAGAAATTTTATCAACAATGGTCCCATCCACAACCTTGATTTCTTGAGTTTCAGGAATGTACCTTCTTGCACATGTAGCAATTAGGTCTACGCTTAGCACAGCTTCTAGAAAACCCTTGGCATGAGCTAATCCACTTTCGAGCACCTTTGTGTCTACAACATACTTTTCTTTACTCTCCAAATGTGCCTAGAATTCTTCCAATTTAAAAATTCCTAGCTCTGTATCTCTCAGACCGAGCCAACAATTTTTAATTTCAGACTGCATGAGCTCACTATGCTTATGGAAATGCTTGAATTCCTTAAAAAAAAATAGCAGTAGGTAGTAGTACAGCTAAGTCCTTAACAAATAAGTTCTCACCACCTTAAGCCATGTAAGTGTAAGAGTTGTTGATGAACTCGAGCACCCAGGATCACCTGCAAAACCAAGATAAACCTTCTACACGAGAGCAGCAAGAGATAAAATGCAGAAATATAGTGCAATAACAAAATGATGTTATTATCACACACTAAATGATACAATATGCCTCAACTCTCCCTTGAATTGATTGAGTTAATATGAACTCATCTAGACTAGATTTGAACTAGACCTGAACTAGATAGGAGGGAGAGGTGAGTGCAGAATATATAGTACAATATGGGCAAATAATTCCAAGAGGGGCAATAACTCCCAAATAACCAAATTAGGTGGGAGTTATGCCTACTTGGAAAATGCCAAATAGGTGGCATAACCTACTCAAAAAGAGACAGATGAGTGGTTTTGTGAGGTGGCATATAAGGCCAAAAGAGAGTGTGAAACTCAACCACCCAAGTGTGAGTGGGAGCAACACATGTAATCGATGGATTATGCCACGTGTCCTCACATGAACCACATCTCCTATAACCTAAGGTATGCTTAATAATGTGTAGGAAAAATAATATTAAAAAACCTACACTAACACCCCCCCTTAAGCATAGCTTAGGTGGGTGAAAGGATGAAAGAATGCAAAGATGCAAATATGGGTCCCGGCTACTAGGCCATGTTAGGTACCCATGTACAAAATACTCTCTCACAAATGGAGTAAAGGAGAAAACCCAGTGGGACAAAACTCCTCCCCAAAAGAGAGAAAAGAAAACAAGTTTCCCAACACAAGAAGAATCCCATGCAAGGAAGAAGTCCCCTCCAAAATAGAAAGGATAGGAAAGACCATGTAGCCTTCCCCAAAGTAGTCAACTATGCCAATGGTTGAAGCTCGAAGCTGAATGTAGAACATGGTCCATGATTGTCGAACAATGTTCCTCCCCTTAGGAAGAAACAAAACCAAAGGTGTATGAATAATGTCTTCCCATTCCTAAAAGGAATATGAGGGAAGAAAGCTCAAAATGTATGAAGTCTCTGAACTCTGCTCAGGTGTCTCCATGTTGATGTCGAAAGATGTCACCATCAAATCAAGTGTTCTAGGCCACACTGATGAAGATGAAAATCCAGAACCTAGTGGAGATGGATGTAGAACAAAATTTGAAGACAAAGATATCTCCTTTGAAGACAAAGGCGCCTCCTCCAAATGTTGCTCAAAAGTATCCTCACTCATGTCAAAATGTGATGAATGATCATGTGGAGAATGAACAAAAGGATCCAAAGGTTCCTCCATAACAACTGAAGAAGAATCAACTTCATCAAAGAGAAGATGGATGTCATGAATAATGTCTCCCAAGTCTGAAATATGAGACTCTATGAACAAACCTGCAATGTCTGTCAAGTAGTCATTTGAAGTAGCTATGTCTGGAAGACAATGTGTATCTTGCTGCACTGAATCACAAGAAGCCATGAATGTAGCAACACAAGTATCTTCAGATGCAATAGTAAATGAGGATGTGATCTCAATAGGAGGAGGAGAAGCAAGAAGAGAAGTCTCTTTGTCAACTAGACATTCAAGACATTTATTATCCTCAAGCTCCTCTAAAGTATCATCATCATAGGGTATATTATCAACATCATCAAGGGGAATTAAACAATCTGCAATAGGATCATCTGGGAATGGAGAGATATGATGGTCTCCAAAAATCTCCCAAATCTTGGTCCAAAGTGTGTGTGGGCACTCAATATGTGAGATCTCCACATAAATATCAACACCAATATATGTACCAATTAATCCTATAATGTGATCATTATTATTACCCCAAATTGATTGCTTCCAAGGTGTGTCTGGTTTAGGTATGAGCCCATAAAGGTATGGCAAGAGCTTAAGCCACCTGAGATGTGTCAGGATGCCATTCTTCCAAGACTCATAATTATCCTTATTCAACATTACCACAGAAGGATGAATAGAAAAACCCATGAAGAATCAACTACAAGATTACCCCCAAAAATTCACTCAGTCATGACCCCCCCAGAAAAATATAATGGTGGCACTTTATAATTAGTGCATTTACAATTCTGGAGTTATTTTCCAGAGTTTTACAATGTCCAAAATTGGACCCAAATACTGAAAGTATAAAATAATCTCAAATTAAGAACCTAAAAATAGTACCAATGTATAGTTCTCAAAAAAATATCAACTTTCAAAAAAAGAATCACCTCGATCCGAGGTCATATGTGAAAGTTATAGCCATTTGAAGTTCCAAAAACGAGAACTGTCCTTCAGATCTGCTGATAAAACTAATTTTCTAGAAAATTCAGATCACTTGAGCAAAAATGGATCATACCACTGCAAAGCCTGCAAAATTTTAACCCAAATCAAAAAAAAATTCTCTAAAAAAGGAGCTCGTATGACTGAATTATGGCCCTCCAAAGATTGACTGCAAAATCAAAAATGCAATTGGAGAGGGGGTCTGCTGAAATGTTCCGATTTAATTTCTGCAAAATATATAACCTGTATACAGAAACTAGCAATGACCCAGATGGTTTTTTTCTGCTGTAAACAAAACCCAGATGGCGGATTTTCTTCAAAATATACAGAAAATTTGGATCTAGTGTAAAAAAAACGCCTTTAGCAACATAAAACGACCCCAACAACCAAAAAACAGTATAAAAAGGTAGAATCAACTACTTAAGACAAGTAAAGGCATGTTGCAACCTACAATACTGATTAAAAACTCACAAATCTCTCAAATTTGAGAAGGGGCTTGCAGATCTGACGCTCTGATACCATGTAAGAGTTGTTGATGAACTCGAGCACCCAGGATCACCTGCAAAACCAAGATAAACCTTCTACACGAGAGAAGCAAGAGATAAAATGCAGAAATATAGTGCAATAACAAAATGATGTTATTATCACACACTAAATGATACAATATGCCTCAACTCTCCCTTGAATTGATTGAGTTAATATGAACTCATCTAGACTAGATTTGAACTAGACCTGAACTAGATAGGAGGGAGAGGTGAGTGCAGAATATATAGTACAATATGGGCAAATAATTCCAAGAGGGGCAATAACTCCCAAATAACCAAATTAGGTGGGAGTTATGCCTACTTGGAAAATGCCAAATAGGTGGCATAACCTACTCAAAAAGAGACAGATGAGTGGTTTTGTGAGGTGGCATATAAGGCCAAAAGAGGGTGTGAAACTCAACCACCCAAGTGTGAGTGGGAGAAACACATGTAATCGATGGATTATGCCACATGTCCTCACATGAACCACATCTCCTATAACCTAAGGTATGCTTAATAATGTGTGGGAAAAATAATATTAAAAAACCTACACTAACAGTAAGATGATAAGATGTGCATTTGGTGCTAAATTAATATGACACTTTATTTTATTTTGTATTAATGAAAACCCTAAGGTTTGCATGCCTTGTAAAAATCTTGATAAGACATCTCTCAGTTGTACCATATGACTTATTAAATGCAAGAATGGTGTCTCGAAACCTGTGGGACAAACAACAAACTCATTTGTCATGGAAAACTGAAACTTAATAAGCCAAAGTCAGGAGTTATGAAGTTTTGAGAACCTATGAGTCATCGACTGCACACTTGATGTTACAAAGGATAATAAGTTGAGCCATCAGAAAGTTAAGAAAAACACAAATGCAACGACACAGACAAAAAACAAGGAATGCCAAAGAACTAAGTTTTGAAACTTGGAGAACATGACAAAGGAATAAAATAAATATGAAGGCCTTAACCTAAGTGGTAAATGCGAACAAGAGGACATACTTTAAACACGTGATACATAGTATATTTATGGGTAACAGTACCAGGAAGGGAAACTCTAGAAGGTGCATTAGTAGCTCATGAGGTGTTACATTCCATTAAGGCTTATAATATTCCATCCTTTGTTATTAAGCTTGATATGATAAAGGCTTATGATAGATTTAATTGGGATTTTCTCATTCAAGTATTCCAAATATTTAGCTTTAGCTATAGATGGTGTAAATGGGTTCGATCATGTTTAGCAGGGGATAAGTTTTCAGTGATTATCAATGGATCTCTAGCTATATTTTTTAGTTCCACCCAATGAGTTAGGCAAGGTGACCCTTTGTCTCCCTTCTTATTTATTTTAATGGCTGAAGCATTAAGTAGATCAATAAATTTTTTGCATAGCCAATGGTTATGGTAGGGAATTTTGATTCCAAATACATAGTTAATGGCTATGCACAGTCTGTTTGCTGATGATACATTATTATTAGGGAAGTCTTCTTTGCAAGAAGCAGTTCAGGTAAAACAAGTGCTTGAGAAATATGCCTCAGTATCAGGGAAGAAGATTAATTCAAGTAAATCCAAGATTTATCTCTTCAACACAAAAACCTCCATTTCGAGAAAGTTGGTTGAAGTGTTTGGTTTTCAACATGTGGATTTTATATGCAATTATTTAGTTATTCCTTTCTTCATAGGTGTGGATAGAATGAAATACTAGAAAAAGGTTATTGAAAGAATAAATTCTAGAATTATTTCATTGAAGGCTAGATGGTTATCCCTAGCTAGTGGCATCATGATGATTAAGTCTGTACTAGATTCTATTCCTAAAGGCACCAAAATGTGTTATTCTTAGTATTGAGAAACTCATTAAGGTTTTTTTGTGGAGAGGTAACATAGATGATAAAAGGAAAGTTCATTTGATATCTTTGGACAACATGTGCATGAATAAATATAGTGGGGGTGCTGGTTTGTAGATTATTTCGGTAAGAAACTTAGCCCTTGGGGAAAAATTGGCATGGAAAATGTATACAAAGCCAGGTTCAAAATGGGGTTCCTTAATGTAAAGTAAATATTTAGATAATGGTAATCCAAGTAGAATTTTAATGATTGCATATCCTCCAAAAGGTTTGGTGATGTGGAACTTTATTGTTGCTTGTAGAGAGGTTATTCCTCCCTATTTGTCTTGGGAGGTTAATAAAGGTGAAGAGGTATAGTTTTAGAAAGATTCTTGGAATGTATTTCCTCCTCTTATCTCCAATCAGGAGTTGCAGAATGTGGAACAAATCCTATCAGTAGTATGGGGTAGAAAATTGATAGATTATGTACAATCAGTTGAACCTTCAATAGGAAAAGTTATTTGGAAGGATCTCTCTCTTACAAGTTTATCTTTTGATCAAAAGAGTTTACTACTCAAGGAACTTGGGAAGAGATGTGTCTTCTTATTAGATAAACCTAATAAAATATTTTGGGCTCCCTCTAATAATGGGAATTATAAGGTCAAAGAGGGCTACAATTCAATCATTGCAAACATATTTCAAGATCAGTCACACAAAGCATTCTCTTTTTGTTGGACATCATTGACACTTCATAAGGCAGGGAGATTTGTGTGGCTTGCATTAAAATATAAAATTTTAACAAGTGATAGATTGCAAAGGTTGGGTTTTGAAGATCCTTTCAAGTGTGTCTTATTCCAAGAGGAGTTTGAAATGGTGGATCACTTGTTTATCAATTGTAATACATCCCAAGAGTGTTGGAATTTCATTAAGACAAAGTTACATATTTCATTTCCATTGCCTAGCTCTTTAAGGGACCTATTTTCAAGTTGGTCAATTGTGTATAAATCATCTCTATATAATTCCATTTGGAAAGTTACACCTGCAATAGTCATCTAGCGTATTTGGTGGGAATAGAACATGGGGATATTTAGAAAGCAAAACCATTCTTTATTTCAACTTCAATTCAAAATGGAAAAACATATATGAGAGGTTGTTAACTCATACATTCATAACAATAAACATGTTTCATCCATTTTTACCTATTGGGATAATTGGATTTTGAATAATTGGAATTTAATCTCATTTTCTTTTATAGGAGCTTAGCAATGTATGTTTAAGGAAAAGATTGATAGATCTAAGGTTCATTGGGTATCTTCTAGTACATGTTTTTTTAAACTTAAATTTGATGGAGCCTCAGAAGGCAATCTAGGTTTATCTAGGGCAAGAGTGTGTGTTCATGATTGAAATGGCTTTGTATGGGAAACAAAAGCAATGAAGCTTCTAAATAACACAAATAATGTAGTAGAGGAACAAGCACTTCTTCGGGGTCTACAATTAGCTAAGGATATGGGTTTATCCAACATACATATTGAAGGGGATTCTTTGATCATCACTAATGCTTGTAAAAAATGAGAGATTCAAAATTGGAAACTACATTACATTCTTAAGAGGGCTTGGTTGTTAATGGATTCTTTTAAAGAAACTCAAATTTTGCATGTGTATTGGGAAGGTAATGTTATAGCAGATAAATTGGCCAGGTTGGGTAGTGATGGTCAAGAATTCACTTTTTCTAGTAATAAGAATAATCTTAAATATTTTCTAGTTTTGTAGAATTTGCTTGAGTTAATGCAAGCTTTAATAGGTGCTACCTATCCGTAATTGTATTATGGTAGTTTCAACATTGGTAAAATGATGCAAATTAAAAAGTGAATCATTAGGGGAAGGAGGGATTAGTAAATCATATGTTTTGTTGGCTTCACACAAATAAAACAATAATGAGGTAGGAAGCCAAGAATTTTATCATGTGTAAAAGAAATATTTCTTGTACCTATGGTAGGGGAGTAATATGAAGAATATTTTCTTAAAATATGGTTGCATAAATGAGGAATGAAAGTACGATGTAACAATATAAAGATTGTATCTTTGAGTATACAATATGCTTGTAGTAAAGCAACTAAATGGGGTGAAATTGGCATTGGCTAGCTATAGGTTGATGTTGAGTGGACATTTGAGGTAAGCCACCACATTGGAGGATGCAGGTACAAGTGACCAAACTGGATGTAGCTGCCAAGTCCTTTTACTAATGCTTTTTTGGTCTTGTAGGTATGCAATCCCATCATTACAGATTAAGCAATGAAGAACTCATGAAATGATGTGTCTTTCACACATACAAGCTGTTAGTTTAGAGCACGAGCCAATCTTTGGGATGGGGATATGATGGCTAGTGCAATTATGATTTTGTCATCCCTGGTGATATTAATTGTATCCGCGATTACTTGTTTTCTTCACTAGCTTTGTTTTCTCGTAAATTTATGAATTGGAATGCTCTATTCTCTATTGAGTATGTAGCTGCTGAGTGTTGGGGAGGGTGAGTACAAAGGATGTGTGGTGATTTTGATAGAGGGAGTGGCATGAGCTTTTGTAGCTATGTCAAAATGGCATACAATCCTTGGAATTTGTGGATTTATCTAAAAGTTCAATCTTGAAAGGAACCCTTTGAAGGCTCTCTAACACAAGATGATTTGGGCTTTCTATTCAAAGTAGAGTGTTCCTGGGTGGATGACTCTATTCAAACCATAATTGGTGTTGAAATAGTCAATCCAAGTTCAAGAAGAATCTTACTCCCACCATAGGTTTTGTCTATTTTTCTTTCAAATATAATGGGTTTATGTCAATCTTTCAAGGAATTGCAAAACATTGAGGGTAAATTGTTAAGAATCATTATTTTCAAGGAAATGTCTTGGTAAAGGTAGTGCAAGGGTATAATTTCTACAAGGGGAAAGGTATGGTAGGAGGTTTGTTTCCTCAAAAATTTCTTAGGAAGTGTTTGGGATATCGAGAAGTCTATGAGTCCATGACGTTGTCCTTTAAGTAAAGTAATGATAGAATTTTTCTGTAAGCTTTAAGAAAGAATAGTGGGTGCATTTGTGCATGTCTAGAGGTTGAGATTAAGGTTAAGTACTTTGCAATTTCCTTTCTGAAATCACATGATTGTATGTTTGTTAATGAAAACCCTCAATTGTCCCGACTGTATGAGGCTACATGAGCATATATTTCCCTCAGTGAACATTGCATGCAAGCCCCTATGCATGATAATAATGATATGTAGAAATTTATAGGGATGGAGGAAGGGAAAGCTGAAAACTAGCCAGAATTTATGGAGGAATGAAAGTTTCTTTATTAAAAGGTTGAATTTTTTTTATTAGCATCTATATAAAGGATAATCTATAACTTTTTCTCTAGGAATAGTTTGATGAGGATAAGGCAATTTGAAAGTGCTTCTTTTTGCACAGTATGAAGACTCGGTAATGTAGAAGTGCCAGGGTGATAAAGCTTATGTAGACTGAATGACGAAGTGCTTATATCAACATTATTTTTTTGGGATTTTACTATCATCTATATGGTTGGGAGGGTTTTTTTGGTGGCACAATGTATCTTCTTTGCTATTATGTTCTGACATATAAGATGGGATATCAATTTTTTGGGTTGGGAACTTGTTCATGAGTGACTGTCAAAGTTGTCATGAGGGATATAGCATTATATTTTGTATAAAAATGTAATATCTAGGCTATGAAGAGCCTCTAATGCTACTGAAGATACATTAGAATCTATAAACTTTATTTTATATTTATTAATATATGAGCTATATGCTCCATACCTAAAAAAAATATATTTAAAATTGAATTATAATTATTCATAGAAGGATCTCCATACGATAATGATTTAATTACATAAAATAAATATTCCATATGAGTATAGGATAAATTCAGAGAAACCTTTTTTTAAAATATTGACATACAAAAGAGGAAAAGTATTTATCAATCTTTTTAAAAAGGGTACATAAAAAGTAATAACCCCCTCTTTACTCTATCAATATTTCAACAACACCTATGTACCTATAACATAAACTTACAATTTTTTTATGATATGTCTCCAATTACTAGATAAATAGAAGAGGAATTCCCCAAATGGTTTCTCATATTAATGTACCATAAAATTAGATAAAAATATAAAAAAATCACATATTAAGTGAAGGAGTTCCTCTAAGAATAATAAGTGTAACTTTGAACAAGGAATTCATACAAAAATTACATCTATACCAATATTAAACAACAATTTGACTTGTAGCTTCTCTATAATGATAGATATCCCAAGGTAGGAATCCAAGGTCATAAAAATATACATGTTGGCCTAAAATCAATAGAAAATATGCATCACTACACAAATAGCATGCCCAAGTTGATAAATTTGGTGAAAATATTTGTTGGTTTCCAAAGTCAATAGATCCACTAAATCCTAGAAGTAAGCCACACTTCATGTTCAGACTTAGAGGTGGATTTGGCCAACTAAATGGAAATGATATTCAAACACATTTCCCCTACACTTTAAGATTTGTAGGACATAGGGGGGTGACCATTTTAGCAACACCTAAAGATTCATACACACATTCAATAGGGTATTGCTTAACAGATAATGCTCTCACAAGAATATGCCAAGAAACATGAAATATCACACAACAAGGGGAAAGACATTGGATGAATTTCATTAACACGCATGGAGAACCTGGTAGATACAAATAACCCATAAAATAGAAAATAGAATTGAATGGTTTGTTTAGATTTTAATATTTCAGACCAAACTAAAAACAAAAGATGCACAAGGCTTGACCAGTGGCAAGAGAAGGGCTATAGAGTCATATAACCAACATATCATCTTGCAATGTTAAACATGTTTTGAAGATATTTGAAAATGTTACCACATTGTGATAACAAGACCACTGAAGCTTTATCAAATGACCATTCTTATAAATCCACATGGAAACAAAATACTCATGTTACAATCACTAAAGTAATTACTCTACTCTTTGAACAAAAGGGAATAATAAATGCAACTCAAATGCAACAAATGTGCATGAAAAAAACCAAGTAATATTTGATTATTGAGTTCAAAAGAGTATTAAATCTTAGCCATGGAGATAGTCACACATTAAAATATTCATGAAGCATAATTCAAAACACAAAAACACCTTAGACTAATGGCTAACAGTTATATATTTCACCCTAACTTTACAATTTATCCAGAGCTTCTACCTACCTTGCAAAACATTTAGAAAATGGAACCCCCAAAAAATGAGAAAGAAAGAGAATAAGAAGAAGAAGAAGCAGCCCTATGATTCATTTGTGGAAGACACTTGGATCCTTCATCTTTCGTTGATCTGCAACAAGAAACTGGAAAAAAATTCTCTCTTCTCTCTTCATTTTACCCCTGCAGTTAAAATTATATGCTTGAGAAACACTTCTCTTTTTCCACCAATTTTCAACACTTTTTCCTTTGTATTTTGCTCATATTCACTTGATTTTGCAACAGAAAAATACCCCTCTTCATGAACAACCTACACCTCCATTTATCATGCCCTACAAAAGGAAATGTGATTCTCAATCTATTTTACCCACCAACGTAAAAACTTTGTTTTCCTTCTCATGAATCTTTTCATTTCTTCTTTTCTTTTACTATAGAATTTCACATTTCATCTCCCAGCAAAGAAAACCTTTTATACAGTGAATATTTTATTCACTTTATAAAATTATTCCCCATGCCATTTTACATTGCACCTCATTTAAAATATTTTTCTTTTAAAATAATGAGGGCTTCTAGATATTTTATATCAGGCCACTAAAATCTTTTTCTCGCACTTTACATTTTCATATTTTAAAATCTAACCTTTAAAAAGTGAAAACCCCACATTCAACACCAAAATAAAACAAAATTCTATCAGGCCTACAATGCTTTTAAATTTTCTACTTGGGCTAATGAATATATCTCCCATGCATCCTCCAAATATTTTCCCAATAATGTTTAAATTACCATCAAATACTTAAGCAATGCCTTTTAAAAAATTTGAACTAGGCCCACCACAGTCTCCATGCACACCTTGCAGCCTCCTATTGGCATCATTAAATAATCCTATGGGATTGGCGGGGTGTGGTAGAGGTTAATCCACATCTCCCATCCTCATTAGGCCATAGATCTAGGTTACCCTAATTCTACTACTCCTCAATTGTTTGTTTCCTCTTCCTCAGCCCACACAATGTCTATCCTATGTGCAACAAACATCTCCTCAAAATTTTTGATACATTTTCATTATAGGTGCTATCTGCCCTTCCTCCTTCATCTGGCATGTTGGTGCCCCATTTGTAGTAACATCACCATGTCTTTTTGTTGCACTTTACAACACATTTCTCTAGTCTCCCAAGACATGTAACCTCACCCTTGGTTCCCTACTCTCATTCAAACAACTACACACTCATTTGAGGTGAGTTTATCCATATTAAACAAATCTAATTGAAACAAGGAATGATTGGATCTTTCTCATGCCAGAGCCATGGTTGCAAGACATTTCTTTTTCTCTATCAACACTTCACATACTCCATCGAGCCCTTTCAAGATGTGTTGATTGTTCATTCAAACCTTCCAATGCTCTATATAAAAATTTCTATTGCACCATCAAGATTGGCTCCCTTTCAGTGAGCATAATGGTGCCCCTATTATCAATACAAACATTTCCTAGACTTTGTGCCACACCTCGTAATATAGTTTGAGATCTTTAAAAATGTGTTGACTCGTTCTTGGATTCCTCCTTTCACTACATAGAGTTTCCAAATAATACCCTTTGCAAGATAACATAAGAATTTTTTTTACATTTCTTATATGGATCTTCTTCTTCCCACCATTTGACTTACTAAATTCTATGTTATTAATCCTTGCACTAGGATTTATCCTTACTGACATAGAGGTACTCGACATGGTTGCATTTGATGAGATATTTTCTAAAGATTTTATCAGAGCTATTTTTATCCTTGCTAATAAAAAGTGTCAAATAACCAAGCAAGATTGAATGGTGTTGTGACCTTATCCCATTGTAAATCAAGTGCAACACGACCTTCTTCATGATTGTTTTCTTATGGACATGGCTGCCCTTGCAAGCTTGAACACTGCTCACCTCTTAATCCATGTACCTGAATAGAAAATGGACCTTGCTCTGCATTTAAACTCTTGAAGGAAATTATGTTTTTACACCCTTCCATATGCTTGAATGAAAAAAAAATTACTTGAAGTGATTACCACAATGCAACACTTACAATTTCACAACTTGTGCAAAGCATGTCGAGTCCCCATGTGGGCCTGAATAAAAACAAAATTATTTTTCAAACAATTTTTTTCTTGAATTGACTTGAGGCTTCCTTTGACTACATTTAAGGTGAAAAGATGAACTAAATTGTCATTAAAATTTTATTTCTAGCATATTTGCACAGTGGTCAAAACTAGTCTAGAAGCTTCCAAAATTGCCCTGGAAAACTAGCCAAATAGCCTCTTGAAGCTATGAAAATTCATAGGCATGTAGATATTTGAACCAACACCACAATGCAACAAATGTTCTAGTAAAAGATATTTTTAGGTGCAATGTATTCAATGTCAAAGTGGCTTTGTTAGACTTTTATGCAACTGCACCTATCCAAAACCAATTAGGGCTCACCAATCACCTCCTCAAAAAAATATCAAATCACATTTTGGGAAGTTTCCATTGTAAAAATTAGATGATTTAGGTCCATTGAGCATGTGTGAAAGAGGGATTTCCTTGAATCAACATTCTTCATGAGATATTAGCAGTCAAAGTTGTCCACCTTGAAACATTACAGAAATGTAGATGTAAAAGTAGAACAAACTACATTTGATTTTGATCATGAGGATTTAAAACCAGACTAGGGAGCATATGAATGTGGGGGAAATGTGGGGAAACAATCCATTTTTCATGACAATCATCGAGATGTGAAATATTAGCTCGAACATGAGGCCTCTTCATAGAACTGAGAGTTTGCAAACAACAAAACATCCCTAGAACCCTCCAGCTTTGCATTTCAAAAACATCTCAAAACTCATCATGGGAAGCTAAAATCAGACATACATGTACACATATGTCAAATGAATATTCTCACCAAGGGGTTTGGCATGAAAATCAATTGGATCTGAATTATGACCCTCCAAAGTGGGTCAATGGGGCAAATTTTTCAGGGGCAATTCTGGGTATGCAAGATTTTTCATTATGGGAACTTCAAATTTTCAGAATTTGAAGGTGCCACCAGTGGCTCCAACTGGGGATGTATGCCCCCCATGGGAATAGAAAGAATTCAAATCCTCTAGAGAAGTAGAACAAGTTCCAAGTCCACTAGATGCTCTAAAACTTATTCACTTTTTTCAACTTCACTTGGTGACCCCAAGCCATCAAATGAAAAAGGGGAATCAATTCTTACCCCTGTCAAACACCAATCTGTTAAAGGAGTTGATCTCCCTCAATCCATACTTTCCTCTATCACACCACAACATCATGAGTGACTATATTTCCACAAACACAAGTTCCAAGCTTCCTTTGTACATGTGGAAACTTGCTCCCTGTTTACCTTTGTTGTCACATGGAAACCAATTCATATAGGCCACATCAATGTCAATCTCTTTATTTTCTGATTTTTTAGCAAGTAATAACATATGAGGATAATGATCAAGACCATATGAATACATGGTCTTATCAAATTTACTAGCCCCCTCACAATGATCCTGCTCAGAGAAGATATCATGCCTGAAAAACAATGTGCAATCCTCCTGAGTGTTAAGCAAAGAATGCTCACACATTTGTAACTCCTTAAATTGAGTTGCATCATACGTAAGTTTATCTTCCTCCCAACAACATAGCTCAATCATATTATTGCATGATTCAAGGTTCTAAAAATAAGATTTATCAACACCCATAGTATCTTCATCTTCATTCAAATCATGGCATTCAGAAGAAAGGTCAGCATCCCAAACAATATTTCCTACTTCAAGCTCATAGACAAGATTGTCAACACTCAATATTTTATGACATAAAGAAGCTTCAAATACAAGTTCATATGACTCAGAATCTTCACTAGAAACAAAATCATCATAGTGAGTGTTCAAGACACATTCACTAATGCAAAGATCATCAGATTCAACATTATATCTTGTTGCTTCCACATGAAAATCTGAAACATGCTACTCACGAGAAGGAATTTGAGTTGCAGATCTAGAAAAAAGGTTCTCATATGAATCTATGTGGTAAGAACAATCATATTCTTCATGTGAAAACTCATCATAAATAGTTTCATCATTTGTGCCAATATTTCTATCTTTTCACTTTCATATACAACCACATTTGTGTTATTTCCATGCAAACATTTAGTGATAACTTCAAAACCAACAAAAGGAATGGAAGAAGGTGAAGAATCAAACAAGAAAAGAATTCCTTGTTCATCACTTACATTACCAACATATGCATGCTCCTCATACTAAACTACCTGAACTGATTCATCCAATGAATCTCTTGCACACATATATTCTTCTTTATTGATATTGCTACAACAATTACCAAGGTCACATTCCTCACAATCAAACTAAAAATCATTGTTTGTTTCTTCATTACACCTGCTTGTGGATGATATATCCAACTAAAATTTATTGCTCACTTTGTCATTTGCATCTGATACACTAATATTTGCAAAAGCATTCACTAAATCAACAAATTCCTTTGTCTCATCATCATAAAATCTTGTATCAATGCCGCACTCATTTGTAGAAGAAACAGGACCAAGTGTACCATAGAAATGCTAATCACATAACTCTTCTTCTAAAAGTAAATTTAATTCATATCCATCATCATGCTCTTGTCTAAGTGAACTTGGAATCCCATAGTTATTTGCAACATCACACTCATTGCTTGAAGGGAAAGTATCATCAGCACAACTTGAACTGAGATGATCATTTAGGAAATTACCTGCATCATTGTAGCCTTCATTTGATATAGAAAATTAGCTCTCTACTTCTATATTTTTAGAGAAAATAGAAAAAACTTCATATGTTTCATTCATTTCATCATGACTTTTATGGCTGCAATCTTCATCTAGGTATGCTTTCTCTATGGGATGATGAAAAAAATAATCTTCATCACTACATGATGCATTATCATTGTCTTTTGCTATACCATCCAGATTTATCTTATCAAGTCTAGAAAAGGTACCATCACATAGGCTAGTCAGGAAACCACTTCCAAGCCACTCTATCATTTCTCCAATGATTGAAATCCATTCATATAAACACTTAAGGCTAGGGGGTTTCAAATTAGCTGGCATGGTACTCAAACCTAGCTCACAATTTTCATAGAATAAATCAATGAAAAATGATCCATTAGGTGTTTCTAATTTTGGTATAGAAAACAAAAATTCCATTAATCTATCATGAAATTCATAAGGGGATTCATCCTCAGATCTCTCTATATCACACAGTGCATCAATAGGTGATATGGATTCAAATTTTCCATCAAATTGCTCTTCAAATTCCTCTTGGATATGAAAATGTCTATTATCTAACAAGCATAGATTGTATGCTAATATTACTTCAAACTAATCAATGGAAAGTATTATAAACCCTTTCCATGAACATATGCAATGCCTTGGAAATCTAGAAACCAGTTTTTTTCAACATTTTCTAAAGTTCTCACAAATAACTTCATGATGGCATCCTCATGATCTATTTGATAGTCATCTATCAAATTAATGAAACTTTGCAAATGCTCTAATGCTGATTCAGACTTCTCAGCATTGAATCTTGGTATTTTATCTATAATTTTAGATGGAATAACATTTGAGTAACCATTAATGTCATTGAAATCAGGGGGTCTATATCTTTTAGTGTTAAAACCTCTTTGAAAACCTAGCTAGGGTTGATCACAAACCATGGGTTCACTGGGAACCATATAAGGGTGCATATATTGGTGCATTTTGATACACCTTTTCAAACATCAAATATCAACTCTACAGTTGATCATTCACTGCCCTATTTCTAGCTTTCATTAGAATACTACAATGCATAACTCAAATGCATGTACACCTAAGATCTATTTAGTGGGAATATTTCAAGAACAATCATACTTCATAATGCATAGGCTGTAAATTATAACTCAGAAGTATGCAAATTCAGTATTACTATCCTTCCCTTTCTTAGTTCTATTTAACTCAATAGGGAACCAAAGTTTTTCAAGACTTTCAAATATGGTTTTCAAACAAAAAATTTCTTGAAAACCAAAAGTGAAGAATACCTGGATATGTTCAGCTGCTGCAAATTCTTCTTCTTGACTAGAAACATTTGTAGATCTAAAACTTTATTCACATCTTCATCGGGTTCTTTTGACAGAGTCACCACCTCTCTTCACATAGGACTGAACTTCAAGAAGTATGAAGCTCTTTCGAGGATAAATCCCCTTCTGATTTCCTCTCATTAGTAGAGCACCACATATCATGAAAGTTTCATGTTTATTGCAACAATTTATTTCTCCTGGTATGAATTCCTTCAATATTTGAACCAAATGTTCAGATTAAAAAATAATATGACTGTGAAATATCATTCTGCAACTGGAGATTTAAAGTTCTCCCTAGCAGAGTCGCCAATCTATTGGTGACACGGATGGGAAAATATGATTCCATAATATTCAAATCTCTGGTTACAAACTATTTTAAAACTTCATTAACTCTCAAGGCTAGGTGATCTTCTATCAGATATCTTTCAAAATTCTCCCCAGCAGAGTCACCAATCTATTAGTTTCCCAAATCAATAGATCAACTAAATCCTATAAGTAAGCCATGCTTCATGCTCAGACTCAAAGGTGGATTTGGCCAACTAATAGGAAATGAGATTTGAACACATTTCCCCTACACTTCAGGCTCTGTAGGACCTAGAGGGGTGACCCTTTTAGTAATAGCTAAAGATTCATACACACATTCAATGGGGTATTTCTTAATAGATAATGCTCTCACAAGAATATGCCAAGAAACATGAAATATCACTCAACATTGGCTAAGACATTGGGTGAATTTCATTAACCAGCATGGAGAACATGGTAGATACAAATAACCCATAAAACATTAAAAAAATAAAAAATGAATGGTTTGTTTAGATTTTATGATTTGGGACCAAATTGAAAATAGAAGATGCAAAAGGCTCAACCAGTGCCAAGAGAAGGGCTCCAAAGTCATAACCAACATTTCATCCTACAATGTTAAACATGTTTTTAATGTCTTTAAAAATGTTATCACATTATGATAACAAGACCACTCAATCTTTATCAAATGGCCATTCTTATAAATCCACATGGAAACACAATACTCCTGTTACATTCATTAAAGCAATTACTCTATTCTTTGAATAGAAGGCAATAATAAATGCAACTCAAATGCAAAAAATGTGCATGAAAAAACCCAAGTAATCTTTGATTATTGAATTCAAAAGAGAATTACATCTTAGCCATGGAGACAGTCACAAAATAAAATATTCATGCATAATTATAAACACAAAAAAACCTTAGAATAATGGCTAACAGTTATATTTCACCCTAACTTTATAATTTATCCATAGATTATGTCTACCTTGTAGAAATTTTAGAAAATGGAACCCCCAAAGAATGAGAAAGAAAGAGAATAAAAAGAAGAAACAACCCTAAGATCCATCTATGTAAGGCACCTGGATCCTTCATCTTCCATTGATCTGCAATAAGAAACTAGAAAAGTCTTCTCTCTTCTCTCCTTATTTTACCCCAGCAGTTAAAATTATCTGTTTGAGAAAAACCACTTCTCTTTTTCTACCAATTTTCAGCACTTTTTCCTCTGTATTTTGCTCATATTCACTTGATTTTGCAATAGAAAATTACCCCTCTTCGTGAACTACCCACACCTCCATTTATCATGCCCTGCAAAAGGAAATATGATGCTCAGTCTATTTTACCCAACAACGTGAAAACTCTATTTTCCTTCTCTTGAAAACTCATTTCATTTGTGCTTTTGTTTTGCTATAGCATTTCATATTTCACCTCCTAGCAAAGAAAACCTTTTATACAGTTTATATTTTATTCACTTTATAAAATTATTTCCCATGCCATTTTACATTGCATGTCATTTAAAATATTTCTCTTTTAAAATAATGAGGGCTTTGGGATATTTTACAACGGGCCACTAAAATATTTTTCTTGTGCTTTACATTGTCATATTTTAAAATCTAACCTTTAAAAAGTTAAAACCCCACATTTAGCACCAAAATAAAACAAAATTTTATTGGGCCCACATTGCTTTTAAAATTTTTACTAAGGCTAATGAATATATCTCCCATGCATCCTTCAAATATTTTACCAACAATGTTTAAATTACCCTCAAATACTTAAGCAATTCCTTTTAAAAAATTTGAACCAGGCCCACCATAGTCTCCCCACGCACCCTACAGCCTCCTGCTAGCATCATCAAACAATCCTACAGGGTTTGCAGGATTTGGTGGAGATTAATCCATGTCAACCATCCTTTGAAGGCCATTGATATAGGCTACCCTAATTCTGTTGCTCTTTTGTTTGTTTGTTTCCTCTTCCTTAGCCTGGACAATGGCTGCCCCATGTGCAACAAACATCTCCTCAAACAATTTTGATACATTTTCACTGCAAGCACTAGCCACCCTTCCTCCTTCATTTGGTGTGGTGGTGCCCCATCTACAACAACATTTCCATGTATTTATGTCAAAATTTTCAGCACATTTCTCCTATCTCCCAAGATGTGTAACCTCACCCTCGATTCCCTGCACTCATTCAAACAATTACACACTTATTTGAGGTGCTTTTATCCATATTAAATGCCTCTCATTCAGACAAGGTGTGATTGGATCTCGCTCAGGCCAAAGCCATGGTTGTAAGACATTTATTGGTCTCTGTTAACACTTCACATACTCCATTGAGCCCTCTCAAGATATGTTGACTATTAATTGAAACCTTCCAATGCTCTGTGTAAAAATTTCCATTGCACCATCAAGATTTATTCCCTTTCAGCGAGCATAATGGTACCCTTATTAGCAATACAAACATTTCCTAGACTCTATGCCACACCCCAAAATATGGTTTGAGCTCTTTAAAAATGTTTTGACTCATTCTTGGATTTCTCCTTTCACTATGTAGAGCTTCCAAATAATCCCCTTTACAAGATAAAAAAAGCATTTGTTTTACATTTCTTATATGGATCTTCTTCTTCTTCCAATCATTTGACTTATTGAATTATTTGTTATTGATCCTTGCACAAGGATTTATCCTTAGTGACATAGAGATACTAGGCATGGTTGCATTTGATGAGATATTCTAAAGCTTTTATTAGAGCTACTTTTATCCTTGCTAATAAAAAATGTCCAATGGAGTGTATTTTTCAACTTTCAGGAACATATTTGCTTTAGAGAAAATTATATAATTGGGAGACATAGAGTATGAGCTATCCATCATAACACTATCAACCCAACTACCTTTGAAGATGTTTTGTAATTGGAAACCAATTCATTGACATGAATGCTAGTTGTATCAAACTTTATTTTCTGCTTGTTCAAATCATTTGTTTTGTCACATGGCTGTAAAACATGAATATGAATCCACATTACCAAGAAACTTGATAATGTTGACCCTATAAGAATGATTTTCTTTCTCATTATTATGTGGTTTTTCAAACAACCAAGCAAGATTGAATCGTGTTGTGTCCTTATCCCATGGTAAATCAAGTGCAACACCACCTTCTTCATGATTGTTTTCTTATGGACATGGCTGCCCTCAGAAGCTTGAACTATGCCCACCTCTTAATCCATGTACCTAAACAGAAAATGGACCTTGCTCTGCATTTAAACTCTTGAAGGAAATTATGTTTGTACACCCTTCCATATGCTTGAATTGAAAACAATTTACTTGAAGTGATTGCCACAATGCACACACTTACAATTTCACAACTTGTGCATAGCATGTCGAGTCCCCATGTGGGCCCAACTATTTTTTTTTTTGGTTTTCAAATAATTTTTTTCCTTGAATTGACTTGAGGTTGCTTCTGACTACATCTGAGGTGAAAATATGAACTAGGTTGTCATTAAAATTTTCTTTCTAGCATATTTTCAAAGTGGTCAAAACTAGTCCAGTAGCTTCCAGAATCACCCTGGAAAACTAGCCAAACAACCTCCTGAAGCTATGAAAATTCATAGGCATGTAGATATTTGAACCAAAAACACAATGAAACAAATGATCTAGTAAAAGAGATTTTGATTTTCAAGATATACAATATCAAAGTGGCTTAGTCAGACTTTTCTGCAACTACACCTATCAAAAACCAATTAGGGCTCGCCAAGTCACCTCCTCAAAAAAATATAAAATCACCTTCTGGGAAGCTACAACTAGAAACATTAGATTATTTATTCCATTGAGTACGTTTGCAAGAGGTATTTCCTTGGATCAAAATTATTCATGATATATTAGGGGTCAAAGTTGACTACCTTGAAACATTCCAGAAATGCAAATGTAAAAGCAAGACAAACTGCATTTGCTTTTGATCTTGAAAAAATATCAAATCTGATCATGAGGCTCTAAAACCGGACCAAGGAATATGGGGGGGACACAAGGAAACAATAAATTTGTCCTGAAAATCATCTAGCTATGAAATATTAGCTTGAACAAGAGGCCACTTCACATGATTGAGAGTTTGCAAACATCCAAATAGTCCTAGAACCCTCTAGCTTTGCATTTCAAAACCTTGTCAAAACTCATCATGAGAAGCTGAAATTCGACATGGGTATGTGTAGGATCATGATGGGCCAAAAAGTGGTGATATGTAAGTGTTATGATGGCCCATGTGACTGACAACATTTTTTTTACCCAAATTTGATAAAACAAAAGGGTTTTTAAAGGAGATTCTCAGCTTTCCACCAATATAAATTATGCTTTACTTTGAATTTAATAAATAATAATTATTCATTTTCTATTTGAATTATGACTAAAGTCCTAATTGATAGGCTAATTGAAAAACATCTATAACTTTCAAATGGTATCACATATTTTGAATCTGAAACATGCATCACATTCTATGATTTTCATACTATAGGATTATAAAAAATGAATTTCATGAAGTTTTGACCAAGTTAAGGTGGTCAGACATACGAGTTTTTATATTTTTTAAAATTTGTAATAAAAATCATAATTAATTATTTACTTAGAAAAAATTATAAAAAAATATGCATCACATCGCGACATGAGTCCTCTACTTTTATCTAAAATCTTATCAAAAAATATTATCATTTTATTGTGGTTAGGGTGGTCAAACAAACACCTACTTCTTATTTTTCCTTGAAATTTAAGTACCACTACATTGAAATTTCAAATTTTCACCAAATAGATTTAAAAAAGAAAAATCCTAGTGGTTTAGAAACTACATTAAATTTGATACAAATTCTATTCTTACATATTTTTAAAATAATATAGATAATTTATTCATGTTTTTACGTCAAGATTCCTAACTCTGATTTTCTAAATTTTTCGCCACTTAAGGGCCTATTTTTTCCATGATGATCCTGCACATACCCACATACATGCACACATATTTCAAATGAATATCCCCATGAAGGGGTTTGGCATGAAAATCAATTGGCTCCAAGTTATGACCCTCCAAAGTAGGTCAATGGGGCCAAATTTTTAGGGGCACTTCTGGGTATGCAAGGAAATATTTTTCATTATGGGCACTTCAAATTTGCAAATTTGAAGGTGCCAACAATATCTTTTTAATTTCCATTTCCAACTCCACCTCCATCATCATGCATATAAAATATAATATCAATATTCTTGATGAATATTATTTACAAATTATATTCTAATTAAACTGTACAATATTAAGGACACTTTAAAAGAGTGTTAGCGATACATAAAATATACATATATTTATAAAGTAAATGACACCTTAATCCTAGTAAAGGATGTTAGGATCTCACCCTTGGATGCTACTATAGATGATTATGTTAATGTATATATATTACAAAGGAGTAACCAATATTATAGGAGATAGGAGAGGAGTATCATTTGTGTATGGGTGTACTAGAGTCGAAACATTTTTATTTAGTGAAAATATCTTCATTTACATCTATAATTATATTATATCAATTTTAATAATTGATTTTTTTTATGACAGTATCCACATAGATAAAATTCACAAATCAACTTTACTTATCCTGAAAGAGAATTCAATTCCAATATAAATTTTAATTTCCTAAAGGATTTGATTGTCAATTATTGACTTACAAATTATCTCATTTTTTCATTGTGGATATTGTTCCTTAAAAAATTGACTTATAAAATTATTTTGAAGAATTAAAGGTGGAGGTGTTATAACATGAGCATAATTTGGCCTTGTACTGGCTGAGCCTAAGGCTCGATCACTCCAAGCCATAACACAAGTGCATTATAATGCACTTGCATTTTTTTCTTTTTCAAAAAAATTAAAGGCGTTGGCCACTTCTTGACCACCCATCTTTTTGCACCCGCTTGATCTCATTCCTTGATTTAGCATTGTTCTCATGAAGATTATTTGCATTAGCATCAGTAATAGGATGAGTAGGATCGATATGGTCATCCTTTGTAGCTCTCCAAACATCATACCCTAGCGAAGTAAGGTAGGTTTCCATCCTCACACTCCAAAAGGAATAGTTGCTTCCATAAAAAATGGTTCTTTAGAAGAGGAATCCTTTTGAGCCATATGTTCTAAACCAAGATCTACCTTTAGCTTTTAGGCTACACCAAGGAACTCAACTATGATACCAATTTTTAGAAGACATAGATATATTGAGAGGGGGGTGAATCAATATATCCCTCAATTTAATTCAATTCAATTTTAAAAATAAAAACTTATTACTACCTTAACTAGATAAAGCATTCAAAGAAAAAACACACAACCACAACACCAAATTTACATGAAAACCCTACAAGGGAAAAACAATGGTGAGAAAGCTTCTTGGAGCTATAGTCCAAATCTATCCTCACAAAAATGAAACAAGATTTAAAACATAGTTTTATGGATTCAACAAAATAATATTTACAACTTTGTGCCAATTATAACACTTACAAAAGGAGGTTACAACATTAGCATACAATAGTTGATGAATTCAGATGATCAACTGCCACCATAACAACTCTATTGCCTCTGTCTCACTGCCTTCAACACTCACTCACATACTTATAATTTCAACTCAAGTTACATTCAACACACTTTTTCTTTTGGCTCACTACCTCTAGCACTTCACTCACATACTTTTTCTTTCTATTGACTTCCTTCAACACTCACTTATACACTTCTACTTTTAGTTCATTTCCTTCAACCTCACTTATACACTTCTTCACATATTCACACACATTTTTCTTCCTTAGCTCACTACTTTTATCACATCTAACTTTAAAATAATTGAACACACAACATACCACCACACCACCTTGATAACATACTTGACCCTTCGATTTTATATTTTGCAAGCTTAAATTTTTTTTTATCCTTGTCGGTTAAACTAAAATGTGTAGACATGAAATGTGCAATGCCCAAAATAAGTTAGCTACAAAACATACATGGGAAGAAGAAATCAAATGCACTACAAGCCAAGAGATAATAAGGACCAATTTCACCTTTTTAGATAATCCAATGCTAATGCATGCAACAAAAAATTAGTGCAAACAACTCAATATTCCAAGTCATCCCAATGAACACTTAACCCTCAAAATATTAACTCCAAATCATAAGTGTTATTGGAGAGACTATATAAAATCATGCCAATCACACTAAAAGAATTATATAATTTTTAGAAATATTTATGCTAGAACAAGCAAACATACACTCAACCTTGTATCACTTGGAAGCCCAAAAAGTATAGTCTTAAGATAAAATATTGAAATCCTAACTTATGATACATCATAATTCCTATAAGAATTATATGATATTCATAAATATTTCCATGCCCTCCTTTTAAAAATTCATGCAACATTATGCTAGAGCAAGCAAATATACACTCAACCCTTTATCACTTGCAAGCCCAAAAAACATAGTCTTAAGATAAAATTTTGAAAACCTAACTTGTGATACATAATAATGCCTAAAAATTGACATGAAGAAATAGATAGACAATTTTAACTCATTCTCCAAACCACAAGGAAAAAACATGAATCGTAGAGAAATGTGGAATATTTCTCTGAACCTTATTGATAGTAACATCATAATCTTCACTTTACCAACCCTAGAAACATCTATGTTATCTTTCATGCACATGAATCAGGAACATACATACATCACACATTTCTCTTTCTAACATCCACACCATAAGGCTATATCTTCAAATGTAGAGGAATATGGAGAATTCTCTTAAGCATCTGTTGGAGCTTCTAAAATCCTGATGAATTTTTTCCTCTCCATGGATCTGGTTTGCCTCTTTGATAAACCCTTGTCCTCATAGGTGAGTAGGTTTTTATTCATGAGATCATGTGAATGTTATAAATTTTAGGTTGACCCACTCAGTCAATCATCGCCCCCTTTAACTCATCTCTCGAGCCATCTGGCATGTTAGTCTACCAGCCCCATTAGTCTGAAGAAATGGTCATCGCCTTCCCACCATATTAAGTCTTTTCCTAAGGTCGTGTTTTAAATTTAATATGGTGACTTATAACTTAAGTCACTAACCCTAGTGGTAACATCACTGTTGGCTTGACCAAGTCTATCCATTTAATGCTAACATTACGTGATGTGCAGATTTTAAGATTCGAAGATCAGGGAAAAGATCTCAACTGTACCCCACCAGCCTGCGGGAGTTAAGTACCGGCAAGATAAATCTAGTGAGGTTGGCGAGAAGAGGATGCGTGTCCATGTAAAGTTAGAGACCCACTCCCCACTACCGCTCCCAAGGTCCAGCATCTTAAATGAGTGGCTAAGATCAATTTGGCAGAATGATCTTCACCATTCCCTACTGGCTTGCTGGGTGAAAATGAATGATGGTTAAAACTAGCAAGATGAGTAAGATCTCAACACTTGTCTCAGTCTACTCGGTTGGTGGATCCCCACAAAGCGAAGATGTCATTCGACATGGATGAGAATGATTGGTTGCAAGCACATTAGCGAAGCACCACTGGAAATCAAAGGTAGTCAAACAAAATTTGGCTATCTAATCATCCATCAAGGCAAAAGATTGATAGATAGCATTCAAAGTTGGAAAAATAACATGTGAAAATCATTTCCACTCTGTGCAACTAGCCCACATTAATGGCTAACATCTTCCAGAGCAATTGAGTTGATCTCAATTCATGTGGAGATGCAAATGCTAGTAATCATGAAGAATATTCTACAAACTTCCATGCAAATGGGGAGTTAAACGGTGCCAACACATCTACCAACGAGCTTCCTAGGTTATGCATGTGTGTTAGGTATTAATTATGAACGTCATCGCTCCACACGATAAATATAGAAGGAACAACTGCTATTCAGGTCATCTACACTTAGCATTTAGAAGTGTGATTGATTAAGGAAAGGTAGTGTGAGCAATTATCATAGAATAAAATGAGAAAACTAGTAAGGAAGTCTACTCACTTGAGTTCCCTAAGGTATGGTTTTGATGCACCAGAAGCTGCTCCAACCATGGAGGCAAATATCTCCACTAAAATTCCCAGACTCACACCCAGTAGGTGCAGTTGAAGGCTACAATACGAGGATGATGCTACAAAAAGAGTGGATGACAAAGGAAAAGGCCCAGTGCAGTCTCTTACTGGAGCACAACGGAAGATCAGGTATGGGAATGGCTCCTATGGATGCCATCATTCACCCATCAACCTTATGAGCAACACCTCTAATAGTGACACTGAGACCAACTTTTCTTATGGTTGATATTTAGCTCTTTTGAATGATATTTTTCCCTCTGATGAGGAAGTGATATATGTTGTGCCATTGGTGGTTAAAACCACGAGTGGGCGAACTGGAATTGTGTTCAAAAAAGAAAAGAAAGAGGAGGAAGCCGAGGTGTCCTCTCCTCCTCTAGAAATGACTAGGAGTGGTCATGTGTATCATGGGCGTGGCACTAGTAATGGTGGGGTGACAGGTAACTAAGTATTTGATGTGTGTGGGGTCTAAAGTTTTGTGTTGATGGAATTTGCTAGGGTGGTCCTATTTTTTAAGTATGTGGTAGTCTTTGGCATTCAAAGTCAGTTGTGTGCCTTCACGGCATCTTGGTTACCTAGTTTTTTGTGGCATAGATGGTGACAAAGGGAGTCTTGGTGGAAATTTGATGCAGAGTGGCAGGGGAAGACAATCTCTTGAGAGCTTCTCTCAAATATGCTCAAATAAACTCCTTAATACACCATACAACTAATGAGAAAATTAAGCATTATTTTAACTCCACACACCCAAATACAATCAGGAGGCTTGGAAATGACTCATAATCTCTTAACATGGCTAAACTAAGCCAACAAACAAAACTTCTCACTTTGGAACACTCTTTCATCTATTGCTGCCATATTATGCCTTATAGCCCTTGTAGCCTTGTTTAATGGGACAGTCAACATAAAATCCTTCTAGTGAATGAAACCGGGCCAAATTCACTGCTTTTTGACACTTGATACTATCCTCCACAAACCCTCAAAACCACAAGTTTTTACTCCAACACAAGGGGCAACAAATGACATGTTTTCTAATGCTACAAGGAGGCATAAAAGACACTTTTCAAATGCAAGAATGGTTACCTTGGCACACCCCAACACCCCTAAGCCAATGAATGCATTCCTATACCTTCAATAAACTCATTCCAACTGTTCCCAAGCAACACAAAATAGAAAACTCACAAATCTTACCTCAAATCAGATTTCTGCAACAAATTTTGGCTTGTCACATAGAGATGCCAAGCCTAGAGTTGCTCAAAAGTTGCACCAGAAACCCTTCCATCCTCCAAGACCTTCAAGAACATAAAGTACATGATCTTCCTCGCCTTCCCACCAAAAATCAGCCCATGAGCAAGTGGAGAAGGCGAGTTATAAAGCTTTTTAGACCAAACCCAGATTTTGAGGGTTTTCCAGACCACTTTCAGTAAAACGCGAATATCTCTTTCAATTCTTAATGAAAAAGGCTCAAACCACCACCAAAAGAAAGGTAGTTCAATTATATATCAATCCATTATGGTCTTTAGCCTTTACAATACATAATAATTCCGTACCATGCATTTTAGCAGCAATTTTACACATAGAAAATGAAGGAAAACAGGGTTTCTTTTTATTCAAACTTTCTCCAAACTTCAAAATCAACATGCCTCGACCAAAAGAGGCCTATTTCAACCTTTGAAACCTCTTTCCAAATCCCTCCAACTGATTTTTGAATTGGTTGGATGTTGGAAACAACTAATTTTTAAAATATTCCAAACTAGACTCCTAATTGCCTAGTTAAGGCAATTTATACTACTCTCAAGAAGCCCACTTACAATAAACATTTAAAAGGTGTTAAAACATCACAAAACACATCAAAAACATCAAGGAGACTCCCCTCAAATACCTAGTTGCACCAAGGCATCTTAATTCCTTAAATTGCTTAGATGCACCAAGTTCACATGGTGAGGAAGGAGACCTTGTTCTTACAACTAGACTTGACTTCAAACCCAAAACTTGTTACAAAACATGAAATATGGTTCTTGGAACCTTATTGCATCCCAAACTTCTTGACAACACATAAAAAAAAAAACAAACAATACCTCCAAGAGGCATGGAGACCCCAAGGTGCTCCCAATTACATTATTATTGGTCTTTTTTTTAGACCTTATTAAGCCTAAATAAGCACAAAACATTCTTATTCCATCCTAGAATTCATTGTCATCATGAAATTTGTTTAACCTTCAAGGACTCTTTTCCCTTTCATTCCAAGGTGTAGGTTCCCCTGCACCATACACCCCCCCATAGGAAAACTCTTGTCCCGAGAGTAAAATCTGGCTCTTTGTCTCCACATTGCTGCTCCATGCATATCCAGACCTGCTACTTGCCTTTTCCTCACACCTGGATCAAAATTTGATATCCTCCTAGCCCTTATACCTGCAAACAAACAAGGGTTAGAAACATAGTGTTCTACCTTCTTCCTTGTTCCATCTCCACACTTGTATCCATGCATTTTTTCTTGCATAATCTGCCCTCTCTTCACTGTCATCAGACCTTTGCACCTTTGTTCCACTTGTTCTTTCCTCACTGTGATTAGACCTTGTTCACTGTTTTATCAGACTCACCAGCCCTTATGCTTGCAAAGTTCACATGTTTATCACCATAGCTCATGCTTATAGGACAAACAATGGTCCCCACAATAAGCTCTTCCTGTTTTCCAAACACTTCACTCAGTCTTCCATACTTATGCACTTTCCTATCAGCATTCTCCTTGACTGTATCAGACTTTGATGCGAATTTATCACTTACTCCTTGGAAAACTAAACTCCTTACTGTCCTCCCATCATTCAGCTTAACAAGATCAGACTTAGGCAAGAGTGCTTTCTCTGCCCTTTGCAAAAACAAACCTTCCATTGCCCTAACACTATTTGTAGATGCCTTCCATACTGTCACAACACCATCAACCTACTCCAAACGTGCAATCACATCAGACTTACTATTCTCAGGCCTTAAAGGCTCCTTCTTACCCAAAATGACAACTTTACTTTTTCCTTTATCTCTTGCACTACCTTGTAAAGGAGTTAGTTTAAAACTCTCACCATCTTTCCTTATTGTATAGGTATTTTCCCAACCATCATATAGGGTCTTTCTATCAAATTTCCATGGCCTTCCCAAAAGCAGATGACAACAGTCCATTGGAAAAATATCACATAGGACTCTATCCTTATACTCCCCAATCTGGAAATCCACATAGGCTTGTTCATTTACTATTAGACTTTGGCTATCATTGACCCAAGAAACTTTGTAAGGTGCAACATGTGGGATTCTTTCTAAACCCAATTTATCTACCATCTCCCTAGAAACCATATTATCTTGAGAGCCAGAATCAATTACAACTTGACATACCTTCCCTTTGCTTTTGCATGCTGTTCTAAAGAGACTCCTCCTTTGGCTCAGATCTTCTTCTTTTTGTCCCTGCAGCAAGGTCCTTCTTACCATGAGTGTTTCCCCTATTTCTGGATCTGCAGGTCTGCTTGGTGAACTCACACTCTCTTCTTCATCTCCTTGCACATATTGAACTCTTTTATCACCTTTCCTTTCACTCCCACTTGCACTAGTACTAAACCTTTCAGGACACTTGAATGATGGGTGTCCAAACTCATTACACCTATAGCATCTTCCTGAGAACTCACCATAATCTCTTCTTGATCTAAAATTGCTTCTTCCTCCTCTCCATCCTCCTCTTGCTTCAGGAACTTGGTCCTTGTTCTTATCAGCATCTTCATGATCTTCTTTAGGTTGCCTTGATATTGAACTTGTACCTCTACCCCTAGATGTGTTGCCTCTTCCTCTTGCTGCCTTCTCTTGTCTTCTCTTCAATTTCTCTTCTGCCCTCATAGCCATTTGAAAGCATTGTTCAACTGATTTAGGTGCCAAAATGCTGATCTCATCTTGGATGTTATACCTCAAGCCATTCAAGTACCTAGCAACCATTTCATCTTCATCTTCTTCATGCTTAGTTCTTATGCTCAACTTATAAAATTCTTCAGTATATGATTGCACATCCAAATCTTTTTGTCTAAGATTTTGCAACTTTTTAAGCAATTGAACATTGTAATCACAAGGGAGAAATTTACCTTTCATTTTATCCTTCATCCTTTCCCATGAAATGATCTTGCTCTTTCCTTGTCTCTCCCTTTCCTCTTGCACAAAATTCCACCATACCAAGGCATGTCCCTTCAATCTTGTTTTGGCCCTCTTCACCTTAAGTCCTTCATCAACATCTTCACTATCAAAGTAGTTTTCCATAGCCCCAATCCAATCTAGGAGCTCTTCACTATCAAGTTTTCCTCCATACATAGGAACATCTATTTTGCCATGTCCCTCCTTCTTCACAGCCTTCAAAAGCTTGATTGTTCTTGCATCATCAGGGTCCATTTCCTCTTCTTCACCAACAGCTTCTTCTTCCTCTTCAGTTTCACTCACATCCTCTTCCACTCTATGCTTTTCCTTCCAAGTAGCCATCTCTCTTTTTAAGGCTTCTATCTCCATGTCATGAGTGTCAATTTTCCTTGCAACTACACTTCCTTTAAGTGGCATTTTCACAATCCTATCTCTTCACCAACCTGCAAAACCAATCTAAAAACAACACAAGATCTATTCCCTTGCTCTGATACCACTATGATGCAGAGTGGCAGGGGAAGACAATCTCTTGAGAGCTTCTCTCAAATATGCTCAAATAAACTCCTTAATACACCATACAACTAATGAGAAAATTAAGCATTATTTTAACTCCACACACCCAAATACAATCAGGAGGCTTGGAAATGACTCATAATCTCTTAACATGGCTAAACTAAGCCAACAAACAAAACTTCTCACTTTGGAACACTCTTTCATCTATTGCTGCCATATTATGCCTTATAGCCCTTGTAGCCTTGTCTAATGGGACAGTCAACATAAAATCCTTCTAGTGAATGAAATCGGTCCAAATTCACTGCTTTTTGACACTTGATACTATCCTCCACAAACCCTCAAAACCACAAGTTTTTACTCCAACACAAGGGGCAACAAATGACATGTTTTCTAATGCTACAAGGAGGCATAAAAGACACTTTTCAAATGCAAGAATGGTTACCTTCGCACACCCCAACACCCCTAAGCCAATGAATTCATTCCTATACCTTCAATAAACTCATTCCAACTATTCCCAAGCAACACAAAACAGAAAACTCACAAATCTTACCTCAAATCAGATTTCTGCAACAAATTTTGGCTTGTCACATAGAGATGCCAAGCCTAGAGTTGCTCAAAAGTTGCACCAGAAACCCTTCCATCCTCCAAGACCTTCAAGAACATAAATTACATGATCTTCCTCACCTTCCCATAAAAAATCAGCCCATGAGCAAGTGGAGAAGGTGAGTTATAAAGCTTTTTAGACCAAACCCAAATTTTGAGGGTTTTCCAGACCACTTTCAGTAAAACGAGAATATCTCTTTCAATTCTTAATGAAAAAGGCTCAAACCACCACCAAAAGAAAGGTAGTTCAATTATCTATCAATCCATTATGGTCTTTAGCCTGTACAGTACATAATAATTCTGTACCATGCATTTTAGCAGCAATTTTACACACAGAAAATGAAGGAAAATAGGGTTTCTTTTTATTCAAACTTTCTCCAAACTTCAAAATCAACATGCCTCGACCAAAAGAGGCCTATTTCAACCTTTGAAACCTCTTTCCAAATCCCTCCAACTGATTTTTGAATTAGTTGGATGTTGGAAACAACTAATTTTTAAAATATTCCAAACTAGACTCCTAATTGCCTAGTTAAGGCAATTTATACTACTCTCAAGAAGCCCACTTACAATAAACATTTAAAAGGTGTTAAAACACCACAAAACACATCAAAAACATCAAGGAGACTCCCCTCAAATACCTAGTTGCACCAAGGCATCTTAATTCCTTAAATTGCTTAGATGCACCAAGTTCACATGGTGAGGAAGGAGACCTTGTTCTTACAACTAGACTTGACTTCAAACCCAAAACTTGTTACAAAACATGAAATATGGTTCTTGGAACCTTATTGCATCCCAAAATTCTTGACAACACATAAAAAAAAACAAACAATACCTCCAAGAGGCATGGAGACCCCAAGGTGCTCCCAATTACATTATTATTGGTCTTTTTTTTAGACCTTATTAAGCCTAAATAAGCACAAAACATTCTTATTCCATCCTAGAATTCATTGTCATCATGAAATTTGTTGAACCTTCAAGGACTTTTTTCCCTTTCATTCCAAGGTGTAGGTTCCCCTGCACCAAAATTTGCATTTCCCTTCTCTAGCTATGGTTACATTTTGGCTTTCCCCAGTTTCACCATGCTCTGCAAATTTAACATGTGGGGGTTTTGAAATGCAAGTAAAATGCAATTGAGATTTGGATGAAATGAAAATATGTAATGAAGCTACATCTAAGCCTAAAGCTTGTCGCTTCCCTCATGCTATAAAAGGGAAACCATGACTCATTTTTCAAAAAAGAAAAAAAAGGTGGATGAAAACTTTGGCTAGGTTTTTGTCGAATGTATATGGATAGATAGGAATAGAATAGCTTGTTAGTTTTGAGCTTTATGAATGAACTCTTGCAACTAGCTTAAATTGTTTCACATATATGACTTAAATAGAAGAAAATATATAATTCTAATATATTTCTCTCCTTCTACAAGTCTTTGTGAATTTTGAATAGAAATATTAATGGTATCTTTATTCTACTTTGAGCATTTGTTCGAATGCATGTCTCTATTCTATGTTTTGATTCAAGCAATCAATTAAATACTTAAATGGGGCCATGAATTTATGTTCATTTTCAAAATATTTGATAAGTAGTGATGTATCATAAAATTTGAGCTCCATGATGCAAAGTATTGTGAGTGTAGTCCATTCCATTGAGTTATTGGGTCATCTTTGTTTTACTGGTTCTTGTATGTGTGACTCTATTTTTCCCAATAAATAAGACACTACCATGCTCCTTAATGGTTTACCTAAGGGTTTAATCAAACAATCATCTAGTGACCAACCTAAAGCTATGGTTTAAATTCATTAATTATAATGCTCATGTGCAGCAATTCTAATTAAGGGTGTCTTCATTTTGATGAATGGGTAGAAAATTACTTAGAAACAAGCCAATTTCATAGTGATTTTTGCATAATTATCCTTCATTCAAATTTTATCTATGTAATGATGTGTTCAACACAATAAAATCTTAAATGAACACACTAGGAATACCCTCCTTGGTGCCATAGAGCCTAAAGTGCAGAAGATCTCAATCATTGACTAGATCTTGTTAATTGGCCATTCATTTCAAGAGTCTTGAGTATAGGAATTGGCTATTCCTTAGAGATTTCTTAGGTACAGTGGAAAACACCAAAAAAATGGTGACTCTGCTGGGGAGAATTTGAGAAAATTATCATTGAAGAGTCTAGAAACAGCATCATATCATTTGCATAGAGTCATATTATTTGACATTCTAAATTTATTATATCTGAACACCTTCGTTCGAACAATTGAGAAGTTCTTGAAGCTGGAAAATATTTGTTGCAGCAAAGATTAAAGGACTTAAATGTGACTCCGCTGTTGGGGAAGACTCAGAACAAGATTTACTCTTGAAGAATATTCCTTTGTGAAAGGAGGTGGCGACTTTGTCTTAAGAACCAGTTGAATTTTGTAGAAGATTTCCGGACCTGTATGATTTGCAGTCAGGAAAAGATTAATAGCTGCTACAAAGTTTCCAGGTATTCTTGTAAATCTAAAGCAAGAATTATTTTGTTTCAAATAATTTTGTGAGAATTTTTCAAGGCCTGACATGAAAATGATTCCCTAATAAGTGATTTAGTACTAGATTAGGGAATATTTAGGAATTTTAGCATGCTTCATATGTAAGTTGAAATTTATGTAGTAGAGTGAAAGAAGCATGTCATATTGTAGATCTTAGGTAGCCTTTGTATTGGATACTTGTGCTAAGATCTGGGGGATTATATTTGTAAAAGGAATTGGAGTAGTGTTGTATAAATTGCATAAATATTTTAAAATTCCTTTTCAAGAATTAGGGGTGAGTTATCAATTCATGCCATTTGGTACAAATATGGACAAAAGCATACAAATCAAGCAGTCTTGGCCCCACCAGGATGGCTTCTTTACTGATAGGTATATGGCTATCAGCTTTGACAATATTTGTGGCTATCTAAATGTTATGCCACCCAAGATTAGGGATAAGATACCAAAGTTTAGTGGTGAAAAGTCTGAATCAACAAATAAACATCTACAAGAATTTGTAGATGTGATGGGTGATTATGAAATTGACTTTGAAGATGTGGTGATGAAATTTTTTGTGCAATCACTAAAGGGAGATGCAAGAGACTGGTTCACTTTTCTTCCTACTTCCTCTATACATTATTGGAATGAACTCAAAGTTGCTTTCATGGAGCAATTTGGTGAAAGGATCAACTCAAGTGTAGCAAGGAGAAAATTCATGGAAATCTCCAAAGATGGAGAAGAATTGGTCCCTGCCTTCAACCTTAGATTTGTTAAGGTTATAAGGGAAATTCCTAAATACATAAGGCCAAATGATGCAGAGTGCTTGGTTGTATATTTGGGAGCATTTGATAGAAAAATGAGTTTCTTGTTGAGGGACAAGGAACTAGTTACATTACAACAAGCTTACCAGGAAGCTGTGAATATTGAGAATAATCTGAAGTACTCAATTATGAAGACATCTGTAGTGACCAGTTCTACTAGTTCTAATAGTGTCCAGGCAATTCAACAAGGTCAATTAGAAAGTAAAAATGTTCATCAGGATGAGGATCCTTTAGATATTGTGCTTACATCATTTTCAAGAAGTTCAGAACAAGCATCAACCTCTAGCCAGCCATGCAGGGGAGGGATGGAATTGATGTTAGCTACTGGGAAATTGTATGAAATAAAGAGACATACAAATGAGGCACCATATGACTTGTTTTCAAGATTCTAAGATATTTTGATAGAGATTCCCATGGGGCTTAAGCCTAATGAATTAATGTGTATCAACCTATTTTGTGAAGCCTACACACTAGGATCAATGCAATGTCCTAAAGATGTGAAACCTCAAAGCATTGATCAAGTAGTAGATTGGATAAGTATGGTCAAAGAGGTCGAGTATGGTCAAATGTATCCCATTGTTCCTCATAATGTGGATAATGACTATCACAGTGAGGAGAGACAAAGATCAATGTTAACAGATCAATAAGAAGCATCAGTGTCTAGACAATTAGCTATTGAGTGTTGTCATTTCACAGACAGTCTAGAGACAGATGCACCTAGTCGTGATGAGTTTGAAGAAACAAAATGTGAGTTCATGGAGGTCATATCTCACTACTTCCCTCCAGATATCTTGAGCCACGAGTTTGTGTAGGAAATGCATGAAATTGCACGAATGGATTATGTTGGGATCCATCTTGTGTCACCTAGTAATAGGGTTACACCTTGTGTTTATGACAAGGCACAAGTAAGGAATCAAAGAGGTGAAGTTAAGTATGAACAATCTTTAGTTGAATATGATTCCTCTTATGAATTAGAGATAGAATCCATGGCTTCTAGTGATGGGTATGTTAATATCCTTGAGGGGATTTTCTTTCTTGGTAGTGAACAATTTTCCTCATGTGAGGAATTTTTGGAACATGGATCAATTGCTAGAAACACAAGTGATGAAGAGGATAGTGAATGTGCTTCTCTTTGCTCCTCAAGTGATTACATTGATTTTGAGTGCTTGGAAGACCTAGGTCAAGGGTTTTTTCATGATGTAGATGATGAGATACATCCAATTATGTCCAAGATATGGAAAAAATATTTATTTGATGAGCCTACACCTGACATTGAGGATATAAATAAAGATGTTTATTAGTGTAGGAATAATCCTCTGTTTGAGGACAAATCTAAGGAATTCTTACCAGACATTATTAATACACATGTTACAGAGAACATATACAGGTGCCAAGGTGATAATGCATTTGAAAATGTTGGCCTTGATTTCATAATCTATCAATTGAAAGGGAAATCTAGTGGCACAGATATGGTGAGGATTGTCTTCCAACATGGGGTTGAACAAGTGGTCTATGATGAGCATTTTGAAAATGGTTCATGTTTGCTGGCACTTAGGGATGGTAATGTCTCATGTATTGAAGATAACTGTGATGACAATATTAGATGTGACATTGTTGATAATGGATATATGGGTGCTTCTAATTTTTCTATTGCAGTGACAAATAATGTGTTCAAGAAGGGGTTTGAATTACCACCAGCATATGATATACATTGCAATAAGGGGCAAGATAAGGAGGGGAATTTTCTCTTCAGTGATCAAAGAACTAATCAGGTTCAATGCATTAGTGTTCCAGTGACATCATGTCATGTTGAAGAGGAGCATCATATTGATTTGGCACATATATCCAATCCACATGATGAGCAGTATGAAAATGTAGATAACCAAGGGAATTGTGCTGGTCAGTATGAGGTTGCAGTTGAGTTTTTTGTAGAAACTCCTTATCCTCTAGATATGATTATGGAATTCCTTTCACCCACCAAAGATAATGTTGATGAAAGGTACATAAAGGGTATGTATGGTCCTATTTTCCATTTTCCCGATCTTATGAAAGAATTCCCATATGTAAGCCATAGTGCTTATGAAGTTTTCAAATTTGATGAACAACTTGGGTGTCATACTATACCCCATCATGGTGCAGAATATCAAAGTTTTATTTTTTCAATAAAATTTGATGAATCCATGATGGGAAAGGATGATTCTAGTAGTGCTATCTCAAGTATTATGGGAAATATTGATTGTGATGAGGTTAGACACCTAGAATTGCACAATATTCATGAAAATCCAATGTTGGTGAAACAGGCTAAGGTGTTTGACAGAGGAAAAAACACATCCCTAAGTTTTAGGGGTCGTGGGCCTCCAATTTAAGGATTGAAGAAAATGGTTCATATGAGGCTTTTGAAATGAATTGCAATGTATAGTTCTGTAAATTGTGTATATAGGGTTTGGGTTTTCCTTGTTGTGTCTACTTGCCTTGTCTGGGTAAGCCCTTCTTTTGGCCTTCTACTCTAGTCTACTTCAGCTGAAGATTTTTTTCTTGCCATGCCCACTAGGGGTATGCATCCCTGAGCATGAGCTGTTGTTGGAGCTTCTAAATATCTTGATGGATTTTTTCCTCTCCATGGATTTGGGCTGCCTCTTTGATAAACCATTGTCCTCATTGGTGAGTAGAGTTTTATTCATGAAAGTATTTGAATGTTTTAATTTTAGGTTGACCTATTCAGTTAGTCATTGGCCCCTTTAAGTCATCTCTCGATCCATCTGACATGTCAGTCTACCAACCCCATTAGTCTAAAGAATCAGTCACTGCCTTCCCACCATAATAAGTCTTTTCCTAAGGTTAGGTTTTTAAATTTAATCAAGTGACTTATGCCTTAAGTCACTAACCCCAGTGGTCACATCGCCATTGGCTTGACCAAGCCCATCCATTTAATGCTAACATTATGTGATGTGCAGATTTCAAGATTCGAAGATTAGGGAAAAGATCTCAACCGTACCCCGCCAGCCCGCGAGAGTTAAGTATGAGCAAGATAAATGCAGCGAGGTTGGCAAGAAGAGGACACATTTCCATGTAAAGTGTGGGACCCACTCCCCACTACCGCTCCCAAGGCCTAACATCTTCAACGAGCGACTGCGATCAATTTGGTTGAACGATCTTCACCATTCCTCGCTGGCTCACTGGGTGAAAATGAACAATGGTTAAAACTAGTGAGATCAATGAGATCTTGACACATGTATCAGTCTACTCGTTGGTGGAGCCCCACACAGTGAAGATGTCATTTGACATTCATGAGAATGATTGGTTGTGAGCACATCAGTAAAGCACCACTAGAAATCAAAGGTAGTCAAATAGAGGTTGGTTGTCTGATCATCCATCAAGGAAAAAGATCAACAAATAACATTCAAAGTTGGAAAAAATAACATGTGACGATTGTTTCTACTCTATGCAACCATCCCACATTAATGGCTAACATCCTACAGAGTGATTGAGTTGATCTCAATTTGTGTGGAGATGAAAGTGCTTGTAATCATGAAGAATAGTCTACAGACTTCCATGCAAATGGGGAATTAAATAGTCCCAGTACATCTACCAACAAGCTCCCTAGGTTATGCATGCATGTTAGGTATTGATAATGAACATCATCGCTCCACACAATAAATATAGAAGGAAAAATTGCTATTCAGGTCATTTACACTTAGCATTTAATAGTGTGATTGATTAAGGCAAGGTAGTGTGAGCAATTATCAAAGAAGAAAATGAGAAAACTAGTAAGGAAGTCTACTTGCTTGAGTTCCCTGAGGTCTGGTTTTGATGCACTAGAAGTTGCTCAAGCCATGGAGGAAAATATCTCTACTAAAAATCCCAGACTCACACCCAGTAGGTACAGTCAAAGGCTACAATTCCAGGATGATGTTGTAAGAAAAGAAGATGACAAAGGAAAAGGCCCAATACGGTCTCTTACTAGAGCACAATAGAAGATCAGGTATGGGTGTGGCTCCTATGGACGCCAACATTCTCCCATCAACCTTACGAGCAGTGCCTCTGATAGTGACACCAAGACCAACTCTGCTTGCTCTTGGTATTTAGCTCTTTTGAATGATGATCTGCCCTTTGATGAGGAAGTGATATTTGTTATGCCATTGGCAGTTAAAACCTCAAGTGGGTGAACTAGAACCATGTTGAACAAAGAAAAGAAAGAGGAGGAAGCCGAGGTGTCCTCTCCTCCTCTAGAAATGACTAGGAGTGGTTGTGTGTATTGCAAGCATGGCATTGGTAAAGGTGGGGTGACGAGTAATTAAGTATTTGATGTGTGGGGTCTAAAGTTTTGTGTTGAAGGAATTTGTTGGGGTGGTCATGTGTTTTGTGTATGTGGCACTCTTTGGTATTCAACATCGGTTGTGTTCCTTCATGGCATCTTGGTTACCTAATTCATTGTGGCACAGATGGAGACAAAGGGATTCTTGGTGGAAATTTTCATTTCCCTTCTCTGGTGGCAGTTACGTTTTGGCTTTCCATAGTTGCACCATGCTCTGCAAATTTAGTATGTGGGGGTTTTGAAATGCAAGTAAAATGCAGTTGATATTTGAATGAAATAAAAATATGTAATGAAGCTACATCTGAGCTCGAACCTTGTCACTTTCCTTGTGCTATAAAAAGGAAACCATGGCTCATTTTGCAAAAAAGAAAAAAAAGGGGGATGAAAACTCTGGCTAGGTTTTTGTCGAATGTATATGGATAGATAGGAATAGAATAGCTTGTTAGTTTTGAGCTTTATGAATGAACTCTTGCAACTAGCTTAAATTGTTTCACATATATGACTTAAATACAAGAAAAGATATAATTCTGATATATTTCTCTCCTTTTGCAAGTCTATGTGAATTTTGAATAGAAATATTAATGGTATCTTTATTCTACTTTGAGCATTTGGTTGAATGCATGTCTCTGTTCTTTGTTTTGATTCAAGAAATCAATTAAATACTTAAATGGGGCCATGAATTTATGTTCATTTGCAAAGGATTTGATAAGTAGTGTTGTATCAGAAATTTTGAGCACCATGATTCAAAGTATTGTGAGAGTAGTCCATTCCATTGAGTTATTGGGTCATCTTTGTTTTACTGGTTCTTGTATGTGTGACTCTATTTTTCCCAATACATAAGACACTGATTTTTTCCTTAATGGTTTACCTAAGGGGTTAATCAAACAATCGTCTAGTGACCAACCTAAAGCTAGGGTTTAAATTCATTTAAAATTCATTAATTCCAATTTTCATGTGCAAGAATTCTCAATAAGGGTGTCTTCATTTTGATGAATGGGTAGAAAATTACTTAGAAACAAGCCAATTTCATAGTTATTGTTGCATAATTATCCTTCATTCAAATTTGATATGTGTAATGATGTGTTCAACATAGAAAAATATTAAATGAACACACTAGGAATACCCTCCTTGGTCCCATAGAGCCTAAAGTGCAAAAGATCTATCATTGACTAGATCTTGTTAGTTGGCCAATATTCATTTCAAGAGTCTTGAGTATAGGAATTGGCTATTCCTTAGAGATTTCTTAGGTGTATTGGAAAACACCAACAATATCTTCAATACAAGTTCTTAAGTCATTGACTTCACAAAAATCTTTCATAAATTTTTAACATCTTATGCATTGTTTTACATCAAAAGATAATTAATATAACTTTCACAACATTATTCACTTATACATGAGCAACATGAGATGTAAAAAAACTATGTACAACAAGCTCATAAAATCCATCATCATGTTCAACACTTTTGATCAATAGAATGATTACATCATATGCAACCATCGACATACTACCATATTGTTGACATCAATGACAACACCTGGAACAACCTGTTGATGGGTTTTTTATGCACTTCTCAACACAGGTAATTGATAGGTGCATCACCTCTCTTGAAATATAATATTCCATAATAAAATTGCAGAACACTATCCCAAGGTCTCTAATTTCAGGTCTTGATAGTGCTTGGAATACCTCAATTGATTCATGTGATTTGCTAGAATCACAAGGCAGACTTACAGATCAGTTACAAGGTGTGGGAAGTTTGGTCTACAGATGGAGTTCTTAGGATGTAGAAATGGTTTCTTAGTTGTTGCAAGTTCAAACAATAGTCTTGAACTCCTATTCAACTTTATATTTGGCTTTATAATGTGCAATGAATCTTGTTCAAAGTCACTACTAAAAAAATGTCAAAATAGTAGGGAAGAGAGAAAGTTCCTAGACCTGAAACTAGCAATGAACATTGATAATGGAGGACCCTACTGTGGAAAACCTTCCTGAAATTGAGTTCCACTTAACCAGATTAATTCACAGTATCATGAAACTAGTGAAATCTTCTAAGGGCTATATATTTTCAACCATTCATTCACCATTAGCATGAATAAAATATAGAAATTTAGTGCAGGTTTCAATTTATGCCCATACTAACTTTACACAACTATTTATCATCAATAAACAAAAAAAAGTATAGACAAGGAACGTTGCCCACACACAACAAAATTCTTCAATATCAATGCACAACATTAACTAACTTACTAATAACTTGCAAAACTCATAAAAAATAAAGTAAATCTATTTATATCCACTAACTATGAGAAGAAGAATCATGCAACATGAAGTTGGAACTCAAGAATCCACCAAATCAAGGAATTTCTATTAACATTCTAGTAGCATGTCTTTACAACAACTCAACTCTCTATTAAAAATGAGAGGAGACCCTCTATTTATAGTGTCCAAAAAGAAAAATGAATGGCCAAGATTTAATCTTATTTTGTGGCCATGTTTCACTAAAAATTAGGGTTTCATGTACTCGAAATATTTTGTAATATAAAATTACATTTTTTCATTTAGCCTATTTTGTCCTCTAGTGAGCAACATTGTAGCTCTTTTGTCTTGTAGCTGATTGCCTTGATGTAGCTACTTTATGAGGAATTCATCATCAATAATCAGGTTTCACTCTTTCTTCTTTGCAGAGGAATATTCCATGAACCTTCCAATCAATTCCTAGAGCTTGTTCCACTCCATTATATCCGACTAGAGCACTTGGAAGTTTAACCTCCTAGATTTTCCCATGATCTCATCCTAGTCCTTGTCACACTTTTACATATTTTTTATCACCTGCTCAGATTGAGTGAAGGATCGTGCAACAAAACCCATGAAATTGGGCATTAGTGCATCTGTGGTCCCTTTTTCCATCTTCTTATGAAAGTATGGATTTATCTTCTCCGGGTCTAACTCAACAACGGGCATATCAAAATTTGTCATTAATCTCAGATATTCTTTACAGGTCATCCTAATTTACTTGACACAACAAATACCAGGCTCTACCTCACGAAGCACTCATTCCAATACTTCTTTTTAGTTGTCCAAGTCTAGTTTCCACATCTCCATGAGCCAGTGATCATCTTCTTCCAAAGAAAACTCCTCCCAAGATTTATCAAGTATCTTGAGGATAGCCTAAAGTTTGGGGTATGTGATCCTGTATAATTATGGGAATTCATTGCAGAATTTCTTTATTCCCTCAAGTAGCTTTTGCACCTCTAGGAACTTGTTTGTTGTCCTGATAGCATGGCTGATGCCCATGTTTCCATTGTAGAGGACCTATTGGATCCAATCCTTTGTGGCCCTCATCCAATTCTTTATTCTCTCCAAATTTCAATGTGGTCCTTGGAAAATAGTTGTGGTGGCACTGATGATGTGGTGGGGAACTCCTCAACTAATGACAATTGTTGAATGTAGGCTATCAAGTCTACCACTTGTGCCTTTAGCTCCTCCTTAGAGGTCTTGTCTTTATGCATTTGGTGCACAATAGTGGTGACATATCCTTGAAGATGATCGATCTTCTGTTCTCTTATTGTTGTTCCTAAATCAAGGGTAGAAATATTATAGTTGAACCCTTCTTCTCCCACCATCGGGGTGGCTATCTGCACTGACCTAGATCTGGATGCATCCATCGTCAGGTGGGATCTGACCTTTGGATTCTTTTCTTTCTTTGTATTTATTTGTTCTCAAGCCAAGATGGCTTCAAACCTCACCTTTGAATCCATTGGGGTTGGGGTTTTCTTCTCTAATTGCTTCTCGAGCCATTCGAGCATCTAAGATTCCTCTTTTGGTTATTCCTAATCACCTTCTTTGTCATGGGTGTGTTGGATTTACATTTCTTTATCACTTGGAGCTTCCTTCTTTGTCCTTTCTTCTTCCTCATTGAAATCTTGAATGACTATAGTTTTTTTACTTGGGGATTCGGTGGCTACATGCTCTTTGGGACTATCCTTCCCTTCAGTGGTTTTATCTTTTTCCTCTCTCCCATGCTCATCTTCTTGATGATGCTCCATTTATGGGCTCTTTATTGTTTTGACTTCCTCTTTAGGCTTATCCTCTTCTTTTTCTTCCTTTTCCTTTTCTTCTTTCTCTTTAGAAAGAGGCATCTCTTTATCATGCTTGGGGCTTTCATCTTGTTCCCTGGTTGGAGGCTCAATGTCTTCCTCCCTTTTCTCATCTGTATTCCTCTCTTCATTGGAGAGATACTATTCAATTTCCTCTCCAATGCCCTTAGTTTTTGAACCAACTCTTCCTCAAGCTCTGGGTCAAAATTTTCCATAATATAGTTTGTGCATAGCTCCTTGATGTCTTCTTCAGATGATTGCATTTCTAACTCCTCTTCTTCATCCATCACTTTATCAATCACTAGATGTTGGTACTTGGGGTGCTCATGGTAGTCATCTACTTCTTCTTCCATCTCCTTGTTAACTTCCCTCTCCTGCCTCTCCAACTCTTTTGATATTTGCATTGTTTCCTCCATTTTGGGTGGTTTAGTTGGAGGAGAAGGGATGGGGAGATTAGCAACAACCTATGCGAAGGAAGCCTGTATTGTTGGGTTCATTAATACCCCAGACAACTCTAGTGGGATATTTTGCATGTGTTGAACGAAGGCCTCTGAGAGTGAGAGAGTGGGTATAGGAATTGTTGAGGTAGCCAGTGGAAGAGATTATGACAGAGACATGGAGGAGGAGGAGAGCAGAGAAGTAGTGGTAGAGGAAGAATCTATTACCATTACTTGTGCAACAGGTGGGGTGGAAGCAAGGTGGACTGTGATATCCACCGTAGGCATAGAAGTGGCAACCATCACCTGAGAAGTAGGCATATGGACAACAATAGTGGCAATGGAAACAATGGTGACTATGAGAGTAGAGGCAGTAGGTGGGGACTTTGGTTGCTTGGCCTCTTGTTCCTATCCTTCATGGATCAGGTCCTCCTAGATGGTGGGAATCTCTGTGAAACCACCAGATGTTTTTGATTTCTTGGAAGGTTCACTTTCTGAGGCCTTCCTTGAGTACACCTTAGGGTTAGGCTGTCATTTAGTCACTTATTTTCTCTTTCTTTTCCTGGTAGCTAGAGGAGATTTTGAAGTTTCCCCAGATGGAGCAATAGTTGTCCCACTATCAGTCTCACTTCCTGGTTCATCCTCGATCTCACCATATGTTAGGGTAAACCCCTATAACTTCAATTGGGAAATCTTCCCATCGATCCATTCCTTCATTCTTGCTTCAATGGGATTCATTAGAATATCGAGGCCATTATCTTCTTCTTCATTCTATTAAATTAATGGTAGTATCAGGTTAGCAATAGCATCATATCTTGGATATACCATGTTTTTTTCTTCTTCAACTATCTAATCCAGCTTTGGAAACAAGTTCACTATTTTGAAAAAATAGGTCATCATATGCATGTAGTGCCTCATGTATACTTCTTTGTCATCTCTATAGTTTTCCCAAAAGTACTCAATGTTATGTAAATGGGCATATTCTATTCCAACCATCTTTAATTTTCCATATGGGTCCATTCTCGGTTGGGCGGTGTAGAGTTCCAAGTTATATTCATTCAATTCCTTGTCAAAACACTCCACACTCTGGGATGCAGGGAGTGCATACATCCCTTGAAGGAATGAAAGGGGATAAGGAATCACCAGCCAATTTTTGTCACTTAGGAGGTCGTGAGCACACTGTACTTTCCCTGAGAGCTCAAGGAGTACCATCCCATCATTTGGGTACCGGGGAAATTTATAGGGTTTCTTTGAGAAACCCTAGATTTAGATGTAAGTAAACTTCAAAAATTGTATGAAAAAAAAGCCAAACCGATAGATGAAAGCATTAGCACTATGCAAGACCCTTCTTTCAAAGTCACCTCCAAGTAGTCTGATAATATGGCCATGAAAGCATCATTGACCCAAAATTAATCCTTCTTCAAATTTTTGTATTAGAGCGGAGGATATTTATCATATACCTTTAGCTCCCTTCCTATAGTTTGAATTGGAGCCACAAATAGGCCTTTGTATTGCATCCGATCAGCCAATAGATAGACAAAGTATGATGTCATGTAGAATTATGAAGTCCTCTTTACCACAACAAACTGTTCATGCAAGAAATTACTAATCATCCCTGACCAGTAGATTTTTCTTTCGCCTTAGAGGATTTCTTCCACAAAGTATAGCATCCACTGCTAAAAGAAGGCTGCACTTGGAAGGTCCATAACTCTACTTAGTAGGGTTACTAAGTCATGGTAATCCTCATAAAAGTCACTTCTTAAGAGTTATTGGGCCACTTTGTTTGTGTTGCCCCTCTTATCCTTCAACTAGTACTGATTGATAAGTTTCTTGCATTTGAGGGGATCGACATCCCACATCTCCTTGGCATACTCTTTGGATGTTTCCTCCATCTCACCGAAGGTAGGGATATGGAATGTTTTGCCTATTTATTTGAAAGAAAAATTGACCAATATATTCTCATCTTTGTCTACAATTCTTCTAGTCTCTTCTTGATATGCCTCCCTACAGGCCATTACGAGTTTGGGAGCAATGAGAGAAGGTGGGAAACCAACAGCCTTGGCCAGCCCATTGCTTCTAATCCTTCTGGAATTTTCTATTATGGGGTTGATTTAGACCCTTTGCTTGAATTCATCAATATAAAAATGTCCCAGATTAGTACCTGAGATCTCCCTCCAATCTATGGTGACCCTAGAGTTGAGAGGTTCCCCTTGGAACTTGTATTTAATTTGGTCTTTATCTTCTTTTCCTCTAGGTTCCTTAGCTGGCTTATGAAGTATGATGTCATGTAGAATTATGAAGTCCTCTTTACCACAACAAACTGTTCATGCAAGCAATTACTAATCATCCTTGCCCAGTAGATTTTTCTTTCACCTCAGAGGATTTCTTCCACAAAGTATAGCATCCACTGCTAAAATAAGGCTGCACTTGGAAGGTCCATAACTCTACTTAGTAGGGTTACTATGTCATGGTAATCCTCACAAAAGTCACTTCTGAAGAGTTATTGGGGCACTTTGTTTGTGTTGCCCCTCTTATCCTTCAACCAGTACTAATTGATAAGTTTCTTGCATTTGAGGGGATCGACATCCCACATCTCCTTGGAATACTCTTTGGATGTTTCCTCCATCTCACAAAAAGTAGGGATATGGAATGTTTTCCCTATTGATTTGGCAAACAAATCAGCCAATATATTCTCATCTCTATCTACAATTCTTCTAGTATCTTCTTGATATGCCTCCCTACAGGCCATTACGAGTTCGAGAGTAATGAGAGAAGGTGGGAAACCAACAAACTTGGCTAACCCACTGCTTCCAATCCTTCTATAATTTTCTATTGTGGGGTTGATTCAGACCCTTCGCTTGAATTCATCGATATCAACATGTCCCAGATTAGTATCTGTGGTATCCCTCCAATATGTGGTAACCTTGGATTTGAGAGGTCCACCCTATAACTTGTATTTCATTTGTTCTTTATCTTCTTTTCCTCTATGTTCCTTAGCTGGCTTATGAAGTATGATGTCATGTAGAATTATGAAGTCCTCTTTACCACAACAAACTGTTCATGCAAGAAATTACTAATCATCCCTACCCAGTAGATTTTTCTTTTGCCTCAGAGGATTTCTTCCACAAAGTATAGCATCCACTGCTAAAAGAAGGCTACACTTGGAAGGTCCATAAATCTACTTAGTAGGGTTACTAAGTCATGGTAATCCTCATAAAAGTCACTTCTTAAGAGTTATTGGGCCACTTTGTTTGTGCTGCCCCTCTTATCCTTTAACCAGTACTGATTGATAAGTTTCTTGCATTTGAGGGGATCGACATCCCACATCTCCTTGGAATACTCTTTGGATGTTTCCTCCATCTCACAAAAAGTAGGGATATGGAATGTTTTCCCTATTGATTTGGCAAACAAATCAGCCAATATATTCCCATCTCTATCTACAATTCTTCTAATATCTTCTTGATATGCCTCCCTACAGGCCATTACGAGTTTGAGAGTAATGAGAGAAGGTGGGAAACTAACAACCTTGGCCATCCCACTACTTCTAATGCTTCTGGAATTTTCTATTATGGGGTTGATTCAGACCCTTTGCTTGAATTCATCGATATCAACATGTCCCAGATTAGTATTTGAGGTATCCCTCCAATATGTGGTAACCTTGGAGTTGAGAGGTCCACCCTAGAACTTGTATTTCATTTGGTCTTTATATTCTTTCCTTTTAGCATTTCCATGGCCGCCTTCAAAGGTCCTACACCTAGTTCCATATATCATGTGAGGAAGAGAGTAGTAAGCACATTCAAGTATAGGAATACGAGGAAAGTTAGCCAAAATCCTACAAAACAATGTTAGATTAGATAATTCATAGTTTAAAGGTCCTAACATCTCTTTCAGATCAACATTGGTCTCTCACTAAAGGGAGTTATAACAATGCGGGCCCAAGGGTGAAAAATTCCCTAGGCCGGTGGCCATTTTGAAGGAAGCTACAAAAGGCATGACAATCAAGGAACGACGGCCAACATGGTTTCTTCCACACCAAAATTAAGTCATGAAGTAGGGACCACCAAGGAGGTCAAGCCATTTAGGAACCTATGTCAAAATCATCTCAAATATTTGGAGGTGTTTAGTTCATTTTTTAAGCATGCGGGTGCAGAGAGTAACCTCATTGTTTGAGGCTCCACCGTTTGAAATAGCTTTGGTAAGGCAACCACCACTAGGTGGAATTCCACCATGCGGGCCCTGAGGGTTCAAGGGATAAAATCATGATTCATTTGGAGCTCAAGCTACTGCGGGTCAGATGGTGTAGGGAGACATTGGGTCACAACCATTTGGAATGATGAAGGCCAGAAAGTGGTCCTGTAGAGGAGGCCCGCAATATAGGGTCCACATAGGGCATTGGTGTTTCCTTGCTTATTATCGGTTAGTCAAGGGGCAATGACAAGGTTGGGCTTTGCATAGAAGACCGATGGAGGTCAACAAACATTTTGGAATGGTGGGAGTGAGACAGAGGTCTGTGACTAGCCACCTATAAGAGGTGATCTGCCTATGGTTTATCACTCAATAATTTTTTCTTTTCAGTTTGGATGGATGCGGCGGGTTCAAGATCGGTAGTGTGGAAGGTGGGCATGAGGGTCATTTGAAAGTGGTAGATAGGATATGGTGGTCTGCGAGTGGAGGTATGTAGGGCAAGGCCTCCAAAAGAATCATTTCTTAGTTTTTTTTAGTGAAGGAGCATTGAATGGCATTGGTAGGATCGAAACCCGCTCCCTGGAAGGATCTTAGGGTTTGCTGTTTTGAGTAGCCATTCATGCGAAGGAAAAATGCCAGTGAAGGTCTGTGCTGAATGATCAACATTGCATAGATTGCTTTGTTTTTTGATTTGGATGACGGTTTGAAGGGCAGAGTCTGATATGTGGAGAGATGGGTCACAAAAGCGATTTGAAATGGTGAATTCAAGGCAGAAACCCGTAGGCAGTGGCCCATAGAGAGAACTCCACAATGGACTGAGACTTGGGAATTTTGATGAAGTTAAGCTTGAATGGCGATGATTGTGGTAGGATCTGTGCATCAAAAGGAAGGCACTAGATAGGAACTTGGAACGATGATACGCCAACATCCCAGAGGTGGAAACCCGCACTTGCATATTCAAGTGGGTCGAAGGGATCCTTTCATTTTGGTCCTGTGAATTTGGTTAAGTTCAAGATGACCGAGTTGGGGGGCGGCCTCCCGTGATGGGGGGCCCAATGAGGGTGTTCACCATTTAAAGTTTTCAAAATTTTCAAAGGAAGGTGATGGTGATGGCTAGGCTACGGCCCCACATGGGAAAAACACTCTGGTTGAAGAATGGCCGTGGGGACCTCATGTCCCGCATGCGACCAACGGGTGATTTTAGAAGTTTATCAAAATTTTAACTTATGGATTTTGTTCACTGAAGTTTAGTCTAGTTGATTTTAAGCATTCTTTCAGAGGTTTTATCAAATTTTATAGAATATAAAAGAAAACTCAAAATAGGGCAAGCAACATACGACTAACCTATGAAGCCCAAAGAAGATGGATGAACAAATAGCTGGCAGAGGCTTCAAATTGGTAGATGAACTCAGCAGGTGCAACGACGGCATTGGCGAGAGGCTCTTTGACTCATTTTTGAACTATTGACAGATAAAAATGACAACTCAAGATGGGCTATTTATAAACTTTTGAGAATTTAATGCCCCTCATAAATGTGGGTACAATGGTGTCCTGAGTTGGTGAGCAGTCAGTTGGAAAATGATGAGAGTAGCGGAGTCTGTTAAGCAGATGACAACTAGAGGTTGACCATTTGAGCGATCGCCAATGGAAATGACCATTGATGATGTAGGTCTCGTGATGCAGAAGGACGTCGTGTGAAGGACATTCAGAATGGTGGGGGGAGCTAAGGAAACCCTCATGGAGTGTCCTATAGGGGAGGACCCATAGGGCTCCAAGGATGCCAGTTGGAAGATGAAAGGAAAAAAACCAAGGAAGTTCCGCAAAGGCCCAAAGCCTTGAAAATTTGAAGGTAGCAAAACATAGTCAACTCAAAGTGACCCCCTAAGATTCCTTGACTAGTTAGAACACAAAATAGGGGGCACGCAAAATTAGAATGACAAAAGTGACCCAACAAACTTAAAAGAGAGAGGGTCCCCATTCTAAATGGGGCATGTGTGCTAAAGGCACAATAAATGGTGACTCTACTAGCGATCGCTCTTGAGCATTCTAAGGATAAGTGTTCAATCAGAACCCAAAATCTCTAGTTTCACAGACTAGGGACTGGTTTCCAAAAGTGAACTAAGGGACTTAAAGGAGAATGAGATCCTCAATTGAATCTGCTCATGAAACATCCCATAAGTGTGTACATATAGTGAATTGAATACTTCTCCTTAGAAGTTGTGACAAGTGGCAATTAATCAAACCAAACAAGCTATGAATCATCAAAACTCTAAAAGTAACCTTGTCATTGCCTCGCTATCAGTCAGACATTCATAGCCCTGACAGAGTTGTTGCTATGACCCCATGAATATTTCTCTACTACTAGCTAGGCATCCATAGTGCTAGTAGAGTTATCCACACACCCATACAGTTGCTTGATTTCAGCATTTTCCTTTTTCTTTTCTCTTCTTTCAATATTTCTTTTAATACTTTTTCTTTTTCTCAACCGTGTAAGCATCAAATCCTACTGTGGGTTTGGGAATCACAGTGGTGACTAGAGTAGGCTTGAGATTCTCACTTTCTAGGCTATCATAATGACCACTATAAAGCCCTTTGGAAACAATTAGTGTATTTTTTGTGCAAAATCTGAGCTGAATATGAAGGGAGATTCAACTAAGGGTCAAGTTCTAAGTCAAGTCAAAGTTCAAATGAGGAGACCATTCCGTGGCATAAATTTGAGACCAATAGTTGAGAATGAATAGTTATCCAAAAAAGACTAAGAGTGGGAAGCAAAGTGAACCATTTGTTGAATAAGTATGGCCACCGCATCAGGAACAAAGAGATACTCTTGACAAACAAAACAACCAAGGAACGAGCAAAATAAAAGCAACACGAAGCAGCAAAACAAGAAAGCAAGAAAACCAAAAGCAACTTAAACTAACCCTATATACAGGTATTTACAAGGACAACTCAGTAGAGCTCAAGCTTGGAAATAATGCTTTAGGTGTTGTCCATTAATAGGAAATGGGACATCTTCACTGGTTAAGGTCTTGAGGTGAAAAGCATTATCACCAAGGATTTTAGGAATTTGAAATGGGCCAAGCCAGAGCTTGTCGAATTTTTCATGTCACCCTTTCTTCTCACAGGTCTTTTCCCAACACAGGAACAGATCAACAATTCTGAAGGCCTTGACTTTGGCTTGTTGATTGAACCATCTTTTGACTATGCCTTGATGTTTGGAAAAATTTCAATGCCATGGTCATGTACTTCTTCTAAGTGGAGCAACTTAGCCAAGTGAGCTTCCCTATGATCCCCTTCTTCATAAAAAGTATTGATAAATTATAGAGTGGGGATTTTTAGGTGAATTGGAAACATAGGCTCTAGGCCATAGACAAGGTGGAATGGGGAATCCCCCAAGGAGGCCTTATGGTGTGTGCAATCTACCCAAAGGGAAAAATTGAGTTGGGTATGCCAATCCTTGGGATTCCTAAAAAGAATTTTTTTTATGACGGTGATGAGGTTCTTATTTGTAGATTTTTCCAAGCCATTTCCTTGAGGATAGTAGTTGGATGAAAAATTAATGGAAATCCCATAATGAAAGGCCCAACTAGCGAATTTGAGTGAGGAAAAGGTAGGGCCATTATCACATACTAGGGAATATGGGCAACCAAAACGATTTAAAATAAAACTTTCAAGGAAATTGATAACTACCTTTGTGGTGCATTTCCTACATGCAATAGCTTAGATGTCCATCTAGTACAATAATAAGAGATGGTTAGAATGTACCTGTGACCTATAGATGATGGTGGGCTTATTGGGCCAATAAAGTCAAAATCCCATTGCACGAACGGTTTTACATCCAAGACTGGTTGTAGTGGGACAACAACATTCCTCTCTTTGGTTGCAGTGGTCTAGAAGACGTGGCATGTGTGAACATGGCTATGAGTATCTTTGAAGACAGCTGGCTAGTAGTATCCTACTCGTAGGATTTGATGGGAAATGGAGGGACCCGACCTGTGACTAGTACCAAATTTTTCATGGAATTCTTTTAGCACCCTCCATGTTTCTTCTTTTCTAAGGCACCGAAGGTAGACCCCTTCATGATTCCTTTTATAAAGTACAGATCCTTGCAGCATATAACTGCCACTCTTTAGTCTGAGGGCACACTTTTGGACTCCCTATGAATGAGGCAAAAACTTGTGGTTCAATAAGTAATAGGGGGACATCTTCGAGCTAGTATTGTTGAACCATAAGTTCGGGTCCCACCTCAGCTACTGTTTAAGCTATCATTTAGGTGAGGGCTTGTCCTCTCACCAATTTCATCAGCTAAATTTCTATGTCATAATCTTGCAGCAAGGTCACCCATTTTTCCCTTGTTTCTCCTAGCTCGTTCTGCATTAATAATGTTTTCACTACTGGGTCAGGCACAATGGCAAATACCTTGCTTCGTAGGATGTAATGCCTAAACTTCTTAACCCCTCGAACAAGAGCATATGCTTTTTTTTCCACACTATGGTATCTCAATTCAACATATTTTAAGGGAGCACTCATGAAGGCAATTTGGTGCTCATTTCCTTTGTCATCATTTTGAGTTCAAATGTTGGTAGACAAGTGATCTGAAGTGAATGAATAAATATAAAAGGGCTTCAAATAGTCGGGACTAACTAGTACAAGTGCTTCAGCAATGGCCTTCTTAATTTCTTCAAATTCTTGCTTTTCCTTTGGAGTCCACTCAATTTGGAATCTTACTTCAACATTGCATTGAGTGGATTAACAATCTCAACAAAGCCCTTAATGAATTTGTAGATGGAATTTACCTTTTCGAAGAAATATTTTAGCTTTTTCTTGCTACTTGGTAGCTGAATCTTCAAGAGGGATTGGATGCACTTGTGGTCTATTAAGATTCCTCATTCAGAAATAACATGCCTAAGTAACTTGCCTTTAGTGACTCTAAAGATGCATTTCTTCAGATTAAGAGATGTCCTAAATTCTCTGCATCTTTGAAAAACTTTGCACAGATCGGAAAAGTGATGATCTCGCTTTTTTGAGAAGATGGTAAGATCATCCATGTAAATGATGATGCATTTTTCAATCAATTCCTTGAAGGCTATATCCCTCACATGTTGGAAAGTGGTGCCAGCATTGATGAGTCCAAATGACATCCTCTTGTATGCAAAGGTTCCCATCTTGGTGGTGAACGTTGTCTTATGCCTATCTTCATATTGCACCATGACTTGATTATAGCCAGAATACCTATCGAGGAAGGACATCATCTATGATCCATTGATGATCTACAATACATCATCCAATGAAGGAATAGGGTAGTTATCCTTCTCTGAAGCTCTATTCAAGTTGTAGAAGTCCACACACAATATGATTTCTCTATTTTTTTCCTAAGTGGGACCAAATTGGCCACTCATGTGGAGTTCCTGATAGGAAAGATGATTCTAGCTTACAACAACTTCTGCACTTCTTTATAGATGATGGGCTCTAGCAATGCATTGATGGGATGTTGTCATTGTCAGAATGGTTACACGTCTGGCTTGAGAGGAATAGTGTGCATAATAATGAATGTGTCATATGTCTTCAAATATTTGTAACTCCATGCTACCACATCATGGTATTTATGAAAATCATCAATGATTCCTTTCTTCTCCTCTATCATACATACCATGTTGATGAACACATTTTTTACTTCCTTAGTTGTCCTGAGGTTGTGGGTGTCACACTGGTTGTTTATGGAGTCCTTCTTTACTTGTTGATTTTGGTCTTGAATCTGATCCAAGTCAAATATTCATTCAAGCTAAACCATACCTCTTGGAATAGTATTCATTTTGAGGTTGATAATCCCTTCTATGTCCAATTCAACTTCTTCAGGGTCAGCTTCATCAATTATTTGAGTTGCAAATACATCAGAACTAGTGATAAACTCCAGGATATGCTTATCATCATTGAACACCTGAAAATGGGTGACATTGTCTAGCACAGATGGGGTGGAAATGAGCTCAACGATGAAACTTTTAAGGCTAGATAAAGAGAGGGGTTGCAACGTGTTGGATACTTGAGCTAAGGCATCAACGGTATGGTTTTGGGATCGAGGGATCAATTGTATGTTGAATGCATCTAGTCTTTCTAAAAGATCCCAAACCCTATGCTTATAATTTTCTAGCCTTCGGTCATGGCATGAATATAGTTTTCTCACCTACTTTACTACTAGTTCCAAGTCACCAAAGACTTGCATCATCTTAACATTCTTCCTTAGGGCCATTAAGAGACCTTGAACTAACACTTCATATTCTACTACGTTATTAGTGCAATAAAATTGGAGTCTATGTGTAGAAAAGTAAGTCTTACCCGTAGGGATAATGAGTTCAAATCTAGCACCAACTCCCTTCTTGGACTTGGATCAATCAAAGTGTAGCATCTAGAACTTGGAAGGTTCTTTGACCTCGGGCCAATCATGCGTGCATCCTTCCTTGGCTGCTCATTTGCATCTGTCATCTCTGGAATAGGGACAAGTTCATCATGATTGGTGAAAGGTTGTTCAGTCTGAGGCTCCTTTTGAGATATGGCTTGTGCTTTGATGTGTTCCACTGCCATCTGACACAAGCAGTACTAGAATTCTGAGTGGGAAACATTATGAACTCTGCACCAACTAGGAAAAAAGAGCTCTTTGAAATCCATTCTCATTCCTAGACTAAGCTGGTGTTGTATGCATCTTTCCATGAAGTCTTGAAAGCTATCTAATAGTACTAAATTACCATCTTCATAGGACTCATCATCATCCATTTCTACTAACATTTATGTGCTTTAGGGTGTGTAGGCTAGGTTGGTAGGAGGACTACATTGCACCAAGAAGACCTCATCAACTATCTCTTCTTCTTGAGGTTCTGATTCTTCCTGATAAGTCACAGGAAAATAATTGCCTAATTTTGTTTAAACAAACAACACCTCATTGGTTTTTTTGTATTCTGTGATCATGAATTTCATGCGGGGTTCCTGGTCTATGTGGATCTAGTTTGTTCATCCCTTCCATGGAAACCACATGTGAGAGAAATCAGTTGTTGCATACCCGTTTAATACTCGGGTGAAGTCTCATACCAAGATTATTCCATATGTGTTAGGAATATCTACAACCTGGATATCATAATTTGTTGTACCCTTGGATCGGCAATAATCTGCATGGGAATACAATTGATTTCTCCACTGATGTTCACCTTTGTTTTATCCAACTGAGTTACTTTTCTTCTTGAAGGTGTGGGTACAATCCCAAGAGCCTTGCACACAACCAAAGGCATGACATTGGTTGATGCTCTGGAATCAATCAGAAAATTATGCAAATTCTTGCCAAATATTCTGATTGTTGTGAGGAAGGGTGATGTTTCTAGCTTTCCTTGGAATAACCCTACAGGCATATCAGTCTAGGCCACTTGGTTCTTTTCCTTCTAATTGGTCTTTTCCTTGGTTTGTACTGAATTCTGCTCTTTAGTTGGTTGCTTCCCAATTTACTGATTAGAGGCAACCTCTTTGTTTTTACCCATGATTTCTTGAAGCACGGGCTCATGTGGGAGCTCTTCAAAAGATACCTTCTTAGTTGGTGTTTCTTGCATTTCCTTAGAGGAGGGGGTCCCATTAATCACCCTAAAGAAGGCGTTCCTAATTGCAAGAACATTGAGCAGCTCAAAAGCCGATAGGTTGGTTTCAAATTTCTTGAATTCTTCAACAACATACTCCCCCATTTATTTGATTTCGGCCTCAAAGGATCTACCTATGGACAAGCTAGCTAGATGGATTTGTGTTTGGTTTGACTGTCATTTTTTGTTCAAGTATTGTGTAGGCACATAAGGATAGCTTGGGTTGTTGCTAGCATTGGGATCAGGTGGGGTGCTAAAGTTATTGGGTGGAATGGAAGTGGTGAATGGTCCTCCTACTTTCCTATTTCTTAAATTATATGGAGAGGCTCTTTGATGGAACATTTAGACTTCATCTTCAAGAGACTCTTCTTCATCTAGTGGACCGTTATCTACTGAAGTAAAGAGCTAGGATAAAGCTTCTTTGTTACTTACCTCTTTTACTTCTTCATTCTTCAGGGAGGCATTTTCACTTTCAGGCTCATTGCTCTCACTCTGTAGAAATGGGGCTTGGTTGACCACCAGCACAGAAGAGTCATATGGCTCGGATGGAACTATGTCTCTACAACTTTCACTATCAATGACATTCTGAACTTTCACTTGGAAGATCTCCATAGAAGTGAGGAACTCAAGGTAATCCAACTTAGAATGTCTATTTGTTTTATGGATCTAGCACCATCCAGATAATGAAACCTTGGTGAAATAAAATCCACTGGTTGTCTTCTCATTACTAACAAGCAGATCAAGAGGAGTGGGAACACCTCCATTGTTTGGCCTTGTATTAAACGTTTGATTCTTCCTCTATGAGGGTCTTCTTTCAAAATTCTAATTAGAGTTCTGCCATCTCTCATAATTTTTCCTAGATGAGGTACCCACCTCATGGTTGTCTCAGTTGTCTCAATTGAGGTTGGCCTAAATGTTGCATTGAGAGGCCTACAGCTGATTACGTTGGTTCCTTAAATGAGTCATTTCTATGGAAATATTTATGATCATCTCTATCAACTCATCTAACTAATCTTTCTCAGTATTTCTTGGTTGTGATGTTTGATTCTAGAGAAAGACGGGTTGTGCTACTAGCTGGTTCTGTTGAGTAGGTTGAATTTCAGGCCCTTGTATATATAGTGGTAGTTGTGGTTACTATGAGTAGGTCTTCTACTATTGGGGCTGCAAGTAATGAGGTACGAGAGATGCTTGGTTCATGGGCTACACCGAATGAGGAACTATATGAAGCTTTGGAACTGGATTCATGAGGGGTGTCTGGTGTTGGAGAGCTTGATTAAGCCATTGAATCTACATAGGATGAGCAATCTATCCCAAAGAAGGTAGTGAACCAGAGATATTTTTTCCTAGGTCAGTGTTGGCTATAACTACTTCAGCATATGCATCTACCAAAATGGTTGGTGTCGGATTCATTCTTTTCACTGACTTGTTAAGTACATATGGAGCTTGTAGCCTTTTGTATGCTTGATGGAACCGATCATTGAAAGAGTTGTTTGGTTCATTAACCTCCCTACAAATTTTCATAAATTGATGATATAGTTATGAGGGGTTGATTGGAACTTTGTACTTCCTCAAAAATGTGTTTCTCAAGAGATCCCAAGTGGTAATTGATCCCATCGGCAAGTTGATATACCAATAGAAGGCTTCCTCTCCCAAAGAATAAGGGAAAGGTCTACATGCCATGCCTTCATGATTGATATGCATATCTTTTAATGTTGTTTGAAATATCTTTATGTGCTCTTCAACTGTCCTTTGTGGATCCCAAGGGATAAACTTCATACAAAAGCTCTCTAGGTTCTTAGGAATATCATGATAAACATTGAACAATAATGGAGAGGGGTTATTCCCTAGCCAGGCCATGAGGGGAGGTGAAGGTGGTATTTTCTAGTGGACAATAGCTTGGGGCTGCACAGAGGCAGCGATAGTTGGGACTATTCCTTGGACTTGGAAGGCAGGGACAGGGGCAGCACCCTAGCTGTGGGAAGTGAGTGGTTGAAAGGTAGTTTGGGATGACTCGATGGAAGAGGTGGAGGTGGAAGAAGAAGGATGAGTAGGTGGCTAATGGAAGGAGGATGAGAGTGAATCAGATGAATTGGATGAGGAGGAAGAGGCTGAGTCTGATCTTCAAGTTCTTCTTGTCCTTATAGGGGGTTGTATTTCCTGGAATTCCCCTTTGTTGGGTGTGGATCTTAGAACTCTATGGAATCTCTTAGGGGAAAATGATCCAATTTGATCCAACTTAACTTCAAAGTGGCCCTCCTTCTAGTGCCAGTTCTGTTGAAGGGTTTTTCTGCACTTCTCAACATAGGTAATGTATAGGTGCATCACCTCTCTTGAAGGACAATCTTCCACAATCAAATTGCATAACACTATCCCAAGGTATTTAGTGTCAGGTCTTGAAAGTACTTGGAATACCTCAGTTGATTCATGTGATTTTCTAGAATCACAAGGTGGACTTATGGATGGGTTATAAAGAGTGGGAATTTTGGTCTACAGATGGAGTTCTTAGGATGTAGAAATGGTTGCTCAGTTGTTGTAGGTTCAAACAATAGTCTTGAACTCCTATTTAGCTTTAGATTTGGCTTTACAATGTGCAATGAACCTTGTTGAAAGTCACTACTAAGAAAAAGTTCAAAAGAGAAAGGAAGAGAGAAAGTTCCTAGACCTGAAACTAGCAATAAACAGTGATAATGGAGGACCCTACCGTGGAGAACCTTCCTGAAACTAGGTTCCACTTAACCAAATTAATTCATAGTCTCATGAAACTAGTGCAATCTTCTAAGGACTACACATTTTCAACCATTCATTCACCATTAGCATGAATAAAAGATATAAATTTAGTGCAGCTTTCAATTTATGCCCAGGCTAACTTTACACAACTATTTATCATCAATAAACAATAAAAAGTATGGACAAGGAAGGTTGCCAACACATAAAAAAATTCTTCAATATCAATGCACAACATTAAGTAACTTACTAATAACTTGAAAAACTCATAAGAAACAAACTAAATCTATTTAAATCCACTAACTATGAGAAGAAGAATCATGCAACATGAAGTTGGAACTCAAGAATCCACAAAATCAATGAATTTCTATTAACATTTCAACATGTCTTTACAACAACTCAACTCTCTCTTGAAAATGAGAGGAGACCCCCTATTTATAGTGTCCAAAAAGAAAAATGAATGGCCAAGATTTAATCTCATTGTGTGGCCATGGTTCACTACAAATTAGGGTTTCACCTACCCCAAATATTTTGCAATATAAAATTACATTTTGTCATTTAGCCTAGTTTGTCCTCTAGTGAGTAGCATTGTAGCTCTTTTATCCTATAGCTAATTGCCTTGCTACAACTACTTTGTGAGGAATTCATCATCAATAATCGGATTTCCCTCTTGCTTCTTCATAGTGGCATATTCCACAAACTTTCCAATAAATTCCTAGAGCTTGTTCCACTCCATTATATATGAATGGAGAACTTGGAAGTTTAACCTCTTAGATTTGTTTGTGATCTCATCCCAGTCCTTGTCACATTTCAGCATATTATTTATCACCTACTTGGATTGAGTGAAGGATCATGTAGAAAAACCCATGAAATTAGGTGTTAGTGCATATGTGGTCCCATTTTCCATCCTCTTATGAAAGTATGGCTTTATCTTCTCTGGGTCTAATTCAGTGATGGGCATATCAAAATCTATCATTAATCTCAAATATTCTTCACAAGTCATCCTAATTTCCTTGACCTAGTCAATATCAGGCTCTACCTCATAAAGCACTCATTCCAATACATATTTTCTATGGTCCAAGCCCAACTTCCATGTCTCCATGAGCCAATGATCATCTTCTACCAAAATAAGCTCCTTCTCCTAGGATTTCTCGGGTATCTTGAGGATAGCCTCAAGTTTGGGGTATGTGATCCTGTATAATTCTGGGAAGTCAGTGCAAATTTTTTTGATTCCCTTGAGTAGCTTTTACACCTCTAGGAACTTGTCTTTTTTCCTGACAGTGCAACTGATTCCCATGTTTCCATTGTAGAGGATCTACGGGAACCAATCCTCTATGGCCTTCGTCCAATTCTTTATTCTCTCCAATTTGTCAATGTGATCCTTGGACAACAGTTGTGGTGGCATTGATGATGTGGTAGGGAGCAACTGACAACCATTGTTGAATATAGGCTATCAATTCCACCACTTGTGCCTTTAGCTCCTCCTTAGAGGTCCTATCTTTATGCATTTGGTGCACAATAGTGGTGAAAAATCCTTGAAGATGATCGATCTTCTATTTTGTTATTGTTGTTCCTAAATCAAGGGTAGAAATATTATAGCTGACCCCTTCTTCTCCTACCACTGGGGTGGCTATCTGCACTATCCTAGATCCACATGCATCCATCGTTAGGTGGGATTTGACCTTTGGCTTATTTTCTTTCTTTGTACTTATTCGAGCTCGAGCCAAGATGGTTTCCAACCTCACTTTTGCATCCATCAAGGTCGGGGTTTTCTTCTCCAATTGCTTCGTGAGCCATTCGAGCATCTGAGATTCCCCTTTCGGTGATTCGTGATAATCTTCTTCCTCATGGGTGTGTTGGATTTCCATTGATTTATAGCCTGGAGATTCCTTCTCTATCCTTTCTTCTTTTTCCTCATCAGAATCCTAAAAGAATATAGTTTCTTTACCCAGGGATTTGGTGGCTACATGCTTTTTGGGACTGTCCTTCCCTTCAATGGTTCTCTCTTTTTCCTCTTTCCCATATTCATGTTCTTCATGATTCTCTATTTTTGGGATCTTTCTTATTTTGGCTTCCTCTTTAGGTTTATCCTCTTCTTTTTATTCATTTTCCTTTTCTTCTTGTTCTTCGGAAAGAGGAATTTCTTTATTGTGCTTAGGGCTTTCATCTTGTTCCCTAGTTGGAGGCTTAGTGTTTCCTCCCTTTTCTCATCTATATTCCTATCTTCATCGAAGGGTTTCTTTTCAATTTCCTCTCTGAAGTCCCTTAGCTATTGAGCCAATTTTTCCTTGAGCTTCGAGTCAAAATTTTCCCCAATATACTTTGTTCCTAGCTTCTCGACATCTTCTTCAGATGATTGCATTTCTCCATCCTCTTCTTCATGCACCATTTTATCAATCACTAGATGTTGGTACTCAGGGTGCTCATGGTAGTCATCTACTTATTCTTCCATCTCCTTGGAAACTTCCCTCTCCTTCCTCTCCAACTCTTCTGATATTTGCATTGTTGCCTCTATTTTGGGTGGTTTAGTTGGAGGAGGAGGGATGGGGAGATTAGCAACATCATGTGCTAAGGCAACCTATACTAGTGGGTTCATTAATACCTGAGATAGCTCCATTGGGATATTTTTCATGTCTCGAGTGAATGCCTCTAAGAGTGAGAGAGTGGGTTTAGACATTGTTTAGGTAGCTAGTGGAAGAGGTGATGATGGAGACATGGAGAAGGAGGAGAGCAGAGAAGTAGTGGTAGAGGAAGAATCTATTACCATTACTTGTGCAGCAGGAGTTGTGGAAGCAAGGTGGACTGAGATATCCACTGTGGGCAAAGAAGTGGCAACCATCGCTTGAGAAGTAGGCAGAGGGACAACAATAGTGGAAATGGTAGCAGTGGTGACTATGAGAGTAGAGGTAGCAGGTGGGGACTTTGGTTGCTTGGCCTCTTGTTCCTCTCCTTCATGGAGTGGGTCCTCCTAGATAGTGGGCATCTCTGTGAAACTACCAGATTTTTTTGATTTCTTGGAAGGTTCACTGCCCGAGGCCTTCGTTGAGTACACCTTGGGCTTAGGCTGTCATTTAGTCGTTTCTTTTCTCTTTCTTGTCCTAGTAGCTAGAGGATATTTTGAAGTTTCCCCGAATGGAGCAATAGTTGTCCCACTATCAATTTCGCTTCTTGGCTCATCCTCGAGCTCACCATATGTTAGGTTAATCCCCTATAGCTTCAATTGGAAAATATTCCCATCGATCCATTCCTTCGTTCTTGCTTCAATGGGCTTCATTAGAATATTGAGGTCATTAACCTCTTCTTCATTCTAGTCAATTAGTGGTAGTAGTGGCCTGGCAACAACATCATATCTTGGATCTACCACTATTTTTTCTTCTTCAACTATCTGATCTAGCACTAGAAACAAGTTCAATATTTTGAAAAAATAGGTCATCATCACATGTAGTGCCTCATGCGTACTTCTTTTTCATCTCTACAGTTGGCCCAAAAGTCGTCAATGTTATGTAAATGGGTGTATTATATTCCAACCATCTTTAATTTTCCATATGGGTCCATTCTCGACCGAGCGGTGTAGAGTTCTAGGTTATATTCATTCAATTCCTTGTTAGAATACTCTACACTCTGGGATGTGGGGAGTTCATACATCCCTTGACCGAATGAAGGGGATAAGGAATCCCTGGTTGGTGTTTGTTGCTTAGGAGGGTGTGAGCATGCTGTAATTGCCTCAAGAGCTCAAGAAGTACCATCTGGTCATTTGGGTACTGAGGTAATTTATAGGGTTTCTTTGAGAAACCCTTGATTCAGATGTAAGTAAACTTCAAAAATTGTATGAACAAAAAGCCAAACTGGTGGATGAAAGCATTAGCACTATGCAAGACCCTTCTTTCAAAGTCACCTCCAAGCAGTCTGATAATATGGCCCATGAAGGCATCATTGACCTGGAAGTAATCCTTCTTGAAATTTTTGTATTGGAGCTGAGGATAGTTATCATATACCTTTAGCTCCCTTCCTAGAGTTTGACTTGGAGCCAAAAATAGGCCTCTGTATTACATTCAATCAGCCAATAGATAGAAAAAGTATGATGTCATGTAGAACTGTGAAGTCCTCTTTACCGCCACAAACTGTTCATGCAAGCAATTACTAATCATCCCTGCCCAATAGAATTTTTCTTTGCCTCGGAGGATTTCTTCCATGAAGTATAGCATCCACTACTGAAAGAAGGCTATAGTTGGAAGGCCCATAACTCTGCTAAGCATTTTTACCAAGTCACGGTAATCCTCATAAAAGTCATTTTTGAAGAGTTCTTGGGGCACTTTGTCTGCGTTGCCCCTCTTATCCTTTAGCCAGTATTGATTGATAAGTTTCTTACATTTGAGGGGATCGACATCCCACATATCCTTGGGATACTCTTTGGATGTTTCCTCCATCTCACCGAAGGTAGGGATATGGAATGTTTTCCCTATTTATTTGGAAGAAAAATTGACCAATATATTCCCATCTTTGTCTACAATTCTTCTATTCTCTTCTTGATATGCCTCCCTACAGGCCATTACGAGTTTGGGAGCAATGAGAGAAGGTGGGGAACCAATAGCCTTGGCCAACCCATTGCTTCTAATCCTTCTGGAATTTTTTATTATGGGGTTGATTCAGACCCTTTGCTTGAATTCATCGATATCAAAATTTCCCAGATTAGTACCTGAGATCTCCCTCCAATCTATGGTGACCCTAGAGTTGAGAGGTTCCCCTTGGAACTTGTATTTAATTTGGTCTTTATCTTCTTTTCCTCTAGGTTCCTTAGCTAGCTTCTTTCACTTTTCCTTTTCCATGGCTGCCTCCAAAGGTCCTACACCTTGTTCCATATATCATGTGACCGAGAGAGTAGTAAGCACATTCAAGCATAGGAATATGAGCAAAGTTATCCAAAATTATACAAAACAACATTAGATTAGAGAATTCATAGTTTAAAGGTCCTAACATCTCTTTCAAATCAACATTGGCCTCTCACTGGAGGGAGTTATAACAATGCGGGCCCAGGGGTGTGGACTTCCCTAGGCCAGTGGACATTCTAAAGGCAGCTACAAAAGGGATGGCAATCAAGGCATGGCAGCCCGCATGGTTTCTTCTGCACAAAAATTCGGTCATGAAGTGGGGTCCACCATAGAGGTCAGGCCATTTAGGCACCTGGGTCAAAATCATCTCAAAGATTTGGAGGTATTCAGTTCATTTTTTAAGCATGTGAGTGCAAAGAGTAACTTAGCTATTTGAGGCTCGGTCGTTTGAAATAGCTTTGGTAAGGCGGCCACCCACAAGCCGCGTTTTGCCATACGGGCCCCAGGGGTTCAAGGGACAACATCATGAATCATTTGGAGCTCAAGCTACTATGGGTTGGATGGTACAAGAAGACATTGGGTCACAACCATTTGGAACAGCGAAGGCCAGACGAAGGTACGACAAAGGAGGCTCACATTATAGGGTCCACAGAGGGCTTTATCATTTCCTTGCTTATTATTAGTCAGTTAGGGGGCAACGATAGGGTTAGGCTCCACATAGTGGACCAATAGAGGTCGGTGAACATTTTGGAATGGTGGGAGTGAGACAAAAGTCCACGAACAACCACCCACAAGAGCTAGTCCACCTAGGGTTTATCACTAAATCATTTTTTATTTTTAGTTTGGATGGACGCAGCAGGTTCGGGATCTATGGTGCAGAAGGTGGGTGTGAGGGCCATTTCAAAGCAGTGGATAGAATACAACAATCTATGGGTGGAGGTCCATAGGGCAAGGCCCACAAAAGAATCATTACTTAGTTATTTTTAGTGTAGGAGCATTAGATGGCATTGGTAGGATCAGGACTCGCTCGTCAGAAGGATCTCAGGGTTTTTCCATTTTGAGTAGTCATTTATGCGGTGATGAAATTCTAGTGGAGGTCCATGTTGAATGATCTGCATTGCATAGATTGCTTTGTCTTTTGATTTGGATGGCAGGCCAAAGGATGAAATCTGATAGGTGGAGAGATGGTTGCAAAATCTATTTGAAATGGTGAAGCTGGGGTGGCAACCAGTGGGGGTGCAGCCCGTAGAGAGAACTCCGCAATGGACTGACACTTGGGCATTTTGGAAAAAGTTAAGCTTGAACGGAAATGATTGGGGTGTGATCCATGCATCAGAAGGAAGGCACTAGACAGTCATCTGGAATAGTGATACATGAAAAACATCTTGGAGGTGGAAATGTACACTTGCGGACCCAAGTGGGTGGGGGGATCCTTTCATTTTGGTCCTATGAACTTGGTTAAGTGCAAGACGTCCAAATTGGGGGTGGGCTCCTATGATGGCAGGCCCGATGAGGGTGTTTGTTGTTTAAATTTTTCAACATTTTCAAAGGAAGGTGATGGCGATGGTTATGCTGCAGGCCCGTAGGGGATGAATGCTCTAGTTGAAGAACGACTGCTGGGACCTCAAGTCCCACATGCAGCCTGTGGGCAATTTTTGAAGCTTATCAAAATTTTAACTTATGGGTTTTGTTTGCCGAGGTTTACTCTAGTTGATTTTAAGCTTTCTTTCAGAGGTTTTATCAACTTTTATAGAATTTAAAGGAAAACTCGAAATAGGGCACATGGAAGACAACTAACCTACAAAGCTTGATGAAGATGGATGAACAAATAGTTGGCAGAGGCTTCGAATCGATAGATGAACTTGGCGGGCGAGATGATGGCATTGGAGGGAGGCTCTCTAACTCATTTATGAACTACTAATAGATGAAAATGACAACTCAAGATGGGCTATTTATAAAATTTTGAGCATTTAATGCCCCTCATAAATGTGGGTATAATGGTGTCCTGGGTTGGTGAGAAGTCAATTAGAAAATGACAATGGGAGAAGGGGAGTCCACTAAGTGGACGACAACTAGAGGTTGGTCGTTCGAGTGATCAAAAATGGAAATGACCATCGATGATGTAGGTCCCACGGCATAAAAGGACACTATGTGAAGGCCATTTGGAATGGTGGGGGGAGGTAAGGAAACCCACATGGAGTGGTCCGCAGGGGCAAACCCATAGGGCTCCAAGGATGCCAGTTTAAAGATGGAAGGAAACAACCAAGGAAGTTTTACAAAGGCCCAAATCCTTGAAAATTTGAAGGTAGAAAAACATGGTCAACTCAAAGTGATTCTCTAAGATTCCTTGACCAGTCAGGACACAAAAAAGGGGGCACACAAAATGAGGTAGCGACAAAAGTGACCTAATGAAGCAAAAAGAGAAAGGGTCCCTATTTTGAACGGGGCGTGTGTGCTAAAGGCACAACACAACCTTGCAATAACTCACCTCATAGATTGAGGCCTTGAAGAGCCACAACACTAACATTTCCAAAGTTTGAGGCATCACCTTGTCTATTTTTTTGGAGTTAATTTTGATGGCCACTAGCCTCCCTCTTGAGGGTGCTAACATTCCTAAAAAAACCTAAAGGTAATTATTAGAAAGATATGCAAAAATTCTTAAATAAAGGTGAGAAAGTCAAGATGTTGTAGAATGGTTACGATAGAGAGTATTTTCTTGTGGTGTGAAAGAAATTTTCTAAGGTGTTGATGAGGTATGTTACCCTTGATAGTCATTTTAAAATATTTCATGCTAATTTATTTCCTATGCTAAATCACTTTGACCACAATATAAAAATGAAGTTTGTATTTTGGTTCCACCATTGATTGGAACAATATATTAAATTTGTGTAAGAAAATGGAAAATCCCTACCCCTTCACTAGGGATTGATCTTGTGTGTAGATGAATTTCTAGTCTAAAAATGCAAAACAAAAGGAAATGCAAACAAGAAAGACACTAACAACACCTCAAGATAAGCCCATTTTGATTCAAACAAAATACAAGAAAATGACAATTTTCACCTTGTTTGAATTGTTCCTTTGGTTGGCCCTTTTTATGTTCGATTTTGTGTACTTATTTGCTTACAAAATGACTTGAAACCTAGTGAAAAATGAAGCTAATGAGATGAGGAATGCAATGGTGGAAATGGGTAATTGATTTGATGAAAAATGAGTGCTCAATGTGGGTGCAACAATGGAGATTAGTTGACTTGGTGTGAATGCTCTATTTTTGGCTAAGTTGGCTTGATTGAATGCCTGATGCAAAATGAGTCCAAATCCACCATTTTTAGGGGAAGTGCCTCCAAATGGATGGATGGTTGAGATTCATCCTTGGAGAGGAGATCAAGGGCCCATATGAACTTGGACCTCACAAGCCATCACATGAGGACATGTGGATGGTGAGATGGCCAAGGGAGAGTGAGTTGGAGATGAGGTGGTAATGACATGGAGGTACTTGAAAGTACCTTGGGAATGGACAAGATCTACTCATAAAGGAGGTTCTTGGGTATGTGCAGGATCATCATGGAAAAAATAGGCCCTTAAGTGGCAAAAAATTTAGAAAAATCAGAGTTAGGCAACTTGATGTAAAAATTTGAATAAGTTATCTATATTATTTCAAAAATATGTAAGAATAGAATCTGTAGCAAATTGAATGTAGTTTCTAAAATACTAGGTTTATTTTAAAAATTAAAATCTATTTGGTGAAAATTTGAAATTTCAATGTAGTAGTACTTAAATTTCAAGGAAAAAATAAGAAGTAGGTGTCTATCTAACCACTGTAAAAACAATAAAATGATAATATTTTAGTATAATAATTTAGATATAAGTAGAGGACTCATGTCCCGATGTGATGCATATTTTTTTGTAATTTTTTTCCAAGTAAATAATTAATTACTAATTTTTTATTACAAATTTTAAAAAAAATAAAAAACTTGTATGTCTGACCACCTCAACTTGGTCAAAACTTCATGAAATTCATTTTTTTTTAATCCTATAGTATGTGAAGCATAGAATGTGACACAATTTTTAGATTCAAAAAATGTGATACCATTTGAAATCTATAGATTTTTTTCAATCAACCTATCAATCAAGACTTTAGTCATAATTCAAATAGAAAATGAATAATAATAATTTATTAAATTCAAAGTAAATCATAATTTATATTAGTGGAAAGTTGAGAATCTCTTTTAAAAACTATTTTTGTTTCATCAATTTTGGGTAAAAAAAAGTCGTCAGCCACATACCCTACACATACCCATCATATCACCACTTTTTGGCCCATCACGATCTTGCACATACCCTCTTTTCCACATGTACCTTGAGAGGACAAGTGAGGAATTAAAAATTCCTCACAAATCCTCATGGAGATTGATAAAGGAATTAAAAATTCCTTCACAATTTATGGGGGGAATAAATTTCAATTTTAAATTCAAAGAGGGAAGAGGGTGGCTTCTCCAAAAGGAGAAGAAATTTAATGAAGGTTGACTAAGGAAATATGCCACAAATGGAATGAGGATTACGTTAGGCTAAATTAGAGATTAAAGTTGTCTAAATGCAAGATTAGATAGGCTAATGAGGGAATTAGAGGCTAGTGGAAAATTATGGAGGATGTTACCATATTGATGATTAGGGATGTGCACAACCTAATCACAGATTAATTAGGTTAATTTGGATTAAAAGGGGATTATGGAGGATGTTGACATGAGGAGAGAGAAAACATGAATTAAAAATTGATTTAAATCATGAGGATAAAGTGACTAAATTAAATAAAGTGGACTATTTATTTAATTTAGAGGAATATGGTAAGGTATTAAATTAATTAATAAAATACCTTAGGGGACATTAGGCTAGGGTGAAGTATTAATTAAAAAAAAAATTATTTAATTATTATTGTGTAGGGATGCAAGGTGGAGGAAAAAAAGGGCGAATTTGACCATATGGGGGTGGTCAAATTCAAATCTCTACATTTTCCCCCTCTTCGAAATACTGTTAGAATAATAGTGTTTTGAAGAAAAATAAAGTGTGGATGAATTGATAGAAGAATAGGACCTTAAGGGATGTCCTAGTATGGCAGAGAAATGAATAGGAGGAAAGAATGCAAGAGAAATGTGTGTAGGTGAATTTCTACTCTAAGGATACAAAACAAAAGTAAATGCAAACAAGAAAGACACTAGCAAAACCTAAATATAATCCTAGCTTAATTCAAATAAAATACAAGAAAATGACAATTTTCACCTTGTTTAAATTTTTCCTTTGGTTGGCCCTTTTGATTGTTGATTTTGTGTACTCCTCAGCTCGAAAAATGACTTGAAACCTAGTGAAAAATGAAGCTAATGAGATGAGGAATTCAATGCTGGAAATGGGTAATGGATTTGATGCATAATGAGTGCTCAATGTGGGTGCAACAATGGAGGTTAGTTCACTTGGTGTGAGTACTCTAGTTTTGGCTAAGTTGGCTTGATTGAATGCCTGATGCAAAATGAGGCCAAATGCACCATTTTTAGGGGAAGTGCATCCAAATGGATGGATTTTTTATATTCATCCTTGGAGAGGAGATGAAGGGACCATATGAACTTGGACCTCGCAAGCCATCACATGAGGACATGTGGATGGTGAGGTGGCCAAGGGAGGGTGAGTTGGAGATGTGGTGGCAATGACATGGAGGTACTTGAAATTACCTTGGGAATGGACAAGATCTCCTCATAAAGGAGGTTCTTTTCCACATGTACCTTGAGAGGACAAGTGAGGAACAAAAAATTCCTCACAAATCCTCATGGGGATTGATAAAAGAATTAAAAATTCCTTATGGGGGATTGTGATCAAAATTCATCAGGGGAATAAATTTGAATTTTAAATTCAAAGGGGTAAAGGGTGGCTTCTCCAAAAGGAGAAATCATTTAATGAAGTATGACAAAGGACATATTCCATAGATTGCATGAGGATTAGGTTAGGCTAAATTATTGATTAAGGTTGTGCAAATGTAGGATTAGATGGGCTAATGAGGGAATTAGAGGCAAGTGGAAAATTATGGAGGATGTGACCCTAATGATTATTAGGGATGTGCACACCCTAATCACAGATTAATTAAGTTAATTTGTCGATTAAAAGGGGAATATGGAGGATTTTGAAATGAGGAGAGAGAAAAAATGAATTAAAAATTGATTTAGTTCATGAGGATAAAGTGACTAAATTAAATAAATTAGACTATTTATTTAATTTAGAGATGAATAAGGCAAGGTATTAAATTAATTAATAAAATACCTTAGGCGACAATAGGCTAGGGTGCAATATTAACTAAATAATAAATTATTTAATTAATATGGTTTAGGGATGCAAGGTAGAGGAAAATGAGGGCGAATTTCACCATATGGGCATGGTCAAATTTAGGTTTCTATAGATCTAAATGATATATATTTGTATAAAGTGGCTTCTTTATCCTCCCTCCCTTGTATTGTCAACCCCTCCCTTTTTGACAAGGGAGTTATTGGTATGTCAGTTAGAAACCCTAAAAACCCTTCATAGACTACCTATTCCACCACCCTCTAGCACCCCAAAGTTACAAGGTCCAACCTCCCTTAGGATTCAAAGGGAAAAGCCTATATAAATGATTCCCATAATCCTTTGGATAAGAAAAAATTTCATTTGAGGACACTCCAAATTTTTTGTTTCAAATTAAAACTCTAAATCCTCCTAGTCCCCTTCTCTAGATGCTAATATGAGGAATATCCTCCTAGTTCTCCTCTACTTCAAAATTTAACTGCTAGTCTCCCTTTTTTCACCTTAGCTTGATATTGGGAAAGATCAAGAGCTAGAGTTTTCTCCTATGGACACCCCTAAACATTGTATGAGTTTTTCCTCAACGAGGGAGAAAATGGATGAGCTCTGCAAAGCCACTAGAATATTTAAAATGACACCCTTAAGTGGTTGTTTACCTATTTGATCATGGTGGAGGATAAAATAAAAAATGTGCAGATTATTATTTTTAAGAAGTATAAATATTGGTCAAGTGAGAAGGAGGATGTCAATCACTAGGAGCTACTGAGAGGCATGGTTCAAACATTTGATAATTGGTCCAACCTAGAAAAAGAGGTTGGTGAAATAAAAAATTATTATTGAGTCTCTTGAGGAATTTTCAAGCTTGAGAAGGGAGGTTGCAAAAATCCATTGAACCTAGGATAATATCCTCTTTAGTTTGTAGGAGATTATTGAAAAAAAGGAAACTATGAAGAATACAGTGGTCACTATATAGGTGTTTCAACAAGAGCTTAAATTTTCCATGCTAGGAGAGTTAGAGAGGAAAGTTTGGATTCCCCCTTCTAGCTTGAGAAAAAAATGTAAGACTATGGGGAAAGTGTCGCATGCTTCTAAGGATGACACTGGTGAAAATAATCCACAATCCTTTTCTTTTGAATAAAAAAATTAGTTTCTCAACTTTAGCATGTGCCCTAGTAATATGAATTTGACACTATTTGTTCAAAACCATTTTAGCTAGATTCACTCTAGTTTATAGTATTACATATTATTATATTGATTGTAGCTAAATTTAATGGATATGAAATTCCTTCATTATTAAGCCTTGTAAACTCCAAACTCTAGTATTTCTAAGAATATTTTTATTTCTATTTTATTGAATCTAACTTTTATTTTGACAGTAAAAAATTTGATTCCTCAATTGTGTTACTTTATTTTTTAATCTCTTCAATTGTGGAGCTATTTCCTTAATATATTCTCTTCATATTTTTCTATGATATTTTCCTAATATTGAGAAAATAAACAATTATTATTCAAATGTACCTTTGTTATTGTAAGTCTAGGATGTAATACTAGCTTGTGATTTACAACTTGTGGAGCTATAATTTGTGGTACTTGATTCAATAGTGGAATATGGTTAGCTAAAACACCATTGATTCTTTCTATTTGATTTGATATGGAGGAAGGATTAGATCTTTATTTCTAGGAACTAATTCAACTAAATTTGTTTAATTCTTTGATTCCTTTTGAAATCCCGCAAATCAATAATCCCTCCTCTAGAGTCACTAGATCAAGACCTTGTGACTATTCTCTTAGGATCTAGCTTGTGACCATCACAATAAATTCTTTAGAACCTCCTTCTAGTTCTACTTCAGCTGTTGTGCTTTATAGTCACACACAACATATAATTTCTAAAAATAAAATTCTCTCTTGGTAGACTTTACATTCTAAAATAATTTACTATCCAAGGCTTTTATTGTCATCTCTTGACTTAATAGGGTTACTTAGGGTTCTTTATAGACTGTTTAATAATGATACTAACACTTAGAAATATTCATATTTGCAAATTATATTAACAAAGGATCTATGAATTCTTGACTAGATTCATGAGAATCAACATTTATTTAAGAAGATAACTAATTGTTTCAATAAATTTACAAAATAATTGATAATTTTGATTAGTTATTATAAAACTATCTATTCATTTTCAATAATTCACAAGTTTAAATGATCTATGAACAAATATGTAAAGATTTGAAAAGATTTAGCTTTACTTTGATCAATTCTTCTAAAAATAATCAAATATTTTCAAAGAATGAAAAAATATTAAGGAAAGCAAAGGAAAAAAAGTTAAGGAATTAAGTTTCCAATAATTGTGCATGAATATCATTCAAGAATTATAAATGAAAACCTTTCCATTATGTATTTCACTAAAATTCTTCACATCTACATACAAATAATGTAAATATTAAAAGAACTTATCACTCAAATAAATGGTTCAAATGCACCTAAATTTTGGCATAGTAATTTGATATTTTCAAGAAAAATGATAATTGTCATATATAATTAATGATATCAAATGACCTTTAATTAACCTTAAATTTACAAAACTTTACAAATTTATACAAGCACTCTTGCTAATAATAAAGAGAAACCATGAAGAAATCCAAAAAAATTAGTAATTATCTAACGTAGGCTTGACAAGAAAAAAAAATTATGATCTTGTAAACAATTAAGGGTAAGTGTAAGAAGTTGGGTCCACAAAATATTCAATAAGTGGAAGTGTTTTTCTTTATTTTCAGAATTTGTCACAGTTGGACTAAAAATTTGAACCACTTGCACATTGAATCTTTAAAAATTGAGTAATATAAAATTTAGTATCTTGATTGTAGTTTTCAAATATCTAATTTATTCTAATACCTAGATTATATAAAATAATTTTTAATGGGAATGTATAAAAACCACTTTTAAAAGTCATTTTTTCAGGACCATACCATGTACATGTATGGACACCATAATTTTACCTAAAATAATCACTTTTTGAATTTATTTCTTCATTGTGTAAAGAATGTTTTTTAGCATGACGCCATACAAAAAATTTATAAGAAAATTAACAAATTAAAAGTTATTAAAAAATATGAAAACTTGACATTTCAAGTTTACAAACCAATTTCCTCATAAATTAATTTAAAAATAGAAAAACTAATCCAATCATAAAAACATTGAATATTTTAAAACTATACATTGTCATCTATAATGGGTTTTAATTTCACAACACAATTCTACAAAAACTCATTAGCCATATTGCCAAAGTCAGTTTTTTCTCTTAACATTTCCATGACCTTGTAGTTGTAGGTCCAAGGCTTAGGATTGGGTTACCAAAACTTTGTTAAGCATAAAACTTAATTAAAAACATAAATTGTGAGTTTAAAACATTTTGTAATGAGTACCCACTTTAAAATGGGTAACCTATTCTAAAAAATGAATGTGTCCCTATTTTAATGTTGAAAAATGACACTTCCCATACAAGTGGACCCAACTTCTTGCACTTACCCTGAACAACTATGGATCTTTTATATAAAGAAGGTTCCAATAGTTAATTACAATAATGAATGGTTCCAAAATGATCTAGAAGAATAAACATTAGGAAGTCAAAATGACACTAACAGAATATTCCTCTCAAGTCAACATCTTGACAACTAGCATTAGAATATCCTCTAAGAGATTCTCACCTTTGCACATTGATGGTTGACAAGTGAGAATATTCATTTTCAGATTATAAATTTTTTAGTAATGTGGAAACTTTAAAAATTCTCTAGAACATCTAAATCTCTAAAATGGTAATGACAAGTAGTCAAGTACAATATCTCAGAAAACTACATGTGCATGTGAATACTAGCTAAGTATGATACCAATACACTAGATGGCTTCATTATAAAAAAATAGCAATATTCTAAGTAGATGTAGAACTAAGTGACAATTGGTATTTACTTTGTCTCATTGTCATCCTCGATAATAACCTTTTGTCTTAAATTATTCAACCATTGACTATAATCATTGAAAGCTATCAAAATATTGTTAATTCCCTCTCTATAAAAATCTTGGGACAATTTCCACCTATATTTATGTGTGTCATTTATGTCTCGTATCTTCACTACATCTAATTTTTTATCCCTAGTCTATCTATTGTACTCTTTGATAAAATCCCTCCTTTATACCACATCATCTATCACACTCTCATTCAAGCTATTGATGATATCTTTTAGAGCTTCAACAAAATATTATTTGATCTTTCCAACAATGGATGCAATATCCTTAAAAGTAACTCCATCATTAACTTTGGAATTTATCCCATATATAATAGTCATATCCTAATCCATGAGATCTTTTGACACTTGACATAGGGCATCTATTTATTCTCTACATTATTCATTCATCTATTTTTCAATATCTAAGTGTTATATTCATGTACTTGCCTTTGGAATAGCTTGATTACTTGAAATATTCTCCTTCAATAATAAATTATTGTAGTCTCCTCAAACTTGACATTATTTCCTCTTAATTAATTAAATAACTTTATTTAATTAATTTACCCATTCCTCCCCTTTTAATTAATTAAATAGATATATTTAATTAATTAATCCATTTTCCTCTTATAATTAATTAAATATTTTATTAATTATATCACCCTCTAAAACTATAGTTCCTCTAATCAATTAAATAATTTTTTCCTATTATTTAAATTGATCCCATTAAAATATCTTATGGTTATAATCCCAATTGTGTTAATTAATTCTTGATTAATTAACCCACTAACCCTCATTATCCCATTCTCCAATTATTAACTCCACATAAGTTAATAAACTCATGGTTTATTAACTCCACCTATCATATTAAGCTAAGTAATCACTAATTTTCCATCCTAACCCCCATCATTACCATTCTTTTCTAATTTAAAATTCACCCTCAACCCCCTCATCTTGTCTCATTAATGAGATAAATCTCACCCGCCTCCACTATCTTACACATAGCCCACAAAATTTAATGACTTGTCATCCCAATGTGTTCTCACACGTGTGAGAACACCTCACCCCTCTCCTTGCACATAATTGTGACACTTGTCACAATGCTAATAAGCCACACCCTTGATTCATGCATCACACTCTCAAGCAATCTTAACCCTTCATCAACTTTCAATCTTTCCCCTCTATTTCTCCCTCCAATTTTCTATGAATTGGGCCTTCATACTCTCATTTCTCCATCTTGAATTTGGCTACGATTATGCTGGTACAATCTTGTGAGCAATCCACATCCACATTTGAGAAAATCCAACAAAAATAGGGTGCTTCTTGAGCTTAATCCCGAGGGCCACCAAAGGCATGAGGTTGTGCTTTCAATTTGATGTTATTTCCTTAATGTTTTATGTTTTTGGTGTTAAATTATAACCCCTCTACAATTATCATTTAGATTTTTGATTTCCTTTAACTTGATGGATTCTACGTTCTTTTATGTCTAGCTATCCTCACAATTTTTCTTAATCTTCCTAGCTTTCTTGTCCCATTAACAAATTTCCTTATATATCTCAATAATTCTTTTAATTATTTCTTCTTTTAAAGTAAATTCATTGATCTAATTATTTGTCACTTAATCTTCATGCTTCATTTTTTCAAGGGTATTCACTTCATCTTGTCATAGAATCACAATATTTGAAGGTAATTGTTCTATATGTTTCCCTAGCCCCACCAATTCATTTATATATCCTTGTAATTATAGAACTTATGCCTTCAATTATTTCTTCTTATTTGTATCCTTTTCCATCCTTGTTGCTATTGCATCTACATTAGCCTTGAGCTCACTAATTTCTTATTCTCTTGTTGAATGTGCCAAATCATTGGTTATTAATTTGTAGTTAATTGAAGTAAATATTCCCTATCTTTTCTTAGCAAAGGAATAAAAATGTGAAGAGTCAATTAACCAATAATGTGACTTCTGATTGCAAATGGAGTTCTCTCTCTTTTCCTTGGTCTAGGAGCCTCTATCTTTATCACAATACTTTTGATGTAAAGGGAAACAACTTCTAGATGATTCTTAGACTAGAATTTACAAAGAAACCAAGAAGGTGTATTTGTATCTATGTTTGTATTTTTTTACTTTTGTTCCATCACAAGTGATTTTTCTCTTGTTCTTCCCTACTCAATCCTTGGTTCTTGATGTTCTTCAGATGAAGTTACCCTTAGTTTGTTCTCTAACATACTATAATTTCTTGTTTTGGATTGAGACATTATGATACTTTACTAGATGTTGGATTCACTATTATGATGATAGTTTAATGATACTTTTATCACTGTGTTTCATGCGTATGCTATGACTAGTATATAGATTTATTTGATTATGTGGACTAATCTTACTATGAGCATCATCTGATCATCTAATGATTTTTTTTATCATGCTGATAGCATCTGATTATTGTGTGTTGATGTATTTTTGTGAAGGGGAATGGTGTCATGTCACTCACTTTTGAGTTCCTTGCAACACTGTGACTTTCCTTTCATGGTGTGTCTGACTGTATGACTATGTATATGATCAACTGTGTTGTTTGTCATAGGTTGCAGGTACCAGGAATCAACTCCATCTGAATTGATAGGTCTGGGTGCCTTAAACCCAATGAAAATTGGTGAATGGAGATAACACTTGGTCCCTTGTTTTAGCCATCATCCTTGACAAGGACGAGTATCCATTTGTCACACCCTGGCAGTGTTGTCCATATGTGGATTGGTCCATCTTTGTTGTTGTTCTCTAGAATTTTGACTTCGCCTTGTGGTTAGGTATTGACTGGTATTTAGTCCACTTGATTTAAATTTGGTTGATTGTTCTTCTGATTAATTACTACATAAAAATAAAGTTATTAAATTTTGTAGGACCCTAAATCTGCATTGGATCAAAAACAAAAACCATTAGTATTGTTAGTCAACCAAAGCAAACCAAAAGATCCCCTATAAGATTCATTTAATCACAAGAATGATTCCAAAGAAACAAGCAAACATAGAAGGGCATCATTCTAATGAATCAAATATAGCATCTTATAGTGGATTGGTGTCACATGTGCTAGTGACCCTTTCCCAACCCTTGATCAAAATGCTAAGTGTTAAAGAGAGACCAATGTGGGACAAAGATCAAGCTAATAAGATAAGGCCACTTGTCAAGTGATGATAGGCCAATGGATGTGCAAGATTTGGGAAGAGTTCCCATGAGAGGGAGAATTTGAATTCAAATTTTCCAATAAATACTGAGTTTGACTTTGGAAGGGGACATGTAAGAGACATGTAAGGCCTCATAAATGCTCTGTTGAGTGTACATGTCCACTTGGGGGGAGATTCAAACTTGGAGAATATTCTTCCTTTATGCCAAGTTGAAAATAAAGATTTTGATAAATCATTTAAATGCAGTTTCATGTGCAAGTGGCAAAATCTAGAGAATGCAAGTGGGTGAGTATTTAATCAGGGTTAGATTAAATAGATGATGATTATGCTGATTTAATGCTGATTAGATGATTTTGACTTTTAAGACTTAAATAATTGATTTATTTGAATTAGAAAATGATGGAATATGATTTAGGATTTGATTTAAATGAAGTCCTCATTTATTTAATTAAATGGATGATGCAAGATGAAGGTTGAATGATAATGTTTATTTGATAAATGACCTTAGTAAATGAGATTATTTAATGAATGGATGAAAGTGATGAATGGGCCTAATGTGAGACCTAATTTGACTGAATCTGATCGAATGCATAATGTTAATTTTGCATGTCTACAAATTTAAAAGGGCATTTTGATAATTAAAATAATTGCTTTTTTATAATTGAGGTACTAATAAAATGAAATATTATTAATGATTTTATTAAGTTTAAATAAATTAAGATTATTTCCTAATAAAGAATTTTAAAAAATAAATATAATAATGATGGCGGTCCATGATAATTATAAAATAAAAATAAAGATGTAGTTGACTATAGTGGATAAATAAAATAAAAAAAAATAAAATTAAAGAAAGGTTGCATGCAGCAATGTGCAATGAGGAGTTAATAAATTGGTTATTTGGCATAAAGAAAAGGGGATTTTTTAACAATATCTAGAAAGAAACTAATCTTGTTTCTTCTTCCTATGAATGTTTCTTGTTCTTGGAGGATTTCTTCTAGTTTAAGAGGATTTGGAATTGGGTTTCTTCCATGTTCGTTGAGTTTTTGAAGTGTGTTGAAGTTGCAAGATGGGAATGGTGAGCTCAACATCAAATCTTCCATCTGGCAAGTGGGAGAAACCAGGTTCCATTGCTAATCTCAATTCTAATTTTGTAGAAAATGGAAATGGAGTAATTGTGTTATTTGAAACAAACAATTCTTGTTAATTTCTAAGTTGTGCAATTTAAGAGATTAAATGTTTGGAAATTTTCTAAGCCTTTCTTGAAAATTGAATTGTGCTTATTCTGTAAATGTCAAATAGCTATTGAAACCCCATTTATTTTGGGGATATTCCATTTATTTTGTTACTTGCTCTATGTTTTCTCTAGTTTGAATACAAATTCGTAAAGCATCTCATCTACAACCTTTGATAGATTCTCCATCCTTTATTTGATGTTATCCTTTAATTATTTTCTTGCTTTTCTTCAAAATTTTGCTTATTAGCTACATAGTCTTTGGTTCTGCATGCTGGAATTATCATATTTCCATATCATTGTATTTTATTAAGTCTTTAAACTCCATGGCCAGTCAGCCAGTCTCTTCCCCTTTCTTCTATCACCAAGGGATGTAATTCTTTATCTCTTTGGTAGATTTATTCTATAGGCTCTTCAATTTTTTTGAACACATGCTCATTTCCAGTGCCTTCTTTCTAACAATAAGCAAGCCAATTTTCATGCTTGGAATTCGATTAAATATATTGTAAGTTGAGTCCTTATTTTAGAAGGCAATTTTAATTCAATTTTTATGCTTTAAGATTGGGTATGTGGTACTGTAAGTAACATTCGTTGAATAAAATGTATGTAGGGTTCGCCTCATATCTAGCATTCGATGACTACATAGTTTGTATTTATATATAGTTTTTCGATGTAACCACTCTATATTTGGTAACCAAAGGATATTTAATGTGTTGGAAATTTTGAATGACATGGATTTGGTTGATAATCGATGTCTTTTGTCAATACTGAATGCTTGAGTTTATATGGATAGACATAATGCTTATTGGGATATTGATTTATGTACTATGATTTCATTTAGAATAAAATTTAAGTTAGCCATTCATTATACTCAATATTTTTATAAAATGTGTGATAGAATTGTAGATTTTGTTTTATTGATAGCATTCAATATACAAGTATCATATATATATTTCAAAAACAAACAAGGAGAATTTAACCCAACCTTTAGTTTGAGATCCCATCAATCCACTATTAGAGGAATTAATTCACACCTTAAGCAAGTACTGAATCATACCAACCTGATCATATTCAACGAATACAAATTTTTCTTGGTCATTGATTATTGACCACTCGATGCATATGTTTTTGTGTAGTATTCAATATTATTGAAGTTCGAAGTAAGAGTAATATGTTGATTTGTGCATTATATAAGTTATTCTTATATGTGTATATAGGTGTTGGTTGTATACATTTAGAAGAAAACTGCATTTTGTTTTGTTGCTTGTGCATATTTACATATGCATGTTATATGTATGTATATATATATATATGTGTGTGTGTGTGTGTGTGTGTGTGTGTACGTATGTATATGTATGTATAGATGAGAGTATTTAATTTATAAGTTTTAGTAAAAGGACAATTCTTTATATGTGAATTAATGATTAGGGGTATATGATATCCACATAATTGAAGGAGATATTAAATAAATGAATTAGATTCTTAATTAATGACCACTGATTTCTTTTATGATTGATTAATAGACAAACTATACATTTATTGTGACAAGTCGGTTATAATGTTAGGTGAAAATGATTTCTTCCATGGAGGTTTTGGTTGTTTGGATATTAGAATTGGATGTTGTGTTGTTGTGTGGTGTTGGATTTTTTCTTGGTTATTGTTCAGTATGGGAGCCTTTAGTGCTAGGGTTTGCTTCCAAGGGCTTGGAGGGAGTTTTATTATTTGAGATGACTCTTTTGATAGTTTCACTTTGCAAGTGGTTTAGCAGTAAATTTGTGTGTGTGCAAGGTGGTTTATTCCTTGCAGTGTGTAATGACTCTTGTGATTATGTTATGTGTTGCACTAATTTCCTTTGACTATGATACATGAGCACGATGAGTAGTTCCTTGCTCTATGTATGAAATTATGTGGATTAAGTTTCATTTGCATGATGGTTTTACCTTGCTTGTTGCTTTGGGTCTCTAGCTACATGTAGGGGGAGTGGTTCTTAATGGGGGACAAAACCCAAAGTGGTGTCTAGGGTAACCCATTTGAGAGTTCCTTAATCTACTGATAACATAATTAATTAGTTAGGGTTGGGTAGATTACACATTAATCAAGATAAGTGAATGCCTCACCCATGCTTGTACTACTCATTTAGGCTAAGGATGGGTTAAGAAGGCCAGGTTGGAAAGACCAACTTCCTTGTCCTCACAAAAGGAAGATTGCTTATGCATGTGTCACCCTATGGTCCCAACATCTAGTGAGAGACAGATAGGGTACAACCATAGATGGGGTCTGACATCTAGTGAGATACTATCAGGGTAACCCATGTCAAGACCACACAATGAAACTCTTCCCTATGCAGACTAGCATGCTCTTTTTATGTTCTCTCCCTTTGGTATGTGATATCCTTTGGAAGCAATGTATGTTCTTAGTATTATTAATGTTGTTCTAGTGTTAGATTGGAGTTCTAATTTTCCTTGTTATGTGAGTTTGTGGTTGTTTTATTTATTTGTTGTTGTGGGACCTTGTGTTATCTCTTAGCACGGGGGTGGACCTCAGGGTTCCACATGGTCAGGAGGTTTGTGATTTTTCCTCCATTGGGTTTCCCTTGTTGTTCATATGTGTGGCAACTACTCATGGTGATATGGACTCCTACACTTGTTCCAGTTTGAGTGGACTATTGTTCATGTACTTGTATTGAACTGTAATTAGTTGTATCATGTAATGAAATTCAGATGTACTCTCCTCACTTGTTTTTGAGGAAACATTGTTGTACAAGTTGTAATGTTGTAACTGACTTGATGAACTCTCTCTTGTTATGGATAATGTACATGATGTACCTTGTTTATGTTAGTTAATTGAATTGATTTTGATTGGTATTTATTGATGACATGTTATGGATAATACATATCGGTTGATCATTTAATGTGATGGATTAAATGAACTTTATATTGTTAGATGAAATTTGTTTAATGAGATGATTTATAATTATTGTTAGCTTGGTTATTGATATTCTAGTAGAGTATTCATGGAACCTTAGAGGACTTAGTTTTAGATTACATGTTAGCATATGTTTTGCATTCTCTAGTATGTTACACTTTTAAAAAGAAAAATGTTCTTTTTTCTTGGTATTGTAGCATGTTGTCCTCTAGGGTTCTTTGGCGGGGCATTACACATGGTATCAAGTCCTAACATTGGGTACTCTGGGTTATATAGGAGCCCATTATGTTGTCTTAGTTTCTTAGATTTTGAAGATCATATTTCCTTTTGTTATCCTCACCTAACACCCTAAAACTTGTCCTTGGTGGTGTCTGTGTAGGAAAATTCCTAGAGGTCTAGTTCAAGGTTAGGGAAGTGGTAGAGGTCATCATGGTGGCTATGGGGTCAACCACTAGAGCACCCCATCTTATGGTTCCCAAAAGAGTGATCATGAGGAACAACATAGTTCTCAGATTGGTTAGCAAAGTAGGGGTCAGAATCTGGGTCAGCTGGAGTTGGAGTGTGCACAATTACATCATTTTCTTAAGGAGGTTCTTTCCTGTCTAGGTCCTAGATAGGAGGGTGATCAGTTGGTGGTTAGGGAGAGAGAGAGGTCTCCTAGGAGGAGAGAGGTTAGAGTAGAGTAGGAGGCTATTTTAACTAGTCCTATGAGAGATTTTTTGAGGGCATGTCCTTCTAATTTTGATGGTTCTGGTGGTGGTTTGGAGGTAGATACATGGTTAATAGATCTAAACATACATTTTTCCATGCATTTGTATGGTATTAACACCAAGGCGAGGTGTGCCATCATGCACATTAGATGTTTTGCTTCTACATGGTGGTGTTTGGAGGAGTATAAACTACATTTGGATATAGGCTTAGTCTCCTGGGAAATGTTTCTAGAGAGGTTCAGAGCTTGTTTCTTGTTTGATCATTTGAGGGAGCATTGTGCAAATAAGTTTCATGAGTTGACATAGATGGCAATGTCAGTTGAGCAGTATGAGCATAGATATTATGAGCTTAAGTAGTATACAGGCATAGGTGATGATGAGGCTATGTTTTTGCAACATTGTATCAAGGGATTGGATTCTCGTATCAGTGGGGGTGTTCATGTGTTTGAACTAAAAACCATGGAGGTGGTAGTAGAGAGGGCTTAGATAGTAGAGGAGAATTTGGCCATGGCACTAGGAGGTCATACCGGTGTGTAGATTGGTAATTCACCTCCAATAGGTTTTAGTTCTCAAGGTGGCTAGACTCAGGTAGTGGGTTCCTCTAGGAGTCATCATGCACCTGCTAAGGGTGGATGGTAGCAATAATAGAAACAACAACACTCTTAGTAAAAACCTAATAATTCTTAGTCTCAACATGGTAGTAGGTTTCAATCTAAGAGGGATCAGAGTTGGTAGCAAAACAAGTATTATTGTTTTTTATCAGCTATCTCAAAGTTCTTAGTCTGCAATTAGTAGGGGAAGTTTCCAACACTCTAGTGCACCCTCAGGTGGCAGGGGTTTTGGTAGAGGGACAAGATGCTTCTCTTGTAGCCAGGAGGGTCACATAGCTAGAAATTGTCCTCAAAAGGGAACATCTAGATTTAGTCAGAGGTTGGTAGCTTCAGACCCGATAGTAGGAGATACAGGCAGGTCCCATAAAGTGTTTGCAGTGGTTAATAACCACCAGGATGAGCATCAGGGTACAGTTGTGGAGACTATAGGTGTGTTGTAGGGTATTGGTGTTTCTATCCACTTTGACTCTAGTGCTTCAGATTCCTTCAATTCCCCTTCTGTAGTGGCATGATGTGGACTAGTGGCAGCAAAGAAAGATGATAGGTGGCAAGTCGAATTAGCCTCTGGAGCTAAAGTAGTGGTTGAGTACCTTGTTTATGGTTGTGGATTGAGGATTGGTTCTCTCTATGCCATAGTTGACCTTCATATTATACCCCTTGGATCTTATGATATAGTGTTGGGCATGGATTGGTTGGATGCTCACCAAGCAATGATAGATTGTTGATGTAATTCAATGCACTGTGAAGATGATTTAGGTAAGGAGGTGGAGGTAGTTGGCATTCAGAGGCCTATTTCCTTGCATATGATCTTTGCTATGTAGTTGAAGAGGTGTATGCATTAGGGTTTCCAGTTGTTTGCTATGACAGTCAATTATTTGGAGTTATGGGAGAGTTGAGAGGTGTCCCTTGATAGTCATCATATCCTTAAGTAGTATGTAGATGTTTTTCCTATTGATATTCTAGGGATGCCACCTAAGCATGACATCGATTTCAGAATAGACCTTATTCCTGGAGTAGAACCTATTTCCTGAGCTCTATATTGGATGACCACTAAGGAGTAAAAGGAGCTTCGATTGTAGCTTGAGGATTTGTTGGTGATGTCTCTCCTTGGGGAGCACTAGTTATTTTTGTGAAGAAGAAGGATGGACCCCTTTGATTGTGCATTGATTATCGATGGTTGAATAAGGTGATGGTGAGGAACATATATCCCTTCTCGAGGATTGATGATCTCTTTTATCAGATCAAGGGAACTAAGGTGTTTTCAAAAATTGATCTTAAGTCAAGGTATCATCATTTGTGCATCTTTGAGGAAGACATTCATAAGACCACATTTTGCACTCAATATGGGCACTATGAGTTCACCATTATGCCATTCAGATTGACAAATGGGCCATCTATATTCATGAGTTTGATGAACAGTTTGTTCTGCACTTACCTAGAAAGGTTTGTCCTTGTGTTCTTGGATGAAATTTTGATCTATTCAAGGACTATGGAGGAGCATGAGGAGCATTTGTGGCAGGTACTACAGTGTCTAAGGGAGAACCAGTTGTATGCAAATAAGGAAAAATGCGAGTTCTTCTAGACAGAGGTGAAGTATTTGGGACATGTTATTTCTGGTGAGGGCATTGTGGTGGATTCTTCAAAGATCCAAGCCATCATTGATTGGCCTACACCCACTAATGTTGTTAAGGTTCACAGTTTTATGGGTTTAGCAGGTTATTACCGATGATTTGTATAGGTTTTTTCAAGGATAGCTCACCCCATCATTTCTCTTCAATGGAAAGAGAAGAAGTTTATTTGGTCAAAGTAGTGTCAGGAAGCCTTTCAGACTCTTAAGGAGAGGTTGACTAGCACACCTATTTTGGCAGTTCCTAATCCTATCAGAGATTTTGTATTGTGTACTGATGCATCTCTGGAGGGTTTAGGGGTTGTTTTGATGTAGGATGGTCACATGATTGCCTATGAGTCTGGAAAACTCAAGGATCACGAGTTGAACTATCCTACGCATGATCTAGAGTTAGCCATCATGGTTTGTCCTTTGATGAGGTGGAGGCACTTTCTATTGGAGCATTAGTTTGAGTTGCATAATGATCACCATAGTATAAAGTATATTTTCTTGCAACCAAATTTGAATGCTAGGCAGAGATGGTGGATGGAGTTCTTGTGTGAGTATGATTTTGAGGTGAATTATATCTAGGGAAAGGAGAATGTGGTGGGGGATGCTCTTAGTTGGCATAGACATGAGATTTTAGTAGTGACTCTTGGAATAGACTTGAGGAGTTATATCCTTACAATGCTCCCTACAGATAGTTGGTATCAAGAGGTGAGATCTGAGGTTGAGTTAAGTAGAGCATTGGAGGGTAGATTTGTAGGTTACTTCCTTGAGTCAGATGGTCTTTTACAGCACTTGGGTCACATTTATGTTCCTTCATTAGGGGGTTTTCATACTTTAATCATGTCAGAGGCACATCGGGCACCCTATTCAGCTCATCAGAGTGTCATTAAGATTCACGCAGACCTCCATTAGCTATATTTTTGGGCTGGTACAAAGAGGGATATTTCTGATTTTGCATCAAGGTGTTTGGAGTGTCAGGGAGTGAAGGAAAAGCACCAACACCCTGTAGGTCTTTTGTAGCCACATCTTGGTCCTGAATGGGAATGGGACATCATTTCATTGGATTTTATTATTTGTTTTCTAGTGTCTTCTCATTAGAAAACTGCCATCATGGTCACCATGGATAGGTTCACTAAGGTGGAACACTTCTCTCTTGTTTGATCCTCATACAATGCTTCTTCAGTGGCCAAAATTTTCATGGAGGATATAGTCAGGTTGCATAGGATTCCTTGTAGAATTATCTTAGATAGAGATCTAGTATTCACTTTAGCTCTTTGGATGTCCTTGCAGCATGCATTGAGGACTCAATTGAACTTTAGTTCAGCTTATCATCTGGAGACTAATGGGCAGACCAAGAGTGTTAATCAGGTCTTGAGGATATGCTTCGAATGTATGTTATGGATCAGCAGTCTCATTGGGAGGATTACTTGTATTTGGTGAAGTTTGCATACAATAATGGATACCACCATTCGATTGGCATGCATCCTTTTTAGGCATTGTATGGTTGTCCTTCTCAAATCCCATTGAGTTAGGATTGTCTTAAGGATAGCATATTTCTTGGACCAGAGATGCTTTAGGAGATGGAGTAGTAGTTTGTTCACATTAGGGAGCATTTGGTGGTAGCCCAGGATAGATAGAAAAAATATGTAGATGCTCATAGGGTTGATCGTCAGTTCTCTATTGGAGACTGGGTATTCTTCAGGGTGTATCTACGAAAGAGTCTGATCCATTATAGAAAAGGCTCTAATTAAGATCACACTGTGATTTGTTGTGCCATTTGAGGTTTTGGAGAGGATTGGTCCTAATTCGTATCATATTACTTTTCCACCTAGTCTACCACCCATTCATGATGTGTTTCACATTTCTATTCTTAGGCCATATTATCCAGATATTTCTCACATTCTTGATTGGAATGCCTTACAGGTAGAGGACAAGTAGTTGGCTTTGAAGCCCATGGGAATTCTACAACATAGGAGACACCCTCAGGGGTTGAGATGTTGAGCAGAGGAGGGTCCAATGGGATCCTAATGATGAGTCTTTAGCTACTTCAGAGGATGCACCCCAAATGCGAGAGTTATACCCTTATCTGTTTGTAGGCTTCCAGGAGTAAGCCTAGTTCTAAGGGGGATGTAGTGCCACAATTTTTTTTCTCTAACATACTAATAGTTATTTGTTTTGGATTGGGACATTATGATACTTTCCTTTATGTTAGATTCACTATTATGATGATAGTTTGATGACACTTTTATCACCGTGTTTCATACTTATGCTATCACTAGTATATGGATTTATGTGATTATGTGGATTAATCTTACTATGAGTATCATGTGTGATCATCTAATGATTTTTTTTATCAACTTGTTAGCATTTGATTATTGTGCTTTGATATATTTTGGTGAAGGGGAATGGTGTTGCATCACTCACTTGTGAGTTCCTTGTGACATTGTGACTTTCCTTTCACGGTTTGCCTGACTGTATGACTATGTATATGCTCGATTGTGTTGTTTTCCATAGGTTGTAGGTGCTAGGAATCGGCTCCACCTGAATTGATAGGTCTGAGTGTTCCTTAAACCCAATGGAAATTATTGAATGGAGATAGCATTTGGTACCTTGTTTTAGTCATCATCCTTGATGAGGATGAGTATCTGTTTGTCACACCCTAGCAGTGTTGTCTATATGTGGTTTGGTCCATCTTTGTTGTCGTGGTCTTTCTTTTTGACTTTTCCTTTTGGTCAGGTATTGATTTTTATTTAGTTCACTTGATTTAAATTTGTTCGATTGGTGTTTTGATTAATTACTACATTTAAATAAAGTTATTAAAGTTAAAAAGGAATTTTGATAATCAAAATAAATGCTTTTATATAACTGAGGTATTGATATAATGAAATATTATTAATTCTTTTATTAAGTTTAAATAAACTAAGATTATGTCTTAATAAAGAAATATAAAAAAAATATAATAATGATGGTGGTACATGATAATTATAAAATAAAAATAAAGATGTTGACTATAGTGGATAAATAAATAAAAATAATAATTAAATTAAAGAAAGGTTGAATGCAACAATATGTAATGAGAAGTTGTTAATAAATTGGTTATTTGGCATAAAGAAAGAGGGCTTTTAACAATATCTAGAAAAAAAAAAATCTTGTTTCTTCTTCTTGTGAATGTTTCTGGTTCTTGGAGGCTTTCTCCTAGTTTCAGAGGTTTTGGAATTGGGTTTCTGCCATGTTTAATGAGTTTTTGAATTGTGTTGAAGCGACAAGCTAGGAGTGGTGAGCTCAACATCAAATATTCCCTCTAGCAAGTGGGAGAAACTAGGTTCCATAGCTAATCTCAATTCTAATTTTGTAGAAAATGGAAATGGAGTAATTGCGTTATTTGAAACAAACAATTCTTGCTAATTTCTGAGTTGTGCAATTTAAGAGATTCATTGTTTGGAAATTTTCTAAGCCTTTCTTGAAAATTGAATTATGCTTATTCTGTAAATGTCAAACAACTATTCAAACCCTATTTATTTCAAGGATATTCGATTTATTTCGTTACTTTCTCTATGTTTTCTCCAAATTGACTACAAAGTAGTAGATCATCTCATCTACAATGTTTGATAGATTCTCCATCCATTATTTCAAGTTATCCTCTAATTGTTTTCTTGCTTACCTTCAGAAGTTTGCTCATTAGCTACCTAATCTTTGGTTTTGCATGCTAGAATTATCAGATTTCCATGTCATTGTATTTTATTGAGTCTTTAAACTCCATGGCTGGTTGGCCACTTTTCCACTTTCTTCTATCTCCAGGGGATTTGACGCTTTATCTCTTTGCTAGAGTTATTATGTAGGGTCTTTGATTTTTCTGAACACATGCTCATTCCTAGTGCCTTCATTCTGACAAGTAAGTTGATTCTCATGCTTGGAATTTGATTAAATGTATTGTAGGTTGAGTCCTTGTTTTAGAAGGTGATTTTAATTCAATGTTTACGCTTAATATTGTGTATGTGGTACTAAAAGTAACATTCATTGAATAAACCATATGTAGGGTTCACCTCATATCTAGGATTTGATGACTGCATAGTTTGTATTTATATATAGGCTTTCAATGTAACCAATCTGTATTTCGTACTCGAAGGATATTTAATGCATTGGAAATTTTGAATGATATGCATTTGGTTGATAATCAATGTATTTTTTGAATACTGAATGCTCAATTTTATATCTATAGACATAATGCATATTGAGAGATTGATTTATGTACTGTGATTTCATTTAGAATATAATTTAATTTAGACATTCATTATACTCGATATTTTTGTAAAATGTATGATAGAATTGTAGATTTTGTTTTATTGATAGCATTCGATATACAAGTATCATATATATATTTCGTAAACAAATGGAGAGAATTTAACCCAACCTTAAATTTGAGATCCCATCAATCCATTGTTAGAGGAATTAATTCACATCTTAAGCAAGTACTGAATCATATCAACCTGATCATATTCAATGAATACGAAATTTTCTTGGTCATCGATTATTGACCACTAAATGCATATGCATTTTGTGTAGTATTCAATAGTATTGAAGTTTGAAGTAAGAGTAATATGTTGATTTACAAATTATATAAGTTATGCTTATATGTGTATATAGGTGTCAACTGTAACATAATCCATTTAGAAGAAAATTGAATTTTGTTTTGTTGCTTGTACATATTTACATTAGCATGTATGTATATATATATGAATATATATATACAAATATATATATAGATATATATATATATATATTGTGTAGACATGGAAAATATATCGACACACTTGATCTTGATTACTAACACCATTTCGTCCTGAATCACCTTCTCAGCTTATCATCACTCCTCATCCCTTAATTAAATAAATAATCATTTATCGGATTAAGTCATTCTCTCTTGTTAATTAAATCAACCAATCTGATCTAATTAACCCTAAGTCTCTATTTAATTAAATAATTCATTTTATTTGATTAAATCTCTAAAGTCACCCTATTAAATTAAATAAATTAAACCTTATTTAATTTAATCTAACAATCATCCCCTCTAGTTAAATAAATCAAATCATTTATTTAATTAAATCTAAATCACATTCTTCTCATCCTTTGATTTAAATCAGCCCATAAATCTAAATCAAATAGTCACATCATCTAATCCCTCATTAAATTAATTAAACCTTCATTAATTTAATCCTAATATCCAAATTTCTCTAGATTTTGCCACTTGCACATGAAAATATATTTAATTCATTTATTAAATCTCTATTTTCTCTCAACTTGGCATCTTTAGAGAATATTCCTTCAAATTTGAAAATCCCTCCAGATGGACTTTTCCCTTCCAACCAAACATTCATTCCTTCTTACATGTCCTTGTGCATTGAGCCAAGTGGCATTTAAGTCATTCATTTTTCCCTCTTACATGTCATTTCACTATTTCCAAATTCCACCTAATTTCATTTATGGTCACAATCATCAAAATGCGCACATCCTTTTCCCATTCACATATTGACAAGTGGCATTTGGCCATTGGTTGAAAGTTAGTCCCACATTGCTTCATTTTGGGCATTTCTCCATCTTGTCTTTCTATAAATAAGTGGTTTCTCTCTCATTTGATCATCCACAATTTGAGCAAGTTTACTATACTCAATTTTATCTTCAAGCATATTTATTTTCATCATTTTTATCAAAATCCTAGCTAGGTTATGCAGATTTTTCATCATGGAGCTCAAGTGAATCTTCAACAAAGTGGATCAACCTTCATCACTCATCAAAATTTCATCATAGGAATTGGGAAAGGGCCAATTTCCACATCAAATTGGCACCAATTCCCCCATGGGATCAATAGTTTGCATGTTTAATTAGGATTTCATTGCTTTCTTATTATGTTCTTCATTTTATTTCCTAGTTTGAGCATTGCTAATGGATTTCATGGGGAACCTTAATTCTTACTTGCATTTGATCTAACTATGTGTTTGTTTCTTATGTTTTGCAGGTATTAGGATTGGGGTTCTACATTTGGCACTAGAAGGATGGAAAATCTCAAGTTTAAATCACGTTTTTATCAAAAAATTTGTGGTTTTTTCTATTTTTGTGTGTTTACAGGGAACTACACCACTATCAGTCCAGCGTTGCCATACAAAATCACTAGTAGTCTAGCGTCGCCATACAACACTGCTTCAAACTTCAAACTGTGTTGTTTTTTCTTTCCCACCCATAATTCAAAAGTTCTAACTTTGTCGCTAGGTCAATTCGAGGTCGCTCACTTTTTTTAAACTCCAAACTGCACCACTGGGTAAAATTTTGATGCAATCATGCTATCTGTTTTGCTTTAGAGCACCGCTTGCAGAGTTAGCACCGCCATATAGCACCACTAGGTTCCTCAAACTGCACTGCCTATGTAGACTCCACCACTAGAGGGAAGTAAAAAGTGAAACTTCTATTTTTATAACATGTATTTTTAATTTTGATCATCTAGGTTATTAATTGCTTTTCTAACCTCTATTTTGTAGTTCTAATTGGTTTTTGTAGGTTGGCTTAATCAAAGGTGAAGAAAAAAACCTAGTCGAAGTTTCATAATGACACCATCATCTCATGATATCAAATGTTTTTGAACACTTTAGTGTTTGTTGAATACTCTTAGAGAATTCCTAATTTCTCTTAAGGATTTTTTTCTTTTCATGTGCTTAGGAGATACTAAATTTCTTTTGGGCTCTAAAAAGAACACTACAAAGGCTATCATTTTTTGCTCCAAAGTGCTTAAAAAGAACTTTAGGACAAACTCACTAGATTTGGTTTGAGGATTAACAATTGAACAAGGAAATCTCCATATTTCATTTTTAGTGCTCTAAAAAGAATCAAATCATTGCTTTGTGGATTTAAAATGAACAAGTGCTTCTTTGTTTTGTAATTACTTACTCAAAGTAATATCATTAAAAGGATGTGTGTGCTTCTCTCATGCCTCACGATGATCTTGAGAATCAAAAGGCCTTTTTGTGACATTATGTTAAGCAAGTGATTACCCACACACTTCAATATGGACTTTAAAATTGAACAAATATTATGAGTGTGAGTGGAACATATTACGTGTGTTCTCTCTTTGTTTCTCAACAAATATCGATCGAACTATGGATATGTTTGCTCGCTTTTGTTTATCTTTGAGGGTCTTCCCTATGGGAAAAAGTAATCACCCCAGGGAATGACCCAACTGGAAACATGCTAAAGCCAAGTGACTTCCAACTAGTATATAAGTGTGGGTCCTTGTTGAAAGGAAAGTATCATAATGGTCATCCTGACAAGAAGGGAAACAATGGTCTCTCACCAAATGGGTGATCCCCCATGAACGAAAAAGTCTATATTAAAACCCTTGTTTAGAAAAGCCAAAAATCCTTGATCTATTTGTTGGTGCAAGAATGGTCATTCTAAAGCTGCCCCACACTTTTATAGCTTTTAGTAGAAATGGAAAGTATGCCATGGGAGTTTCATGGGTATTGATGCTTGGCTTCCCTGTATAAGTGAGTGTCATGGAGGGGAGCTAGTGGGGTCAAGCATCTAACCATTCGCTAAATGTAGGCATAGCTGGACTTGTCCAAGTGGGGATTCAACAAATACAGTCTTTCATATCCATAGGATTGTGCATGTTATTGGAAACAAAACAATTTGCTTGTTCATAAACATTTGAAAACAAACATTCAACATTGTCATCAAAATTTCAAACCCTTTAGGAGGCAAATATCTTTGACAAGATTCATGTGTTATTGCTTGCCCTTGGGATTTTATCCTTAGAGGTTTCTAAACATTTGAATTTATATCTCAATTTGCTTACTAAATTCAACAATAGGTAACTTTTTCCTTGATTTCATCAAAGTTCCACATAGTGTACTTTGTGGGATGAGAAGAAGTTAAGACATTGGACATCTAGTTTCAGAAGCTAAATCAAGAATTGTTTGTGGTAAAAAGAAGTCACTAAGCAAAGCTAAGAACAATTGGACCCCACACATGTGTCTTAAATTATTTCACACAAGATCAAAATCCAGAAACCAAAATCAAAAGCTCTTAGTCTGAAAGAACATCAAAAGCATCTCTCAATGCTCTATGAATTCAGACAAAGATTACTTTTCAACTTTTACATAAGAGCTTCAAGAAACAATCCCAGTTTGTACTCATTTTATTATTGTCAAAATCCAAATCTTTTTTAGGAACTTAAGCATCTTGTTTAGATTAAAGCATTTTCTTCAAAATCAAGGTCTTTTAAGCAAGAATATTTCTAGGTACACATAGGATAGAAATCAAAACCTCCATCCATCTTTCAAACATCAAACCAAAATCATCTCACTAACAACTCTTGAAAATATTGAAATCATCCTTCATGCTAGACTTTTTGGAAAATCCATGAATCAAAATCCTTGGAACAAATCAAAATCCTTGAATCAAACATCAAAATCAATCTTGTTTAGCTAGGTATATGTAGATTTATCCTTCTTCATATTCTTATTTAGATTATCATCAAATCATCTTGTCTAACTAGGTATATGTATATGTATCCTTCTCCATATGCTTAGTTGAATTGTCATCTTGTTTCAATAGGTGTGGGTAGATGCATCCTTCTCCCTACATTTAGTCAAATTATCATCTTGTGAACAAGTTTATCCCATAGATAACATCCAAAATTTGGGATCCATTTGTTCATTATCCAAAATCAAAACAATCCAAAACCAAATCAAGGTAAAAAAATAAAAATCCAAGAATCCAAAGTCAAAACCCAAACAAATCCAAGAATCAAAAAAAATCCCAAAAGTCTAGCATCCCCTCAAGATATTCTAAGAGTTAAATCATCCATACAATCCATCTTTCACACACTTCATCATTTCACTTTTGATCCTTAATCATCCTAGATCTTCTCTTTTGAACCTCATTTTATGGTTCAAACTAGATCCCAACAAAAGAGGAACATGGAAGCCAATAAAGAAACCTCCACTTCAAGTGACCTAACTCAAACAAATTCCAAAAGGAATCCCATTGGATCAAGAAATCCTCTAACTAAATTTCCTTCATCATCACAAAATCCTCAGGAGGAAGGAAAGGTAGAGGATATCACCAATAATGCCTTTAGAATGACACAAGATGAGATTGTCGAAATGGTCCAAAATCCCAAGAATCATAGAATTATCAATATCATGATGAAACTCAATCCCTCACTATACATGCTTGAATTAGAAAAATAGGGGGCTAAACTCCCTTATGATTTCGATGTAAGCACCATTGTTGAATCACCTTTTGGGGTCATGCCTCCAATTTCATCCATGCCCCCAATCTCATCTACACCTCCATTCCAAAGCATCACTCAACCTATCCCCCAAATCACATCATCCATTTCTCCAACAAACAAGAGTTGGATGCAAACACTATCGTGGGATAAACCATACCCCAAAATCGTCACATCCATATTTCCCCCTCACCATTCATGATCCTAATGACCCATCATCATCATTTCACACAACACCTCAAACCTCTCTCCCTATGACCTTACAAGGATAAGGTGACTTATTTGGACTAGGGGGCATCTTTGACCCTACATCTTCATCATTTCCTCAAGGGAGTATGCCACTCACTTTTCCATCACTTCCACCCTTACCATAAATATCCACATCACCTCTCGGTTTAGGGCTTCCCCCTTTACCAAAAATCAATCAACAAAATCAAATCAACCCTCCAATCATCAATCAAAATATCATACCGAATCCTCCCATCTTGTCATCAACATCGCAACAATAGATGGCAACCATTCCAATGATGCAAGCCACCACCATCACATCATCAACCATCCCCGAAATATCTCAAAACATGATCTCTCAAGGACCAAGCATATCAATCGGACCATCCACCACCCAAATCCCAATCATCAATACGATGGTGCCTCTCATCACCACAACAAACACCATTCAAAATCCTCCACCACCATCACCACCCAATTCAAACAAATCAAATCAATACAACATTTTGTTGTAAGGTGCTCAACAAGCTACCTATCAGAAGGCACTCCAACAAATCAAAAAATGACAAGCTGCACACCAAGCTGCTCAACAAGTGCCAACACAATTATCTGCACAACAAGCTGCTCAAGCCGCTCAATCTGCCCAAACTACAAAAATTGCACAAGCTTCCCAACAATCACAAGCCCAGGCTCAAGCACAAGCAAAAGCTCAAGCCCAATACCAAGCTCAACAAGCACAAGCATAAGTGCAAGTGCAAGCACATGCACAAAAACAATAGCTCACACAACAACAAGCATACCAGTAAGCACTTAAGCAATAGCAAGAGCAGCAAGAAGCAACCTGATTAGCAGCCCAACAACAAGCGTTGTTGGTGCAACAACAACAACAAGCTTAGCAACAATCACTATTAGCGCAACAACAATAGGACCAACAACAATCATTGTTGGTACAGTAACAATTGGAAGCACCATCTATCAATACACCAACCAATCCACCTATCCCACCAAAAATTGAACCACCACAAAACACCTTCACTCCACCCCCTGATTTGCAAAACAATGTGACAACATGAATCAGGTTGCTCTTGCAACAAGTGCTTGATCTTCAGTCAAGGAAAACCACGAAGACACCCAACAACTTGTGTCCTTATCCGTTTGACAGGAGTCTTGCAATGAAACTGTTCCCAAAGGGATTTGAAATCCCCAAATTTGATAAATATTGTGGAATGGGAAACATTGAAGATCACATCAGGGAATTCAAAGTGCATTGCATGGAAGTAGCATATGATGATACATATCTGATGCGGCTATTTCCTAGAAGTTTGGATGGACAAGCCATGGAGTGGTTCTCTCACCTTCCTCCTGGCATCAAAAAGTTTCAAGAGATAGTAAATGCATTCATAAAAAATTACGCATTCAATATAGGCATGGATGTCATTCTAGAGGAACTATCAACTTTGAAACAAGGTAAGAACGAATCATTTTCTTCCTTCTTACAACAATGGCGATCCAAGGCCAATTGGAGCAAATTGGCCATGCCTAAAGAACAAAAAGTTTGCACCATCATCTCAAATCTCAAAGGATCCTTGGAATTCCATCTCAAAGTGCAAGGTATCACCACATATGACCAGTTGATCTCCAAGGTGCTTAACATTGAATGAGCACTTATTGCACAGGGAGGGTCACCTGCATATCCTAAACAGCAAAACAATCACCCATCTACCAACTATAATGACAAACCTTGCACATGGGCGAAGAACATAAACATTACCAATGATGGTGTTGTTGACACCAAAGTTTTCATCAACGCTCCTTAACAAAACACACCCGCACCCCAACAACAACCCCAAAACAATAATCAGAATAATAGTCAAGCTAACATGGTGACACAACAACCAAACAATTAAATGATCAACAATCTAAATGATCAAAGGGGACCACCCCAGGGAAACAAAAACTCCCCCAAGTGGAAGTACACAGACCTTGGGGAATTAGTTGAATCCATCATGAAGAGGCTAGTGGTAGAAAAACTCATCACAATCCCCACCTACAAAAATTATGAAGAACCATTGGTAAAACTACCGTGGTATAATGAAAATTACCTTTTTGATTTTCATAAGATCAAGGGACACACAACTGCCAGTTGTATGAGGTTGGAAAACTTGATTCAAGACCTTATTGATGATAAAATAATAAACGTGGAACAATGGGCAAGAAATCAAAACCTCAAGATCTACATGAATTTGATGCCTAATCATAACAACAAAGGGAACAATAATAATGATAAGGGAAACAGTACCTTCAAGAGCGTGAATCATGTATACAACCATGTCGTCACATCCCTAGATGAATATTACGCTACTATCACCATCAAAGGAGCCCAAGCTGATTGTCACCACAAGAGGCAGAAAAATACCATTGCAAGGTCATCTCAGCCAAATAGAGCACCCACTTCCAACCCAAGATCTGTTCCCAATGGTTATAATGTCCTTGACCAGTTGAAAAGAACCCTAACTCAGATCTCCATCATGGAGTTGCTAAAAATTTCATCCTCCCACAAAAAAATTGTTGATGAAGCATTTTCTTCATCCACTGTCTCCATGGATCTTGATGCTGAACAATTCCAAGCTATGGTCAAAAACATCATTACTCCAAACCTTCTTACATTATCCAATCAATATTTCCCTACTCAACCATCTCATAATCATGCACTCCATCTAGATGTCCTAGTGCATAAAAACAAATTCAAGAGGGTCTTAGTGGATGGAGGTGTAGGTTTAAACATTTGTCCCCTTAAGCTCATAAAGTATCTAAAAATCTCAAAGGATTCCATTGAAAAAGGAAAAGGCATCACAATTAGGGCATATGATGATCGAGAAAGAGTGTCTCAAGGCACTATTCAACTCCCTATTCAAGTAGGGCCAACAATTATGGAAACCACCTGTCATGTCCTTGACCTTGATTTGCCTTACAATATTCTCCTGGGACATCCATGGTTCCATGCAATGCAAGCAGTTGCATCAACCTTCCATCAATGTGTCAAGTTCACATACCAGGTCCAAGAGATCACTATCCATGGGGATCTCAAACCCTTCTCTTAATGCAAGATCCTAGAGGAAAAATATTACAAAATCCCTCAAGTGCCCAAAAATGATGAGGGCCTATCAACACCATACATTGACCTAGCTACTCTTGCCTCCACTTCTATGACAAACACTCACCACCCCCACCATCCCCTCCATCTCTAATATCAAGGTCATAATTCAGGACAATGGGTGTGGGCACTATACAATTCCAAAAATGCTTTTGTGGTAGGAGAGTTACCACAATCTCCTAGGTCACGAGGAAGACCACAATCAAATGATGCCTCCTCATCCCAATCATTCACTATATGATCTTCCAGCTTCAGAAGTTGGGGTGATCTCGGTTGGGAAGTAATAGAAGAGGACCCATCCCATCTCCTATACCAAGATAATAGACCGGCAGTCGATCTACCTATGGATGATAGCAGTAAAGGCTTACATATGATGCTCACCATGGGCTATGAAAGAAATAGAAAGTTGGGACAAAATGACAATGAGCTTCTAATACCCATCATTCCTGAGATGTGAATGAGAAATCTTGGCCTCGGACATACCCCTCTGTGTATAACCATATGTGGTTGAAATCCCCCAGTTAAGAAGGTAAAAAATCCTCAGCAAATGACAATCGCCCTTCAATTGCCCATATCCATTGGTCTTCCCTTAGACAATTTCACATTTGACATAACCAATGTCTGTAGTAGTAGTGATGACGAAGATCCCATAACCAACCTACCTATGATTTTCGACGACATCACCCTTCTCATGATTAGTACTGTATCATTCGAGTCAACTAGTCAAAACCATGAAATCAACCTAGTATACCCCCAGCTAATTGATTACAACCAACGAGGACCACTGGTTCTAGCACTCTCAGAATTCATGGGACTGCAGAGCACAATACCATGTGGAGATCACAAGGTTGGGTTTGATATCATTCTGGATACACAAGCTTACTATGGGGAAATGTTTGAGTCCTTTAATCACAAAAGCAAAAACTTGACAATAATCTCAAGGCCTTTGAGTGAAAACCACACTATGGCACTCTTTGACCCTAAAATAGTAAAAACAAAGGACATATCCAATGGTGAAAACCTCTAAGAGGCACCCATGGATGAAGGATTCAATCTTCCCCTCAATGCTCTACATCGGGAAAAGTTAATGGTTCTAGTTGAGAAGTGCAACCTAGTCAACTTAGGAATAGAGAAAACTCCACATATCACATTCTATGTTGAATAATTGATGTTAGAAGAATAGGACCTCCTAGCTGCCATCTTAAGGGAGACAAAATTCAACTTTGCATGGAGCTTTGCCAACATTCCCGGACTTGATCTAGAAATAGTGATCCACCATCTAGCAGTCTACCCTAAAGCAAAGCCTATCAAACAAAAGCTCAAGAAAATGCATCCCCATATAGCCTTGTTGGTTAAAATAGAATTGAAGAAGCTACTTGATGCAGGGTTCATACAACCAATTGACTATCTAGAGTGGGTGTCAAATTTGGTTCTTGTTTGAAAACCCGATGGGGGCATCTGTATCTGCACAGACTTCAAAGACCTAAATAAGGTATGTCCCAAAGATGACTTCCCGCTCCCTAACATTGATATGATTATAGAAATGACTATGGGACATGAGATGCTTTCATTGATGGACAAATTCTTTGGGTATAACCAAATTATGATAGCAAAGGAAGATCAACACAAAATGGATTTTACTTGTCCATGGGGGACATATTGCTGGAACATGATGTCGTTTGGCCTAAAGAACGCTGAAGCAACATATCAAAGGTCCATGACCTTAATCTTTCATGACATGATTTATAATACTGTGGAAGATTATGTCAACAACATAATAGTAAAATCTAGAAAGAGAAGGGATCACATAGCAGCATTAAGTGCCATCTTTGATAGACTAGAGGAATACAAGATCCACCTTAATCCAAAGAATTGCCTCTTCAACATACAATCCAGAAAGTTGTTGGGATACATTGTGTCTATGAGAGAATTTGAAATAGATCCCGCTAAGGTAAAAGTAATCCTCGAGATGGAGGCACTCAAGACTTTGAAGCAACTAAGAAGTCTACAAGGAAGGCTCCAATCCATCTGCCAATTCATAGCTCAATTAGCAGACAAATCAATCATGTATTCTCACCTACTCCACAAGGGGGTAGTGTACAAGTGGGATGACATGTGCCACCAAAATCAAGGAATATTTTCTCACACCTCTAGTACTTATGCCACCAATCCCAAAAAAGCCTCTAATACTCTACATATAAGCAACAACAACAACTCTTAGTGCTCTCCTAGCTCAGGATGATGAAAATGGAATAGAGAGGCCCATTTACTACATTAGTCAGACCATGGTGAGGCATGAGTTGAACTATTCCTTCATTGAAAAATCTTGTCTAGCATTAGTGTTTTCCTCACAGAAGTTCAGACACTACTTGTTAAAACATAAAATCAAACTCCTTGCCAAGATCGACCCACGCAAGTATCTACTTTCCAGGGTAGTGCTCACAGGAAGAATGGCCAAGTGGGTCATGATCCTATCAGAATATGACATTGAGTACATAGAGTGGAAGGCTATCAAAGGGAAAGCTATTGCAAACCAACTGGCATAAGCACTAATGTACTCAGAGAATCCACTAATTTAAGAGTTCCCATATGAATCCATCTTCAACTTGAACATAGAAAACCACTGGAAATTGTATTTTGATGGTTCCTACACACAACATGGATCAGGAGCCAGGGTTTTTTCATCACTCCATAGGGAGACTACATACCAATTTCCTACAAGTTGACATTTCCTTGCACAAACAATATAGCAGAATATGAGGCTCTAACCATAGGACTTAGAATAGTAGTGTAATGGTATATCATGGTTCTCAAGGTGTATGGGGATTCATAGCTAATATCAATCAAGTGAATGATGAGTATCAGACTAAGGACGACAAGCTAACTCCATACAAGAAACTAGTAGAAAGTCTTAAGGATTCCTTCATTGAGATCACATTTGAATAGATACCTAGAGAAAACAATAGAGTAGAGGATGCCATGGTGACAATCGGATTCCTATTGGATATCCCTCACAATGTCCCAAAGCATTAATTCCTAGTAGAGCAGCTTCTCGTTCCTACATTTGAGGTACCAGAGTTAGAATTCGTGTGCAAAATTGTTGGTCCTAGTGATCCTTGGTACCATGAAATATACACCTATCTGAGAATAGCAGTCCTCCCAACTAACATAACCTCAAACCTTAAGAAAACCTTTGTCAAGAAAGCATCCCAGTTTGTCATCCTAGAAGGAACCCTCTACCATAGGAGTATAGAAGAAACCTTGTTACGTTGCCTAAATGTTTAGGAGGAATTGACCACCTTAACTGAGGTACATAACGGTATTTGTGGTTTTCACTTGAGCGGAATGACCTTGGCCAAGAAATTGCTAAGGACAGGGTATTGTTGGCCTACTATGGAAAGAGAAGCACATGACTATGTCAAAAGGTGTCTACAATGTCAGCAGCATGGGGACCTCATCCATGTTCCAACTCAAGATCTTCATCCTATTGTCACACCATGGCCCTTTTCACAATGGGGGCTCGATCTCATTGGAAAGATCACTCCCACCTCATCCAGTGGCCACAAATTTATCATTACTGCCACTGAGTACTTCATCAAGTGGGTGGAAGCCATCCCCATGAAATACATCATTGGAAAGCAGATATCAAAGTTCATCTTGAACTACTTAATATGCCGATACGGTGTTCCCCAAGCTATTATCTCAGATAATGGGGCACCATTTAGAAATTAGGATGTTCGTGACCTATGCAAAAAATTCAAAATCCAACATTGCTTTTCTACCCCATATTATCCCCAAGGAAATGGACAAGCAGACGCCACCAATAAAACCATTCTAAAAATCCTTAAAAAGATAGTCAATAATGTAGGTTGTGACTGCCATCTATAGTTAAATCCCACCCTCTAGGCCTATCGAACTAGCATCTGCACACCCACAAGTTCCACCCCATTCTCCCTGGTCTATGAATCATAAGACATATTACCCATCGAGATCGAGCTACCGTCACTGAGAATATCACTACAAAATCTTATCACAAATGAAGAATACTGAGTATCAAAACTGAATGAGCTAGAGCTATTGGATGAGTGAAAAATGGAAGCATTGAACCATTTACAGGTCTATCAGAACCGACTCAAGAGGAGCTATAACAAGAATATCAAGAGTCAGACATTCTAGGTTAGAGAACTCGTGCTGAAGGAGAATTAGAAGAATGTCTCAAATCCAAATGGAAAAGGAAAATTTGAACCCAACTAGTTGGGACCATTTGTTATCACAACAAGCTATAAGTTAGGGGCATATCAATTATCAACACTTGAAGGGGAACCTCTGTAGGATCCCATGAACAACTCCCATCTCAAAAAGTTTTATGCCTAAATATTTCAAGGTATAGAACCAAAAATAAATAAAAATTAAAATTGTCTTGAAAAAATGGTCACCTTGGTGAAAACCTAGCAAACAAGCATCTTGGTGACAACAAAAAAAATCAAAAAGGAAAAAAATCCAAAAAGAATAGAAAAAGGATTAAAAATAGTAAAGAAAAAAATCATCCTCTAGTGAAAACCACTTTGGTGGCACTTTGGGCAAGTACCTCAGTGAAAACCTGGAAAACAGGTGCCTCGTGTAAATAAGCACTTTCCATCCACTAGGATCTCCATGACTCATTTTGCATCATCCATCCATTGCATTCCATATCTTCATCCATCACACATCTGCATCCGCATCATAGGTTGGTCCTATGTTCATGTCATGATTCCTCATAGTACTACTCAACCCATTCTCAAGGTCAGTTTATCCTACCTTTATCAAAGTAGTCTATTACATCATGCTGGGGACATGTTCTCATTGGATCAGATTCGTGTATGTTCTTGAGATCCCAAAATCAGAAAATCCAAAAATCCAAAAACATCATAAAATTAAAATCCCAAAACATTCAAATCATATTAAAATCCAAAAATAGGTTGAAAAGTCAGTCATAAATTCAAAAAATAGAGTCGTCTTGTTGAACTATAGGTCTTTGAGCCTTGAATGTAGGCAAGCTTGATCTTTGATCATCCCTTGAGACACTTAAGTCAGTCCTCTAGGAGTCCGTCATAATAAACTGGCAGTCCATTTGTTCATATCTCATAAATAATCGAGTCTGCATCAATCAAACTACGTGGTCTCTACATGTATAACATAGGCAAGGCGAATATGTTGATCAGCCCCCAAGGCCCCTAGGATAGGTCTTTAGGTTAGTCTCTTGGTCAAAATCTTAGAAAATCCCAAAACATTTGAAAATTTGAAAAATCAAACATTTGTAAAATATTGAAAATACCAAAAATAGCCTCAAAACATTTCAAAACATCAGAAACATCCAAAATTTTGAAAAAATCCATCTGTTTCATCTCTCTTTCACCCGCAATAAACATCACTCATAATAAACAATCGTCATCCTCAACCTTTGGTAAAACAGTCATAAATAAGTCTAGTAGGACAAAAGTGAAAACTCAAGCGTCAAAAGTCTCAAGTCTAGGTTAGTATGTAAAAAAGTTGGTAAACTCTTGGTGTCAATATCTTATCATCCAATCAGTCCCATATCAAATCATCTGATATTGTCATGTCCTAGGATGCATGCTTCCTACAATGGACATCAACATCAAGCATCACCGTAGTTTAGTCTCAGCTAGCGGTATTGAAGAACATTAACTTGTTTGTTTGCTTTATCTTTATCTTGTTGAATTTACCTTATTGTGCTCATTCTGAGGACCTCTCAATCATATCCAAATGAAATGATTTAGAGAAATAGGAATGAGGCAATGATCATTATATTTTTATCTACTATGTTTGTTGGATATTCTTGTAATATAACTTGGTTATGTGTGCTTTGCTTAGTTTGTAGGGAAGGTGTTTTAGGTGTCTTGTTGACCACATAGGAAGGATTTCTTTTCTATGTTTTGGTCTAGGATGTTTGAAATATCTGAACTACATTCTGAATAAGGTTCTGTATGTAAGGTGTGAACAAGAGTACTCCTATCTGATTATCAAGTCAAAGTCCATCACACTAGGTACAACTCCATCTTGGTTCTTTATAGCTTGATGCATCATGCCTATGTGTGTTATCAAACATAAGGTAATTGGCCCTTTGAAATTCCCAACTCCTCGGTATGCATCATCATCATCATCATCATCTCGTGTCTTATTGGAATCTCATCATCATCATCTCATGTCTTATTGGAATCTCTTGATTTCTTCTATCCTCTTTTGCTGTAACATGGTACAATGACAATTAATCACAAATCATTATTGTCATTGCATACATCCCACATCCACAAATCATCAGTATATTGCATATTGCATATCATATAGAAAATATTAAATCATATCACATGCATTGCATTTCCATAATATAGATTGGTTATTCAAAGTATTTCATCATTTACACATTTGCATCATCATAGTCATAAATCATATAAAAAATCAATTGCATTCATCATATGATATCATCATCAAAATATCCATTGGCCAAACATAACCACCATATCATCATCATAAGCATCATATAAATACATCACCATATAAGGCATGCAAAAAAGATAAGAAAAAAGATTGCATTTCATCCATTAGGGGCATAATATAGATTTGTTAGCCGCATAATCTTTGCATTTTGCATCATCATATCATAACAAAAATGATATAAAAAAGAAAGCATCTCATCTCATTTGCATCATCACATAGAACATAATGCACATCATTGCTTCACATCATAAAGTAACACATCACATAGCATCATCATCACATAAAGCATCATTTACATCACATTACACAACATAGAGAAATAAAAGCCATCCATAATCCATAAATTAGAATAGGACATATTATATTGGATAAGTATCATCTCATATATCATCATAATAAATACATTGTCATGATACAAAATAATTGGATCAAGTGTGTATCAAATACATAAGTACAAGGGTCCACTGGGGCTATCAAAATTAAGCCCATCGGGAGCTAAAATAATCTTGTCTAATAAAAACTGAAGGCTAGCCCTGTTGGCTATTGCCCTCTCCACCTGCTCTCTCCCCGTGATCCTCTATGGGTCTATGGCCTGTCCTCTATGAAAAATCTGGCACTTGAGCTACTCTCAACACAGCCTAGTAATAATGCAACCTATTGTATGCATCTAAAAATGGTCACATTATAATAAGTCTGGTAATTAATTAAATACAAGTATTTAATTAATCTCCTAAAGTCATCTACATATAAATAAATTTAATTATTTATTTATATTGTTCATTCGTATGATTCTTCTACATTGATTAAATAAAGAACTTTATTTAATTAATTACCATCTCCATATTCCTCTTAATTAAATTAAATAAATTCTATAATTTATTTATATTAATTATCATATTATTCTAAGTTTGAATATTTATATTCAAAAATGGAATATTCCTCCTCTTCATCTCATAATTAAATTAAATATTTTAAATATTTAATTTAATGCCTTCTAAATCCATCTCTCTCATATAATTAAATATTGCTTATTTAATTATGCAAATTTCTAAATCCATCTTCACATATAATTAAGTTTATTTATTTCATTATGAAAATCATTTTAACTCATCCTTCAAAATGACAACCTTCCTTTGGATCTGAATGACAAAAATTGAAAAAGAGGAAACCTTCTATCTCCCTCTCAAGCTTTCGAAAATCCTATACCATTCATCTTACCAGATTGAATCTCAACTGTTGATCATTGCCAACTAAGCTTTTTCCTTCGAAAAATCTATAAATCAAACCTTTCACAAGCCATTTGGATCAAATCTTCAGACATCCTTATGCTGTCAAAATATTCTATCTTTCATCCATCATTCTCCTTCAAACCTTTACCCTATCATTATGCTACTGAAGTAAACAAGCAACATTCCTCCATTATCAACCTTCAAAAATCTTGCATTCTTAGTATAGTATGCATTTATTTTTAAATCTTGTTCTTTAGTAGTCATTTTGTGGAGCTTAGCATACAAATCGGAGAGCTTTGGAAAAAATATTGGAGATAGAGGACAATGGGATGTCTTCAAAGGAGCTGCTGCATTGAGAGTTTGTTTTATTTTGTTTAATCAGTTTTCCTTTGATTTAAAGTTTCATTGGTGTGCTTGAATAGTATTTATTTCATTTTAATAAAAACATATTTTCAGTCACACATTTTTGGTGCCCACCATGGGGCCTTTTCCCCATTTTTAATATCTACTTGCAGGTTTTATTGATTTTTTTGATGCAGATTTGACAATTTTTGGAAAAAATTGCAAGTTTTACCAATTTCTTCATATCTTCTACATAGAAGAAAATTTTTCTACAATATTTTTACAGCATCTTTTGCATCATCTCAAGAGGCTAGAGAAAAAAAAATTGAGGGTGTATCATCGTTTTTGTAGAAGTTATCGTAATTTTATGTTTTTTCATAAAATTGGTTTTCTAAATGCAAATGAGTGAAATTTTTAGAATTTTTTACATTTTCGGAAGTCTCTTTAAATTCTAATGGGGATCTGTGTTTTACAGATTTAATTTTGAGGTCAAATACAATGTGAAAAAATCCAATCTTTATTTTTCTATGTGATTTCCATAAATCCATGTTTCTAGGAGCAAAATAGAGAATTTTTCCAACTTCTTTACATTTCTAGAAAGCTCTCAGAAAATTAATAGGGATATCTTCTTTGATTTTTTATTTTTCAGATCAATAAAATTGTCAAATACTGAAATCTAATTCGGCTATGTTAAAAACATGTATCTGAAATCGCAATTTTCTGATGAGTTTGTTTTTTTTTCTTTTGCTGAATTATAATATTATTTTTTGATCTTGTAGGTGATAATAAGGAGCTCTAGTAGCAGCAATATCACTCACAACAAATAATTTGGAAAGCGAAAATAATCGGGTGCACTCATTCCATCCTTAATCTTTTAATCTTGTTTGTCAAACATTTCAATTTGGGGCATAAAATTAATCATTGTTTGCAAACACATTTGGATTTGGGCTCTTAAAACGAATATTGTCTTCAATCACATATTGAAAATTGGGTCTAAAATTCACCACTGTCTTCCATCACATCTTGATTTGGGATTTAAAAAAGAACAAGTGTTTGAACATTTTTTTATACACATTTCATTTCTAATCTAAGGGAAATTAATCATTGTGAGTGTGAATCAAGTGTGTGTGTGATCACAAACACCTCACTTGGTTTGCTTTTGTCAAACCCTTCATAGGAGGCCTGCTAGGGGATTTCATCACCCCTAGGGACGACCTCAATCGAAGTGTGAATCGAAAGACACGCTTGTTTGGAAGTTAAAATCTTATCACTCTTGGCTAAGCCCCAAAGAACTTTATACCTTTGGGAAGTGAAGGTGAAGGGTGGGTTACCCCTTTCTCCCAGATGTGTGATAGGATTTTGCTTTCAAATCATCCTTAGTCAACCTTGTTCAAACTAGTTTGAAACCTAATTGGCCATACCCACTTGACTAGTTCTAGGACTTGTTGATGTGTCTTCTTCAAGTGTGTGCTTAATAATCACATTCATAAATTTCAAAATCAAACTTTCTTATGTGTCTTGCATGTGTGATTCATGTGTGTGCATGTTTTATTATTCATTTAAATATTGCCAAATCAAGCTAAACACCAAACACATAAAGACAAGTCACTTTACACATTCTTCCAACACATTTATATCCAATCACTTTCATCCTAATCAATCCAAGTCATCCAATCTAATCATTCCACATCATCACCATCACTACTTGTCAAAATGGTCATAATCATAAACAAGCCCAATCCTAATCATAAGCCCAAAATCATAACCCAAGGGGGCTATCCCTCTAGGCCAAATCATGAGACAAAACCTAAGCCTGAGATCGTCATTCAAGAAGTCCCTTTCTCTAGATCAAATCATGAAACAAAACTAGAACATAGAATCAGACTTTGAGGGGCTTCTCCTACCACCTCTAATGATGACATGAATGATGTTACATACTTTGAGGAGCAAATCGATGTGCAAGAGCTTACACACATGTGTGACACCATGCCCACATTCGAACACAAAGACCTAGCATCTCAACTTCAAAACCTCCTTCAAACACTTCACCAAATACCCCAACCCCTAGACCATCCAACCATACAAAGCCTTCAAACCCTCTTCCAAAACTTTCAACAAATTAAATCACCTTAAATCCAACACCTCCTAGCTCAAGCCAATCAATTCATTGCCACTTGTCAAATCCAGCAACCACAACATCATCCCCTATCCATTCATTATCAACCAATTCCACCTCAACCTAATGTTTCATCTACTTCCACCTCATACCAATCTAATCCATCCACTTCTTTTCATGTCAATGCCACATCAACACATCCACCCTTATCACTACAAGAACATAGGATCCCAAGTCCACCTTGGCAGCAAAATCAAGAGCCTTTCAATTCTCATGTTCCATTTGACAAGGGGAACACTAATCTAGTTCATGCACCCTCTGAGTATATCATACCACTATCCAATCAAAAGCCTATCCTAAAGCCACCATGTCCTAGTCCTAATCCAATGGTCCCTACACTTTCCAACCCATTAACCCCTTCATTACCCTTACCATCCTCTAATCCACTTGCCAATACATCAACTCCATGGTACAAATTTTTCAAAAGTAAACCCATGAAATTGCCTAAATCCACCCCTACACCTCCAAAGGATGTGACCCAAGGACTACAAGCAAGGAAACAATTATGGCCATGTCATTCAACTCATATTCTTGAACATACAAAAGAGTCATCAAACATCATGCCAAGTCCTTCAAGCCAATCATGTCATCCACAACCCCTTGAGCCAATTCAAGAGTCTTTTGTCGTAAGTCCAAGTCACCATCTTTCATGCTCCTATGTTGTTGATCATCAAAAACATGTCAAGTCTATCCATGAGAAATTCCCTTCCACTTCCATTCAAGAAACCCAAGAGTTATATCAAGAGTCTACTCCCAAGCATGTGGAAACAGCAAGCCCTAGTCCTAATCAAGATCAAATCATTTTCATCCAACCTATCCATAATCTATATCATTTTTATGATCAAGATGATATCCATAATGATGAAGAACCTATCCATGAGCAACTTGATCCTATACCCATCCATGAGAAAGATATTCTAAATTCACCTCCACCTAGTCCTATCCATGATCTATCAACATCCACTTCCCTTGATGAGACACATGCCTCCCAAGCCAACATAGAAGATCAAACAAACACCTTGGATCTAAGTGAACACAATGCTAATCAAGATCCTAATGATCCCCCATCACCCACTATGGACCCCATTGCAAGTCCTCCATCATATCCTATTGGTCTTTCCACCCTCATTCATGAATGTTCCTCCTTAGAACAACAACAAGCATTATCTTCTCCATCCAATAAGGAAGTTGTGTCTAGTGCTCCACCTACACCTAGTCCCATTATCCATTGCATACTCCAGAACATGAACCACCAAGGTAAAGGTCTAGACCTTCATGAACAAGATATTTTGGAGCCTATACATGTCAAAGTCCCTCCACACTCTTATGACCTTGGACCTACACCCCAAGGACAACAACCTAAAGATGTTGGTACTTCCTCCATGCATCCTAAGTCCACTTTCCATCATAAAGCCTATCATATCCCTAAAACATATGTTGCTATTCCACCTCCATCATCCTACAAATGTCAAAGGCATGTGACCATACACCTTCCACCATCAACTCTACCCCCATTAATTCCAACTCCTAATATCCCTCCATCTAATCTACCTCCACTTCTCCCAACACCTAATATCCCTATTATCCAATCCCCTTATCCCTCCATCCATAAATACCCTAACATTCCTAATCATGACCAACAAATGCACACATTGTATAAACATGAAGCTTCCACCCATTCCACCATACCCATGGGATTCAAAAGCAATAATTCCAATGCCTCCACCTATAAAGTCAAAAATTCTAAGGGTTCTCATGCCTTAGGACATCAATACAAAAATTCAAAGAAAAATACATCCAAAAAGTTATATAAGCCCATACCTCCAAAAGAAAAGTCTAAAAACAAAATGGTTTGGGTACCTAAGCAAAAAGAAATCAAGTCAAACGAGACATTCACATCACAAAAATCCCAATCATCCACTTCCATCCCACATTATCATTCCATTCAAAAATCTCAAATTCCTAAAACCCACAAGCAAAATAAAAATCATAAAAATATTAAGTCTATGTGGGTACCAAAAGCACTACACCCTCCACCTCCTAAGCAAACATCTCCATTGCTTCATACACCACATCCACATCAAAAGTTTCAACGTTTATCACAGTGTGTGTAAACATTGGTCATGGTTCCCTTCCATTTCACAACAATTCCACATACCTCCATCTCCCCATCTTTCAACTACTATCATACATATCTTTCCGATCACCTTCCTATGGTCCATGCTTTTGCATAAACCTTTCATCCATCCTTTTGCACAAGTCCTATTCAATCCACATCATCATCCACTATCCCAATTCATTCTTGCATAAGCCTTTCATAATCCATCATCTACCTACTCCATTTCTCTTTCATACAATTCCTTACCAACATCTATGAGCATAATGACATTTGACATGGTCCATGCGATGACATCCATCTCTAGTGGGACTATCACCTTTCATACAACTAGACACTTGAGTCCCTCCTATCCAAAAGTCAAAAAGTCAAAAAGTCAAAAAAAAAAGAAAGAAAAAAAAAAAAGAGAAATCTCTTCATCCAACGGTGAAAACCTAGTAAATAGGCGCCTTGGATAAGTACCATGATGAAAACCTAGCAAATAGGCGTCATGTGTAGGTTGATCTTCTATGTCACTTACACTTGGGGGCACAATGTCTTATCTATCCAACCTATCCTTTTCATATCATATCATTTCCATCCTACCTACCATTTTTAGCCATCATCCATACCTATCATATTGAGTCCATTCATCCACCCTTCTTCTTTTGATTTTGATGAAAATATAGGGGCAAAATGTTGAAACATGTCTTGGGTATCTCTTGATATACCTCATCCTTCCAAACAAGCCTATCATTATCCTATTGCCATAAGCTTTGTCATGAAAAATCATAAGTCTTGTACCTAGAATGGGGCATATTATTCCTATGTGACATAGTCTTTGGAAATCACATCCTTGCTCTCTTATGATGCATACATCCATTCCATTCACTATGACCTATCATTTCCATCCATCCATCTATCACGAGCCCTTTTCCCATCACCCACCCTTTCATCCATCAATCCCATCTATTCCCTTGCACATAGACTTGGTTTTCCCCTTGTCATTGGTATCTAGCACAAAGGCTACTCAAATTTTTATCTTTTGACACATCAAAACATTTCAAAAATACAAAAAAATCAAAACATTTCAAAGTCCAAAAAAATCAAAACATTTCAAAAGTCCAAAAAAATCAAAACATTTCAAAAAGTCCAAAAAAATCAAAACATTTCAAAATCCAAAATCAAAACATCTTCAAAAGTCCAAAAAAAATCAAAACATTTCAAAAATCCAAAAAAAAATCAAAACATTTCAAAAATCCAAAAAATCATAAAATGTCAAAAATCCAAAAAAATCAAATATCCAACAAAATTCCAAGCAATAAAATCAATCCATCCAATTACTTTGTCCAATTTCATCAATTCAATCCCTCACCTCAATCCAATCATTCAACCATTCAACCAAATCAATCATCTTCATCAAAACCATTGCATCGAATCAAATCAATCAAATCAATTCAAGCAATAATTCAAATGCAAGTCAATCCTTAATCCATACCAATCAAGTCAATCAATTTTGTCAAATTATCCAATCACATCCTTTGGTCTTGATCCTAATCTTGTCGTAAACCAAATCAAAGTCAATCAATCAATTATCATCATCCTTGTGTTGCTCTAGGGACATGCCACTCCCCACAATGACAACACTATCATCATCATCAATCAATCAATCAATCAATGGTTTACAACTTGATAGGGGAAATTCCTTGTTTGTTTTTGTATCATTTGTGCATGATTGCTTGCTTGCTTGTGTGTGTTATCATTTTATCTTGCATTTGTATCAAATCCATATCATTCTAGCTAATATTCATATCTTGTGTATGTTGGAGTAGCTTTTTGCACTATCCTTTGCATCTAAGGTCACATAATACCTTTTGTGCATTAGGACTTTAATGCTCTAAGTCTATTTCCTCATATGTCTAGACAAGGTTGTATTAGGCTAGGGCATGAGACACATTGTCACCTTGGTCCTTATATCTTGGTGCATAACGTCTAGTGCTAAATCAAACATCATGGTTGCTCACCTTCATTGCAGCATAACGTATCATTCATCTCCTTCATCAACTTTTTATCTTGCATCATTCATCTTGTCTATCCTTATCATTTCATTTCGAGAGCCTACTCATGTTTGTTCAACCCGCCTATCCTCTCGAGGGGTCATCATCATTCCATCATCATCCTATCTTTCTATCATTATCCATTCTCCTCTATCCATAGCTTAACTTCTTTGAAATGATGTTACTCGACACAAATCTCATCATCTCGAACATCATCTCAAAGAGGGGAAAAATGTATGCATCTAAAAATGGTCACATTATAATAAGTCTGGTAATTAATTAAATACAAGTATTTAATTAATCTCCTAAAGTCATCTACATATAAATAAATTTAATTAATTATTTATATTGTTCATTCGTATGATTCTTCTACATTGATTAAATAAAGAACTTTATTTAATTAATTACCATCTCCATATTCCTCTTAATTAAATTAAATAAATTCTATAATTTATTTATATTAATTATCATATTATTCTAAGTTTGAATATTTATATTCAAAAATGGAATATTCCTCCTCTTCATCTCATAGTTAAATTAAATATTTTAAATATTTAATTTAATGCCTTCTAAATCCATCTCTCTCATATAATTAAATATTGCTTATTTAATTATGCAAATTTCTAAATCCATCTTCACATATAATTAAGTAAGTTTATTTATTTCATTATGAAAATCATTTTAACTCATCCTTCAAAACGACAACCTTCCTTTGGATCTAAATGACAAAAATTGAAAAGGAGGAAACCTTCTATCTCCCTCTCAAGCTTTCAAAAATCCTATACCGTTCATCTTACCGGATTGAATCTCAACCATTGATCATTGCCAACTAAGCTTTTTCCTTAGAAAAATCTATAAATCAAACCTTTCACAAGCCATTTGGATCGAATCTTCAGACATCCTTATGCTGTCAAAATATTCTATCTTTCATCCATCATTCTCCTTCAAACCTTTACCCTATCATTATGCTGCTGAAGTAAACAACCAACATTCCTCCATTATCAACCTTCAAAAATCTTGCATTCTTAGTATAGTATGCATTTATTTTTAAATCTCGTTCTTTAGTAGTCATTTTGTGGAGCTTAGCATACAAATCGGAGAGCTTTGGCAAAAATACAGGAGATAGAGGACAATGGGACGTCTTCAAAGGAGCTGCTGCATTGAGAGTTTGTTTTATTTTGTTTAATCAGTTTTCCTTTGATTTAAAGTTTCATTAGTGTGCTTGAATAGTATTTATTTCATTTTAATACGCACATATTTTCATTCACACACCTATAATAGTTGGCCTCTTGGAAGGCCTCCTTGTATGATCAAAGTGACACCATGATCCAGGAGGAAGATGCAGACATACTCTCTATTTGTTGTCGTCTCCCATCTCTACTACTTCCTGCAGCTCCGCAGCCTACAACTCCACAACTTATCTCTTCTAGACTTCTTGGTCCCACTCTACCCGCGTTTGATCTCTCTCAGCTATAAGTACCTATACCTAGGCTTGTAACTACAAAATTTGGCCACTCTAGGGTTTGGCTGGAGAGGTGGCTACACAGGTGGCTGATCCTGGCCACTGTCTCTAGGTGGTGTCGGGACTCTATCCTATCATCCTTGATCCTGATCCTATCATCCCAGGTCTAGATCCTATCTCTACTAGCCCACCAGCAGATCTAGGAGTGGTTGATCCTATGGCCCCCTATCCTAATCTAGCTTACATGGTGGTTTTCCTCCACCTTCTCAGCCCCCGTCTCCATCCCCTTGGCCCCGTCTTACTCCCCTACCTCTGGCTCTGCATCGGGCAGATGGTGTCCTTAGCACTGTCAATCTAAGAGGTTCCCAAAACCAATCTCTATATTCCTATGTGGTCCCTAGATCAGCCTGTCCCTGATCATATGGCCATGGCCTAGCCACCAGCTACATAAAACTCTACATTGTTTCATGTGAAGGTATATATTGGTCCTAGGAGCTATGGCTCATCATCCCCTATGAGTCTCACAAACTCAAGTATCATGAGTTGAACTATCGTACACATGATCTGGAGTTGGCCATCATGGTTCATTCTTTGATGAGGTGGAGGAACTTTTTGTTGGTGCATCAGTTTGAGTTGCATAGTGATCACCGTAGTATAAAGTATATTTTCTTGCAACCAAATTTGAATGCTAGTCAAAGATGGTGGATGGAGGTCTTGTGTGAGTATTATTTTGAGGTGAAGTATATCCAAGGAAAGGAGAATGTGGTGGTGGATGCTCTTAGTTAGCATAGACATGAGCTTTTAGCAGTGACTCTTGGAGTAGACTTGAGGAGTCATATCCTTACAACACTTCCTACAGATAGTTGGTATCAAGAGGTGAGATCTAAGGTTGAGTCAGGCAGAGCTTTGGAGGGTAGATTTACAAGTTATTCCCTTGAGTCAGATGGTCTATTGTAACACTTGGGTCTCATTTATGTTACTTCATTAGGGGGTCTTCATACTTTAATCATGTTAGAGGCACATCGGGCACCCTATTCATCTCATCTGAGTGTTAATAAGATGCACACAAACCTTCATCAGCTATATTTTTGGGCTGGTACAAAGAGGGATATTGCTGATTTTATGTCAAGGTGTTTGGAGTGTCAAAGAGTGAAGGCAAAGCACCAACTCCTCGTAGGTCTTTTGTAGCCACATCTTATTCCTAAATGGAAATGGGACATCATTTCATTATATTTTATTGTTGGTTTTCTAGTGTCTTCTCATCAACATGATTCCATCATGGTCACCATGGAAAGGTTGACTAAGGTGGAACACTTCTCTCTTGTTTGATCCTCATACAATGCTTCTTTAGTGGCCATAATTTTCATGGAGAATATAGTCAGGTTGCACGAGATTCCTTGTATAATTATCTTAGATAGAGATCAATTGTTCACTTCAGCTCTTGTGATGTCCTTACAGCATGCATTGGTGACTCAGTTGAACTTTAGTTCAGCTTATCATCCAGAGATTGAAGGGAAAAACAAGAGTGTTAATCAGGTCTTGAGGATATGCTTCAAATGTATGTTATGGATCAGTAGTCTCTTTGGAAAGATTACCTATATTTGGTGAAGTTTGCATACAATAATGGATAACACTGTTCGATTGGCATGCCTCCTTTTTGCTTCCTTCATCCTTCGTTCCATCCTTGGTTTCCACATTCAAGAATTGTAATCTGAACTTTCAAAATATCTCATCCCCATATCTTACACGTCCCAAAATTCGTACTACATATTCATGATCTGACATTCCAATTAAAAGACTATGGAGAAGAGGGGCCCCTACAATTCTATGGGCGGTGGATTGCTAATCCATTGTACAGACTATCCGTACCGAGGAGGGATCCCTTTCTCTCCGTTCAGTCACTTGAGATGAATCCTGCTACCCATGTTATAGATGCAACTTATTATCCATTGTTCCTGTTCTTGCAAATTTTGCAAAGTGGGCATGTTATTGCCACATCTCTATGCCCGGCAATAGATATAACCCTCCCTGGTAAATAATTGGCAATATTTTAATGTCCGTTCCAAACAATATACTACATCCCTACCCGGCAATAGATATAACCCGGAATTGCAATGATTATAAAATCAAGATGAATGATAGATCGCGGTTGCAATGAGTAGAAAAGAAATATCTAGGATTGTTTCCTCCCACCCATCCCTACGGATTGTTTCTTGGACCAGAGATGCTTCAGGAGATGGAGTAGCAGGTTGTTCACATTAGGGAGCATTTGGTGGTATCCCAAGACAGACAAAATAAATATGTAGATGCTCATAGGGTTGATCACTAGTTCTCTATTAGAGACCAGGTATTCTTGCAGGTGCATCCACGAAAGAGTCTGATCTATTATAGAAAAGGCTCTAATTAAGATCACACCATGCTTTGTGAGGCCATTTGAGGTTTTTGAGAGGATTGGTCATGTTTTGAATCATCTTGTTTTTCCACCTAGTCTATTGCCCACTCATGATTTGTTTCACATTTTTGTTCTTAAGCCACATTATCCAGATATTTCTCATGTTCTTGATTAGAATTCCTTACAGGTAGAGGACGGGTAGCTGGCTTTGGAGCCCATGGGAATTATATAGCATAGGAGACACCCTCAAGGGTTGAGACATTGAGTAGGTGAGGGTCTAATGGGATCCTAATGATGAGTCTTTAGAGACTTCAGAGGATGCACCCCAGATGCGAGAGTTATACCCTTATCTGTTTGCAGGCTTCCAAGAGTAAGCTTGGTTCTAGGGGGATGTAGTGCCCCATAGTTTTTTCTCTGACATACTGATAGTTGTTTGTTTTGGATTGTGACATTATGATACTTTCCTTGATGTTTCATTCACTATTATGATGATAGTTTTATGACACTTTTATCAATGTGTTTCATACTTATGCTATCACTAGTATATGGATTTATTTGATTATGTGGATTAATTTTACTATGAGTATCATGTGTGATCATCTAATAATTGTTTTAATCATGTTGCTAGCATTTTATTATTGTTCTTTGATGTATTTTCGTGAAGGGGAATGGTGTCGCATCACTCACTTGTGAGTGCATTGCGACACTGTGACTTTCCTTTCACGGTGTGCCTGACTGTATGACTATGTATATGCTCAACTGTGTTGTTTGCCATAGGTTGAAAGTGCCAGGCATCAACTCCACCTAAATTTATAGGTCTAGGTGTGCCTTAAACCCAATAGAAATTATTGAATGGAGATAACATGTGGTCCCTTGCTTCAACCATCATCCCTGACGAGGATGAGTATCTGTTTGTCACACCTTGGCAGTGTTGTTTGTATGTGGTTTGGTCCATCTTTATTGTCGTGGTCTTTCTTTTCAACTTTTCCTTGTGGTCAGGTATTGATTTTTATTTAGTTCACTTGATTTAAATCTGGTTGATTGGTGTTTTGATTAATTACTACATTAAAATAAAGTTATTAAAGTTAAAAAGGAATTTTGATAATCAAAATAAATGCTTTTAGATAATTGTGGTATTGATAAAATGAAATATTATTAATGCTTTTATTAAGTTTAAATAAATTAAGATTATGTCTTAATAAAGAAATATAAAAAAATAAATATAATAATGATGGTGGTGCATGATAATTATAAAATAAAAATAAAGATGTTGTTGACTGTAGTGGATAAATAAAAAATAAAATAATTAAATTAAAGAAAGGTTGAATGGAACAACATGCAATGAGGAGTGGTTAATACATTGTTTATTTGGCATAAAGAAAGGGGGCTTTTAACAATATCTGGAAAAAAAGTAATCTTGTTTCTTCTTCCTATGAATGTTTCTTGTTCTTGGAGGCTTTCTTCTGGTTTCAGAGGTTTTGGAATTGGGTTTTTTCCATGTTTGTTGAGTTTTTGAAGTGTGTTGAAGCTACAAGCTAGGAGTGGTGAGCTCAACATCAAATGTTCCCTCTGGCAAGTGGGAGAAACTAGGTTCCATTGCTAATCTCAATTTTAATTTTGTAGAAAATGGAAATGGAGTAATTGTGTTATTTGAAACAAACAATTCTTGCTAATTTTTTAGTTGTGTAATTTAAGAGATTCATTGTTTGGAAATTTTCTAAGCCTTTCTTGAAAATTGAATTGTGCTTATTCTATAAATGTTAAATAGCTATTCAAACCCCATTTATTTCGAGGATATTCCATTTATTTCATTACTTTCTCTATGTTTTCTCTAATTTGACTACAAATTAGCAGAGCATCTCATCTGCAATGTTTGATAGATTCTCCATCCATTATTTGATGTTATCCTCTAATCATTTTCTTGCTTTCCTTCAGAAGTTTTCTCATTAGCTACATAGTCTTTGGTTATGCATGCTAGAATTATCGGATTTCCCTGTCATTATATTTTATTGAGTCTTTAAGCTCCATGGTTGGTTGGCCACTCTCTTCCACTTTCTTCTATCTCCAGGGGATTCAGTGCTTTATCTCTTTGCTAGATTTATTATGTAGGGTCTTTGATTTTTTTGAACACATTCTCATTTCTAGCGCCTTCATTCTGACAACAAGTAAGTCAATTCTCATGCTTGGAATTCTATTAAATATATTGTAATTTGAGTCCTTGTTTTAGAAGGCGATTTTAATTCAATGTTTACGCTTGAGATCATAAGTTGAACTATCCTATGCATGATCTAGAGTTAGTCATCATGGTTCATCCTTTGATGAGGTGGAGGAACTTTTTGTTGGAGCATCGGTTTGAGTTGCATAGTGATCACCATAGTATAAAGTATATTTTCTCGCAACCAAATTTGAATGCTAGGAAGAGATGGTGGATGGAGTTCTTGTGCAAGTATGATTTTGAGGTGAAGTATATCCAGGGAAAGGAGAATGTGGTGGTGTATGCTCTTGGTTTTAATATACATGAGCTTTAAGCAGTGACTCTTGGAGTATACTTGAGGAGTGATATCCTTACAATGCTTCCTATAGATAGTTGATATCAAGAGGTGAGATCTGAGGTTGAGTCAGGAAGAGCTTTGGAGGGTAGATTTGTAGGTTAATTCCTTGAGTCAGATGGCCTTTTGTAGCACTTGGGTTGCGTTTATGTTCCTTCATTAGGGGGTCTTCAAACTTTAATCATGTCAGAGGCACATCGGCCACCCTATTTAGCTCATCCAAGTGTCAATAAGATGCAGAAATACCTCTGTTAGCTATATTTTTGGGCCGGTACGAAGAGGGATATTGCTAATTTTGTGTCAAGGTGTTTGGAGTGTTAGAGAGTGAAGGAAAAGAACCAACATATTGTACATCTTTTGTAGCCACATCTTGTTCCTAAATGGAAATGGGACATCATTTCATTGGATTTTATTGTTGGTTTTCTAGTGTCTTCTTGTCGGAATGATGCCATCATGGTCACTATGGACAGGTTGACTAAGGTGGAACACTTCTCTCTTGTTTGAACCTCATACAATGCTTCTTCAATGGCCAAAATTTTCATGGAGGATATAGTCAGGTTGCATGGGATTCCTCATAGAATTATCTTAGATAGAGATCTAGTGTTCACTTCAGCTCTTTGGATGTCCTAGCAGCACACATTAGGGACTTAGTTGAACTTTAGTTCATCTTATCATCCAAAGATTGATGGGAAGACCAAGAGTGTTCATCAGGTCTTGAGGATATGCTTCAAATGTATGTTATGGATCAATAGTCTCGTTGGGAGGATTACCAGTATTTGGTGAAGTTTTCATACAATAATGGATACCACCATTTGATTGGCATGCCTCCTTTTCAGGCATTGTATGGTCATCCTTGTCGAATCCCATTGAGTTGGAATCATCTTGAGGAAAGAGTACTTCTTGGAAAAGAGATGCTTTAGGATGAGTAGAAGGTTATTCACATTAGGGAGCATTTGGTGGTAGCCCAAGATAGACAAAAGAAATATGCAGATGCTCATAGGTTTGATCATCAGTTCTCTATTGGAGACTGGGCATTCTTACAGGTGCATCCGTTAAAGAGTCTGATCCATTATAGAAAAGGCTCTAATTAAGATCACACCATGATTTGTTGGGCCATTTGAGGATTTGGAGAGGATTGGTCATGTTTTGTATCTTCTTGCTTTTCCACCTAGTTTATCACCCATTCATGATGTGTTTCATGTTTTTGTTCTCAGGCCATATTATTGAGATATTTCTCACGTTCTTGATTGGAATGCCTTACAGGTAGAGGACGGGTAGCTAGCTTTGGATTCCATGGGAATTCTATAGTATAGGAGACACCCTTAAGGGTCGAGATGTTGAGTAGGTGAGGGTCCAATGAGATCCTAATGTTGAGTCTTTAGCTACTTCAGAGGATGCACCCCGGATCCAAGAGTTATACCCTTATCTATTTGCAGGATTCTAGGAGTAAGCTTGGTTCTAGGGGGGATGTAGTGCCCCATAGTTTTTTCTCTGACATACAGATAGTTGTTTGTTTTGGATTGCGACATTATGATACTTTCCTTGATGTTTCATTCACTATTATGATGATAGTTTGATGATACTTGTATCATTGTGTTTCATACTTATGCTATCACTAGTATATGGATTTATTTGATTATGTCGATTAATCTTACTATGAGTATCATGTGTGATCATCTAATGATTATTTTTATCATGTTGTTAGCATCCAATTATTGTGCTTTGATGTATTTTGGTGAAGGGCAATGGTGTTGCATCACTCACTTGTGAGTTCCTTGCAACACTGTGACTTTCCTTTCACGGTGTGCCTGACTATATGACTATGTATATGCTCAAATGTTTTGTTTTCCATAGGTTGTATGTGCTAGGCATCGACTCCTCCTAAATTGATAGGTCTGAGTGTGCCTTAAACCCAATGGAAATTTTTGAATGGAGATAGCATTTGGTCCCTTGTTTCAGCCATCATCCTTGATGAGGATGAGTATCTGTTTGTCACACCCTGGTAGTGTTGTCTGTATGTGGTTTGGTCCATCTCTTTTGTCATGGTCTTGATTTTCAACTTTTCCTTGTGGTTAGGTGTTGATTTTTATTTAGTTCACTTGATTTAAATTTGTTCGATTGGTGTTTTGATTAATTACTACATTTAAATAAAGTTATCAAAATAAATGCTTTTATATAATTGAGGTATTGAGATAATGAAATATTATTAATGCTTTTATTAAGTTTAAATAAATTAAGATTATGTCTTAATAAAGAAATATATAAAAAGAAATAATAATTATGGTGGTGCATGATAATTATAAAATAAGAATAAAGATGTTGAGTGTAGTGGATAAATAAAAATAATAATAATTAATTTAAAGAAAGGTTGAATGCAACAATATGCAATGAGGAGTTGTTAATAAATTGGTTATTTGGCATAAAGAAAGGGGGATTTTAACAATATTTGGATAAAAAGTAATCTTGTTTCTTCTTCCCGTGAATGTTTATTGTTCTTGGAGGCTTTCTTCTGGTTTTAGAGGTTTTGGAATTGGGTTTCTACCATGTTTGTTGAGTTTTTTAAGTGTGTTGAAGCTACAAGCTGGGAGTGGTGAGCTCAACATCAAATGTTCCCTCTGGAAAGTGGGAGAAACCAGGTTCCATTGCTAATATCAATTCTAATTTTGTAGAAAATGGAAATGGAGTAATTGTGTTATTTGAAACAAATAATTCTTGCTAATTTCTGAGTTGTGCCATTTAAGAGATTCAATATTTGGAAAAATTCTAAGCCTTTCTTGAAAATCGAATTGTGCTTGTTCTATAAATTTCAAACAACTATTCAAACCCTATTTATTTAAGAGATATTCCATTTATTTCATTACTTTCTCTATGTTTTCTCCAATTTGACTACAAATTAGTAGAGCATCTCATCTGCAATGTTTGATAGATTCTCCATCCTTTATTTCATGTTATATCCTCTAATTATTATTTTTCTTAAGTTTGGAAGTTTTCTCATTAGCTACATAGTCTTTGGTTTGGCATGCTAGAATTATAGGATTTCCTTGTCATTGTATTTTATTGAGTCTCTAAACTCCATGGCCGGTTGGCCACTCTCTTCCACTTTCTTCTATCTCTAGGAGATTCGGTGCTTTATCTCTTTGCTAGAGTTATTATGTAGGGTGTTTGATTTTTCCGAGCACATTATCATTCCCAGTGCCTTCATTCTAACAGTAAGTAAGCTGATTCTCATAATTGGAATTTGATTAAATATAGTGTAAGTTGAGTCCTTGTTTTAGAAGGTGGTTTTAATTCAATGTTTACGCTTAAGATTATGTATGTGGTACTATAAGTAGCATTCATTGAGTAAACCGTATTAGGGTTCACCTCATATCTAGCATTCGATGACTGCATAGTTTGTATTTATATATAGGCTTTCAATGTAACCAATTTGTATTTGGTAACTGAAGGATATTTAATGCGTTGGAAATTTTGAATGATATGCATTTGGTTGATAATCAATGTCTTTTGTCAATATTGAATGGTCAAGTTTTTATTGATAGACATAATGCATATTCAGAGATTTATTTATGTACTGTGATTTCATTTAGAATATAATTTAATTTAGACATTCGTTATACTCGATATTTTTGTAAAATGTATGATAGAATTGTAGATTTTGTTTTATTGATAGCATTAGATATACAAGTATCATATATATATTTCGTAAATAAATGGAGAGAATTTAACCCAACCTTCAATTTGAGATCCCATCAATCCACTGTTAGAGAAATGAATTCACATCTTAAGGAAGTATCGAATCATACCGACCTGATCATATTCAATGAATATAGAATTTTTGTGGTCATTGATTATTGACCACTCAATGCATATAAGTTTCAAATGTGTAGTATTCAATAGTATTGAAGTTTGAAGTAAGAGTAATATGTTGATTTCTAGATTATATAAGTTATGCTTATATGTGTTTATAGGCATCGACTGTAACATAATCCATTTAGAAGAAAACTGAATTTTGTTTTGTTGCTTGTACATACTTACATATGCATGTATGTATATATATATATATATGAATATATATATACATATATACATATATACAAATACACACACACACACACACACACACACACATATATATATATATATATGAATACACACACACAGACAGATATATATATATTGTAGACATGGAAAATATACCAACACGCTTGATCCTGATTACTAACACCATTTTGTCTTGAATCACCTTCTAAGCTTATCATCACTCCTCATCCCTTAATTAAATAAATAATCACTTATCTGATTAAGTCATTCTCTCTTGTTAATTAAATCAACCAATCTGATCTAACTAACCCTAAGTGTCTATTTAATTAAATAATTCATTTTATTTATTAAATCTCTAAAGTCACCCTATTAAATAAAATACATTAAACCTTATTTAATTTAATCTAACAATCATCCCCTTTAGTTAAATAAATTAAATCATTTATTTAATTAAATCTAAATCAAATTCTTCTCATCCTTTGATTTAAATGAACCCATGTAAATCTAAATCAAACAGTCACATCATCTAATCCCTCGTTAAATTAATTAAACCTTGATTAATTTAATCCTAATATCCAAATTTCTCTAGATTTTGCCACTTGCACTTGAAAATATATTTAATTCATTTATTAAATCTCTATTTTCTCTCAACTTGGCATCTTTAGAGAATATTCCTTCAAATTTGAAAATCCCTCCAAGTGGACTTTGTCCTTCCAACAAGACATTCATTCCTTCTTACATGTCCTTGTGCATTGAGCCAAGTGGCATTTAAGTTATTCTATTTTGCCTCTTACATGTCATTTCACTATTTTCAAATTCCACCTAATTGCATTTATGGGCACAATCATCAAAATGTGCACATCCTTTTCCCATTCACATATTGACAAGTGGCATTTGGCCATTGGTTGAAAGTTAGTCCCACATTGCTTCATTTTGGGCATTTCTCCATCTTGTCTTTCTATAAATGAGAGGTTTCTCTCCTCATTTGATCATCCACAATTTGAGCAAGTCTACTATACTCAATTTTATCTTCAAGCATATCTATTTTCATCAATTTTATCAAAGTCCTAGCTAGGTTATGTAGATTTTTCATCATGGAGCTCAAGTGAATCTTCAACATAGTGGATAAACCTTCATCACTCATCAACATTGCATCATAGGAGTTGGGAAAGGGCCAATTTTCACATCAACTTGGCACCAATTCCCCCACGAGATCAAGAGTTTGCATGTTTAATTAGGATTTCATTGCTTTCTTATTGTGTTCTTCATTTTATTTCCTAGTTTGACCATTGCTAATGGATTTCATGGGGAATCTTAATTCTTACTTGCATTTGATCTAACTATGTGTTTGTTTCTTGTGTTTTGCAGGTATTAGGATTGGGATTCTACACACACACACACACACACACACATATATATATGTGTGCATGTGTATATGTATGTATAGATGCGAGTATTTATATTTTAAGGTTTAGTAAAAGTACAATTCTTTATATGAGAATTAATGATTAGGGGTATACGATATCTAGATAATTGAAGGAGATATTAGATAAATGAATTAGAGTATTAATTAATGACCACTGATTTCTTTCATGATTGATTAATAGACAAACTATACATTTATTGTGACAATTTGGTTATCATGTGAGGTGAAAATGATATATTCCATGGACATTTTGGTTGTTTGGCTATTAGCATTGGATGTTGTGTTGTTTTGTGTTATGGAATTTTTTCTTGGTTATTGTTCAATATAGGAGTCTTTAGTGCTAGGGTTGGCTTCCAGGGGCTAGGAGGGAGTTTTGTTATTTGAGATGACTCTTTTGACTGTTTCATTTTGCAATTGGTTTGGCAGTAAATTTGTGTGCTCACAAGGTGGTTTATGCCTTGCAGTGTGTAATGACTCTTGTGATTATGTTATGTGTTGCACTAATTTCTTTTGACTATGATATGTGAGCATCATGAGCAATTCCTTTCTCTATCTATGGAATTATATGGATTAATTTTACCTTCCATGATGGTTTTACCTTGCTTATTGCTTTGGGTCTCTAGCTGCATGTAAGGGGAGTGGCTCTCAATGGGGGCCAAAATCCAAAGTGGTGTCCAGGGTAACCCATTTGAGAGTTCCTTAATCTAGTGATAACCTAATTAATGAGTTAGGGGTTGAGTAGGTTACACATTAATCAAGATAAGTGAATGCCTCACCTATGCTTGTAGTGCCCGTTTAGGCTAAGGATGGGTTGAGAAGGCCAGGTTGGCAAGACCAACTTCTTTGTACTCACAAAAGGAATATTGGTTCCAAATGTGTCACCCTATGGTGCCAACGTCTAGTGAGTGACAGTCAAGGTAACCATAGATGGGGGCCAACGTCTAGTGAGAGACTGTCAGGGTAACCCATCTCAGGACCATGCGATGACACTCTTCCCTATGTAGACTATCATTACCTTGTTATGTTCTCTCCCTTTGGTATGTGATATCCTCTTGAAGCAATGCACATTCTTAGTGTTGTTAATGTTGTTGCAGTGTCAGATTGGACTCCTGATTTGACTTGTTATGTCAGTTTGTGGTCATCTTGTTTTTTTGTTGTTGTGGTACCTTGTGTTATCTCCTACCATAGGGGGTGGACCTCAAGGTTCCACATGGTTGGGAGGTTTGTGGTTCTTCCTCCATTGGGTTTCCCTTGCTCTTGTTTGTATGTGTGGTGACAACTCATGGTGATATGGACTCCTGCACTTGTTCCAGTTTGAGTGGACTATCATTCATGTACTTGTATTGAACTATAATCATTTGTATCATGTAACAGAATTCAAATGTACTCTCCTCACTTGTATTCAATGAAACATTGTTTTACAAACTATTGTAATGTTGTAACTGACTTGATGAACTCTCTTTTGTAATGGGTAATGTAAATGATGTGCATTGTTTATGTTAGTTAATTGAATTTATTTTGATTGGTATTTATTGATATCATGTTATGGATAATACATATTGGTTAATCATTTAATGTGATGGATTAAATGAACTTTATATTGTTAGATGAAATTTGTTTAATGAGATGATTTATAATTCTTATTAGTTTGGTTATTGGTATTCTAGTAGCATAGTCATGGAACCTTAGAGGACTTAGTTTTATATTACATGTTAGCATATGTTCTGCATTCTCTAGTATGTTTCACTTTAAAAAAAATGTTCCATTTTTTTAGTATTGTAGTGTGTTGTCCTTTGGGGTTTTGTGGTGGGGCGCTACAAGTTGTGTTACCATACCCTATGGTTTGAGTCCCTTTCAACATATTAGGTTTTTTAATATATTTATCTATAAAGATATCTCTTTCAATTTATTTATTTACCTCAAGTATAGATATTTACTAATATGCACATCTACATTTATATTCATCTCTTCATTCTAAGGTGGATATACAATGGTTTCATCATGTAGCCCTTGCTTGAGTGCTATGTTCTAAAATATTTGATTATCTAATTATTCTCCTTGAGGATAGTATGCTATTATCTTCCTTTTGGATTTATTTATTAATTAAAAATTCATCTTTTTTTTTGTTTTTCTACTTATGGATGTAATTTCATTATAATCTCTTTAACCACCTAGGCCATAGATACAAATAATTGACCAATATCTCTATTCTTTTATTTTCCAAGCTCATCCAAGTAACCACTATCAATAGTTTATAGAACCTCTTCTAAAGACTAGGAATTTTTTGAATATGACATTTCATTTATAAAGTTAATAGTTGATATTAAGTTCTATGAAATTACAAGGAATATTATTTTTATGGTGTGATTTTATAGAACTCCCACCCTCATGGAACATTTCTACAAATTTATATTTTACTAGGTTATTAAATCCTATACTACCATTTGTAGACAAAGATTTAATCTCATAATTTCTTTTATCATAATTTTACTCTACTTGTCATATTATAAGAGGAAAAATTATATAGCATGACTAAAATAGTGTTTTGGATATGTCTTTGTTGTTTTTGAAAGTTTTATGTTGTTACTATATTTTTTTTAATATCCTTGATGATGATCTTCTTCTTTACATATTTTTCACTAGAATTGTAGAGCACTCATTCTCCACTTGCTTAAAAATGTTGATAATATTTTAATTTTCCATTGCGATGGATTTATATCCTTTAGTTGATAAATTATTGTGATGTGCATACAATATTAGCCATGGTATACAAATGATTAATGTTGTTATTTTGAATATATTCCACATGAATCTTATGTGCAACTATATATTTTTTCCTTTATAAATATCCCATATGAAATTACGATAATAAAATTATTCTCTTGTTAGGTTTATGGGAAATGGGTTCTCAAGTGAATTAAATTTCACTTCATCTATCCTCATGAAGTTGGAAATGATCTTGTACAAAAAATAGGTTTTCTAAAAATTAATTTACTAGATTTGTAGATATCTATTTGTAGTTGAAATTTCTACATTTGCAAGGATTTCATACTAAACTAGATTTGTTTGGAAAATATGGTATAGTACATGTGAGTGTTGAATTTATAAAATTATGTAGATGCACTTCAAAAGTCCACAACCAATATTCTAATATATTTGTGAGAGATTTGTATGTAGTTGGATATAAATTGTATCGGATATCATATCTAGTTGAAAATATCACATTGGATTTATCCCATTCAAAATATCTAGTTGGTAATAACTAGTTAGAAATATCCAATTGAGAGTCAAATTTTCACAAGATTTACTTATAAAGAATGTTGATCATTTTTTCATTTGTATAAGGTCTTATAAAGTTTGTAGTGGACTCAATTTACATGTGGATTTGGTGAGAACTCCATCTAGATGTGAATGAAAAATATAGTTTCTATCTAGTTGGAAATATCCAATCTAGAATATCTTATTGGAAAGATATCTTGTTCAAAGTTGGGTTTCAACGAACTTGATTTTAAACAATTTTTATCATTTTTTAGCACCTTATGGACTTTTATAGCCCAATTGGATATTGTGAAAACTCAAGTCTCATCTAGGTATCATATCCACTTGACATAAAAACTCATCAAGATAATTGTCTTCCTGTCATGGCAACTTTGAGATCTTAACAATTTTTGTTGGGGTCTAAAATACATGCTTATTAGAATAGGCCCACATTCACTTTGATTATGCTCATTTTCCTTAGACTTTTGGTCTCTAAAATTGCTGACACTAGGGATTAAAAAAAAAGCACAAAAAAAGGGGTCTTTATTTTGCTAAATGAAAAATGAGGTATGTCATAAGATACACAACAAATATATTGACTATGAAAATTTAGTTAATCTCCTTGAAAGAGAACATGAAATCATTTTCTAACATCCCTACTATATTTGTAGTGGTCTTACTTGAAATGTTTGTAATATCCTTAGATTTGTCTTATTTATTTTAGCATTCCAATCCATATATTCTTAATATGTTTATTAGTACCTTCTTTCTTCCTTATGTGAAAATTTTGTGGTGTAGCTTTTGGTATCACAATCTTGTTTGGAGACAACTTATAGTCAAGGGAAATACATACCTTCATCTTTATTGTGTTTTCTCCAAATCACATAGAATGTTTCAATGTCCCCTTTAGCTATGTATATGTTTTCTCTAGGTGAATGGAATGAATCTCCTAGAACAATGTAGAAGTGATTGCCTTCATTTTGTGTATCCAAATTTTTCTCAGCAACAAGTTAAATCCCATCTCCTTATCCATTATGTGGAATATTATTTGGACTATTTCAAATTAAAGAATTACTAAAAGCTTAATTCTTTCCATAGTTTTCTAACAAGATTATTGTATTCTTGTAAAATGTCTCTATAGGGACCATGGTATTCCTATAACCATAACATACTCTTTCAAGAGACAAAATAACATGACATTAATGGTATCTCAGCTATTACCCAAAGTTCTCTTAATGCATGTGTCATACATCTATGCTTATAAATATGGAATGGAATCACCTCTTCCCCATCACTTTAACGTTTGCTTAAGGTCAAAGAAGACCATGCAACTCCACAGTTGGTGAGTTTAGATAAGGTCAACCTAATAGTTTTTTCTTCGAGAGGTGAGGTACTGTAATTTACATACTTTAACCTAATCACATTCAATAAGGCTGCATACCAAGATGGGGAATTCTTACGAAGATCAATGACCTAGACTTTTGCGAAGCTTCTCTTGAGATCTCAACAAGACCGTATGGGCCGATGGCACTTGGAGGGGCGTTTATTGCAGAAACCACATGCCCATGATATACCCGACTCATGAGGTTCTTAGACCAGTTCGTTTTGGACTAACTCTACTTGACCGAGCATCCTGGTTCCTCCTCTGGGCCCAGTTGGAATAAATAATCTTGACTGTTAAATTTGTCAGAGTGGATATATACGCATCTAATTCTCATTGCGGAGGTGCATGTTTTGACCTGCGTTGTTTGTTTACTCTTGGCATGAGTTTGTTTTACTATAGAATTTCGAATATATTAAAGTGCTTGTTTGGTATTTTGTTTTTTGGTTTTGAAAGTGATCAAATTGAGACTGTAACTACCTGCTCCATGTCAACGAATTCTACCCATTCCCAATCAAACAAAACGTCATTGAATGTTGAACAGTATAAACGTTAAAAAAAAGCCTTTTAGCTTCTATATGGGCAGTAAAGCACACGATGTTGTAATAGAGACAGTTTCCAAGGATGGTGTTAATCTAGAAGAAAAGTTCAGTTCTAAGTCACGATCTTATCCTGCCATACCTTTGGAAATTTTACATAGTTGACATTATTTGTACGAGTGCGATAGCTCCTACGCTTGATTTTTATCTGTAACTCTAGATAGAGAAAGTTGCTGCATTGGATATTCAGGTCTAAATCATGACATGTGTGAAGGAGAAATCTTCACTGTGATTTTCTTCTTTGTAAAAACACACCTTTGACACATTCATTATAAGAATTGTTCATTGAACGTGGTTTAGTTATATAAAGAATTAAATAAGATTTGAAATCTTTTTGTGGAAAAGTTGAGCTTCACAATATGAGAGTAGAAACAAACTTATAAATTAAGTCAATTATCTTTTAGAAAGCAATGGTTAAGTTATTTTCATAAGCTTGAATTTTTTACTCTTGACATTGGTTTTTTTTGGTATACAATTTAAAATGTATTTTAAGTGTATGGGTGTGGATGCAATGTTTGACATTTTTACTTTTATTTTTGAAAGTGATCAAATTGAAACTATAAATACCTACTCTCGTTTAATGAATTGTACCTGCTTGTATTGAAACAAAAATTCATTGAATGTTGAATGTTAAATGTTTAACAAAATCTTTACCTTCAATCTAAACAATAAAACAATTAATGTCGTTATAATGGAGACAAATTTCAAGGATGTATTTTATTGAGAATAAACTATTAATTATAAAGTAAGAGGTTATGCTTTTGTATCTTTAAAAAATTTACACAAGAGACAATATTTGTAGAATCGTGATAGCTCCTAGGCTTGATTTTATATCAAATTCTACATAGAAAGAAATTGCTACAACTACGAGTTGTCATTGTATTTTAAAAGAAAATTTCTTTTTGTTTTTGTTCTCTATAAAATTCTAATTATTGTTTTGATATGGTTTTATGAGGTTGTATCTAGAATATAAACCACCATTCATGTAGACATCTAGCATAGAAACTAACTAATCAAGCTATAGTTCCTTTAGTTATATAAAAAAATTATATGTTTAGGATCTCTATCATTCCCATCCATATACACATATATAAATGGACATATACAAAATGCAAGTGAATTTTTTTATTCAATTATTTAGATATTATGGATTACACCATTAACCATACTAAATTATGCACACTAAATATTTTTGACTTGTGTAATCAAATTGAGGGAACACTACTTACTTATTCAATTATTTAGATATTATAGATTACACAATTAACCATACTAAATTATGCACACTAAATATTTTTGACATGTGTAATCAAAATGGGGGAAATAATAAATGATAAAAAAATGATGAAGGAAAGCAACCTCAGCTCTACCCCTTACAAGCTCATTCACACACAAAAACACAAGACGACATGACAAAATGGAGAAAAAAATCTTTTATTAATGAAAACAACATTACAAAGTCACAATTCCATCATATGGGCTTTCATTACATCATCTGTAAATATGAAACAGATTTTCCTTAGGCTCTCACTAACCTAACCTCTCCCCTCTCTCATTCTGGTTGGCTCACTCTTCTCACCAACCTACCCTGTGAGCTCCTGGCTGCTCATCCACCTCCACTCCTTCATGCTGGCTATCATTCATTCTAGCTCACTGCTTGCTCTTATCGTTTTCCACCTCTTTATACTTTTTGTCATCCTTTAGGTCAGCCTTGATCTTTCTCTCTCCATGTTGTAGTATCACCATGCAATTATCTCGCTATCACTAGCTTCCAATCATTGACCAATGAACATGGATTCCACGACAATGATGTGGAATTGCATCCACTATTGCTTCACTAGGTGTCGTGATCTCATTTTCCATCCACCGCCATTGACCAACGCACCAATCTATGGGCCCTTCCTGGGGAGTCCTGCCGACATTTGCCAACCACGTATTGGTCTATCAAGTCTACTGACCCTGGGATGTTTTCCTGCTCACTGTACGCCCAGCCAGTGTGAGCCTCACCCTATACATCATCATGGGGTTGAACTGTTGCGATCAACAACTCGCAGTCCCAAAAATGTAAGAACCCTTGACTCATCGACATCATTTAAAGCTGGAGACAGGATCTCTCCCGATATGCCACCTCAGTGTCGGGCAAAGGTTGTATTGGTATGGGTCATCGTTGGGACCCAAAATCAAAACATGCGCCGTGCCACACCATGGTTCCCAACCAAAGTTCTATCGAGAAGACCAACCAAACTCTATTAGACTCACATGATTAAAACAACATAATTATTATCATTTCTTTTCCTTCTTTAATTTACCAAAACAATAATCCAAAACTTGTTTCTAAAATTTATTGGAATCAACTCCACCATAAATTTAAGTTATACTAAGATCTTGTACGAAAACATATCCCCTTCAGAATACCTAAACTAAACATCATTTCGCACCTAATGGAAAAATTACACTGGGTTACCGCAAACAAAATAAAAACATTTCTTATGAAATTTCTCAATTTAATTACATTTCCTTGAAAGATATATATTTTTTAAACAAACAAATTCAAAAATAATAAATAAACAAAGGGGCAAGTGGGGACTGCCACGCAGTCCCCACGGGCTGCTGTACGCAGCAGCCCTTACGGACTGTTGCGCACAGCAGTCCGTAAGGACTGCTGTGGCAGTCTGTGCCACAGTGGGGCGGGCTGGGGGGTACGGCCCAGCGCCGTGCCTCCCAACCCCTCCCAAAACTTTATTAAATAACATAAAATTTCATTTTCCAATTTTTAAAATTTATTTTATTTTAAGTTTATAAGCACGAAAAAAAGAACAAACTCCATTCGCACGGTACAGGGTCCGGATTTCGAAATTTTCAATTTAAAGAATTTTTTTTTATTTTTATTTTTATTTTTATAAACAATAAAATTTAAATAAACAAACAAACACACGAAAATTAAGATAAAACACTAATAAATTTTGATCCGTCCTTTGCACAGGGATGGATTTTTACAGTCGTCAGGCACGAACGAAATTTATTTATTTTCTTTAAAATCCATATGATATTCTTATCAATAAAATATAAATCTAAATTTAAATATATATATTTTTAAATATATATAAATATAAATAATTACAGCAAACACAGATTTCTGTGTAAAAAAATCTAGAATCACTATATATTTAAAATATATATTATCGATTTTTAACATAATATTTCCACTCCATCAAAATATAAAGATTGTTCTTTTTTCACAATAGTCGAGAGGTTGAATATATCCAAACAGAATCTGAAGAGTTTATTTTCAGTTTGGTTGCAAAACAAGATTTCTAAACTCAACATGAAATTTTCTCTTCAAGGAAAACCTATTAGTTTATTCATTTTCAATTCTTCAAAAAAATCATTTAACTCTAAATCACAGACAGATTTTATTTCATTTTATTTTTTTATTTTTTTATTTGCAATACAAATTCATTCAAATCATATTTTTTGTTTATTTTGCAGATTCAAAGAAATCAAAGATAGAGGCGGAAACCTGGAGTCCTGCGCTTCTTTGAGAATCTGATGAAGCTGGTTCCTGACGGCCCTTACGAAGAGCTCCTCCTTCTTGCTTTGAATCTCCTCTGAGTCACCGTGCTCAAATCTCGAACCCGATCCTTTCTTCAGAAGACTCCAAAATAACTAGTAATAGATTTCCAAACCCTCCCTAGAACTCTCTTCAAATTAGCAAAAAGGTCAAAAACCCATATTCTCTTCAGATTCAAAATACAGAATAACTTGTGCCACCTCTCCATCCCTAATCTCCTGTGTATGAAAACTTACCAAAAATTCTTAATTAAATAAAAGATAATATCCCTCTCTTCTCAAAACTCTCAAAATCAAAAATAAAAGAAAATCATTCTTTAAAAGCCAGCTTTTTACTCAGAACTCCATTCTTATTGGCTCACCCAATCTTTTTATTCTTTTATTTGTTTTATTGTTTTAATTTCTATTTTTGCAACTTTTCTTGCACAACACATTACTTATTTAATTTAAATAAATTATTTTAATAATTATCCTCCACCAGATAATTGATTAAAATAATTAAAACACATTTAATATATAATTACCATTTAATTGTAATATATGATTTTCAAAAATAATTAAATAATTTAAATATTTAAAAGAATTTAAATCTAACATTTAAATAAACAATTACTTCCATTAGTTAAATCAAACACACCACAACATACAAGGTACCAACATTAATCAAAATACGATAAAATACAACACACAAACACTGGCCCGTGATAATTACAAAAATGAACAATACCAAAATCCGGCGAGGCTGATCGACATCTCATGGACGGAGGACTTCGCCGATCACCTACATTTCAACATTTAACATTGGAGTTGTTGGTGCTTTCATACAATCTCACAAAGCCGGTGGAATCGAGACTTGTGCACCGCAAAATCCACGCATATAAGCGAAGTTGTGTACATGTGCATACATATATATAAAAATCTAAGAGTCGTGAAGTACTACATTGCTTGTGAGAAGGAATCGCAACATAGGGGCATGAGCAGTGATGCCACATATTGTCTTGTCACACCTATTCACAATTATAATATAACCAATAAATCAACATTTCTAACTAGCAATCATCTCATAACATATCTAATTAAATCACTGCATCATATCATAATTATGAAAATGAACTAACATCTAACCAACCACAATGTCAAATGAAATAATCAAATCCTCAAGTGCATAAACATAATCACCAACAGTCTACTAATGGAATACAACATCATCAAATGTCTAACTATCCAACTCAAACAATATCATCATCGTCACAAGTAGCAAACAACCGCATTGAAAATACTAAATCCTACCAGTAAGAGGAGGGGTATTACATGGGGTCTCATGTAATGATGAATACAACTAATACTATGCCACAATTATTACTTCCCATCTAAATGTAGATTACTAATGTCATTAATTAGACATTCAACCTTATCCATAATAATATTCTATTTTAATTAGCTAATGAAACTTAATGATATTGATATTATTGTTTTTGATAATTATGAATTTACTTAGTACTATGCCAGATTATTGTTAGATTGATACAATGGTATGATATTGATATTGATATTATTGTTAGATTGATACAATGGTTAAATTATGGGATGGGATTATCTAATAATGGAGTTGTCAAATTATGGGGTGTTCTTAGATAATTATGAATTTACTTAGTACTATGCCAGATTTATTATTTCCTATCTAAATATAGATTAGTAATCTCATCAATTATTTAGACATTCAACCTTATGCATAATAATATTATATTTTGATTGACTGATACAACTTAATGATATTAATATTACTTTTAGATTGTTTTAAGTATAGTTGATGCAACATTCTTTGTTAGTTGTTGGCTAAATTATTTCGTGCAGTTTTATAATGATGAATTCATCTAATTTAATGTCAACATTATTATTTTTCAATTGATTGCACGTTAGTAATTTCATCAATTTAGACATTGAATCCTATGCATAATCATATTATATTTTGATTAACTAATAAAACCTAATAACTAATTGAACGTTAATACAATTGTTCATCAACCAGCCCTCTACATGCGTATATATGTATAATCTACAAAGATATTTCTTCACCAACTGTTGCTTGCACACTCTAACTGTTATATACATATCCTTCTTACAGGCCATTAGGGTAAACACCCTCCTTTCCTTCCCATTATAGTTCAAACTGTAAGGGAAAAAAGGGATACAATATTGTTCCCACTCAATCACTTTCATTATTGCGCGTAATATATTTAGAAAACCATTGTATTGTTTGCTAGATTGCCTAGTGTCTAACTATATTCTCTACATCTGCATATAGCTACTGTGCCCACTCATGCCATTCACATTCGAATATTTCCCTGCATAAAGTGTCTGTACATCACTCCCCTTCCATGGCGCACACCATCTATTGGCTCATTGTTGTGTGTTACTACACGGAACTGCTAGTAGTATATTTGTGTGATTGTTAGAGAAAGTTGACCTAAAACTTAAGAGACAAAAAATTGCAACAATTAATGTCAAAGCTATGAATAGGGAATAATCAATGTTTTATGTTTTACAACTATTATGATCACTTCTAAACATAAGCAGTACTGCTGTCATTTCCATTTTTAATCTCATGCCCATTATGGAGTCCATTCTCTATGATCAAAAAAAAATTTCATACAACTGAACAGAAATTCTGCTTTCCTTTTTCGTGTTACTGCCCCAGCAACTTTTGTATTACTGTTTCTAATTACAGGGAGCGTATGAGGTTACGGAATACAGCAAATTATCTATATATCGATTACTTCAAGATGACAAAGTACTACCCAATATTATGAAGCGGACATTTTCTTGATATCTCGCAATCCAAATGTGGTTAGTTGTGCATACACGAATGAGGAAAGGAACTGCATTTATACAGAACTGCTTGCAGAAACTTTGCCCTAGAACACTTTAAATCCCTGTAATCATAAAAATGGCGCAGTTGGGTAATCTAGATAGGGTTTAGCTCAGCAAGGTCCTCTAAAATGCTTTAATTGTACGCCAGATTGTAGATAATAACTTACAGTAGCTCTTCTTAAACTTGTTTTCCTGGTAAGATTGATGCGCCATAATTAGATCTCCAAAGAATTCATTTTTGTTATGGGTGGGCTAAAAAGAGTTTCATATATACAGTCTAATGGTGATGTCTTTTAACTTGTTGGTGCAGATGGAAATGGAAATCGAATCTTATAATGTGGAGAAACGACTGTAAAAAGATTTCCATTGACCGCAGTGTGTGCAGGGTAAATTATTGAGGGGAGGGAATATTCAATGAATGCGATATGAAACGGCTTGTGGACTGACAACTGACAAGATAATAGCGTCCCATTAAAGACGTATTGACTGGGAGAACACGAGGTGGAGGTGGGGAAAACAACATCTTCAGATTCCACAGATTGTTAGACTAAGATAAGACGATACAGACATCGCAGTCTGTCAGATGACGGATCTCCATCGACAATGTCATCATGGTTTAGGGCATATTTATTCGTTTCAGCTTTGTCGTTTAATGTGCAATGCATTTTCTGGGAAGAACGTGAGACAGATTCAAACGTTGTTTACAAAAAAAGTCATTATCCGTTGGATAGTTGAGGTCCAATGTCATTCTACAGGTAGGTAGTGCGTTGTGGTTAATGGGCCCTCTGTGAGACTTCTTCCTGATCTGAATTGTAATTCTGTGGAATTTTGTTGAGCATTGTGTCATGCAATGAGTGTTAAGTGAATCATCTATTTTCATGAGAGATGAATTTGTGAGAACCATTAATCAGGGAAAGAAGTGTTAAGTGGATCAACCATTTTCATGAGAGATGAGTTCCCAAGAATCATTACTCATGAAATATGAGTCAATGGATTTAACTTAAAAACTACATAATTGAATTCTAATTATATCATATATACTATGATATTGCTATCATGATTCAATCATATAGTTTTGCGAATCAATCTCATTGACTCATGAATAAAAAAATATGATATATTTAAATGAAGATGAATAAAAATGATAGAATTTTGATTACATTTAAATGCAGGTTGTTATGGGCAACTGATTATTTTCTCCAAATATGAAAGTTTTCTTTGAGGGGCATCTCATAGTCAATGTAGTATAACCGACTATTAATATTTCTTCTAATTCTCACCTTCATTAGAATTGTTAGTGAATAATATGAGTAAGTATGAATTGTAACTCATATAGCAAGGTAATTTTTCAAAACATATTGACTATAAATATGTATATGGAGTCAAATATTAATTATAGTATGTGTTATGTAGAAAAGGGGATAATAATTTATGTGTGGCAACATGGACTTGAGATGGATGTTGATAATTAATTATGTGGCATAAATTAAATCTAGGAGGAAAATAGGATAGGGAAGTAGCAAGAATGAGGTCACCCACCTCCTCCTCACTTATATATAAACCCTTACCATGATTTTACATTTGTGAGAGCTTGAAAATAATAAATTGTCAAATTTTATTGAATATAAATAAAAAGAGGATAAAACTTTACAAGCTTTTTGTATGGTTTGATTACCTAATGGATAAAAGATATTAAAAATATATATTTAACGAGGAGGAAGAAATACATTAATAGAAGAGAATATCCTTCTTTCATTTTTTAGATGAATATCATGTAGAATCTACTTTTAAACATGTCATAGATATGTTGGAAAGTATATTAAAGGAATGAAACTATGCAAGTAGCATGAAACATGGAATCTTAAAATATTTGTGCTTTTTGGATGGCTAATTTTTAATAGTGAAGGGCTCAAAATAGTCTGACATAGTTGTGGGGAGATTTCAATAAACAAATATGTGAGGTTAACCATCATGGAGATGTGTGGAGAGTAGAGTGCTCCCCACCACTCACTGATGCTTCACCTTTATGTGTTGTGGTTGCCAATGGTTTGCTTTGTATATGGATAACTTGTATGTTGGATTGAGTGTGGATGGTGTGAATAATAAACTAGGCACTCATGGCTTGATATAATAAACCAACACTCTTTTTATAGATTTTGAATAGTAAATTATGAACTAGTGGCTTGACTTCATAGGATGACACCATTTTCATACATAAACCATTGCAACATGTTATACCCTCTTCTATATAACATGCATTAGTAAATTTTATATTTAATAAATAACAACTATTTTCTACTTAGTCCACTTGAGAGAAGATCCATGTTAGTACAAATTCATTTCATGGTGATTAAGTTAGGTAATCCACTCCAATGCAAATGTAGTTTAAAATAATGAAATAACTAATATTTTGACATAATCTATAGGTCAAAACTATTTTTTATTATATAATATGTTAGTATACATTGAGTGTTCAGTTTTTAGTATGATTTAGAGATCATTACAACTTTTTCAATAAATAACCTAGTACTTATTTATGAAAAGTAACCTATAATTAAAAATATGACTCAGAGTGCATCATGGATGATGAAAAGGTAGTAACTATGTAAAAGTTTATCCTTTTTTGTTATATAATTTCTATAGAGATAAAATACCCATAGTGGAATTTTTTTATTTATCTTATGTATAATTATGATTTAATATGAAAAAATGGATGCACTTAGTTATTGGTAGTAGTTTATCTGTTAGGTGGTGTAAAGTATTTCAATGTATGAATATGTGGAATTTATAAAGTCTAATGAATCTTCTATACCTTGCTAAATTAAGGAGCACATTTCTATGGAATTTATAGCCTCTTGAGATGAGAATCCTTTTTTATTGATACTAGTATATAATTTTCTCTAATTACTAACTAGAAAAACTAGCAAGTAACCACATGCCTACCATGAAAATTTAAATTATAATTTAATGTTTGATATTAAGGGTATATTTTTTATCTAAGGTCTCAAGCTAATATGATCTTGTCTATAAGATGAAAAATAGTAAACAAAGTCATGGCAATAATTAATTGATATTGACTTGATTTTAATTTATGAAGAAATAAGACACAATACTATGATTTTGGAGGAAGATATAAATATATAGAATTCCCTACCTTAGATATTGGAGAAGGACAATAAACAATAATAACAATTTTATCCCAATGTAGCTATGATTTGGTATTATTTTTATGGTTTTGATTATATATATAGCTTTAGGAAAATTTATGATTTGGCATTATTTTTATGAATTGTTGATTTTATATATATATGGCTCTAGGAAAAATCACCATCAACAATTCACCGTAACAAAATTCACCGCCATGATAAATTCACCACTAGCAATTCACCACCGCAAAAAATTCATCGCATTAACATTTTTAATATATATTTAGAAGAATTTGAAATGTTTTTGTAAAAGAATAATTTTCACTATTACCTCCATTATTCTTTAGCGAAAAAAAAATTCAAAGTCTTGGAAATACATATTAAAAATGTTAATGATAAGTCTTCATGGTGGTGTGGTGCTGATGATAATTTTCTTACGATAAATTGCTGGCGGTGAATTTTACGGTGATCAGGCCCTGCGATGCCATGTGTGTGTGTGTGTGTATGTATGTATATATATATGTGTGTATATATATATATATACATATATATACATACTCTCTCTACATATATACATACATATATATACATATATATACATATATATACATACATAAATACACACATATATATATACATATACATATAACCGCTTACCTGTACATACATACATACATATATATATATATATTCATATATATATGTATATACATATATACACACATACATATATACATACATGTACATACATATATAAAATGTGATTACACATATGATATTAATCTAGGGACTTTTTTCCCTATGTCCTACTTAGATTAACCTCTCCATAAAGGAGGTCCTTGACTCATATGGTAATACCCTTTGTTTTGGGTAAAATACTTATGTTCTATATTAGTTTCCACACCTTATAGCAATATATATCTTCAAAAGGAAGGATATCAATGTGTGATTAGACCTATAACATTAATGATAAATGATCTAGGAGTTGATATGCATGTAACATACACTACAATAAGTATGAATCTCTAGTATATTCACAAATATTTTTTATACATTTTAATTGATGATCCTAATTTTTTTGAGTTATAATGTTTGTGAACATACTATGCAATTCTTAAGTAGATATACATAATGATCATATTATAATAATAAAATTATAACCATTCATCATAATAATTTGAAATCAATTATTTATTTATTTTTTATGTAATTCCTAGGTCAACCAATATATGATGCTATAAATTAGCAAAGAAGGTCATTGAATCCATAATGGAAAAAGTATGCCACTTCTATGAAAAATATTCAAAGTATTTATATGAGAATCTATGTGTTTCTCTCCCACTCTACAAAATGTATAAACTTACATATTTATACACAATGGTATAGGTATGCTATCAATTAGGCTCCACATATATACAAAAAAATTTCCAATGTGTATGGAATATGACTCATGTGGATAAGATGATGCTAAGTGTCAAACCTATATGGTGCTAGTTATAATACTAGGAATTTGAAGAATGGTTGCAACCATATGTTCGATGCATATATGATGATGCTCTATGGTAGAGAATGATAAGTTTCTTGCATATATGAAAGCATAAAACATGCTTGCTAATGTTATATGTGTGATATAACATGTTCTAACAAAGAGCACACATGTGCGTAGCTAGTGTTATGGGGTTGTAAATGAGAAATATATAAACTATTTAATGTAGGGGCATCACAATTATAAAGTGCAAACTTTTATTTTCCTTTTTGGTTTCTACTTTTTTTTTTTCTTGGCCTTTCTTTGACAAGTGGCAGATCTTGCCATGCTTTGGTGGGTTTCCTATCGAGCTTATTTGATGATTGGATATGAGGTTTGACGGTTCGAAGGGGTGCTTGGAGGTGGATGCCAAAAACAAGAAAAAAAAAGGAAATGGTTAACAAGGAAAAAAGAAGGTCAATCCCAAAGATAACAACCAAGAAATGATTCTAAAAAAAAAGAGGGCAACATTTTAGTATGAGTTTTTGGCAGGATGGCTTTTAGCCTGTGATAGAAGGAGGCATTGGGATTTTAGGGAAGGAAGAATTGAAGTGCTGTTCTAGACAAATATGAAGTTGTAATGTGCAATTGAATGTTAATGTTGTGGGCTAGAAGTTGAGCATCAGGAATTGATTCCTTTCTAAATCCATTGGTTTGGTTTTTCTTGTTCTTATCTTGTTGCTCAAGACATACTGTAGGGTTCTTCTTGACTTTGTTACTATGCAATTTTCCATGTTTGATGTATTCAAAAGTAATGGAGTTGTGTAGCTTATATTTCCCATCGCCTTGTAATAGCTGGTTGTAGTTTTGAGTGAACAAAGGAGTCTTTTGCAAAGTAATTACCTATTTAGTAATCATGTATTTCATGTGATGAGGTTGTTTGATGCCTTTATTTTCTATTTCTTTGCAAAGGTGAAATGAGAATGAGTTATTACCTCCCTGCCTACTTGCTCATTTAAGTAAATTGCATTCAAACTACCTCCTTTCTGTCTTTAGTCTTGCATAGGGATTGTAATTCATCAATTTTCCATTATTTTTGGTATCAGAGCAGCAAGAATTTGTGAGTTAGAGTAGTGGGAAGCATGCCACCAAGAAGAATGAGACAAGGAGGTGCTCGAGGTGGTGGCCAAAGAGGCCATGAAGAAGTAATTTTGGAAATCTTGTAGAAACTGATAGTCGAAATAGATGCGATGGAGCAGGAACAATGAAGGGGAGTAGTTGTTGATGATCTCAGTGAAATTGAGGAAGAAGAGAAACCACAAGCCAATGATGAATATCAAGAAGAACTAGAAAGAGTTGAAAAAAGATTGATAAAAGTTGTTATAAATGTTGAAGCCAAGCCAAGAATTGAAGTTCCTATGTACTTTATAAGCCTAAACGGGGAGGAGCTCATTGATTGGATTAATGACTTAGATATGTATTTTGAATAGAAAGGGGTTGTAGAGGAAAGAAAGGTGAAGTTCTCTTGTACACAACTAAAATGTCATGTTGAAATATGGTGGGATTACGTGCAGGATGAAAGATACAAGAGAAACAAGGAAAATTCACTTCTTGGGATCAAATGGTTGCTAAATTGAAGATGAAGTTCCTTCTAGTAGATTATCAAAATAATCTATTCAAAAGATTGCATAATCTGAAGTAGCAGGATATGTTAGTTATAGTATATACTGAAGAGTTCTACAAGTTAGTGATTTGGTCAGGCCATAGTGACGAGGATATGGAAAAGGTGGAAAGGTATCTTTAGGGTTCAAATAAAATTTTCAAGATGAGTTATGTTTAGTATCTTTGAGAACTCTTGAGGAAGCCTATTAGTTTTCCATTGAGGTAGAAGAGAATCTCATGAGGAAGAAAAATCAACAAGGAAGAAATAGGGGAAGAGGCTTTAGAGGAAGAGGACCACAAGTTAGTAGGGGACAACAAACTCATAAAGATGAAGGAGTTGATAGTTTGAGTGGGTCACCTAATAAAGAAAGAGGAGGCTATTAGAACAAAGGAGGAAGATCTTTTCGAAGAGGTGGTTATCATGAAAGAGGAATGGGTTTTCTAAGTAAATGTTTTGAATGCAATCAATATGCTAGTCATAAGAGTCGAGAGTGTCCTAAATTTGTAAAGAGAGGACACACAAGGCAAAAAAGAAGCACTCATATATCCTATCAAACCAAAGAACAAGATCTATGATATCCATGAATGGAGACAGGTCTATTTTTGACTCCACAAACCAAAGATACCCAATACTAATAACTCGTTGCATAGCACGTGTACCCTGTCGTATAGAGTAGGTCACGAGCTCTACATGAATCATAATATGGAGAATTCTCTATACATCCTCCAAGGTGATGATGGCCTTGCTAGTCGAAAAATGAAAAGATGATGACTCAGAGTGCCATCTCTCCCTGAGGGTAATCATCATCACTTTGTGACGTCTAATCATCAACATGTAGTAGATATGTCATAACCTCACAACATATAGAACATCTCATTTAAGATCATGGAAACCAGTAAAAAAATCGAACAACTAATGTGATTGTCGCTCTCTCAAGTGAAGTGGTTTGAGAATCACTTGCAAACATTCAACCCACAATGTTAATAATTTGATACAAAAATATGAAACAAACATAAGGTTGCAAACAAACTAGCTCAAACTTCTAAAAAAAGAAGCAATAGCGATTACTTTTTTGACAAAAGTGATCAAGAAATTCAATAGCAGACCTATTTTTGTCAAAAGTGAACATATTTCACAATGGCAGCCATTTCACATGAAGAAATTCAAAAGCAAAGATTTTAAATGAAAGCGAAAATAAAAGTGAATATCTAGAGAAAAAGTGACCATTTTAGTCAAAGGCATTAGAAAAATGCAAGAGCAGTACATTCACAAACATCAAAAGTGGAAAGAATGACACAAAAGCGTAATTTTCATGAAATTACCACTATCGCCTAAAAACTATTCTAGCATTTATTACTCAAAAACAAAAAGAAAAAAATAGGAAGGGAGAAGGTACATACCACCATACTGATGCTAGTGGGCCTCTCAAATTCACGAACCGCCTCTACGCGATGTGGGGCTCCCACAATCCTCAACATTGTAACTCGATTATTGCAAAATAAAGGAATCCAGCCCGACAAGAATTTACTAAGTGTCGAGAATGCAAATGAGGTAAATTGAACCCTAATTACCTATTTTAACCTCCCAAACCCTAATTTTTACATAGGAAACCATCCTAGGCTAAAATTAGGAGCTCCTGGGAACATCTAAACTCTAAATGAGTGTCCTATAAGCTTA